>OX401977.1:14323666-15523666 GCA_947859335.1 Tortricodes alternella
GATATTAATTTGCGGTGCGATACGCTATATATACTAAAAGGCTGTGCCTATTGATTACTTGCCAATTAATTGTGCCGTTCAATAAACTAGAGAAGGGCAGAAGTAAAACTGTTAACTTAATTAGGTCAAAATATATATAATTCACAAAATACATACATACATACATAGCATCACGCCCGAAATCCCTAATGGGTTGGGCAGAACCACAAGACTACTTGTGGCCACATTTGATTAATTAGTCCTAAGATGGTATGATGAACCGTATGGTGACAGGTGATCAGCCCATCGCCCATACAGATAGTCCACCGTTGGAGAGGACCCGTCCCTTAGTCGACTTTTACGACATGCCAGGATGATAAGCATCTGCACGCATTCTATGCTATTTCTTCACTCCCAGTGCAGCAGAGGAGTAATTCACAAAATAAATGAATAAATTAGGGGACAATCTTTACACACATCGGTCTAGTCCCAAAGTAATCTCTAATGGCTTATGTTATAGGTACTAGACGACGATATACAAACTTGAATACATAGGAAACATTCAAGACTAAGGAACAATATTACGTTGCACATCACGCAAATATTTGCCATTAGGTGACGGGGATTGAACATGGGACCGCTAGCTTCGGAGATAGGGGGTGTAACATGTTTTAACGAACTAATTTTAAACGTAAGTCTTTATTGTTATGCATATTATTCCTAAAACAATTTTGACTTAAATATACAATAAACATTTTAATCATGTTTATAAATTACATTTAAAACTTTATTTTTATTTTGCACTGAATTTTTAAAATCGTCCTAATCATCTCAACCAGAGAAAACGGCAAATACAATATCTTAAATTAATTGTTTTATTTTCTATTAATGAATAATAAAGAATAATACTACTAATTATAAATAAGATTTATTCAATGATTCAACACACATTGGGGCCAATTCGAAAGTGTATTGTCTAAATTTAAAAGTCTCTGAACAAAAATTTAAGAAATATCAAACTGGATTTTGACATCTTTGTGGTGAAGGTACAAAGTCGAGTGTGAAGCATATTGTTTTAAGTTTAGGAAGACACTTTCGAATTGGACCCAATGTGTGTTGAATCATTAAATAAGGACCTTAAGGACACTAATTGTACGACTAAATGCATTACCAGTGATCGCGATCCAAATTTCTTGTATTGGTGAACAATGCATTTAGAACAGTAATTTTGTTTGTATTACTTTACTGTTTTGCCTTCACTGCGCATATAACTTCAAGCTATGGATGGAACCGGCTGGGCTGAAATTAATTAATCAAGAAACGTCTTCGGCAGGCTCGAGTCTTCGATTCCCCTAGCTGCCTATGCATTTGATAATTTACTTTTTATACATTCCATCGTTCTTGTGATATAATTCTGAAGATTGTTCTTAATACATTTTACTAAAAAAATATTTACAAGACCGCTCTATAATCACTGAAAGTCAAGGCCCCTATTCGGCCACTTAAATGCTAAAATCGCAAATGTGTCGTGGTACGTGTTTGACATTCACATTCATGGTTTTGGCATTTTAGTGACGATATAATATACCTCGCTAATTGATAAAAGAGCGCTAATGGCCATATAAAATGTACGGCCAACAGACCTCTTTTTACAATTGGCGAAATCACTCAGCAGTACCGAATACAGACCCTGACCAATTGGTGGCAAGTAAATAATCCCAGAATTTCATTCCCCTTTATAAAATGGTATCTTTTAAACACCTATCCTAACATAATTTATAAATAAAACAACTAAGTGATATTTGATATTCAACTTACTTAAAATTATTTATCTACAAGAAAGAAATTATGACAAAAAGAAAGTCTTGAGCAATTATTTATACTTCATAGCCATAGGATCTAACAATACCAACAATACAAGTCCGAGTGGAATCTATAAGGCATTGTCCTAATAGAACGCGATTGTGTGATGGCGAGAATGTCATCGCACGATCAATTAGGGCACCTGCGCATCTATTCGGGAACGCTAAGTGATTCTGTAGCGACTCGTGAGTGAGATTTCTCATCCCACTCTTCCGCACGACGCGTAATGCGAAAGAGTGGGATGAGAAATCTCGCTCACGAGTTGCTACAGAACCACTTAGCGTTCCCGAATAGAGGCGCTGTTCGACATCGGTATGTTTAATTGCGTGCGTGTACAAAATTCGCGCGAACTAGCGATGATCGCACAGCCGCTTTCTTCTAAGACAATGCCTCAATCTATAAAACCCAATTGCCGTGCGTTAGTCTCGCTAGAACTCAAAAAAAAAACATTTGACCGATTTGATTTGATTTTTTGTTTTCTTCGCATTAATACAGGCGTGGTTTAAGTAAGAGGAGTCTTAACCTACGATTTTTTATAGAAAAGACGATAACGATTTGCACATCTTAAATGTTAACCGATGGTGACCAATTTTTGATAGGTTGTCAGTGAGAATAAAATCTAGGTTTATATGTTTTAGTTTTTTCACTATAATTAATAAGTTCAGTTTTATTGTGGTTTAATTATTCTCATACTAAACTAATTTCGGCGATTATTTGACTTCAAAAAAAATCAAAAACGTATAGACCTACATTTTGTTCTGACTGATAACCTATCAAAAATTGGTCAAAATCGGTTAACGTTTAAGGGGTGGAAATCGTTATGGCCTTTTGTATGAAAAGGCAGATTTTTGCCGTTGGTTCACAGTTAAAACAAAAACATATAGGGAATAACTACCGAATTCCACGCGAACGCAGTCGCGAGGAGAAGCTAGTTCATAATAAATTTGATAGCCGTAAATATTCCTCGTCCTCTATTAATTGCTCCTCTGCTGCACTGGGAGTGAAGAAATAGCATATAATGCGTGCAGATGCTTATCATACTGGCATGTCGTAAAAGTCGACTAAGGGACGGGTCCTCTCCAACATGGTGGACTATTTGTATGGCAATGGGCTGATCACCGGTGACAGGTTCATGATACCATCTTAGGACTAATTAATCGAACGTGGCCACAAGTAGTCTTTTGGCTCTGCCCACCCCATTAGGGATTTCGGGCGTGATGCTATGCTATGCTCTATTAATTAAAATCCAAAGCTAATGAACATGTCGAACGAACATTGGCGTAAGTCGCTCTGACACGCAAAGAGGTTGCTTTAGTGTTTTCGTGCAAAATGAAATATAAACACACGCGTCAATGACTTTTTTTAACGTAAACATAATCTGTTATTGCCCTGGTTTCCGTTTCAACTGGGCCTTTGAGTTTTTGTTCAGGTATTAAAGTATGAATAAATAATTTTAATTGTATTGGGCCTGTTCACTTTAAGTTGTTGATATGAATATATGTTTTATTAAGAGGAAACATTTTCACAATACCAAATGTTAACCGATTTGTTCTTTTTTTACGTTTTAATTTTTTTTATTGAATTAATAGATTCAAAAATATTGATGATTAATAGAATAAATATTTATAAAAAAACGGACAAGTGCGAGTTAAACTCGCGTGGAGACGGTTCCGTATATGATTATCTGAAATTTCCTATGTTACCTTAAATACCATACACTTATTTTAGGTTTTTCTGTAATCTACAGGTAATCTATTATATATAATCTATTTTCTGTATTATTTTTCAAAATTTTAGGCCCCGTAAGTAGTTAGTTATTGGGAAGTCTGCCCCAGTTCCTGGGTCATCCATCCCAATAACATGATTGAAAGTTCATTTTTAAAAAATCGTATCATATTATATCTAAACATGAGATAAACAACATTCTACATTAAATAAAACGTGTGACTCGATAAAGGAACATTCATTTTGAAGATGGCTTTTACAATATTAACACGCACGCATCGGAAAGTTTACAAATGAAGTTCGTCAAACAACCTCAGTCACTCAATTTCGATGTAATTTGCTCTGATCGTAGCAAACAGAATTTACGTCATGGGAAGCTTTTACCAAACACCATTCGCAGTTTGATTTGTGGTCCATCTAACTGTGGAAAGACGAACTTAATTATAGGCCTACTGTTACACGAAAATGGATTACGCTTCCAAAACGTATATATATACTCTAAAACGCTTTTTCAACCTATGTACGAGTTTTTAGAAAAAGTTTTCAAATTAGTTCCAACAGTAACATATTCAAAATTTTCTGAAAATGAAACGGTTATAAATCCTCAGAACGCAGCTATTAATTCAGTAATTATTTTTGATGACGTAGCATGTGAGAACCAAAATAATATGCGCGATTTCTTTGCGATGGGTAGGCATAAAAATATTGATTGTTTTTACTTAAATCAAACCTACAGCAAAATACCAAAGCAATTGATAAGGGATAATGCTAATTTAATTATTCTTTTTAAGCAAGATGATATTAACCTACGTCACGTTTACGATGAGCATGTTAATACTGACATGTCCTGGATACAGTTTCGTGAAATGTGTTCCAAAATATGGACTGAACCTTATAACTACTTGGTAATAAATAAGGATAGTGCAAAAAATTCAGGATGTTATAGAATGAATTTTGATACATTCATAATATTCGATTAATGTGAGTAGGTATTTAATATGATGCTATCGCATGAATCATTCACTCCTACTAAAGCATCAAGAACTGATCTAACCTTTAAAATGAATAAAGAGAAATTTTATAAACAAAGGATAATTCAATCTGCTGAAGCGGTTAAAAAAAAAGTAAAATTGATTCATGATATTAAAACTGATAATAACATTATATTGGAATCAGTCTTGAAACCAATTACAAATCCACTGAACCAAATGGTTAATACTTATAGAAATGCTAATGCTAATGATGATAAAAAATCTGACATTGACGATGAATACAAATGGGAAAACACTATCAAACGATTAAAATTTACTCCAAATAAATACAAAAGTGAAAGTGAAGAAGATAATAATCATAAAGATGAAGCAGAAAATAAAAATAAAAATGATGATAGCTTTGAACGTGAAATTGAGAAAAGTAATGATTATGATATTTCAAATAAAAGTGAGAATAGTAGTGATATAGAATTATCTAATGATAATTCATTTCAAACAGTTGAATCAAACTATTCTCCTCGTGATGACCCAGCTTGGCAAAAAAATGCAACAACTTTTGAGGAAATTCCTTTTGGGGTGCGAATGGAACGTGATAGGCTTATGATGGGTACTCGGGTAGTTTACGTTAAAAACAATAAACTAAAAGTGAATGGAAACACATACGATTTAACTGAAGGCATTAATGAATTGTTGTTTAAGAAAACTCCGAATTTAGATATTGTTACCGAAGACGATAAACGTAATTATAAAATACTATTGTTGGACACCAACGCTCACAGAAGAGATTATAATCCAAATAAACCAATAAAAAGTAACAAAGGAAAAAAATATTTATATATTATAAAACCACTTTTTAGGTTATATAAAGAAGCTAGCTCAATAAGCGGTGAAGGACTTGAACATAATATGAAATTACCAACATTGAAAAAAGTGAAAAAAAACGTTGATTACGTTTACTGGGATGATCCTAACGAACTAGTTGACAGATTAAAATTATTAATTGCTTCCCGTGATGCTGGTAATACAGGTTTAGACAATGAAATTATATCTATTATCGAAGAACTAACTGAATCTGGCATACTGAAAAAATAGTATATAAAGCTATAATTTTAATTTTAACATCAGTCAGAATATAGCTATCTCGCACCATTAAAATGAATATAGATAAATTTGGACATCATGTACACAAACGATTACGCGTGAGTGAGTCAATTAGTATAGCTGATAAGGCTCTGCTGCGTACAGAAGAGGGTGTGTTCGACTTACATTCAATACGATTAAAAGGTGTTGCGTTTCCTTTGTCAGCTGATGATGCTGTTAATAAGGAGTACATCGATAAATTTGCTCAAAACATTTATGATAAGAAACATATTGATTCCTTAATAGAAACAATAAATATCCAACTTCATCAATTGTTTAATCAGTTGAAACTTAACTTTTATACGAAACGGGAATTAGATAATATTTTAAAAAATGACAAAAGAACAACTCGTGAATGAGATACATAGAGCTGCTCGAAAAAATTTTATACGTCGTTCAGTTATATTAAAAGGTATTGATGATTTGTGGCAAGCAGATTTGATTGACATACAGAATTTTCATAAATTCAACAAGGGATACAAATACATTTTAGTCATCATTGACACATTTTCCAAATATGCTTGGTGTGTGCCAACAAAATTTAAATCAAAAACAGAAATAAAAGATGGATTTGAAAGAGTTTTAAAAAATAGTAAACGAATACCTACTCATATACAAACAGACTTGGGTAAGGAATTTTATAATAATGAATTTCAGCATTTGATGAAGTCTCTTAAAATAAATCATTATTCTACTTATTCCATCAAAAAGGCATCAATCGTAGAGAGACTGATAAAAACACTAAAAAACAAGCTTTATAAATATTTTAGTCTAATTGGAAATTACAAATGGTTTGGAAAACCTTTAAATGATATAGTCAATGCTTATAATCACACACTTCATCGCACAACAAAATTTAAACCGAGTGATGTTCATTTTATCAATGAGGTTGAAATAAGAAAAAATATCAAAAAAGCACAACATTCTCCACCTATTAGATCAAGTAAGCTTAAAACAGGAGATTGTGTTCGAATAAGTAAATACAAAGGAGCTTTTCCTAAGGGCTATACACCTAATTGGTCAACTGAACTGTTTACTATTAAAAAAGTGAATGATACTAGGCCAGTTAGTTTTCATATAGAAGATCAACGAAAAAACATTGTACTAGGTACTTTTTATGAACAAGAACTTCAAAAAACTAAGCATCCAGACGTTTATCTTATAGAAAAGATTATCAAAAAAAGAGGAAATAAACTATATGTGAAATGGCTTGGGCTTAATGCTACTGAAAATAGTTGGATTGATAGAAAAGCCATTGTTTAGTTATTTATAATACAAGCCTCATTATAGTTTCACCATTGTTTTCTTGGTGATGAAAGGAAGAGGACTTTTGAACAGTGTTATTAATAATTTACCATTTGAGCTGCACTTGCCGGGTTACAATTACTGCGGACCTGGTACGAAATTAGAAAAACGAATAGCAAGAGGTGATAAGGGAATTAATGAATTAGATAACGCATGTATGTTACATGATATTGCATACACTAAAAACACAGATTTAGCAGAACGCCATAAAGCCGACTTAGAGCTTTATAAAATGGCTAAGCAGAGATGTAAATCCAAAGGTGTGAGAAAAGGAGAAAAAATTGCATCATGGGTAGTGGGTAAAATAATGAAATCGAAAATAAAAGCTGGAGCAGGCATAAAATCATTTACAAACTATATTTCTAAAATAAAAGCAAGTGTAAAGAAAATTAAACCTAAAAGCAAACAAACGGTCATCAAATACGCGTATGCTTTGGCAAAAAAGATATTTTTAAAAAACAGCAAGGTTCGTATTCCACGTTTAATACCAATTCCAAAAACTGGGGGTATATTACCACTTATTCCTATTTTTGCGGGACTATCGGCATTGGGTTCTCTGGCAGGAGGTGCTGCTGGTATTGCTAAAGCTGTTGAGGATTATAAAGAAGCAAGAAAAAACTTTCAAGAATCTGAACGTCACAATAAGATGATGGAATCTATTGCGCTTGGGAAAGGATTACATATTATTCCATATAAACAAGGGAAAGGAATGTTTATCAAGACGTCAAAAAACTGAGTATGAGGTTACCCAAACGAGCGCTCACAAATGTTGATATTTTAAAGCACTCAACAGAAATACCATATTTTCGTGGTGTTTACATGCGAGACAAGTTACCGAAGTATCCTAAAGAAACAGAATGTGGAGTTATTAATTTAGATAGTTCAGAAAATCATGGGACTCATTGGGTAGCCTATGTAAAAGACAAAAAATATTGTGAATATTTTAATAGCTATGGAAATATTAAACCACCTCTAGAATTAATTCAATACTTTAAAAAATATAACATTTTTTATAATTTTAAAACTTATCAAAGTTTTAACACTGTAAACTGTGGGCATTTGTGTTTGAAATACCTGATAAACTTCTGGAAAAATCGTTTAAATTGTAAAACTCAATAAAAATAATCATTCACACAATGTCTTTCACCTTATCCATAACTGGTTCCTCATCTACCCTGGTGACAAATCATTCACCAGCTCTCCAACTTGATGATAATTATGAATGCGGGCTATTATATTTATCAACTTTTAATTCAATACCAAATTTGGATAGCAAAAATAACAAGTTTCATTATGGAGATAATGAAGTGCTAGAAATACCAGAAGGTTCATACGAACTTCAAGATATTGATGATTATTTGAAAACTCATTTGAAAAATTGTGTATTTAAGCTAGCATCTAATAATAATACCCTTAAGACTTCTATACTGTGCTCTAAAAACATATACTTCAACAAAAGAAATTCTATTGGTAAATTATTAGGTTTTGAGAATGAAACTGTTCAGGCTGATATATTAAGAGAGTCGCCCTTTCCAGTATCCATTCTGTCTACAGCTATAGTCAGAGTTGAATGTGATATCGTAAGCGGATCTTTTGTGAACGGAAAACCAGCTCATATTATTCACGAATTCGTGCCTAATGTACCACCTGGTTATAGAGTTATAGAAATACCTAAAAATATTATTTATTTTCCGGTGACTCAACACAATTTAAGTTCCATCAAAATTCGATTACTGGATGAAAAAAACCAGTTAATAAATTTACGAGGTGAAGAGATACAGATTTATTTACATCTTAGAAAAAATGATTGATTTTAATAAAAGTGTGAAGATGTCTAATAAAATTAGTAGTATTCATAGAGCTAGCAAGAAAAGAACACCTGTATCGAAGCTCAGCAAAGACAATAAAGAATTTCTGAAACTCATTGGGTTATTAAAATGAGCATATTAAATTTAACTGATTCCTTTAGTTATGACAACACTATCGAAAGTTATGAGGTTCATTCATATAAACCTTACGTAACAAGCTTTAATCTCAACGATGAGATCCGTATACCCATCAATCAGCAAGATCTATATGTTCTCCCATCAGCAAGTACATTATACATAGAGGGGACCGTTCAAGTGATGAACAGAGAAACAAAGACAAAAGCGAATAGCGTTTTATTTACAAATAACCCTGTTCTACATTTATTTCAAGACATTCGTTATGAACTTAATGGAATAGAAATAGATAGAGTTAAGAATGCAGGCATAACAACTACAATGAAATCCCTCTTGTCGATGAATGAAGCGGAGTCCAAAATGTCGAAATTATGGGGATGGGATATTAATGGAACGAAAATTACGAATGGATCTTTTTGTGTTTCTATACCTTTAAACAAGATTCTTGGATTTGCAGAGGATTACAGGAAAATAATTATTAATTGCAAGCATGAACTTATTCTATTGCGTTCTAATACCAATTTAAATAGCGTCAAACTTAATCCCAACGAATATGTAGATGACCTTACCATAACAAAAATAGTATGGCGTATGCCACACATTAAAGTGTCAGATCGTGAAAGATTAAATTTGATGAAATACTTAGAAAAGGATCGCATTATACATATGGCATTTAGAAACTGGGACCTGTATGAATACCCTTTGCTACCTAAAACATCTAAACATTCTTGGTCCATCAAAACTTCATCCCAGATTGAGAAACCGCGCTATGTTATATTAGGATTAAAAACAGCAAGAAAAAATGTATCGGAAAAAGATATTACTCGTTTTGATAACTGTAATTTGAGAGACGTTAAAGTGTTTTTAAACTCGAAGTACTTTCCATATGAAAATTTAAATATAAGTTTTTCGGATGACAAATTCGCAATTATTTACGAGCACTATGCAAAATTCCAACAATCGTATTACAATCATTATCAAAACCCTTTGCTGAACCCCCAAAATTTTAAGGATATAGCTCCTCTGTTTGTTATTGACTGTTCACGTCAAAATGAAGTTTTAAAAGGTTCAGTTGACGTTCGTATCGAATTACAGTGTGATGTGGAAATACCTGATCATACATCGGCTTATTGTCTCATTTTAAACGATAGTATCATAGAATACAGACCACTGAGTAATATTGTTAAAAAAGTATCATGAACAACGAATGTCTATTTGTAGATCTTCAAGGTTTTAAATCATTTAAAAATGAATTTATCATAAAGGAATTTGCATTCAGCACAAGTGAATACACTCAAGTGTTTTTAGTTAAACCACCTTACCGATATTCAAGTTTATCAGATGGTGAAAAACGAAATGTAAGATGGTTAGAAAAAAACAGAGGCATTTTATGGAGCGAAGGGTTTATTGACTTCAGAGAATTTAAGAGACTGATTTTCAGCTACTTACAAGATAAGAAAATATACGTAAAAGGTTTTGAAAAAATTAAATGGGTGAAAGACTTGTGTGCTAAATGTATAGTAATAGACTTAGGTGAGAAAGGTACTCCTAATTATAAATTACTTTATGAAAAATATTGTTTAAATGACTCTGTATATAATTGTATGCTTCATAGCAAAGTGTGTGCATTAAAGAATGTAGTGTGTTTGAAAAAATGGTATTTTGATAATAATTTAAATATGTATTCTCATTTGTGACTTGATTTTCAAGTTCTTTTTATTCAAATAAATGTATTTAATGAATAAAATTTTGTAAATCTTTACCAACCCTTTCTCACGCTATCCATGAATCCATCAACAAGTTTTTTATGTTGTCTAATGGTTAAGGTGTTCGAACACACCATATCTTTAGTTAGGAACCACACAGTTAATTTATTTAGTTACAACACGTACAACACAAAAAAAATTATGGATGATGTCAGCTTAAAAACTTAACCAAGGAATAAAACTATAAAATAGTTTAATCATATTTATTACTTAACAAATAACATATATAATTTACAAAATAAAACTTAATAACTAAGACTGTAACCGCACAACTTTTTTGATATTTTGTTTATCACACTTTCCGTACTTTCTATTATATCATCATATCCATCATTCGCAACATACTGAGCACTAAGCAGTATATTTTCTCCGTCTTCATTATTCAGATCTGGTCCGGTGCTAGATAAATTAATTATCTGAATTTTGATAAGTCTTGAGCCTTTGCATGGTTCATTATTCACTACGAATGATGGTGGGTGTCCTGGTATACTTCTTTTCACCACTTTATTTATTATTTTCCCCTTTCTTTTTTTAATTTTCTTTTTTTCGATCGCACTTTTTATTTTTAATATTAAGTCACTGTCTTCTCCTTCCTCCTCCTCTTGGAATCCCTCCAGAGGATCCTGAGCATACTGTGAAAATACAAATGGGTTTGTATCTTCTGTTCCTGCCATATTCTGTAACAAAATAAATAAATATAAATATTATATTTCTATACTTTTTGGATATTCAAATAATTGAACGAACTGAACGAAATGGAGTGAAATTTGATGCGTAGACAGACCGTATCCAGGATTAACACATACTTAGAACACTTTAATCTTTGAAAAATTGGGAATAACTATAATCGAATTCTAAGCATACGATTTCGCGGACAAAAGCTAGTAAAATGTAATATACAACTTACCAGTCAGTGGATAAAAACACCTTGTATAACTTCTAATTTACTTAATCTTCAGAAACGCGAATGACAATTTCGGTCATGTGACTTTAATAGAATGAATAGTTAAATAATTAATGAGTCGTTTATAAAGGTTTAACATCCACGCGTCAGCATATTATCAAAGCGCAAACCGTAAACGCGTGATGCAATAATTTGTAACTTGCACGTACAAAAAATAACAAGTTGTAACTTGCACGGTTTAAACTAATTAGGTAATTCGTAAGTTTGTTGAAGATGAAGCTTGGTGCAGTGGTTAGAGGTTTCGCTTTCTTTTACTTCTACTGCACAACTAGTTTGGGTTCGATCCCTTTTGTATATGTGAAGTGATAGTTACTTAAAGGCTATTAAGCATAGTTTCAACACCTTTGTGACTCTCACTTGAAATGCTCAACATAAAACCCAATGTACTGTCTGTACTGGGTATTGGTATTTGACTACTTCTTCAAAAGTTTTTGCACTTTGTTTTTTATTTTCCTATATTCTCTACAAGCGGTACAAAGTATTTCGGATGGTACCTACATACTTATAGTAAGAGAGGGTAAAGTTGTAGGTTAAGTAAAACAATATGATAAGCTGTTATAATATTTATTTAAAAATTTCATAAAGGTATTTATAAAAAACGTAATCATACGAGTTCAAAACACATGTATCTAACTAATAATCATAAACTTTCTTTTGTATTTTTAGTAACATTACAATATAAAAAACGCACGACGTACAAAATAGTACCTATATCACGTATTTTCGTTTAGTAAATTAACAGTAATTAATACTTTAAAAAAAGCTCGTATCTATGTACACTCAGTTAACGGAAAAATAGACTTAATTTGATTGTAACAAGGTTGTGTTTGCTACCTAAATGATGTTTTCGAGATACGAGCTTTTTTTAAATTAGTGAATCTATATTACATACAAAATTAGATAATCAATATTTTGAAATAATCATTAAAGTATCATTCAAGAAAAAAGTTCATGGATTTAGCTATCATAAAGTTACAATATACATGATCTTCATACACGTGACTATCACAAAGATTTTTGATTAAAAATTAAGTATTGAAGTATGCCCCCACGCTCTTGTCGATACTTGCTCAGTAGAAATCAAGCGCTTGTCATCATTAGATGATATAACAACTTTATTAACACTCTGTGTAAATATTTCATGCTTTATCGACTTAAATAATATGTTCTTTTTTTTTATAACATCTCCTTGAAATAAAGACTTTTCGTAATCCAAAATATCAATGTCACGTATAACTGACGCTTTCACTCCTTTAGCCTTTTTTATGATATCATCGAGGGTTTTAATACAATAGAGTTTCGATCGAAGGCCTACGAATTCAATAATAATTTCCCCCCCCATTTCGTCCTTAAAAAGACCTGGTACTTTTTTGTTTTGAAGAGGTAAGAGATGCTTGTTATTAATACTATAATTACTTGTATCGGAATAAGATAAAAAATATTTTTTTAAATCTTTGTAATAGTCCTTAGTCTGTATATGATAAATTAAACTATCGGTATCCGTATAGCACATCTGTAAACGGTTGTCATAAAAGGGTTTATACACTGAGTAATGAAAGTCATACATATGACTTTTCGATAACTCCAATACTGTGAAACCGATATATATCGGTTTATCTAAAACAATGCGGTCTGGTTTTAACTGAACCGCTACCAAATTTTCGCTAAACACTGAAGCACTATGAAAATTAGGACGTGCAATTAGTTTATCAGCTGTATTTTTCTTTTTTGTAATATTCTTATTATCACACCATTGATTCACCAATTGCACGTTGATTTTTTTAAAATTATTCTCAAGAGTCTTTCCGAACAAAGAATTTATCATGACCTTGAACAGATCTTGTTCGAAGGTGGACGTAGCTTGTTGACGTAGCTTTGTATTTAGATCAATGTATTGTTTCAAATACGAATCTTGTAAAAATGTGATTACTCTATGTATTTTTTTCAATTTTAGTCCATGCTTAAGACAAGTTTTGAGATGCACATAATGAATAACATAAAAATATTTGTCATACAAATTAGGCACAAGCTTATAGTCTTTCCCCCCTGGTGGTATGCATTTTTCAGGACAAAAAGGTAGGTCATTATGCTCATTATGCAGATTTTTTGGGTAAATCAAATCCACTTCAAGTATAAAACCATATTGTGCATCGTTGGGGATTTGTGTGATATTTAATGAATCAATTTCATTTTTTTCTAAAAACCTAAAATTTGATAAGGGTAAAGACTGGTACATGCTATAACCATACAAGTTGTTACAATCTATATAAATAATGTATGAATCTGGTTGTGATGGATCATAATCAGGCAAATACCTATTATTAGCTTTAGCATGTCTATGAGCACACGAACAGACGCCGCCTCTGATACCATTCCGAATCATCGTTATCATATTTAAATCATCAATAAGCTCTAATTCCACACCTGTTTTTAACAACATTGCATCAAATGATAAACTAGGCGCAGTCAAATAGAATGCTGGATCCAAGTTATAGTTTTGTTTACAAGTCGCTCTAAATTTTTCGAAAATATCGGATAGTAGAAGCACATCGGTTTTTAGATATAAGTCTGTATATTGTCCTAAACTGACGATATTAAACTTTTCCCAAACTAATCGTGCATGTTCATAGTCTTCTTTAGAAATATTTTCGTTTGTAAGAGAACTAAAAAAACATTCTTTAGGTGGAAGAGATTCTTCATGGAAACGATCCCATCTATCCATGTATTCATACGGATAAACACCTTTACGTGTAAGTAATTGAAACTCGTCAGGGTTTGGGAAACAGTTGCGTAGATGATCAAAATCCTCTTTTCGCATTGTTTTTGTTAATTTTTCTAAACTAGTTCCCAAAAATTTAAATGAGTCTACGAAACGAAGCTGAAAGAATTCGTTCTCAATTGAGATAAATTTTGTGAATGAAACATAGTTCTCCTTAGTTTTTGGAATAATATTTATGGAACCGGGGGCTTCCCCTAACTTTTTAATGAATAAATGACAATCATATCCTGATAAATTATGAAAATATATTGGCACAAAAGATGAGGATTTGTATTTTAGATTACAAAGACTATGCGCAGCACCACGATAACGCCCTGAAATATGACAGTGATCCCTAACTCTATCAGAAAAAAGGAAATTATCACATATGTGACAACGCAAAGCAGTTGAGAAATTCATGTTATCATCGTCATCAAATATTATTGGACTGTTTACATTTAATACTTTTTTAATTTCAGCAACATCTTTATAAATTGAATCTATAAACTTATCAACACAATCAGAACCACGGTATGAAACATACCGATTATAACTTGGATCAGCGCTACAAACAATGTAATAAGCAAATGCAGCAGGCGTGTGATGCTGTAAAGTAGTTGTATTAGTGGTATTGTGAGTGGTACAGTCAGTACCACAATCGCATGCATCGGTTTGCTGCAACAATGATTCAAAATCTGCATATATCACAAACGGAATATTTTGCTTGCGTTCGTAGTTTTTAAATTTAATTACTGAACCCTTCTCCGGTAACACAGTGACTAAACCACCGCACAAATGATTATCTAGTTCTTCTTCTTTACTGAAAAATACTAAGCAAGTTTCACAAAAGTATAATTTACCATGGTGAGCGGTAACTTGACTCCTAACAAGTCGACACAAGTCTTTGATCAAACAAAAATGATAAGTACTGTTATCATTTTCCAATAACAGTAGGTGTATAGTTTTTCTATTTTTCTGATTATTATTTTCAGATTTATAAAGTGGACCTACAACCGTTTTATTATTTTTTAAACCAAAAACAATAAATGCTAGCGAGGGATTATATTTTTCAAATATTTTTATATCAGAAAATGTCACAGGAAAAGACATATCAGTAATATTTAGTACATCATGAAAATCTGGATAAGATGTGATTCTCTCAGGATGTTTTTTTGTTGGATATAGAGCAGCCGTTACACACCAAAAAAAACAGCATTGATCTTTGTTCTGGATATTAAGGCATGCTTTTTTGTTTTTTATATTTTTCGGTAGTTCAACAAAGCTGGAGCCGCGCAATGGTTGAAATTTATTTATGTTAATTTCCAAATGCGAATTATTTAAAAAGGTCCAACCACTATCACGCTCTTGAAATTCTTCAATTTTTTTCTTCAAGCAATTTAAAATTTCGGTGTACAATCGATCAAAGTCATAACTTTGGTATATAATCTTATTCTTAGTACCGAAAGATTTAATGGCTTGACTATTATTTTTGAACAATAAAAAAACTCCATAGAGTTCAAAATTAACCTTTATACAGGTATGTTTTTTAACAGATGCATTTAATAGCAACTCTATTCTCTCACGTATAGAGTTCAAAAATATATCTACTGAATTCGAAAAAAGTTCATTTTCAGCTGAAATTCTGTATGTTGCGATGCGATTACGAAATGCTGACTGTATCATCTCAACCCCATCGTTAATTACTCGAGTATCATTATTTTTAGTTTTATGTTTGTTACTTCGGAGATGTCCTACCCATGACTTTTTTTCTACGGATGTGCTACACGTTACGCAAAAAGGCATTTCAGTAAACTTGAGCTAATTTTATAAAATAAAAGTGAAAAAATAATAATACAGACTAAATGTATAACTTTGAAAAAGTAATACCATTAAAACAAATAAAGAGAAATACCTACTTGTATTTTTTGTAAGTATTAGAAAAATGAGTGGGCTCACTATCTTTGAAGATTATAAACGCAGCTCCCAGGAATTTCTGGATCTGCTCCCACGCCACAGATTTCTCTTCGCACTGCAACTTGATGGAAGCCAGCGCCTTCTTGTAGCGCTCTTCAGGGATCGATGTTTGAACGTCTTCGGTTTTATACACCTTAAGGTCTATAAAAAAGTCGCCGGTCGTTATGGCGGTGCGCCTCGATGATCCCGAAGAAACTCGACTAGTGAATGAAGATGTTGTTTTGTAGCCCTGTAATGCTGGATCAGTTGCAATCTTCTCCTCCTCTCGTATAATTTTAAATATGTCAATATTTGAAAACTTCTTCGATGAGCTGTGAACAAATAATTATATTAGTAAAAGGTAATTTTTTTATTCTTATATAAAATAATATGTAAGGTTTAGATGGAATATCCTGAAAATTAATAATATGATATCAAGTCGAGCTCAACTTTAAAGTATATAAATTTGTAAATTTTAATTGAGATAAAATACTAAGACAAATATATACCTTAAGCCGCCGCACTTGAGCTTACTCGTTGATGATGGCTCAGATTTCTTCTTCTGTTTGCATGGTGGTGGTGTACCAGAGCATCGTTCCTGTACGATATCGTCCCTAAAAAAACGAATATAATTATGTGCTGTAGACATACTTTACAACATTGTAATTTACGCATTGACTATAAAGAAATTTGAAGAAAAAATAAACACTTAATTACCTGGAAGTCTTCGAGCTTCCACTGTTTTGTTTCTTCAAAGATTTTTTCTTTGGCTCCGGTGATAAGGAACGTGAGGAGCACTCAGAGTCGGACCTGGAACACACGTCAACATTTGTATTAGAGAACTAAAAGAAATTAACTTAAGACAGACAGTGATAGGACTTGCATCTAAAAAGTAAATATAATTAATAAGTGTGTTAAGCTTATTTTAGAACATTCCAAGGAACACAATAACTATAAACAAAATCGAATGTTAAAATGTGTAATTAATTACCTTGAAGTTTTAGAGCTCCTGCGGTTTTGTTCCTTTAAAGATTTTTTCTTTAGCCCTGGTGGGGACGATTGTAAGGAACACTCGGAGTCAGACCTGGAAGACACACTGAGAATTAAGATTTGTATTAAACAACTGAGATAAATTATTTATTTAAAAGAAGTATATGATGCGTACTTACATTTTAAATGAATAAACTTTTTGCTGTTGCACTTGATTATAAATAAAATAGGGAATAATTGCTAGCACGAGCGATCAGCGCAAAAGTTTAGTGAATATAAATAATTTTTTGTAACGCAAAAAGAATGTAAACTCAAACATGCCGTATGTCGACACTTTATCTACTCATTTTCAAAGGTAACACACAACAAAATTCCTCAATTCTATTTTAAGCCTTCAGAATGCTACGTTTTCATAAATATTTTCACATTAAACTAAATAGCATGATATTGCGCTTATTACGTTTTAGCCATGATTGAGCGGCGTCTTTGAAATAATTCAATTCAATTTATAAAAATAACAAGTATCAAATGAATAGATATACTGTTACAGCATGTCGCAAGCCGATATAATTATCGCTTAATATGCATTGTGAGGAGGCTAGTACGGTTTGTCATAGATGTATTTGTGTGAGTGCATCTCTAACTGAGTGCAGTGCATCTCTTTCACATTATTCAACCGTGTAAGGGACGCACAGCGCGACAATCCACTCGTGATCAGCGTATGCTAGTCTGCCCACCCTGGTATAACACTAGGGTAACAAGTTAACAAGTGTTTGATAGATCATTATGTTTATTATCTAGGTATGTAATTTGCTGATCATGGTGACTTAGCCGTTGATTGATATTCGTACTGCGATACGTTTTATTTCAATAAATATTATCAATAGTTTTTAGAATTATTATTACTAAACAAGACGCATGAATGAACCGTTATTTCAGTTCTCTTAAATCATAAGTATGCAAAATTGAATTATTAAAACTTCATCAAACTATATTGAAATGTCCTCGAAGTTTTATAATTTGGTTTGGTTATCCTACTGTATCGAACAATAAAAACCATGAATACACGTTTTCATACTTTGTAAATCGCATACTTATCATATAAAGAAGTAAATGAAACGCTAAACAATCTCTTTTCGAACTTCTATAACTTGTGATAAGATTCAAACTGATACGTATTAATTTATGAGTCAAGCTTTATTATTGAATAACGAATAACATTTTATCGTCATCATCACTAAATTATCAAAACCACGAATGTGAACGTCAAATACGTATAAAACAACGGTACATTCGCGGTTTTAATATTTTTATAATATTATGTTGTCGATCTGAGTTACATGTCGAACGAAACGTAAAACCAACATAATCAACATATTTAAACGCTGAAAATTATACTTTAATTACTTCATTTCTGAGTTGGTTTTAAGAGCTGAATTTATTAAATACGAAGCTTTGTTCTACATCGCGCTATCAACATTTTGAGTATCAAGTCATATAAATAAAAGTGACAATGTTAGTCTGTCGGAGAATCTGTGGCTACGAGCGACCGGTAGCCCACAGAGACTCTTACCATTACATGTCAAAGGGTTTGGCCAACTCTGCGACCGCTGTCTTTGGTATACGTGGTGACGTATTACTGTGTCTTGCTTGGTTCTAATAACCCTATCATGGGCAGGGCAGTTGACACAGTATGACACACAAAACATACGTGGTGACGTATTACCGTACCGTGCTTGGTTTTAATAACTCTACCTTGAGCAGGGCAGTTGGTACGGTATAACACAAGGAGATTCCAACGCTATAACGGTCGGTGGTGATTGGATGATCCCCTCACGCATCTCATGTCAAAGGGTCTGGCCAACTCTGTGATGTGATGTTGTGTGTCAAACACCGTAACAAACCTAGTCTGGTAAACCTTACCATGGGCAGGACCGTAATGGTGCGTTACGAGGTGTGGTTCTCGAGCAGAACTACATCTGATGGGTGCAAAGCTAGCTGTGCTCATTGTGTTAAGCCTTTTGCTTTATTAGATCAAACACGAAAACCAAACTAAAAACGACTTAGCGTCTCAAAGAAAACTAGTTTTGAATAGAATATTTATTATATAGAATTTAAAGAATCTAAGTAGTTCAGATGATATTAAAAGAGAATACACAAAAAAAAGTTTTACTATAGTTGTGTTTTATTCAAACGATGAACTTTCAGTCTGGATGGATTTTAGTAGAAAACGACTTAGCGTCTCAAAGAAAACTACTTTTGAATACAGACAGGTGACGGAGAATTTAAAGAATCTAAGTACTAATGTTCAGATGACATTAAAAGAAGCCAAAGTTCCCAAAAAAAATGGATTTTACAATAGTTGTGTTATTAAAACGATGAACTTTCAATCAAAAAATGGATTTTAAACAGATTGTGTTATTAAAACGATGAATTCAAGTTATTGGGATGGATGACCCAGGAACTGGGGCAGACTTCCCAATAACTAACTACTCCCGTAGCTTCGGAAATAAGGGGGGGATGTTAAACTTTTGCTTATTTTCCAAAATTACTTCTTAACTATTTATTGTAAAATCCCAAAACGAATATATTTGCAATCCTCACAGTAAGCCCTTTTATTTGATATGTCGCACAATATAGTTTGCTTATTTCTTTTTTTAAATTTCTAATTTAAACGTGGCCCCCCCATGTTCGAAGTTCATTTATAACGTGACGCATCCATGTTGCGGTCACCGACTTACATATGTAAACCAAATTTCAACTCAATCGGTCCAGTAGAAAATTGGCTGTGACAGACAGACACAAACACAGAGAGACAGACAGACAGAGGACAGAGAGACAAACAGACAGACAGACAGAAACACGAGTGATCCTATTAGGGTTCCGTTTTTTCGTTTTGAGGTATGGAACCCTAAAAAATATCAATAATTGATTGTATTGACTTCATCCAATGCGCTACGCTACGTGAATTTGAAATCGCGCTAACATTAGGTGTATTAAACAAGTAAACAAACTTATTCTAGTTGAGTGAATAATGGCCGAATTCAGAAAAGCCACTCAAATTGAGTTTTAATTAAAGTGACGTTTCAGTGACATTTCTGTATAGGTTGACAACTAGTTGAGGGACATTTAACTACTTAATATCTAGCCAAATGCTTAAGTGGCGTTTTTGAATTCAGCCATAAGCTCAATGTAGTTATTTGAATTTACGGAATGTATGTTAAGAGGACTGTGAAGCAACGGCAAAAATCACCCTTTTCATACAAAAGGCGATAACGATTTTCACTCCTTAAATATTAACCGATTTTGACCAATTTTTGATAGGTAGTCAGGCAGAACAAAATCTTAACGTTTTTTTTAACATAGATTAAAGATTAACAGTCACATAATCGCCGAAATTAGTTTTTTATGAGAATACTGAAACAGCATTAAAACTGAATTTATAATGTAAATTATAATGAAAAAGCCAAAACGTATGGACGTAGATTTTGTTCTGACTAACAATCTATCAAAAATTGGTCCGAATCGGTTAAAATTGAAGGGGTGGAAATCGTTATCGCCTTTTGTATGAAAAGTCGTAGGTTCACACTCCTGTCACGAATATGGGATACAATATAAATTTTTGATATAATTTAGATCTCCTCAAGATAAGAGTGAATTGGCTGTTAATGAACCAGCGAGCTACATCTTCGGCCACGTCGTCACTACCATCAAATGAGACTGAGGTCAATCGTTGGTTAGTTTCACAATAAAATAACCGGCCAAGTGCGAGTCGGACTCGCGCACGTTGGGTGTCGTACCATTATCTATAAAACCGGCAACAAATCACGTTTGTTGTATGCGAGCCCCCTTAAATATTGAAAGTGAAAATTTCTACAGTCTATCTATCACGGTTCATGAGGTAGAGCCTGGTGACAGACGGACGGAGAGCGGAGTCTTAGTATTAGGGTCCCGTTTTACCCTTTGGGTACGGAACCCTAAAAATGAATAGCGATAAATGGGCAAAGTCGCGGACAAAAGCTGCAAGTACATAATAAATGTTTCGCAACAAGCAATAAAAACGGAATCGGCCTAATCACAGACATTTATACAGTAAAACAAATAACAGACCAATGCAAAATAAATCTTTGTTTATCTCCTTTCAAGTTCACCACTAACAGCGAAGCTATCTCGATCTCTCGACATATTCCAGCCTTTCTTATTACTTTCATCGATCTGTTCGTGCTAGGACATTCTGGCTTTTATGTCACAGGGAATAGGGATCGTATTATATGCAATAATAAGGCTTGTTATTTGTACCCTCTTGGTTGGCGAGTTGTTTGTGAGTCGTAACGTTCTCCCACACGAATGCTCATTGTTTTCGTTTGGGTCTAGTCAAGGCCGGAGAGCGGTGCTGGATTGTGATTGGTTGATGCAGATTGGCTCTCCACTTTCATGAGCGAGGAAGATGAGGTGTGAGTGAGAAAAAACAATTCTATGATTCAATGATTCAAGAATACTCCAATACCTATCGAACATTATGCCTTCGGATTTTCATAAACAGATTTTCTATTATAGTAAATTGCATTTTTTAAGGTAAGTAATTATTTTAATAGGCTAGGGTCAGATATATTAAGTAGATAGCTGGCGCCTCATTCGGGAACGCTAAGTGATTCTGTAGCGACTCGTAAGCCAGATCTCTCATCTTGCTCTTACGCATTTCGCGTCGTGCGGAAGAGTGGAATGAGAAATCTGGCTTACGAGTCGCTACAGAATCACTTAGCGTTCCCGAATAAGGCGTCTGATCTTATTTTGTATCTTATTATTGATATTTTTCTCATCTTAGGTGCTTTATTTGAAACTTTACCAACTTTTACTTCATTAAATATATTTCCCGCTTTTTTGTTGTAAAAATTTATCACTCTATCGCACTTACACTGTGTTCCTTTCCAAATTATAATTTGAAATCCGCACCGATTGAGGACAGCTCAACGAGCCAGCCAATCAGGCTAAATCGTCAAGCGCATTAGCCAATCAAACGTCTACTTAAAACATATCAGCCAATCAGAACGCCGTCTTTCGCGTTTCGCGCCAATCACCGAACTAGACAACAGAGAGCGTTGCGGTTAGCGTTAATTAACTACCGACTGAAAATTCGTTAGAATTTAGTCGGTTAATTTGAAAATGGTAGACAGATGTGATGTGTAATGCTAATAAGGCAATGGACGTAAGTTGTAGAATGACTAGAATGTAAATTCACTTTTATTTAATTTTAGATTCATTTAGCTACAGTATAATAAACTAAGAGTATTCTGTCTCGGCAGTGTCCTCGAAATAATTACCTACGGCCCTTCGGTATGTAAACACGCAGTAGGGCTGCCCCCTGACTGTCTTTCTTGGGTTACGTATTTGATAATGCTATATTTCTTTATATAAATAAATTCATGGGAACATCTCACACTGTCCACGTCTGTATCCAACCGCGGCGCACTCGCGACTGTTGTGTACCAAAGTTTACCGAGATTTCTAATCGCGTCGTTTCGGCCGTTTGTATGGAGATGGAATACTGTATACTTGATTATACTGTTATTTAACTAAAAAGCGACTTCTTAATTTGAATTAATATTAGACTAGCTGACCCGGCGAACTTTGTTCCGCCTTAGACGCCATAAATGAGCAGATTTTTGATTTTATTAAGTTAATTGTCTGAATTAATAATTTTATATGGTGGTTAAGTAATTTTAAATTTTCTAATTTTCCGCGCAATTTCCTTAATTTTTTCTTTTATAAGAACCTTCTCCTGATAATAACGAACAGAACAAAAAAAGAATTAGCGAAATCGGTCCAGCCGTTCAGGCGTGATGCCGTGACCAAGGGAAATAGGGATTCATTTTTATATATATAGATAGATAGAAGATATATTAATGTAAGCCATCAACAAGCATGGTCTGATATTAGATATATGTAAGGTACATACACGTCCCAAATCAATGGAAAAGTGAGTTTATTTGTTTTTTTTTTTCTTTAAATTGGAGCAAACGATATATGTCCTAATCGCAGTTTGATAAAAAAAAAACGCGATATCTACACGACGAATCACGTCATTCGGGGCGTCCAGCTTCCTTGCCGACCGACTATGACAATGCTGGCAGACGACGTATATTTGGATTTCGACCCTTTTAAAATGAGAATTGACGAACTGATAAATAAACCAAATAGGACCGACCATACATCACCAGTTGAAGATCAACGCTCTGACGGGAAAGACGGTGAAGCGCTGTACCGACTGTATGGCGCCTCTCTTTCGACAACAGATCTCAAAAGAAGGATACGCCTATCAGTACAATTTCGTGTAACAAGTTTCATAGAAGGTTGTCAAACGCGAGTACCATGGCTTAACCGCGCACCCAATTGCTGATGTCTTAGTATTTAGTACTAAAGTCTAATATTGCTTGATTCACCCACTATCATATCATTGTCGGCGGCGGCTTCGCTGCTGCGGTCTCACGGGTTGTGGAATTGTACTAGATACAGTGTCACTTAAACGGGTGTCAATGACCGTGGTTGTCGTGCGACTGAACCTGCAATGGTGTCATATTCGCGATATGACACCTCAAAAGTAAGCATCGCGAGCATTGCTTTGAGCAGTTCCTTACTATTTATTTCAATGCTTTCGACCCTTTCCAAATCCATTTTTTTAAATGTCAATTCACTGACAAACAGCCAGACGTGGGGTGGGTTCATCGAAAGTGGTCACCACCGCCTATGGACATCTGCAACACCAGAAGTGCTGCCAATGCGTTGCCAGTCTAGCGAGGATGGGGAATGGGGATGGGATAGGGATGAAGGAATAGGCCCCCGCATCTCGTCACTACCGTAGGAAACGCAATAGCAAGCTATTACTTTACGCCGATATTCTGTGAGAGTGTGGTACTGTACTACCCTAGTCGAGCAGTAATCATCCATCCCTCCGTATTAATACTTGAACGTGACGACCTCTGTAACGACCGTACAACGTCCATGTACTTACTAGGTATTGTAGACATTATCCAAAGGACTTCACTAAGGTCGAATTTTAAGAAGGAGAAGACCAAATACTTCAGGTTAGTATGTGAAAACTGTATTGAATTTCTGATATACAGTGGATTCATCCATACTTGTCTTATTTGGTTAACAAGTTTCTAACCTCAAAATGTGCAACTTTTGGGTGTAACAGCTGTTTATCCTAAAGAAAGCAAACCTAGGTTAAAAATTGGGAAAGTGACGTCTAAAATGTTGTCTCCAGTTCCTGTATTTGCAAGGAAATAGCTGTTTTAGCCAAAAAAGGTGCATTTTGAGGTTAGAAACTTGAAGACAAGTATGGATGAATCCACTTTATAGTCGTTAATTTTACTAAAAATATAGTTATAGTCGAATTGAGAAAATTCCTTTTAAGCTCGTTTAAAAATACGACTCCGCAGAACAAACGCTTATTTTTTACACTAAATAAGTTTCCACACCTCGAATCTTCAAGAGTTTCAGACTAGGGTTAATCCTAAAGCAGATTTGAAGGCAGCGGGGTGGAATGCTCTTGAAGAGGATAAGCGCCTCTGCAGCCAGAAATACTGACTTCAATGTTTATTACAGCAAATTAAAAGAAACTTTGTGAAAAAAACTCCGTTAACCAAAACGTCGGCTTGTTTCTTTTCTCCACCACGTATAAAACTCGGTTGTTTACTACTTTTGGCATATTTCGCAAAAGTGACGGATTCTGATGCTGACAATCCCACATAATTATATTTTTTTCATAAATCGACAAATACGTCAACTTGTTACCATCTCTCATGTTTATGAAATAGGTAATATTTCTATGAACTTAACTTCTACTCTTTAACATCTAATATACCTATATAATACCTTTAAACGAGAAATTCTTGTATATCTATCTATATATATATAATCTGAATCTCAGAAACGGCTCCAACGATTTTCATGAAAGTTAGTATGCAGGGGTTTCTGGGGTGATACATCTATCTAGCTAGGTTTCATTTTTAGATAACGTCGTTTTATCTGTGTTTTCAGGCAATGAAAAACGGCTACAATATCATTAGAATACGAGGGTAAATTTTGCCACCGTCTACAAGGTTATAATAGCTCAGATGGGAAATCGTTCGGTCCCGAAACCAGAAGACCCTGGCTCGAGTCCAGATGATAGTTTTTCTTATTTTTTTCAAGTTCCTTCTTTTGTGAGAAAAACTATTAATGAGAACCCTTTATCAACGCATAAAATTCGTATCTAAATATAATTTCCAAAAAACACGATTTACCAAAAAAAGGTCATCCAGGTACTTGATACTAAGAGTACTAAAGTTCGCATGCAGATTACAATATACCTACATATTATTATCATTAAATAACATCTAAAGAAGTAATCCTTAAAGCATTAACTTATGTTATTTAATTCACAAAGCGTTTGAGTTACATAATAGGCATGGTTATAACGTAGTCGTTAAAGAGGGTATTTAAGTAGTGAAACGCAAAGGCATTGCACAAAGGGAGAGTCTCAGGGCCCTCGGCCGATCGCTTGCTTGGCATTCTTTCAGGTCGGTTTGACCCACCTACGTTACGCTGAGCTCTTTAGACGGCTTTAATATAATCAAGAAATAATTAGATTTTTATTTGGCTTCAAAGAGAGTTTAAGTCAAAGCGAGAGTAAGAATTCGTTTATTGAGCAGTACCTGATAATTATGTCACCAAAACGGGTCCATATTGGCTCGCAGAAAACTCTTTACCCGATTTCTTGTACTACCGATTTGTATTCATAATCTTCACTCTTCCGAATTTTTTACTTCATAATTTTTTTGTTAATTTATTTGTGTCACTACCAACGGAGTTTATAACAGATAAATTTCAGAAACTTGTGATACATAATGTCACTACTGAGAATATATTTGAACTCATACTGCGGTTTTTGATAACGTTTTTATTCATAAACATAAATATTAAAATAATATTGTTACCGATATCGTTAATACTTCGATATAATTATTATTTATATTTAACTGAGGGTATATACTGTACGTATCGGCCAGCTTTGCACTGACCCAACATTACCTCGGTTGCAAACGGAAGTTGAGTTGTAGGTAGGGCTATCCCTACCTACCACTTCACTTTCAAAATGGCATCCCTATGGATTTTAGCAAATTAATATAACAGGATGAGCCTATTTATTTTCAAGCAAGATTTTCTGTGCTGTTACAAAAAAAAGTCCTAACATCGAAGGCTAAGGCGGGAGCTTCGCTCGGACCTTCAATAATAGGACTTCGAAAAATTCTGCGAACAGTTGCGCACCCCACCAAAACACTGTACCTACAAGTTCAAAGAAAAGCGTATCATCGCTATAACAACATTTAAGTATAAAGAACATTTAATAAAATTTTCATTTGTTACAATGATCATTCTGTATAATTAAAAATATCAAAATTTGATACCTATAACACCATTTTATATAACGTTTGTTCATATTTTAAAAAACCATACGCGTTATCGTTTAGGCAATATTGAATATCAGGATCTTTTGCACCTCGGATCCAGAGAGTTCGACTCTGAAATACTTATACTTATTTGTAATTTTGTTGAGTTCTAGTTGCAAGTTTTTCTTAACTATTTTTATTATACGTACTTATCTATCTGCGTATAGTACTTGTAGGTCTCTCAGATGTTATCTGTTCTTTCGAATTTTATCAGGAAGGGATCGCTACTCAGCGATAAGACCGCCTATTGTCTACCGTGATACTTATTTCGTTGCCTTTTTGCAATATTTTTAGGGTTCCGTACCTCAAAAGGAACAAAACGAAACTTAACATATAAGATCAATCGTGTGTCTGTCTGTCTGTCTGTCTGTCTGTCTGTCTGTCTGTCCGTCTGTCACAGCCAATTTGCTCTGAAATTACTGGACCGATTGAGTTGAAATTTGGCATACATATGTAAATTGTTGACCGCAACACGGACGCATGACGGAAATATATAAATTTTAAGCATGGGGGCCACTTTTGGGGGGTAAATTAGAAAATTAAAAAAAAAGTGTTGCAACCTACATTATGTGACATATCAAATGAAAGGGCTTATGGAGAGGATTTTAAATATATTTTCTTTTGAATTTCAAGTAATATAGTTTAGATGTTATTTAGGAAAATAGGCGAAAATTTACCATTCCCCCCCCCTTATTTCCGAAACTACTGGGACCAAAATTTTAAAAAAAAATACGGAAAAGTACGGAACGGAACCCTCTCCACGCGAGTTTAACTCGCACATGTCTGGTTTTTTATGTGGTCTTTAATAAAGAGTATTTGTATTGTATTGTATAGAACTTCTGCCCGCGATTCTTCATGGAATTCGTTTATCACTTTTTCCCTCAGAAACTAAATCGAATAAACAAAAATCACACTTTCGACTCACGAGATAGCTTCGAAGACCAGGACAAACGTGACTAAAATAATGGTGTCAGAGGTATTTTGAAGGAGATAACTAGAACAGTCAGGTTTGCAAGTCGCAGGAATAAGTAGGACCTAATCAGCTGTCGTAGTTTTATTTAATCTCAAACGAGATTTTTCATTAAAAAAACTTCGTGGCATTACAAAGTTTTATTTCATTAAAGAAACCTCTAGCATGCATAAGAATCAATCGCTCTTTCTTTTTATCATACTGAATATAAGGAATTGAACAGTTGACTGTTCAATTACAAACGTTAGTGCACCTACTTATCAGTGGCGAAGCGTCAAATATTTCCTAGGGGAAGCCGGAAGAATTAGAACCGTACGTGTGAGTCTGACATTTATATAGATTAACATGGACTTCACTGACAGCTAGCTGTAGCTTTCTAGCTAGGTAAAGCCGTCAGGAATCGACTGTAGGGACGCTGCGCCACTGCTATTTATACGTGTAGAAAAAGATATATTGATGTTAAGTTTTTGAATGGGAACCATATCGCGATCTCGGTACAAGCCCTCCGGCCACAAATCTTTATATAGGAGGAATGTTTTCAATATGTGTATATAGAAACATTATAACCATCTGCCAGTAGAATTGAGAACAGTCGATGGTTATAAGTTTAAATTTAAATTGACTGACTGGCTCTTGGACAAATGTTTTTATTGTATGAAGGACTTTTTTGATTTTAAATAATAATATTTTAATTGTGTGGACATTATGTAATAATTAATGAAATAGATTGTGATAGATAATTAATGATATAATGAATTCGTTTCGGATAATTTCATATTTGTACGCCTGCATGCAGGCTGAATACAATGTACATTATTATTGACATGACATCTTTTATAAAACTGTGTTCATGCAAATAAATTGGTTTGATTTGATTTGAAGAGTTATTGTCTATTTTGACATGCCTTTCAATAATAACATTTATAGCAAACCCACGCACGTCTAGTCGCCGCGGTCGTTTTCCCGCGCGTTTCAAAGATTATACGTTGGAGGGGTGCGGGGAGTGAGTCATACATCGCGCCGGCCCGCGTTCGCGCCTCGATCGCTACGCCATCTCGACAGTCGGTTTGGAACTAGCCCGCCGCACGCGTTGCTCGGCGCACGCTCTTGTATTATTATTGAGCTAACTAGATTTCAACCTAAGTCTAAGATAATTACATGTTTTACCTACTTTGTACCGTGGATTGTGAGACATTAAACAGTGAAACAACGCTGAGTTTCTTTTTACCGCCCGGTTACACTAACGTGAAGCTTAGACTTGCGATAAAATGGCGTCCCAACTGTGAGCCCGAATGCCACGGCTTACCTAAACTGTGAAAATCTGTGAATTTCGTAGTTATCAAACGGTGCAGTGAACTTTGGTAATAATAATGCGTAGAAAAAGGCAATCCGCTAGTGCTTTGGAAGACGAGGACACTGGCGCGAGTACCAACGTCACGATGACCCGGGACACGTTCGCGTCTTTAATTACGTCGATACAACAATCCAACGCTGCATTGTGTGATCGCATGTTCGATCGTCTGGCAAACTTGTCAGCGTCAACTCCCGTCCAGCCGGAGGGCACGCCGCCCCCGCTGAGTACCTATTCAACGGGAGAACGAACCGGTAACTTTGCACGCTGCACGTCGAGATTCTCCGGGGCACCGAATGAAAACGTTGAAATATTCATTGATGCTATTGAAGCATTTAAAGAGTGTAGCAATATATCCGAGGAAGTCGCCCTCAAGGGCGTCTCTATGCTTCTAATCCATGAAGCCGCTACGTGGTGGCAGAGCATCCGCGCTGAGGTGAAGACCTGGGAAGAAGTAATATCCCACCTGCGTGACGCTTACGGCGACCGCCGCCCAGAGCACCGCATCTACAGAGAGTTGTTCAATAGTGAACAAGGTGATGAACGCACAGATGTTTTTGTAGCAAAGAAACGAGCCCTCTTAGCACGACTTCCAGTGAATGACCTTTCTATTAAGGTACAGATTGATATGATTTACAGCCTCTTACATCGAAGAATTCGAAAAAGATTGCGTAGAGAAGAGGCCAGTACATTTTCAGAGTTGCTATCAAAAGCTAGAATCATTGAGGAATCCATCGAAGAATCACTAAGGAGAGAATCGCAAAACGCGGCATCCATTGCTCCGCGGAAAAGGCGCATGGCATCGGACGGAAGTACGCAGCCCGAAATGTACGGCGCGCGTGGATCGAGCGTCGCATCGAGCGCGGAAACGCGCCGGCTAGCAACAGCGTTTGCAGCGCCGCCACACGAGGGCGCCGTGTTCGCGCCGTCCCGCGCGTCGCAGGCGCGCGCCGCCGCCACGCCGGCGCGATCCGCCCGACTTCCCGTTGTCGTCGCTAGCGACGGCGACTCTCCGACGGCAACGCGAGAACGAGACGACTGCGTGACGTCGAAGCCGCCGCGAGCGTTTTGTATTTACTGCAAACGCTATGGACACCTACGTGACCAGTGCCGTAAGTTGGCGGGAAAGGGTGAGTCGACTGCTGATTCTAATAATACTGTGAACCCGGTTGTTTCGTGTTATAAGTGCGGTTCGAAAAACGTAACGCGCGAAAATTGCAATCGTTGCAACAATAATAACAGCCAATGTTTCTATAGTGTGAACACGGACACAAGTGCACACAAATACAATCGTGTAGACGTGTCACCTGATTATTGCACGTTCTCTCAAAGTGATAGCTTTCATATTGATAAGTTGTTTGAAAATTATGAATCTGTTTCTAATGATTATTGTGGTCAGAATTATGAAAATAATTATTGTTCCCGTGATGATTCGACAATTAATGAGCCAAAGTACAGTCGGTCTCAAAAATGTGGCAAGCCTCAAGGTACAGAGGATAATAATAATTTTTTGCCAAATTATTTGTCGAACAATCGCGCGAACAAAGAAAAGGGTGTTAATGATAATTTGTACAATCGCGTTGAAAAGCGTTATGATTATTTTTACAAAGATTTATTATTCGAAAATTTGTTAAATGACAATCGTGTCGAAAAGTGCTTTGATTGTTATGATTTTTCTTATTATGGCGAGAATGCGCGCGCTGGGGAAAGTTCCGATCATAAAATGCGACAAGTTTTACGGCCGATTTTTGACATCAAAATATTGGGATCGCCGGGAACCGCGTTAGTCGACACCGGGGCTAAACATTGCATCGCGGGTCATTCACTCCACGCATTTCTCCTAAGTAAGGAACATTCGCTCGAGCCGGCGCGAAGACGCATAAAGCTGGCCGATGGTCAAGTTCGCGATGTTGACGTACTCATGACTTCTCTTGATGTGCACTTAGATGATAAGGTGATTAATATTCCCTTTCTTATACTTCCTGAGGCGCAAAACAACGAGACATTGCTCGGCATGGACTTTTTGCTCAAAGCCGAAGTAGTCATGGATTTTTCCCGTCATTGCTGGTATTTTTCAGATAATCATCGTGTTCAACATAAAATGCGTTTTGAGCCCGTTTCTTTACCACAATTGTCTTGCTCGTCCGCGGATATAGACGACGCGCTTAGGGACGACGAGGGTATAGGTTTAGATCCACCTGACAGGAACCAGTTGGCGCAGCTCCTGGTTCGCCATGCGGATATCTTCAAGCCAGGGGGAGACCCAACCCCTTTCGCTGAACACCGTATTGAGACAGGTGAGCACCCACCAATAGCAGTACCCCCTTATCGTCTCAATCCCTCAAAGAAGGAGCTGATGAAGAGAGAAATCGATAAGATGTTACACGAGGATATAATAGAGGAGTGCGAATCGGCTTGGAGTTCACCGGCGCTGATGGTGCCGAAACCAAATGGTAGTATCCGCTTTTGCGTCGACTACCGACGCTTAAATGCAGTCACCAAGTCCGATACCTACCCGATGCCACGTATTGATGATCTGCTGCAGAGTACGAAACAAGACTGCTATATGAGTACTATAGATCTTCGCTCGTCGTACTGGCAGGTAATGGTAAGGGAAGCTGATAGGGATAAAACGGCTTTTGTCTGCCCTTTAGGTACCTTCCGCTTTAAAAGAATGCCGTTCGGTCTTAAGAACGCGCCGGCGACGTTCCAGCGCCTGATCGACCGTCTACGTTCCTGCTCTGCTTTACAAGATGTAACTATACTAGCTTACTTAGATGACCTTTTAATCATATCCCAAGGTTTTCAACGCCATCTGCAAGACCTCGAGGCAGTTTTTAAGCGTTTGACCGAGTTTAACCTCCACGTCAATAGGGAGAAGTGCGCTTTTGCTAGGGAAAGCGTTAAGTACCTCGGTCACGTTATTACACAAGCAGGTGTTTCCACTGACCCAGGGAAAGTTAGTGCTGTACTCGAGATGAAGGAGCCAGGTACGTTAAAACACCTCAGAACCTTTCTGCAGACATGTTCCTGGTTCAGAAGGTTTATACCGAACTTCTCCAAAGTTGCGGAACCCTTGACACGTCTGACCAGGAAAAATCAAGTCTGGATGTGGGGCTCGGAACAGACCCAAGCATTTGTCGAGCTGAAGCGTCTACTGACCACAGCCCCGATTCTGGTGCAAGCTGATTTCAGTCGCCCCTTCATTCTGCGCACGGACGCAAGTAACTACGCCCTTGGCGCAGTTTTACTACAAGGTGAGGGAAACGAGGAAAGGCCAATAGAATACGCCAGCCGACTTCTCAGCGCAGCGGAGCGAAACTATTCCACAACGGAACGCGAGGCGCTCGCTGTGGTGTGGGCGGTGGAGCGGTTTCGACCGTACCTAGACGGCCAGCCGGTCATCATTGGCAGTGACCATCAACCTCTTCGATGGCTGCTCTCACTCAAATCACCAGCAGGTAGGTTAGCACGCTGGGCACTTAGGCTCCAAGCCTTTGACATACAATACCAGTACACCCCCGGTAAAGCAAACGTAGTGGCGGACACGTTGAGCAGACCCATGTGCTCTGAGGACAGTCGTGACGACTGTGGGGTCTGCTCCGTGATAGTAGATTTACCCACTAAGAGCCCTGCCGAGCTGAGGCAGGAGCAACTTGCTGACCCCGAGGTGGAAAAGATCATTAACGAGGTGGAGGGTCCCGATGAACTGGCTGCTCGTAGATGGACGGAGCGCGGATACCTTATGGAACAAGGGGTACTCTACAGATTGAATCCAGATTCTGAGAGTGAGTCACCTCAGCTTGTGATTCCCGCCGCTCTCCGAGCCGAGATCCTAAAAGAGTGTCATGACGCGCCGCTCGCCGGTCACCCTGGAATAGATCGTACGTACCTGAAAATCTCCAAATCTTATTATTTTCCGGGCATGAGAAGATTCATCACAGAGTATGTGAAGGCCTGTGTGGATTGCCAGCGTTATAAAGCCACTAATGATAAGCCTCCTGGACTCCTCCAGACGCCCGTGTTGCAACAACGCAACGAAGTCTTAGCTATAGATTTGTTTGGTCCCCTGCCCGAAGGCGAAAACGGTGAAAGGTGGGTTCTCTTAGTCGAGGATACCGCTACCCGTTGGGTAGAACTCTACGCTCTTCGGGAAGCGACTGCGGAAGTCTGCGCACGTACTCTCCTCGAGGAATACTTCCTCAGGTACGGTCTACCTCGCCGAGTGATCTCCGATAATGGTGTGCAGTTTGTCGGAGCGGTGATGCAGCAGTGTATGTATGTTTTAGGGATCAAACAAAACTTTGTCCCTCTTTATCATCCCGAAGCGAACCCCGCCGAGCGAAAGAATCGGGACCTCAAGGTCCAACTCGCTCAACTCGTGGAAAACGATCATGCTTCATGGCCCAAGAAGCTCGCGGTGATCCGTTTCGCAATGAACAGCTCCGTCTGCCGTTCCACTGGCGTTACGCCAGCGTATCTCATGTTTGCTAGAGAGCTTAGGTCTCCCACGGAAGCTTGCCATGATTTGAGGGCTATACTAGAAAAAGAGAACTTTGTTCCCCAAATCACGCCTTACCTAAGGTCTTTCATTAATTCTCTATCTGCTGTTCGAGAACGAGTTGAAGCACAGCAAGACCAAACCAAGAGGACTGCTGACCAATCTCGCCGACCTGGTCGTGTGTTTGAGGTAGGAGATCAGGTGCTGGTCAAGTCTCATGTCCTTAGCCAAAGTAGCAAGGGTCTGACCGCCAAATTTGTACCCAAACGGGATGGACCGTATATTATTACAAAGAAGGTAACTCCTACTACTTACCTTATTGCTCCAATAGAAAGCCCCGAGGACTCCTTAGGGAAGTATCATTCCCAGGACCTGACTCTGTTCATCACGGGTGGTGGAGCAGAGGACAAACCTCCTCAACCTGTCATTCCCAAGCGCCGCCGCGGACGTCCGAAACAGCAAGGTAATGAGCTAGTCCAGGAACGAGGGCGTCCTCCTAGACTAGAGGGGGAGTCTATAGCAAACCCACGCACGTCTAGTCGCCGCGGTCGTTTTCCCGCGCGTTTCAAAGATTATACGTTGGAGGGGTGCGGGGAGTGAGTCATACATCGCGCCGGCCCGCGTTCGCGCCTCGATCGCTACGCCATCTCGACAGTCGGTTTGGAACTAGCCCGCCGCACGCGTTGCTCGGCGCACGCTCTTGTATTATTATTGAGCTAACTAGATTTCAACCTAAGTCTAAGATAATTACATGTTTTACCTACTTTGTACCGTGGATTGTGAGACATTAAACAGTGAAACAACGCTGAGTTTCTTTTTACCGCCCGGTTACACTAACGTGAAGCTTAGACTTGCGATACATTCAAATACGGCTTAATTTTGCCAGTAACAAACACCATGCTAGCCTTGCAATAAGAACTCACTCGTAAAGGTCACTAGGGCATGGCATGATGCTTATTTCCCGACAGCACGAGCAAGAAGGGAGGGTATGTGTTTCACTTTTATGTGGTTGGATTGATGGAATAAGGGTTTATTAGATTCATCATAATATTGCGAGTGTGATAGGATAAATCAAATTAAGTAATTTTCTTTAAGATATATGCACTTAAGGTGAAAGATAGGGCAAGCACGCTCCATACAAACTTAATGCAAGATTTATCGTCTATCTACATTAAAGATATATTAAGTATATTTTATACAGTATTAATGTCCGTTCGCTTTTTACTGCTAAAATCTTAAATCGGTCTTGATCACGGAGAGAGCTTCATTAGAGTGAGATGGAATACCTTAAAAATAGCAGTTTCCAATTAAATAGCCCTAAAAAAATCAACGTAGATAAACTGGGCGGTGCCTAAACCCCAGTTTACGATAATTAAAAGAAATTCAAACTGCTACGGAATGTATACGAAATAGGTTGCATTTGCTTTGCATAAAATCCTCGTGTGCATCCAAGTTATCAGCCCTCGTTGCGCTCGCGATTAACCGAACTGCTCCTTCCCCATAATTAGAAAAGCAATCTCCGGCCCGTGAGGACAGGCGAAAGCGATACGATACCGCTAATTGAAACCTGAGTGCAAATTTAAGATTCGCTGATAGCGAAACGGAAGTACTGTTTAGTATACGAACGATTTAGCATTCAAAACAACTTTTGTAAATATAATCAGCGATGTAGTTAGGATAGACTTGCCTTATTGTTACGTAATTAGTCAAATAAATAATAATACCACATGATCGCGATCACAGAACTATATCGAGATGGTTCTGTGATCGCGATTTAATATCGCTAATTGAAATCTGAGTGCAAATTTAAAATTTATGCAAACAAACGATTTAGAATTTGAAACTAAAGAGGATTGTATGATTTATTAATGTAGGTTTAAAGGATAGAGCGGGGTAGGGTAGCAGACATGGAGATTATAGACTATAATCTCTATGTTTGCTACCCTACCACTACTACAGAATAGATAATAGTACTAACGTACAGAAGAATCACTCTCTAACAAAACCGGTGTCTAGGTAGGAAAATATACCTAGTCATGCCTTCTCTCTCCATCGCATAAAACGTGCTCTTTCTTGTACGCTAGGGTTATCAGTTTTTATCCGCGTCACCCAACAATACCAAACATCTAGGCTACTTGACGACGCACGAATCGCCAAGCGAGTGAGTGAGCGGCAACCTGCTGCGATTTACAGCTCCGAGCATCGCGACGACCGGGTTTATTAAAGTGCGGAGTGAACCCCGCCTGCAAGTACCACTACCTACTATAATTTATAGTATGTCAAAAGAGAAAAAGCAATACGTATGTATACTCAAATGTAATAAAGTTAAACGAATGACGACATACATAACAATTTCAGGTTTTATGAACAATTAATTAGAAATGCTGCTCCTCTGCTGCACTGGGAGTGAAGAAATAGCATAGAATGCGTGCAGATGCTTATCATCCTGGCATGTCGTAAAAGTCGACTAAGGGGAGGGTCCTCTCCAACATGGTGGACTATCTGTATGGGCGATGGACTGATCACCTGTCACCATACGGTTCATCATACCATCTAAGGACTAATTAATCGAACGTGGCCACAAATAGTCTTGTGGCTCTGTCCACCCCATTAGGGATCTCGGGCGTGATGCTATGTATGTGTGTATGTAATTAGAAATATTGAATTACTTTGCTATTCCGCGGAAACAGTAGGGTAAAACCGTGCAAATAGCGGCGCTTGTGTTGAATATTTTTTGTTCATGCAATATTCCCACCCTCCCTCCGCATATAATAAAATAAGCAACACAAACGCTACTACAACCACCACCACCACCACCAAAAATACCGCTCGACACGTGTTTCGCCTCTCTACGAGGCATCCTCAGGAGAAGTTGATAGTCATTTTTGTCGCTCGGTATATTCTTTTAACACGTCAAATGTTCAAAATAAATAAATTGCAACTTCACAAGCTCAGCTGTCCAGAAAAATAAGAAACTCGTAAAGATCAACATCTCACCACTCGGTCGAAGAAATACTTCATGAACAAAAAATATTCAACACAAGCGCCGCTATTTGCACGATTTTACCCTACTGTTTTCGCGGAATAGCAAAGTAATTCAATATTTTTAGTATAATATGGATTTCCGCAAAGTAACGCCTGAATCTATTAACTATTTGAACAATTAATTGCATAATTAAAAATCAAAAGTTGTGCACGTAACAAAACCGAGAGGGTTCCGTTCCGTACATGATTATCTGAAATTTACTAGGTTACCTTAAATACCATAGACTTCTTATAGATTTTCCTATAATCTATAGGCAAAGATCTATTTTCTGTATTTTTTTCAAAATTTTAGCCCAAGTAGTTTCGGAAATAAGGGGGGGGGGGGGAATGGTCAGTTTTCGCCTATTTTCCTGAATAACTTCTAAACTATTTTACTTAAAATTCAAAAAAAAATATTTAAGATCCTCACAATAAGCCCTTTGATTTGATATGTCACACGGTATAAATGGCATAACTTTTTTTTTTAATTTTCTAGTTTACCCCAAAAAGTGGCCCCTATGTTTAAAATTCATATATTTACGTCACGCGTCCGTGTTGCGGTCACCAACTTACATATGAATACCAAATTTCAACTCAATCGGTCCAGTAGTTTCGGAGCAAATTGGCTGTGACAGACGGACAGACAGACAGACAGACAGACAGGCACACGAGTGATCCTATAAAGGTTCCTTTTTTCCTTTTGAGGAACGGAACCCTAAAAAGTAAATTTTCCGAAAGCAATGGTAACAAAGGTCCGAGCCTCTATTCGACATTGGTCTAAGCTATAGAAACCAATCGTTAATATGTTTAAGAAACATCGCTGTGTTTTGCCCCTTTTTTTCAATGTAAACTTCACAACGTGAGATAAAGACAGACTAAAGCGATATGATACTTCATCACTTAGGCAATGTGGAATAAAGCTCCATAACTCACGTATATGCGATGTGTGTACGTTTAGTATTTTGGCTGGCTAGCCATCAGATAAGGAGTTGGATACGTTGGTGAACTAGTTGAAGGATTAGACCTTGGTCTCGTAACCCAGTATTGGAGTTGGCTATATAATGTATAAATTGATTTTTAGGGTTCCATTACGAAAGAGTAAAGGATACAATAGGGCCCCTATTGAAAATGAAAATGAAAATGAAAATATTTATTTTGCAAGTAGGCCACATGGGCTCTTTTACATGTCTGAAGCTACCAGCGCTTCGAAAGGTGACATCTGCTGAGAAGAAACGCCGCAAGAAACTCAGCAGTAAGTCTTTTTTTTCCAACTTTTACATTAGAGTTTTAACGAAAACTAACACATGAAAAGGGCAGCAAACAATCCTAATAGGTAAAAATTTATTATAATAAATAACTAATAAGGGAGATGTATAGTCTCCGCGTCTGGACAAGTTAAGCGACTTAGAGATGTATAAAGCCTCTAATGGTCATAACAATAATAATTAAAATAAAGAATTAATGAAACATCTAAATTGACTACCTAATCTAGGTTAAATGGAGATGTAGACAGTCTCCACGGTCAAGTATAAAAAAGGAGATGTAAGGTCTCCAAATATCAAAATAATAATAATAATTTGAAATGAAAATATTTCATGTCCTAATAATTCAAATACCGAATATGAAACACTATAAAACATTGCCGGGCTGGGCCATATCAAAGTACCGTCCGTCCATCCTTTCGTTCGTCCGTCCGTCCGTTCATCTGTCAGTATGTCAGAGGCGATCACAGTATCGGTAATTGTTATTTTTTAAAGACTTTTTCGTCTTTGTCATGTCAGTTTGTTTTTTACAGAAAGAGGTAGAATATAATTTGATTTCAAAACCACTATGTGACGTAATAATAACATCTCTAGAACTTACGATAAAATAAGAAGAACAGTCTCCAGAACTAAATTGGTTGATACGCGAACAGATTTGTTACATAGATAGTTCATGCGACTTTGAAATGACAAAACGTTTTAAACTTAGAAACACCGATTTGCGTCGGCGGCGTTTGAAAGTTTGAGTCTTTAACTCGTTACATAATTTTATACCGTGATCATAATCATCATCATCATTCATCATTTTCATAAGAATCCAATATCATTTTTGTCCCGTGTCTTGCGTCAGGAATATGTGCAGAGGCTGTTGGCAGCTTTCAGTCCATAGTGAGTTAACGAGTCGCTTCTCTGATACAGCATGTGCGGGACAGTTCCAATAGGCTCCTTAATCTGACTCATTTAAAAGCTATTTATTTTGTACATAAATACAATCGAATTTGCATCATACTACGGAGTTATTAAGGTTGACATTCAAAATACAAATATGGTCGATACAACGCCTCTGATCGGGTAAGGGTTAAGGCGGTATTATCATAAAACACTGTAACTGAAGTTGTAGTGTTTTGTCATACATCTCCCTTATTAGTTATTTATTAGAATTAATTTGTACCCATTAGGTTTTTATGTTGCACATTTTGTTTTAGTTTTTATATAAAACTGTACTGCCAAAGTTGAAAAAAGACTTACTGCTGAGTTTCTTGCGGCGTTTCTTCTCAGCAGATGTCACCTTTCGAAGCGCTGGGAGATTCAGACATGTAAAAGAGCCCAGATGGCCTACTTGCAAAATAAATATTTTCATTTTCAATTTTAACAGGGGGGCATTATAGAAACCTGTCATAACGACATAGGTAATTAACAATTCACGTCAAACTAATTTCAACATACACCGTTGACTAGCAGTGGCAATAAGGTTCTACGATGGCCTAATGTGTCACATTGGTTGATTGTCACTATTACAACTGGGCACCGTTAATCAAATAGTTAATTTCGTTAATCGCTAATCCGTTACTAAAAAAGTTAACGGCGCAGCGCGGTCCGCGCGGTGTCCTTTTGGCAAATAGTAAGAAATTAATTAACGATTAAAGGACTTTAATAGTTTTAACCGAATTTAAAGTGTCCATGAACATTTTTTTGAGTAAACTTAAAAGTTAATCCGTTACCTGAAATGTTAACTTCGTTATTATCGATTAACGGATTAACGGTCTTGTGCTTGCTATGCTTGTACTATACAAAATGGTAAGAAGCAAAATGTATTGCAATACATAATAGGCATTTTCAGATTTATAACTAAATTTATTCGCAGCCTGTTTACACAAGATTATAACGAGGAATTGTTGTGAAAACAAGACGTCAAAAAAAATACAGCGCTAATTAATAATTTTAATTGCTTTTAACGACAAACGACTTGAACTTTGACAAAAACTTATTTGCGCATTTTTACTTCAATACTAATTTATTTGTTGTTTATGAGAAAAAATGGCGACTTTACTTTTAGATTTTTTTATAAATGTCTCAAAGAGACCTAAAAGACATTGCCAATTAATAAAGTCAATACAAAGCCCGAAGTTTAAAAGTTTGCCAACTTGTTTTCACGCCTCAACTACAAAACTATATAATACATGAAATTTAAATGAATGTCTACAGAAATCTTCAGGCATTAAAATGAATATGCAAGGTTCTCCAGATTATGGTTATTACAATGTATTATTTATAAGTAAGTCTTGCCACATTCATATACATTTTTAATATTGACTATTTTCAATATTATTAAATCTTTTTTATAGCCAAAAAGTAACCAACAAAGGTGGTTTTAATCGTTCTTTTCTTCATATATTTCAAAACTACGCCTGATGCCATGTAAGTCATGTGGATATAGACCAACCCAAAAATTAAAGCAACAGTTTTTGGGGTTCCGTACCCAAAGGGAAACGGGACCCTATTACTTAGGCTCCGCTGTCCATCTGTCCGTCTGTCCGTCTGTCCGTCTGTCCGTCTGTCCGTCTGTCCATCTGTCCATCTGTCCGTCTGTCCGTCCGTCCGTCTGTCCGTCTGTCCATCGGTCTGTCTGTCCGTCTGTCCGTCTGTCCGTCTGTCCGTCCATCCGTGTGTCACCAGGCTGTATCTCAACAATATACAACAAACGTGATTTTTTTGCCGTTTTTATAGATTATGGTACGGAGCCCTACGTGCGCGAGTCTGACTCGCATTTGGCCGGTTTTTTTGCTCGTTTTTGCTCGATATTGATAATGGCAACAGGTAGACGCTTGAAATATACACAGAATATTTAGACATAATATTCACGTCAAAATAAATAATGAAATTAAAAATAAAATAAATATTTTAGGGGGGCTCCCATACAACCAACGTGATTTTTTGCTTGATTATAGATAGAGTTACGGAACCCTTCATGCGCGAGTCCCACTCGCACTTGGCCGGTTTTTTAAAAATTTGATATTGCCTAAACGATATCGCTAGTTATTTTGCTACGACATGGTAGCTCTTATTAACTTGACAGCAAATCTGGCCGCAATCTCAAACTATCGCGATATTTATCGCTTACGCAATCTCGAATAGACGCCCAGGAGAGACCACTTTGTTTTGTATGCCATTATTTATTCCATTTTTAAAATAAAAGAAAATTAAATATTATTTTTACCTTTAACTATTTTTACGCATGTAGTAATACCTTGACAGTCTTCATTAACTAAAATAGAAGAAGAAACAAGCTCCTAAACGCATTTAATTATTATAATTAAGCCGATTGCCGTTATCTGAACTCTATGGCTGCTTTTTAGCTCAATTTAAATATGTAAAAATGTTTTGAATTGTTAAAATTTTCAAGGTAAAAGCACTAATAATATCTTTAAGTTTTAAATTTGCCGCTTGATCGCTATCTTACTGTCAGCTGTCGCGTGTGACGTCAACTTACTAAAACCAGTCGTAAACGTCAAAAAACCATAGTCTGTATGAGGGTGCGACCCGATAACAATCGCAATTATCAGAATGATTAAGGCAGCGTGATTCGGAACGCAACCGACGTATGCAACGTCATACGTCATGACATGACAGTCATTAAAGTCACGCAACTTAGAAGTAAAAATTTAAGTTTTTAAGTTATTAAATAATAGACAATCTCGATTCATTTTTACATAAATCCTGTTCTATAAAGTAGTATTGTTATTAAGCTACTGTTCCATCGAAATATATTAATATTTGGTACTATAGTCAAGTAGCCAATTGCTATTCTATGACGGACCCGGGCTGTTAGGAAGCACAAATCTCTTCAATTAGATGGGTGTGAGTTGTAGCCAGTTTAGACCCGCAATTTAGAACTTCATGCTTGCTTGCACTTCTAAATTGGCATATGAGTTAATTTTGTACGGCACGTCTGATTATTTGAAACTAGCGTCCCGGGTTTTGTGCGGTTGTGTATAAATTATACCTTAATATCTCGTCGAGAAATTTTCTATTATTATGGTGAAAACCGCATTGCATTATGAAATTTAGAAGTTTTAAGGGACACCGGCAGACAGAATAAGTGTTTTAAAGGTTATTTAAGATCACTATCATTATTGAAGCCGCTGGATATAGGCCTCGCCACAACGATTGGTTCTGTGCTGCTCGCATCCCACAATCTTCAGTCGTCAGTCCATCGTGTGGGTAATCAAATCACGTCATTTAGAACTTGGTCGCCACGCGGTTCAATATGTCTAAATTAATCAGACTATACATTACCTTTGTAAGCATCAACTTGAATTGATAGGCCAAAGTCTACACATAGTCAATGCAGAATTTTGACAGTCGTGGTCTCATGAACTCCAATTAACAAAAACATACAAAAACCCGTACGTCATAAACGCAAAACTAAAAAGGAATGGAATAGAATAGAATAGAATAGCATTTTTATTTCGGACCTTGATCCATAACGAGTTAGTAACAATTTTATTATCTTACACACCTAGGGTTAGTAAACTACTACACAACAACAAAAAAATAGGTATTACATAACCTATTCACGAATCGATTATTCATTTGTAACCGCAGATTGAATCACGTACGTAACTCGACGCCCTGCTACCACACTGTGACACCGCATGACACTCAAAGCCGGACGGGACTAAAACATACATACATAAATAAAACGGATAACAAATTGTAACTCATTTGTCGTGACAAATAGTTGCTCGACGGGTCCTTTACACAATTAGTCTCAAGGTATCGCCTGAATGTGTTATATCTTAGGGCGCTTGCCCACGGCTGCTTTTGTTAGCGATATAGTCGCGCGTTTTTTGAACACGCGGCTGCATCGCAACATGTGGCCGATTGTCGCATTTGCAACGCGCGATAAGAGCAATGCAGTAGCGGTGTTTAGCGAAGCAGGGTCACGAGCGACTCTATCGATGCTGCATCGCGATAGTAGCAATTCAGAATCACATCTGTAGCGATACATAATCGTATCTTCGTGGGCTATGGTACGTATCGTGGTCGACTTGCGACTGTACCGCGACTGCATCGCTGTAAACAGTCGCCGTGGGCGTTTGATTTTTGCGATGATTTTGAACCGCAGGGCTTCTATCTGACATTGCATAAGGGATAACACAATTTTTAGGGTTCCGTACCTCAAAAGGAAAAAACGAAACCCTTATGGATCACTCGTGCGTCTGTCTGTCTGTCTGTCTGTCTGTCCGTCTGTCACAGCCAATTTGCTCCGAAATTAATGGACCGATTGAGCTGAAATTTGGTATACATATGTAAGTCGATGACCGCAACACGGACGCGTGACGTAAATATATGAATTTTAAACATGGGGGCCATTTTCATAAAATTAAAAAAAAAAAAGTTATGCAATCTATATTGTGTGACATATCAAATGAAAGGGCTTATTGTGAGGACTTTAAATATTTTTTTTTCTGAATTTTAAGTAAAATAGTTTGGAAGTTATTTAGGAAAATAGGCGAAAATTGACCATTCCCCCCCCTTATTTCCGAAACTACTAGGGCTAAAATTTTGAAAAAAAATACAGAAAATAGTTCTTTACCTATAGATTACAGGAAAACCTATAAGAAGTCTATGGTATTTAAAGTAACCTAGTAAATTGCAGATAATCATGTACGGAACGGAACCCTCTCCACGCGAGTTTAACTCGCACTTGTCCGGTTTTTTTGCTACGATATGTTAGCTCTTATTACCTTGATGGAAAAAGCAACAACTTCCTAAAATAATCATACCCGATTTTGCTTAGGCAATGTTAAACAGAGGCTCAAGTCATAATTTTTTTTTAATTTGAGGCTTCACTTTGCTCTGCCGCTGACACTATACGGCTGATTCTGCGAAATTTTGTGTAGTTCAATTTGCTTGAATATATTAATATGATAACCAAATTCCTAAAGATAAAAGTCGAGTAAATTAATATTATTATTATAGATATCGAAGCGTATTTATTATAAATCCTTCAAAATGTAACCGTGCGACACGTATGAACATTTTTCCATTTCCTCTCGATACGATCCAACTGAATTCGAAATCGGGTATAGATGTTCTACATTTTGTTGGTACAAAAATACCCATGACATTTGCAGTAGGTATAGCAAATAATATACTTTTATTTAAGATCATACAGGTAGGAACTGAAGTAATATTAAAACTACATACTAATATAATAGGCAAGAAAACGTTAATATTGAGCGCTTTGTTACGTCTCTCTCCTTAGCAAACAAATACTTTCTCTTACTCAAATAGTAGGTATATTTAGGTAAAAAGGAAGAAAAAAAAACCACTTATTTTCCTTACTGTCAAACTTGCAAATTTTGTTACTTTGCATTCAACCTATACCCTAACTTAACTGGCCTATTCCTTTTTTAGCCCTCCTTTTTGAGTCAATTTAACAAAAAATAACGTTTAGCGTTAATGTGTGCAGAAAATAAACAATGTTCTATATTTTATTAAAAATAAATATGCGAAATTGGTATTTCGCGACAGCGTGTTTATACAGAACTTTCCCCTCATTTGACATCCCACACCATTGAGGCGTCAAGCTTCATTTACGCGTGTCACCAACCCCCATAGAGCTCTGAAATATCCCCGAGTTTCCCCGCAAATACTAAGTTTGTATGCCGTACAGAGGGGAGGAAAGGTTCATCTCGAATTGGACACGTGCTGACGTCCTCGAATTAATTAGGACGTGCTTTTTATTGACTTGGGGAGATCGAATATGATTTTCGAAATGAGAACGACCTATTTTTAAACAACTGTGCTGGTATATGACTGCTATTTGGATTATTTCAAACATTAAATCATTATTGTCTCTTATGTTTCAGAAAGTTAAGAACTTAAGAGCCTGTTTTTTGTTTGAACTATACGCAAACGAAAATAAAAATAAATTGATAATGTCAATAGTTATTTGGCGAGTAAGCCACACGGGCTCTTACACACGAAATACACGAAGTGCCAGCAAAGTACCAATTTGGCTTGTCTAAAATTGTACGGCTACATATAACCGATACTTATTTGAAAATAAATAACAGCTTTGTAAATTATAGACATGTGATTGCTTTGACTTGTTTGATTTTAGCAAACAGCTTTGCAAGTTCTGTCAGAAATAAGTCGCTTGGTTGATTATCAATAATTTGTTTATTTCTATCTTCCTTTTTCTCAATCAGTCGGAATCAACTAGCGCTTAAAGCAACATCTGTTGATAAAAAGTCCTGCAAAAGGGTTGATTTCACTTCGATTTAAAAAATATATATATTTCATACAAAATCGAAGTGAAATATATCGATGAATTATAGATATATTTAATAGTGAGCACCTACTTGTTTTGAGAACGTGTTGAGAATGGAAACATATTATTTTGTTATTTGTTTTGTTTATTTACAGAAACTTAATAACTAATGATTTTCCTGCTAAGATAACGTTTACGGGTCGACAAAAAATTTGTACTGCTGTACAGCTGCTCTATACGCCTGCATATAATAACACCCTTTCCGAGCAAGTGTGATGAAAATTATTTTAGACTAATAAAGGATTAGTTCAGATTAATCAAATGTCCTAATTAATGTCTTTTATCTGAAATTAACCTATATGAATTAAATGTGAAATACCTATTGGTGTCAATTTGTTCCAAATCCCGTATGAGTTGCGGGCTTTAAGTTTAAGCTATAAACTTGGCTTCTTCATATAGTCTTAAGCTAGCTTAGATGATAATAAGCTGCCTGTACATATATTGTATCATCTGTAAATAGAAGTTCGGCGTGTATATACGAGGACATGGTGAAAGTGGTGAGCTGTTGTAAATAAATGTGTATATACACTAAATACTCTCTACTTTTCATAGTTTTAAGTTAAAACTATGTGGCGTCCAAATAACATCTTCTTTCTAGTTTAATTTCTTTCATAACTGACACATATTGTACATAAAAGTTTCTCACGACCCATATTTCATTCGAGCAGCCGTGGTCATATACTTTATAACCAAAAATAGGTTATACTTAACTACGCTTTAATTACGTTTTTTTTGAAATTCATCCGACTATGATTATAGTTAAGTTTAGGAATAACCTCAACGTTATTACAGAAAAACTTTGTAGCCAAATAAGTAAGATTGTTTAAAGATATCACAAATGAAAATCTAACGACTTACGGAACCAAACCTAGCGCACAATCGAGTGTGGATTGATCGATTTTTATCAAACACTTTCTAGTCACGCGATTACATTGAATTCTTCGAAAATCGATGTGTTGGTATTTTGTACGGTGAGGTCACCTCAATGTGACCTCACCGTACAAAATACCCTGTGAAGAGACGCAGGACCATGTTTCTAAAGAAGTAATAAATATATAGCTTAAATAATACTTATAGCTTAAGTTGTTTTTCGGCAATTTATTGCTGCAATTCGGGCTATCCTCAAAAGTTTACATTCAAACTTTTGTCCCTATTAGCAGCAATAAATTGCCGAAAAACTAGCCCATCGAATAGAGACCATGGGACCACTATTAAATTCGACATTGAGGCAAATTCGAAAGTATGTTCGCTAAATTTAAAAGTCACTAAACTTGAAATAAGAAACGTCAAACTCGATTTTGACAGCTTTGTGTTATACAAAATGAAGGCAATACCGTTTCGAATTGGACCCATTGCCTAAGCTTAATCGCGTATGAGATTTTTTATAATGCAGCCGTCGTGTTAATAGGAGCAACCATATCGTAATAAAATATTTTGCGATTACACTTAGGAAATGGCAAATATTTAAAAACTGTCCGCATGTCATTGACGATGCTTGAAAATAATGACATCTTGCTCATGGTGGAATAAAAAATCAAATTCAAATTTGAATCAGTCAATTTAATTTGAACTGCGTACGTATGCGTTGCATGACTTGCCAGTTAGGTTGACATCGTGAAGTGACCGAGCTAATTTCAGGTACCTAACATTTGTCATGTGCAGGACGAATGCTCACAACATGAAAGTATTACCATTCCTTTGGAATTTCTTACAATGAGATTACTGACTTAAGAATAGAGTGGACCGCGTTCTTTAGAATGTAGTTCCTTAGTATAACAAATTTTGACACGGCGTGTTACAAGTGGCTGGACCAAGTAAAGATGTGGGCTACCCGCGTAGCCTGAGTCCATTATTCAACTTGCGCATGGAGCTCGTATCGTGCACACACAACATTATGACTAGAACGCTTAAGTACGATGAACACATCGGTGTGAACGAGCAGTGGCAAGTTCATGTGAACCGACTCCAGAATTCTACTTAAACCGATATATATTTTTATGTACTGGCGAGAAGTGTAAAAACCTTTTTCACGGGTAATAATTATCTTTATCTACACCCATATCATAAAACCTCCATTGGTTAATCAAAAACCGTAGGAAATGACCACCATTTTGACAACCAATTAGGAAAAACCAGTGCTGCGATAAAGAAATAACATGACTTCTTTATCGTTTTTAGTAAAGAAATGAGATTAAATTGGGAACAGCTGTCAAAACTCAAGTGGGTCTCTATTCTTGTATCCATAGATATTAAAACAGTTATTGATACGAAACGTCAATTCAGTATGTTTTTTTAATATAAACTGCACAATATTTGATCTCGAGTGACGTGAGAATAGAGACTTCATCCGTTTGACTATGATTTAAAAAAAAAATGGTCTTGACGGAGGATCGCCATGTTGGTGTTTTGCTGAACGAAAGTAGAATTGTTTTTGAATTGAATAGAAAAGTTGTTTGTAATTTACATTTTAGTTGAAAATATGAATAGTAAGTAGTCTTCTCGGAGTGTGTGTGATGTGAAAATGCGCCGGATATCGGAAATATGCAGCCACGATTGCAACAAATAACTTGTTGCCAGAAAATATTGTTTCTGAACCCATCATGGAGGATTTATAATATGTGTGTAGATAAAGTTATGTATGCAACTCTGCATAATTTGGCCTTAAAACACACGTGCGATCTTATTATGAAACTCGCCTATCGGCTCGTTTCATGACAACCGCACTAGTGTTTTAAGGCCTATCATTATGCAACCGTTGCATAAACTACTATAGTAAAAAATATAAAAGATTAATCGCTAATTATAAGTACATATTTTTAAAACTCCGAAGAATGCGGACGCACTCAATTCGGTTTCGTTATTGTTTAGTATTTTCAGGCTCACTATAATATGAGGGAAGTATAAGGTCGGCATTTTTTTTTTTTTAAATTAACTCTTTTTTTGTATAATAAAGTGGGCAAACGAGCAGACGAGCCACTTGATGGGAGGTGGTCATCGTCGCCCATGGACATGTGCAACACCAGAGGAGTTGCCAATACGTTGCCGACTTTTGAGGACCCTATTCACTCGCTTTTTGAAGATCCCCATGTTATAGCGCAAGGGAAACACCTCAGGAGGAAGGTCATTCCACAACTTACATGTTCGCGGAAAGAAAGAACGTGATGCCCGAACGTTTTTGAGTCGCCAGGCGTCCAGTGTGTGTGGATGAGCCTTGTTCCTTTGGCGGGAGGTGCGGTGGTAAAGACGTGACGGCGGCACCATTACAAAAAGTTCCTCTGAGCACACACACACACAGAGAGCCAACCCCCCCCTCCAACACTCCCTCTGAACCTCGCATTATTATGCCGAATTGAACGACACTATTATTTGTTGAAATACATTCGACTAAACGGCTAATAGATATGCATAAAGAAACATACAGAGGTATATTCATACGCGCGAAATGAATTGCCCTTCTTGGTTGCGCAATTGAGTAAAAAGAACGAAATTTGTCATAGCAGTTACGCTCTTAATAGAGACGAAAAAGTGGACAGGCCTCTTCCCAGCAGTGGGATACTCGAACAGTCTAAAAAATGTGAGTATTAAACTCCGAATCGGATAAAAGAGACAGGATGAACATTGAACTTAAACACTCATTTTCCTTCTTTATTAAATAGACGTCAGTCATGGCCGGCTTGCCTAAATAAACGCTATAAACATTGTTTTTCTCGACCTTTCTGTAGAAAGGTGTCCAAGTCATGAACTCTGTCCAGTAATTGCATGCCACTGGTATCTCTAATATTTCTATAATATTTTAGAAATTAATGAAAAAGTTGTCCGCAATTATTAAAAATCGAATGTTTAGCACGCTGGGCGCTATTAATTGTAGAGGTTCTTCTCAGGGTTCAGGGTTTCTTCTTCGAAGTAACTAATACCACCGTTAGCATGAGGGAATCACTTTAATTGTTTTAAACAACTGAGTACACCTTGTATTAAATTTGTTAACCGTTTCTTGCAAGACGACGCCATTAGTCTCGCTTAAGAGAGAGTGGGCGGAAGTGAGTGAATACAAAATAATTACCGGAAGGACCGGAACAAATAAAATGGATGATTGATGATTGAACTATTGACCTATAAACAAACACAGATTGATAAAATGAGATACAGTATGCATTACATATGACCAACATTACAAAAGCATTAGATTAAAACAGGGAGCACTAAAAAATTAATCTCTATAGCGGGCGGGCAACACTGCCCTTCGCTGTGAGCGCTGACGAGCGCTGTCGACAGATAAGTCAGGGACTCGGCCCTCGTGAGTGTCATTAGCAGCGGCAGATGGCAGCACGGGTGTTACATACTCCCCCTCCAAGTCACTAACACGCCCCGTGAGTGGCTTGGCAACCACAGAAACCTTTGGACGACCCCTTTGACGACGCGGTAATACTGGCTGTGCCTCACCTTGCGTCGCGACCCATGGCGTCATATCTCTGCAATGAAATTTACCTATCATTAAACCCATGGAATCCCCTAATTCATAGGTCGTAGGGCTTGATTTCTTAAGTATTGTATAAGGCCCATCCCTCTTGGGCATAAACTTCTTTGTTAACTTCTTGGAAGCATTGCTGGATTGGTGAACAGTCACTAAAACCAGATCTCCTATGTTGTAGCTGTCACTGGATGGCCTGCGTTTTCTATCAGCAACTTCCTTTCTTCTATTTTGATGGTCTTCAACCACTTCCTTCACATCCTTCAAGCTGGTTAGAAACTTGTCTAGGTACGGCGTGACTTGTGGTAAGAAGTTCTCTTTTGCTAAGATAGCACGCAAATCTCGACCGGCTTCGAAGGGATCTCGCATCTCTCGTGCGAACATCATATAAGCAGGGCTGCAACCAGTCGTCGAGCACACTGCAGAGTTCATGGCGAAACGTAGCGCAGGCAAGTGTTCAGGCCATGACTGATGCTTATCTTTCACTAAAATAGCAAGCTGTGTCTTCATGTCGCGATTTTTCCTTTCAGCTGGGTTAGCTTCAGGATGATATAAAGGTATGAGATTCTGCTCAATACCTAAAAGAAACATTGTTTGCTGCATAACCCCAGATATGAACTGGACTCCGTTATCTGACACGATGCGGCGTGGAAAGCCAAACCTTAAAAAATACTCTTCATTGAGTACGCGGGCGCATGCCTCTGCGGTAGCCTCACGTAAAGCGTACAGCTCCACCCATCTAGTTGCAGTGTCTTCTACTAATAGAATCCATTTCTCCCCCTGGTCTCCAGCTGGCAGCGGGCCAAACAAATCTATCGCCAGTACTTCGCCGCGCTGGTTGAGGATCGGTGTTTGCAGTAATCCAGCAGGTTTCAAATTTGTTGGTTTGTATCTTTGGCATTCTGCACAGGACTTAGTGTAATTTGTGACGTATTTTCGCATACCTGGGAAGTAATAGCGCTGACGCAAGCGGTGTAACGTGCGCTCTACTCCTTGGTGTCCGGCTGTCGGCGAGTTGTGGTACTCCTGCATTATAGTTTCCCTCATGGACAACGGCACGACGAGTTGGGCCTCTTCAGCGTCGCTATCTTGATCATAGCGGTATAATACTCCCTGATTCATTAAGTAGCCTCGTTCAGTCCAGCGGCGAGCTGACAAGTCATCGGCGCCTTCTATCGCTGCGATAATGGGCGCTACATCTCCGTCTTCCATCTGTTTACTTCGCAGCTTAGTCGGACTAATCGCAGGCAGGTCTATTACTACTGTGCTTACTGCACATTCAGCTGCTTCATCCTCTGGACGGCTTAAAGTGTCTGCAATCACATTTGCCTTTCCAGGTGTATATTCATATTTAATGTTATGACCCTGGAGCTTAAGAGCCCATCGCGTTAAGCGTCCACATGGCGACTTCAGTGACATCAGCCATTTCAACGGCTGGTGGTCGCTGCGCACGATGACTTCATGGCCGTCGAGAAAACCACGGAACCGTTCCACTGCCCATACAACAGCCAGAGCTTCCCTTTCAGTGGTTGTATAGTTTCGCTCGGCTGGGGTAAGCAGTCTGCTGGCATACTCCAGAGGACGTTCACTGGGACCATTTCCTTGAAGTAAGACGGCACCCAGGGCGTAGGCACTAGCATCTGTTCTCACGATGAAAGGAAGAGAGTAATCAGCCTGGATTAGTATGGGAGCTGTTGTGAGAAGTCTTTTTAACTCACTGAATGCAGCTGATTGGTGTGGACCCCAAATCCATGGCTGCTTTTTTCTAGTCAGCATAGTAAGCGGCTCAGCGACATGGGAAAACTTCGGCATAAACTTCCTGTACCAGGAACAAGTTTGAAGGAAAGACCGTAAGTGCTTCAAGTTAGCTGGCTCCTGCATGGATGTTATAGCCTCTATCTTGGCGTCATCCGGTTTGATCCCCTCCTGGGTAATGAGATGGCCGAGGTATTTGACCTCTCGGCGAACAAAATGACATTTGTTTCGATTGGCATGCAATCCAAATTGACGCAGACGATGGAAAACTTTATCAAGATCTTGTAGATGCTTCTCTATGCTCTCTGAAATGACTATAATATCATCAAGGTAGCAAAACATGGTGACATCACTCAAAGAAGCAGATGATCTGAGACGGTCCATAAGTCTTTGAAATGTGGCCGGGGCATTCTTCAGTCCGAAGGGCATTCTGATGAACTGATAAGTACCAAATGGTGTTACAAAGGCAGTCTTCTCTCTGTCACTCTCTGACACTTTCACTTGCCAGTAACCATTCTTCAAGTCCATAGTACTTATGAAGCAGTGCCGTTTTGTCCCATGAATAAGTTCATCGATCAGAGGGAGTGGATATGTGTCTGTCTTGGTAACTGCATTAAGGCGCCTGTAATCTACACAAAACCTGTAGGTACCATCCTTCTTTTCTATAAGAACCACAGGTGCAGCCCATTCAGATTCACATTCTTCAATCACTCCATCTTCGAGCATCTTAGTCAACTCCTGTTCCATAATAGCTCTCTTCGCAGGTGTGAGCCGGTAAGGCGGCACGGCGATTGGTGCATGGTCTCCAGTTTCTATTCTATGTTCTGCATATGGGGTTGCTTCTCCCCCTGGACAAAAGATGTCAGCATTCCTTTTCAAAACATCTGATAGTTTCCTTCTATCTATGTCCCCAAGGTCACTTCCTTCATCACTCCTCATGTCTAATGCAGAACACCTCCTGGGCAGTGATGAGTCAATCTCGAATTGAAGACTGTAAATGCAACTCGTGTCATCTGAAAAATGCCAGGTTTTCTGGTTAAAATCAATTACTATCCCAGCCGCAGTGATGAAATCGATGCCCAGTAATGTTTCATTATTATCAGAATGAGGGAATATCATGAAATCCGCATGGATGCTTTTCTGCTTTAGTGTCACTTTGACATTTGGCACTTCTGTGACCTCCATAGTACGAATTTCTCCATCTGCAAGCTTTACCGCAGTAGTGGTTGGATAAAATTGACAGCTGCGCTGCAGAATGGGACACAAGGTATGCCCTGCTATGGAGCGTCTTGCGCCCGTATCGATAAGCGCTGTTCCTTTACAACCTAAAATCTCTATATTAAATATGGGTCGCAAGAAATGACGCGACGGATCGCGATCGTCACGGTGGGGCACAGAAAGCAAATTAAAATTGTTATTACAAAGTAACGGGGTTGTACTAACCTGAGGCGTAATATTGTTACCTTCGACAGGGGTGTTGACGGTATAAAATGGTTCCGAGGGGTTACAAACCGTACACTGCGCTCTGACAACTCCTCTTTTCCCACAACCATAACACGAAACCACACCATTACTAATGTCTCTAGTGTCATTTCCTTTTTGTAATTTACTACACTCGTCACGTAAATGTCCACTTTTCTTGCAATAAACACAGAACTTCTTCAACACATTCTTGCTATTGTTTACGTTTGGCATTTGATTGACGTTTTGAGTCTCCTGTCGGCGATCGGTAGATGGCGCCTCGCGGCGAGGCGCGAACTCGGGCTGCGGCGTAGGCGCGCTAAATATCGCTTGCGGTGGCTGCGACGCAGGCAGCGGGGATGACGAGTTGAAGCGCGGGCGGCGATCACACGGCGGCGGTCCACGGCGAACTGACGGAATTTCAAAGCCAGCGGCGCGGAGCGCTTGTGATGAACACGCTACGGAGTTCAATTCTTTGTCATCTTCAACTTCTCGAACGAGGTTCAATAGTTCTTCAAATGAATTGTAGTCACGTCTTTTTATTTCATTTCTAATTCTCTTATTAAGGAGACTGTGGACCATATCCAGCTCTACCTTTTCAGTTAGGTCTCCTCTCGGCAGACGAGCGAGCAGCGCTCTGGCTTTAGCTACAAAGATGTCGGTTCGTTCTTGACCTTGCTCTGACGCAAACAGCTCTCTGTAGATCTTTCCAGGTGGACGGCGGTCTCCGTAGGCGCTACGTAGATTGTCGATGGCGCTGTGCCACGATGTAACTAGATGTTTTACACCTTGCCACCATGTGGACGCGTCATGCGTCAAAAGCATGGAAAGGCCACGCAGGGCGGCGACCTCGGAAACATTTGCACACTCCCGATAGCTCTCAACTGCGTCGATAAATCCTTCCAGGGATTCTTCAGGGGCGCCGCTATACCGCGCAGTGCAGCGTGACAGATTCCCGCCTGGCGCTGAACACGAGGATGAGCTGGGTAACGGCGACGAAGACACGAGGTTGGGTATCGAGTCGCACATTTTGTCCAACATCCGTTCAAATGCTTGGGTTTGGGTACGCTGGAGTGCTTCAATCATTGCGGTGACGCTGGCGGAACTCATTGTATCAGTAGCAGGTTCGTCGGCCACGGCGCGGTCGCTATCGCTTTTTCGCGCACGACGAGGCATCGTTCTTGAAGTTAGTATGCACGGTGAAATTACAACGAAAAACCGAGTTGGGCAGCCATTTTTAGCACGCTGGGCGCTATTAATTGTAGAGGTTCTTCTCAGGGTTCAGGGTTTCTTCTTCGAAGTAACTAATACCACCGTTAGCATGAGGGAATCACTTTAATTGTTTTAAACAACTGAGTACACCTTGTATTAAATTTGTTAACCGTTTCTTGCAAGACGACGCCATTAGTCTCGCTTAAGAGAGAGTGGGCGGAAGTGAGTGAATACAAAATAATTACCGGAAGGACCGGAACAAATAAAATGGATGATTGATGATTGAACTATTGACCTATAAACAAACACAGATTGATAAAATGAGATACAGTATGCATTACATATGACCAACATTACAAAAGCATTAGATTAAAACAGGGAGCACTAAAAAATTAATCTCTATAGCGGGCGGGCAACACTGCCCTTCGCTGTGAGCGCTGACGAGCGCTGTCGACAGATAAGTCAGGGACTCGGCCCTCGTGAGTGTCATTAGCAGCGGCAGATGGCAGCACGGGTGTTACAAATGCCTTTTCATTCACTTGGCAACCCCGGAATCCACCAGATTGAATTACAAAAGAAAAATTACGTAATTAAAGTAATTGAAGTTTAAAAAGTTCCTAAAGGAGGAATTGAAATTGAGGAGGAGGAGGATTGAATTTCTAAAACATTTTTTCATAATTACGCTTAATTACGTTTTTTTTTAATTCACCTACCAATTAGATTGGTGGAGCTGGCGTCTTCTACCGGTAACAGGATTTTGGTTACTACAGTCCTCCTGTTTATCCCAATACTTATCTTACTAATCTTTAAGAGGTGAAAGTATGTTTGTTTGTTTCTCTAACACGTCAAAACGGAGAATTTTTTTTATCTTATCTTTGCAAGGTGATACTTCAAGGGTCAGGCGAGGGAAAGTAGGTAGCTATATTTCAAATTTTTTGCCCGAACTAAGGCGCTGCTCTCGAGTCAATAGCGACAAAATAAATACGCGGACAGAGACTGAACTGGTAAATAAATTGTAGATTTCAAGTCATAAGCAGCACGCAAGCTGTTTAAGAGTTTATACAGCCCTTATAATGCTTAAACTAGAGTTATAATGTCTGTATAAGTTCTTATAAAGCTCGTGTGCTACTCGGAGAGCCTCAGCCTGCCTCTCTGCATTAAAAACGTGCTAGGTATAAATAACATCATGAAAGAAGACTACCGAAGCAGATTTATAAGGCAAGTGTGCATGGTAGGGTTGGAAGGGGAAGACCTAGGCGAACGTACCAAAACCAGATCGAGGACGTTTTTAAAAAAGGCCAAGTCAAGAGTACCCTTAACCGGCGAGCATGCATGAAGACCTTAATGAGAGTAGACGAAGCGAAAGGTGTGTGTCAGGATGGTAGCAAGTGGAAATCCGTGGTCTCTGCCTACCCTTTTGGGCAACGGGCGTGATATTATGTATGTAGGTATAACATTATAATTACCGTTTTTTATTGTAAGTGCAAGAGCAAAACTCTTCCTCCTCTGTCATAGGCTGTCGAAAGTCCGTCGTCTGACGGGTCGGTAATGGTGTAGCTTAACACGACACTTATTGCCGAAATAAATCATTAACGGGTGGCTACGTTATATTGAACCTTTTCACGTTAACTTAAATTACTATTTTGTCGCTTTGACGTCACGAAACGTTTTTGGTTGATTGGTTTTGTTAAGCAGTTGACGCACGTGCGCCCATTGTTACATTGGTAAGGAGACCTGGCGCCTCATTCAGGAACGCTAAGTGATTCTGTAGCGACTCGTAAGCCAGATTTCTCATCTCGCTCTTACGCATTACGCGTCGAGCGGAAGAGTGGGATGAGAAATCTGGCTTATCAGTCGCTACAGAATCACTTAGCGTTCCCGAATGAGGCGCCTGGGCTTCTATTCGATATTGGCTAAGCGATATTGCGTATGGTTTTCTTACCGATGCGACCACCTTTGCTGTTATTTTAATAATAGCTTGATCTCAAACAAACACAACTTCGCATTTATAACATTATTAATAATTACGTTATATTGTCTAACCCCAATAAATCGTAGTTTTTCAAGCGTTATTGTGTTTTATGATCCGTACATATTTTAGATCGCTCCGAGATTGTTTGAACGATAATTTGATAGGGATTAACGAAAATTAATTTAGTTCAAAACGAGTGATTCCTATTTGAATTAACAACCCCGAACATACGGGTATTGAGGGATGGTAAATAGAATATGGCGTACGATCCGATTATAGGGAGGTATATTTATGCACATATAGCAAACATATTGGGACTTTGGTTATTAAGGATTACATTTATTTCTTCATTGTTATGTTATCGTTAAGGTATTCGCTTCGATCATATTATACTCGTACTTGCTTACTCCTTCTGCTGCACTGGGAGTGAAGAAATAGCATAGAATGCGTGCAGATGCTTATCATCCTGGCATGTCGTAAAAGTCGACTAAGGGACGGGTCCTCTCCAACATGGTGGACTATCTGTATGGGCGATGGGCTGATCACCTGTCACCATACGGTTCATCATACCATCTTAGGACTAATTAATCGAACGTGGCCACAAGTAGTCTTGTGGCTCTGCCCACTCCATTAGGGATTTCGGGCGTGATAATTATGTATGTATGTATGCTTGCTGGGCGCTTCGGCCGTTCCGTGAAATAGTCCCGGTGTGACATCTGTTTACTTAGTTGTCCGAAAGCGTCAATCGACACCTGTTTATGAGAAGTGTATCCTCGTTTAAAATGCCATCGTACGCGATGATCATGTGCTCCAACTACTTCAGGCGAAAAACGAAAGTGCACAAAATCAAATATCATTCGTTAATACTACTTAATGCATATAAAATTAATAATATCTATTGATTTTAGTAGTGGCTCCGTGAGCTGTAGACCTCGCGACAAAAGACTACAAAAAACTGAATGTAAAACAAAAATCCTTTGAAAAGTAAGAAATAATGATTGGCCTTGCGACAAACTTAACTTTGCCGTCGAAAAACTGATATCTCTATACATCGACATAGGTCGAGTCAGTTTACCAACACCGGCAGTAAGTTTGTAATTGCATAAACCTCCATATCTCCGCCATTTTGAAATATTTCGATAAACTGAAAAATATACAATTACCGAACCGCCTCACAAAATTTCACGAGAATCGATTGAGAACTGCGAGCTGTAGACGAGAACAAATGGACATCCGCTGGACATACGAAAGCATTTTTGCCCAAGCTGAAATGGAGACGCTTCGCTCGATTAGTCCGATAGTGAAACCACTAAACTAAGCATTTATCAACAAAAATAACTCGTCCTTTTTAAAAATGGCTTACTAGTTTGTCAAAAATTTACATGTATAAAAATACCGCCACGGCCCATCATTTCGGATACGTCCATAAACTGACAAACAGTTGCGAAGTAATATTACCACAGGAAATATTTATTCATCCCCCATCGCACCAAATATCGGTTGCTATCACACGTATGTCACACATTTCGGCACTACCCAATAAGGCGGATGCAAACAGAACCTTTCAAAATAGACGGTATAAGCAACAACTGGAGGGTACAGAACTCTCTAGAATAAATAACAGCTTCGAGAACTTTCGAGGTCTTAATTAAACAGCGTCAAGTTTGTGCAACCTTAGTAATGGAAGACTTGCTTGGAACGTGTCATCCATGAACACAGGTTTAATTTAATCTGAGGTTCTATTCTACATTGCCTAAGTGACATCGTATATATAGGTTGGGCCATAAGTTTTTGGAATTAGTAACACGGATTTTTTTCTTAACTATTAATTGTGCGGACAAAGGATGACGGGAAATTAAACGCCATTTTGTACATTTTTGACTACAATAAAGTCAAAGTCAAAGTCAAACTATCTTTATTCAATTTAGGCTTTTACAAGCTCTTATGAAGGTCAAGGAATGAATCTACCACCGGTTCGGAAAAAATCCTCTACTGAGAAGAGCCGGCAAGAAACTCGGTGAGGTATCATTTTTTCAAATCAGTACACATATAAGTCAACAATGATGTCTACAGTTTTATACAAATCTAAGTATATACCACAGCAGGTACGCTCATCGAGACCCAGGGATCGCCAGTGCAGGTCACGATTTAAGCCAAACGTCCCTGTCCATGACGTAGTCTTTTACTGAGTAATATGCCCTAGAAATAAGAATTCGCTTTACAGTAGATTTGAACATTGTGTCTGTTTGTTCTATTATGTTTTTAGGTATTTTATTGTAAAAACGTGTACAATTTCCTAGAAATGATTTTTTAGTTTTAGCTAGTCTATAAGTTGGTACTTTAAGCTTTCCGGTATTTCTAGTAGCCTTTGGCTTATCTACATTTGTAGGAAAATTGTATATATTTTTTCTGACATACATTATTATTTCAAATACGTATAGCGAAGGCAGGGTTAGTATTTCAATTTCTTCTTAAAAAATTCCCTCAGTGACTCGCGGGTGCCCATGTTATATATGGCCCTGATGGCCCTTTTTTGTAAAATAAAAATAGACTCTAAGTCAGCAACTGATCCCCATAAAATTAAACCGTATGAAATAATACTTTTGAAATACGCGAAGTAAACCAACCTTGCCGTCGCTACATCAGTTAATTGCCTCATTTGTCTGACTGCAAACGCAGCAGAGCTCAACCTACTCGCTATGGCTGTAATATGGGAACCCCACTGCAGTTTTGAGTCAAGTGTTAATCCTAGAAAAACAGTTGACTTTACAAATTCAATGTTTTGACCGTCTAATTTAATATTCAAGTGTGCATTAACATCTGGTGTGTTTACTAAAGAAAATTTAATACATTTGGTCTTTTTAGGATTAAGTAACAAATTATTTGCAGCAAACCATTTAGAAATCATGGACAGAGTGTTGTTTGGTTCAGTGAGCTCGGTATCCTTCCTATTTACCTTGAACAGCAAAGAAGTATCGTCTGCAAACATGACTATGCCTGATGTTTGGCTTACCATGTAAGGAAGGTCATTTACATAGACAAGGAACAGTAAAGGGCCAAGAATTGATCCTTGGGGCACTCCCATTTCCACCACAGTCTCTGCAGATACTGCACCGTTAACTGATACCTTCTGCATTCTCTGTGTAAGATAAGATCTAACGAGTTGAAGGGCATCGCCGCAAATGCCATAGAATTTTAATTTTCGAATTAAAGTGTCATGATCTACACAATCAAAAGCTTTGGAAAGGTCACAGAAGACACCAATGGCATCGTGTGAGTCTTCCCAAGCCTCTAAAATGAATTTAACTAAGCTAGCACCCGCGTCGGTGGTAGACCTACCCTTAGTAAATCCAAACTGCTGTGGATGTAAAATTTTATTAGAGTTGAAATGTTGTAACATCTGCGTTAGCATTATTTTTTCGAATATTTTGCTAAACGCTGGCAAAATTGACACAGGGCGGTAATCAGAAGGATTATCCTTTTTGCCCGATTTGAAAATGGGTACTACTTTACTGAATTTCATTAAGTCGGGAAAGATGCCTTCATCTATGCAACTATTGAATATAAGGGCTAAAGATGGCGCAACGACGTCTAGAATAGAATCAAGAACCTTAACTGATACGCCCCATAAGTCTTCCGTTTTCTTCACCTTTAACAATTTGAACGTCTTTAAAATGTCTATGACAGAAACGTGGGAGAACTTAAAATGAGATATATTACTAAGACTAATGTATTCATTTAGTAGTAGACCGGCAGTATTGGAAGAGGAAGCTAAACATCTAGTCGTTTCAATGGGAATTCTAGAAAAGAAAGTGTTAAATTCAATGGACCGTTTCACAGGGAAGCAACGTGGTTATTGTGTTAAACACTTTACAAAAACCCAGTCATACGTTACTATGCGATGCCCTTGTAGGATTGAATATGGATCTCGCCGTATAAGTGTTCCAGCCGCGATTTAATCAAAGTTGTGGTCAATAAGTTTAAAGAATGTGGTTCAACAACGAATATTAAGCAAACAGGGCGGTTAAATACGTACCAGAAGTGACGATTGTCAGCATCTTTTCATACAATTGCGTAGTCGGTTGCAGGAGTGCCAGCAACAAGACAGAGCTCATTTAGACGACAATGTTTTTACAAATTAAAGATTTATTTTTTACCAATTACTTATAATAAATACCTGATAAAATAGAATTTGTAGTTTTGCCTCTATCATGTTTCTAAAAGTGCAAAAACTTATGGCCCAACCTGTAATATCGCTTTGTCTTTATACATTGCCAAGTTTAGGCTGATTATGATGTTGATGATATTCTTAATATCCAGAACATAAGACTCAAACCCACGACCTCCGGCACAGAAGGCCGTTGCACTACCACAGCAGCAAAAACGATGAATATTATTATGCATATTTTATAAAAATTATAAAAATTTATTGTTAATCTTGTTATCTGTTGCAGATATCTTTCCCACATCAAAGTCCATTATATGATCAATCTTAAACTTCTAAGAAAACTGTTCTCGAAAATGAAGATACTCCACTGACAAGCCTTGACGGGGGTTCGTGTCAGAAGGCTATTTCACTTGGGTGTGGAGAATTACGGCAGGTGTATCATTATTTACTATGAAAATAACTTATTAAAATCTTGTTCAAATGCCCGCAACGTGTTTTTTGGCTAGTCAGTTACAACTTTACTTGATAACTGTGACTGTGTTTTCTCTTGTTTCTTTGTTCCCACCTATTTCTATTGTCTGGTGCTCAATGAAAAGATTAATTTTGTATTGTGTGTATTTTTAGGGTTCGATACCTCAAAAAGAAAAAGAAACCCTTATTCCATCACTTTGTTGTCCGTCTGTCTTTCTGTCTGTCTGTCATACTGTCTGTCTGTCAAGAGCCTTTTTCTATGTAACGCGTGGAGGTATCAAGTTGAAATTAATATCAAATACCCGGGGCTGCATTCCCTTGGAGCTGTGAAGAAATCAAACTTCTATGTCAAATTGTCAACGCAATCAATAGATACGGCCGTTTATTATGCCACATATTTGGCCAATCACAAGATAATCAAAACCTACTTCTTGTTGACTTATAATCATGAAATTTGGCAAGAAGCAATGTCTTATGGGTAATTTAAAAGAAAAATCCGAAAACCGTAAATTTATAGTAATATCACGAAAAACGGCATATTTTGCAATTCGCAATTAAGGGAATCAAAACCTATAGAGACCTTACTTCCCGCTGACCTAGAATCATGAAATTTGGCAAGAAGCAAGGTCTTATGGCACTACAGAAAAATATAGTTCAATGGAATAACCTTTGCAAAATCGTATCACACTTGACGATTGCACGGAGATAGTAGCTTGCGAAAGTTATTTTTTTTTTGTTATTTCACTGGTAGGTTGTAAATGGTAACCCGGTTGTTAAAAGCATTTGTAGGGTTCTGTACCTACAAGGTACTGTCTCTTTATCATAGGTAAGTACGGAACCCTTGGCGTACGAGTGAAACTCGCTCTTGACTGGGATTTCTTTTGTAAATAGAGCATAATGTGACACAGAGAAACGTGTTTAATAACGACTCATTTATTCGCACAGCCATGCTTTTAAAAAGAGTGAGACGCTCTCAACTTTCGACTGTTCGTCCAGCAACCGGCTTGTAAAAGTTAAATATTTCTAAAAAACAATTTTTAATAATTCGGTAACTTGAAATGACTCATAAATCATACCAGTAAATCCACATAAGACAATAGTCGAAATCAATGTTCCATACGAATTCATTTTTCCCTCCAGTGAATAATATTAGCACAACGTAATGCTGTTTGCCAGCCAGTGCGCCACAAGTTCAAACTGTGGAATAACGGGCACCCGTTCATGAACTGTCGTCGTTAATCGCACATGTGTCGTCGAGCGGGAGTGCTGAGATGAGCGGAGCGGAGCAGCGAGCGAATAACTTTTACAACACAATCATTATAATTTCAAACTGTTCGATATTGCCTCCATACATGTTTCCCTTGTAGTTCAACATTAAACACCCAGAAGAAAGGACTTCTCAAAAGTGCTATGAATAGTTTATAAGTATTTTATTTTTCATACATACATACATAGCATCACGCCCGAAAGCCCTAAAGGGGTGGGGTGGGCAGAGCCACAAGACTACTTGTGGCCACGTTCGATTAATTAGACTTAAGATGGTATGATGAACCGTATGGTGACAGGTGATTAGTCCATTGCCCATACAAATAGTCCACCATGTTAGAGAGGACCCGTCCCTTAGTCGACTTTTACGACATGCCAGGATGATAAGCATCTGCACGCATCCTATGCTATTTCTTCACTCCCAGTGCAGCAGAGGAGTAGGAGTTTATTTTTCAAGAAACTGCAATCAATGATAATGCCACATGAAAGAATAATTAAGTACAGGACTTATGCAACCGTGTTGAGTAACTACATGTGTCCCTGTCAATGAGTATAAATATTTTTTTATAAATAATTATTTCAACGTGATTCAATGTAAAAGAGTTTTTTTTTGTAAATAATAGAGTGATTGTTCTCATAATTTGCACATTGGTCAGATAATGCACTGAGCATTTTGTGTTAAGGTATTTCCAACAGCCAGGGATATGTTGTTTTTCTACGGAATTGCAACACCAGAAGCACTGCCAATGCATTGCCTATTGACTATAAGTTGATGACACACTTTTTGAAAACAAAAGAACCATATTGTAGCGCATTGGCAAAATCTCCTGTACAAGTCTCCCCCATAGACTTCAGCAACGAGAGCGGTCGCATGCTCTCTGCGTCCATTGGCTTCTGGCGTTCTTAATCAGGTCACCAGTCCATCATGTGTGAGATCAGTCAATAGGAGAGGGTATATTTAAATAGCGTGTGGTAATAGTTGTCCCACTAGAATTACTGGGCCTTTAATTTATAATTCTGTATGTCTAAAATCGGAATCGTTGCGTAATGGTTCTTAGCGTCTCGCTATTTATGTTTCCACGCAGCTGTCGATAACTATCTTGCGTCACCCATTTAATGGCGATACATTTCAAGGGTTAACGAGTCCAAATTACTAAATTATTTTGGGTAGTGTTTATTTATTGAGTTCATATTGATTGCTTAGTGTTTTCCCACTTTGAAGTGAAGCGAGAATTCGACGAGATTTTTCGACATTGGTCTGTGATACAGAATCCGATCGTTACAAAGGAAATGGGATATGATATACCAGATATCTTAATCAAATCGAATAGAGGCGTAGATAATAAACTTTGCGAGCCTATTGGTACGTATGGCAATAGAAGAGGTGTTTTTTCAAAACACTAACTCTTATATTGTTATTTTTGAACTATTTAATGTCTATTATAACTTACATAGGTTCTGTAGCCTATTAACAAAACTTACTATAATAGGTAATTGAAGCAACCTAATATTTTAATACATAAAGTAACTGACTAGACGCTACCAAGACTAATTCATTTTCATGTTAGATTTTTTCTAAGATATAAAGCTTTCGCTGTAACTCCTTTTCTCCTGACTTTTCCAAGTGCTTTGTCAAACGACTAGGCGAGCCTTGCTTTATTATTATGTGTTGAATGCAAAGACGCGTCTACAGTACTGAGTGAATATATATAAACCGCATATAAGCGTTCCTGGCAGTAAATGCGATGGTAAGAACAGTAATACTTGCAAATATTTTTTTAAACTTACTAAATTGTGTTAAGAATTTCTCTCAAAAGTCATTTGTTAAAAAAGAAAGACTCGTCCCAGAAATTACCGACTTAATAAGGAAATAGTCCCTCACGCCACAGCCTAGATAAACCTCATGACCCGGAGTTGATCAACAGGCTACGTGACATCCTGATTTTACTGTAAAACGAGCCAGTAACCTCGAGCCCTCAACAGCCGTAATACTTGCCTACCATTAAATATATCTACATAGTTTCTGTTCAAGTGTTTCAGATAAACAGTGCTAAGGTATGTAATTACAACGTTCATGACGAACTGAGTTCATTCTGTACGAGGACCAGTACTACGGGTCTACGTGGTTTTGTGGAAGATTTAGCCCATTCTCTCCTTCCTCCCAGATCGGCAACGCCTCTGGTGTAGCTAATGTCTATAGGCGTTGACCACTTTTCATAAGGCGGGCCGTTTGCTTATTTGCTTGTCTATGGCAAGGGAAAAGTATAATTTATACAACTTAGGGCATATTTTTCTAATTCAATTATCGTAAATCAATGCCTGTAATATATAAGCTAAATTTAGTCTTTTTTGAGAAACAAAACGTTTTAACTAATCTTTTTGGTGCCCTTGAAATGATTATAATTATGTTTTGTAGTTTCATTGTCTTCTCAGATTTAGCTTAAACATGAGTAAATGTACATTGAATCCAATTCGAAACGGTGTCTTCTTAATTCAAAAATTCCCAAACTTTAAATAAGAAATGTCGAGCTCAGTTTTGTACAGCACAAAGCTGTCAAAATTTAGTTTAACGTTTCTTATTTCACGGTTTAGTGACTTTTAAATTTATTTTATACACTCAAGAATAAAATCTTCATTTACTATTTATTCAATTCATTCGCGATTACTATTCGCAGTGCATTCAATCATTTGAAAGATAATATTGAATTGCATGTCTACAAATACACAAGGTACACGGCTGATTTTATTACCGGCATCCGTTCTCCGCACGCGACACCTGGCCAATGTTGTTTGATTTTATTTATACGGCTATTCAATTCGTTTTACTGGGTACGGGAAAACGGGTTTTTCCAAAGATGTTGCGACAAGGAAAATGTTGTTTCAAGCTTGGTTTGCCCGCGTAAGTAGCGTAATTGATATTGACGTGCTTCTCTGAATTATAGGTGTTTCCCCACACGTGTTACTGTAAATTTTAAGATTGCTAAGGCACATGGGATTTCGTTTACATCTATTGTTCGCTTTAAATTATTTGAGGAAAATTTTACGTCTGCTTAGACGTAAATGCTACATACATACATAGCATCACGCCCGAAATCACTAATGGAGTGGGCAGAGCCACAAGACTACTTGTGGCCACGTTCGATTAATTAGTCCTAAGATGTTATGATGAACCATATGGTGACAGCCCATCGCCCATACAGATAGTCCATCATGATGGAGAGGACCCGTCCCTTAGTCGACTTTTACGACATGCCAGGATGATAAGCAACTGCACGCATTCTATGCTATTTCTTCACTCCCAGTGCAGCAGAGGAGTAGACATATGCTGCTTGTAAAAAAATTCAGTGTGTAACAAAAAGTTAGCAGAGTCATTGATGGCGTAAGCTGTTTCTCGCAAGAAATATAAACGGAACAAATACATAACATTTAAGAAAATATGGACCTTGGAAGTCCTACGTAACTCCTGTGCCGAATAATGAAAGTACTAATTGGATTACATGGCTTTCATGATGAGCAGGATTCCTCACGGATGTTCACACAAACTAAGAGCTTCGGTTGTAGCAGTACGCAATTAATGGTTAATAACAGACCATTAGTATTAGTTAATGTTGAATTCTATTCTGTTATATACACTCTGATTTGGTCTAATGGATGAGGTATGTAGATACATTTAAGTTTTTTTAGTGGTAGTCAAGAAAAAATAAATTAAATTGGTCTCGACGCGTCACTTAAACATCTCAACCAGCAGGAACTGGCAGGCGCCAGCTCAGCCTTTCGGCATTCAATCAAATACTGCTTACGAAGAAAGTGGACCGCAAATCACATCGGGGTACGGCCGTAGTACACAGAAATTTGATGATCTTTATACAGTGCTCAAACGTATTATATACGTTTTGATTTGTTCAATTAACTATAATAATAAGTACCAAACAGCAAAGAAACAAATTAATGCCTAGACGAGCACAAATCCACGCCACTTTCAGTAAGGAAATACTTCTACCAACTGACCTACGAAGGCGCCTAGCCCAGCCACCGAATTTTTATATGCTGTTCCCAGTACACTAAACTTGTTTGCTATTATGATCATTAGCGCCATCTATGCGAACCTAGTAGGGTCAGTTTTAAACTTGGATCGGTTACCTGTCCATTCTGTTTGGTTTATTCGAGAAATCGAACAGCATTCATCATCATCTTTATTATCACGTTTTTAATAGTTGACAATGTGGGAATGGAAAGTAAGAGATGTGAATGAAATGGAACTTTTGGTGTGAAGAGGACAGATCTTCCCTTATTATGGTTTCCTTAGTCAAAGCTAGTAACTTGATAACTACCGCTCCATAGACACGAATGATTTTATACGCCTTATAGACAATAAGCAAGATTTTTAATAAAACTCATTATTTTATTATGCTAAATAGTCTTTATTAATGCTTTTCGAGACGTCAGCTTCTTTTGGTTTTTCTATTATTTTTTGTACTTGTTGCTGGACGAGGTCGATGCTTGTCAATAAGTCCGCCTTTTCTTTCTTACATTCTTTTATTTTGATTATTGTTCTCAATCTGTGCGCCGCGGCTAGGGTCGAGCAATCGCTGCGCTGACTTGGCGTAAATAGGAGCGTGCGTATTCGCTTCAAGATTATCTGAATGTCTAATCTCACTTGAGCCCCGCATAACGCGTCATACCAGATGACTTACAATTTAAAAGTAACGTTCCTTGTACAATTGGACACAAAATTTTTAGTACAAAAGTACAAATAGGTCATATACTTACACCTACAGACCTGCCCCCTCCAGAGCCCTTACCATGAGTTTGCGCAAACCGTTCTCGCTATCGAAATCTATCGGAAATGCTGCTTGTTGCCGATACAAGTAAAAGGGACCGAGCGATAGTTTACCCTAGAGAGCGGTTTTCGCAACTCATGGTAATGGTACTGTTGCCGATTTTTTGTTTTGGACTATACCCGCTTGTAGGACATTAGGTATAGTTTTGGCCTGTATGAAGGAAACGTACAATTAAGCAGTCTTTTCCGTTAACTTGTGGTCACAGGAGGGACAGGGCAGAAAAATATTATCTCCGTAAAATGGGACGCAGTATGCTTACTTGTGACAAAACATGTGCATGTTGGTAGAAAATGTAACTTTTTAAAATACGACTCTTAGTATTTATTGATTTTATTTTCATCGGTACCGTAAAATGGGGTGAATAGGGATCGCGGGGGGAATTGGGATGCCAATTCAGAATTTCTTTTTTCAGTAGCTACTTTAATTTTCGGGCTCAGGTTGCTGTTAAAGTAATGTAATTATATTTTTAGACATATTTTTTCTTCTTTTGGCAACATAAGTGGCCAAATCATACAATTTTAAAACACAAATTCACTGTCAAAGTTGATGCTCGAAAACGGCGGATTTTTGATTGAATTAAACTTTGTTTTTACTTGAAATTTGCCACTGTAAGTGTTCATCAACCTTTCGGATATCTTTTACATAGTTACTAGGCTTATTGGAAATAGAAAAACATAAGTTATATTTTATTTATTTGTTGGGTTGTGAGTTGGGACGACAACGGGGACAGTTGGGTCATGAATGGGGAGAGTTGGTGTTACGAACGGGGTGTACCGGGATGATATAGGGGGAAGTTGGTGTTCGTAGTTCATGGTTATCGAGTTACATGAGTAATCATAAGTGTCTTACATTATGATAAAATGGTAAATATTATTAAAAAATATATTGAAGTATCGAAGGAGTTAAAGTAATTTTAAATTAAATAAACATTTTATATTAAAATAAAGGTCACAACTTACAGAAAACATTGAATCGGTTTATGCAGGAGCATAAATAAAATATTCTCTTGAAAAGTCATCATTTTCCCATCTCACCCCATTGATATCCCTTGTAACCCCAACTACGGGGTGAGCTGGGATTGCCTACTATTATGTGTTGAAACTATGAAATGAAACAACAAATTATCATTAACAAACTAAAATTCATACCCCCGGACCACTTTTTTTGTATATAAATTAATGTGCCACATATAAAAATTAAATTTTATCCAGGTTTGAACTTCGATTTTGTCCCTATTCACCCCATTTTACGGTAATATTTTATTCATCTGTGACTTCGAGATCATTATGAGATAAAATAATCAGATCCCTGAAAATTCGCTCTACGACATTTCACACCTTTTAACCCAATTTGCTGTAGGCGTCTTTATTCATGAAAATTTCTTTTCATCCTAGGTCGTCCCAAGGACTGGAAGCTTGTAACTTACAAAATATTAAAAAAAACTTTTTTCTTCCTATGTAATGTAAAAGAGCAGTTGAAAAAGCGAAGACCGTTATAATAGGTTTGCGTACAAAAATAACAAACAATACCGTGTTTATCTAGGGTAGAACCTATAATCATTCAAAATTTCATCAAAATCCGTCCAGTTTTTGAAGTGTAAAGGAGTAACAAACATACTAACACACACTCACAAACTTTCGCAATTTATAATATAAGTGTAATTTGACCACAGACTATATAAATTTGACTTTTGCCAGCGCTATGTTTTTAGACTAAGGCCTACTGTCCACGATTACACGATTGCTTGACGGTGTACACGATTGCTTGACGATTGCTTGCATCTTGTGTAGAAACAAGTAAAACTGTGTCCACGGAGCGGCAACGTCCCTTTTCCCTATCGTCACGCGTTCGTCATGAGTCGTGCACACAGTCTTATTTATTTCTATGCAAGATACAACCAATCGTCAAGCCCTCCTCAATTGACGATAGCGTGTGTATGAAGTGCGGTTTAAGTGGACAGTAGGCCTAACCAATACAAGCGATTGAATAGTTTTATTCTACCCTAAATTTACTGGCTACCTATACTAATAATGTGAATTCAAAGGTCAATCTCGTCAAATATTTGAATCGCGTCATCGCGTTTATCTTAGCTCGTGCTATTACCAACATATCGATCCACATACCTATAGACTGTGTCACGGGCACTCGTGTCCGTATTCAGTCACTAGCTAGGGTAGCTTGCTAGCGTTTTGTACGAGCATTGACAAGTCATGAAGATCCATTCCCTATCCTCCCGTTCCCTTAGACTGGCAACACATTGGCACCGCTTCTGGTGCTCAAATGTCCATAGGTGGCGCTGCCTACTTTCATTAAAGTGAATTGTCAGCCTGTTTGCCTGTTATTGTCCTAGATAGGCAGCCGTGGAGCTGCATTTACTCTACGATTGCGCCCCTCTTATGGTCATGGGACCATCGGAGTATAGTATGGCATCAAACGTCCGCTCAATATTTAGTCATAATAGGTTGTCTTTCTGCCTATTACAGATTGCCCTACAGATCGTTCGCAGCCAATTCAAGCTTTATAGCTTGACTTGAATAACTTAAGAAGCGTGACATAAAAAAACCGGTAGCCAGGCAACATACACAGATATATTATGTACTCCTTACTATTATGGATGCATAATCACTAATTTTTACAGAAATATAGTTGAGAAAAGCCTGTATAAGGCTTGGTTTTATAAAGATGCTGTGGCCCTTGGCTTGGTCATGAATATCAAACATTGTACTGATTTACTGAGCCTTGTGGCCGAATTCAGAAATGCCACTTAAGCATTAAATAGTTAAATGTCCCTCAACTAGTTGTCATCCTATATGCAAAAACATCACTCAATCGTCACTTTAATTAAAGATCAATTTAAGTGGCCTTTCTGAATTTGGCCATTGGTCTGACATTTGGTTTAAGAGACTTTTGTATTCTCAGACGAGTTTGTCATCCGTAAAAATCATGTTATTAATTTGAGAAAAAACCTAGTCATCAAACTGAACCGAATAAGATCGTATCGACTGAGGAACATTTCCAATACCCAATGTATCTAAGTGCCATTTGCGTACCGTTAGCTAGGTGCGGTACTCACATTAATTGCACCATCTATTCAGGTTTGCCGGTGGCTGCACTATGCATTAACCTCACCTCAGGCGGTCGAATGCATAATGAAATACACCCAAACACCACACTTTGAGGCACTGAAATCGACTAAGAGACGCTTAATTTTTAGTCTAATATTATATTGGATAAAATACCCAACTATCAAGTTTTCAAGTATAGATTTTTTTATAGAATTCACCGAGTTGCTTATAATTTAAAACATGGTAGGTAATTTACTCTATTATTTTATATAATACACAATATAATAAATCAAAATGAAACGAACTTAAACCTAAAACTTAAGTACTTATAAGCAGATAAATATATTACATATAATCATTTCAGTCAAAACCGAGAAACCGTGTCACACGTCGCAGACCAAACATGGCACCTAGTTATTCAAGAGTTACTGTTTTATTTTTACTTATGTATGGTTTCCTTTTTCTTTTTCCAATATGTTTTATATGGTGTTCAATAAAGAATATTTGCATTGTATTGTATTGTCTTTAAGTTTTTAGGGTTCCGTACCTCAAAAGGAAAAAAAGAACCCTTATAAGATCACTCGTGTGTCTGTCTGTCTGTCTGTCTGTCTGTCTGTCTGTCCGTCTGTCACAGCCAATTTGCTCCGAAACTACACCGATTGAGTTGAAATTTCGTATTCATATGTAAGTTGGTGACCGCAACACGGACACGTGACGCAAATATATGAATTTTAAACATAGGGGCCACTTTTTGGGGGTAAACTAGAAAATTAAAAATAAAAGTTATGCCACCTATATCGTGTGACATATCAAATCAAAGGGCTTATTATGAGGATCTTAAATATATATATATTTGAATTTTAAGTAAAATAGTATAGAAGTTATTCAGAAAATACCCGAAAAATGACCATGTCCCCCCCCCCCCCTTATTTCCGAAACTACTTGGGCTAAAATTTTGAAAAAAATACAGAAAATTGATCTTTGCCTATAGATTACAGGAAAACCTATAAGAAGTCTATGGTATTTAAGGTAACCTAGTAAATTTCAGACAATCATGTACGGAACGGAACCCTCTCGGATCGGAGCGGATATAGAGCTCCCCTAAAGATCGCCACACCACCGATCGGTCCTAAGTGTTCGCATCCAGTGGATCCCGCAACCTTCAATGGGTAGTCAGTCCACTGTGTCTGCCCATGACATGCTCCGAAAATATTATCAATTTCTAAAAAAAAAATGGAAATTGTATGTATGTGTATGTGTGATGCCAGATATCTTTCGTTTATTTCACCATGTCCAAGTGTTTCATTTCATGATGAGAGTTCATAATGTAAATGTTCAAAATTTCATTCTAGAAAGTTCTATCTATGGAAGGTCACAATACAAAAGATTTCCATTTTATTCGTCCGCATCAGAGGCGATCAATTTGAAAAAGGTTCGGCGAAGTTGATTGTCAGTTTTTATTTAGATCTTACGAATTCAACTATTAATAAAAAAAAAAAAAAACAAAAAAAAATCAGATATTAAGTAATATACTGAGCAAACCAGAGTTATTTGAAATTATTTCAATATTACTCCATTATCTAGGCTCAGTAATTGAGTTTGGGCATACTGAAATAAAGTGAATTATTTTATGAGCGAATATTTTTTATTACGTTTTCTACTTTACCGCGACCTTTCGAAAACCAATCACGCACTTTTGAACTCATTAATATAAGTAATACTTTTTATTGCTTTAATAAAAAGAACAATGTGAATGTGGCACGCAACACATTCCCTCCCTCTGATGTTACAAACATCGTGCATCATGACAATAAAACTACAAAAAACTGCAAATCTAAGATTACGCCATAGAAAATTACTATATAGCAGAGCCGGAGAGTATTCCAAAGGGTACACTTAAAGATATGCAATATCACAAGTAGTGTCTGGAGACGAGGGATGCAGGAAAGATATTGGGGTGTACGTGCAAAATGACTCAAAATGTCCATTCGAATCTGATCCCTCTTATTCATTATAGGCCCCTGGTCGGCCCCTTTGTTACTATAACTTCCACCCTTTATGATAACCGGAGGGGCTCAAATTAGACTGGCGTACTGTGCGTAGAATTTTATCTCTTGCAAAATGTTGAGTCTCATTTCATTTTATATTGATGTTACGTTGAAGTGTAAGGGTCGGGTTCCTTTTTAAGTTTACCCTTCTTATGAGTCCCTTGGAGACCTTTAGTGTCTTATTCTTTTGTTTTTAATGTAATGTCTTTTAAACTCTGTTTCTATACAATCTATGATAGGTACCCTTGTTTTTTTTTTAAACTTGCGGTTATTGTCGATTGTGTTTGGTGTTTTTTACCTTGATCGAGAGATCTTACATTTTTTGATACTTTTGTAATGCTAATAATTATTTAATTATGTAATAATCGTATTTTCTTGTGAAAATTAAGAAGAGGAAGAACGTTGATTTGATGAAAAACAAAATTATAAGGAAAAATATTCATAACTATAAAACCTAGTATATCTACGTATCCAAAAACTTTTAAACTTTATTTTAGTACTAGCTTCTCCCCGCGACTTCGTTCGCAAAAATTCAGTTATAGTTATTCCGTTGGGAACTTTTATATTTTCCGGGATAAAAAGTAGCATATTATTATGCTGTTAATCCAGGGTACAAGCTATCTCTTTTACGAATTTTATCCCAATCCGTCTATCTATTGAAGCGTCAAGGAGTACAAAACATTCTAACTCACACACATTAGTATGATTTTACAAATGTGTGCGTTGTGACGTAGCCCCAGTGTCACGTGACCACTTTTCCCAAGATAATACGGTGCAGTATATCGAACTATGGCATACCTCATAGCTTAACTGTCACTGCACAGCTGTCAATAATAGAATCTACACCAACTAAAGGGCCTGGAACTTGAGGCAATCAATGGAGTTGTAATCCCCGCTGTTACGGAGTAGCCGATATAAAGTTGGTGTAATCCCAACTGGATATACCAAGAACGTGAGGGTTGATTGGCTAGGGTCTTCCGTGCGATTTGGTTAATCGCTGTTCGGTAATCAAACGTGCTGGTTCAATCAGCCGGTTACGTGCTGCGGCCGAGTTGGCTTCTATTGAATTGTTGCCGATTTGGTGGAGTTCAATAAAAACGCCACGTAGAAGAGTGAAGGCCATATTATCATCATGAGTATGATTTCACTCCGTCATTCATCACATCCTCCGTCATCACATATTGTAGTGACTCGCGAGTGAGTTTCGCATCCCGCTCTTACGCGTTACGTATCGTGCGGAAGATTGGGATGAGAATCTCGCTCGCTCGCCGCTATAATATCACTTAGACGTTCCCGAATAGAGGCGCAATTCTTCATCATTGCTCCTAAGTTGAAAATTAATGAAAAAAAAAATTGTAACAAAAATGGAAAAAGACCTATTAAATGCGACAAGGGAGCTAGTATAATATTATACATGCAAAAGTGTGTATGCTTAATTGTAGTTGTAATTTATTTGGCATAGCGATAATTGGAGACCCGGAGAATGAGATGGACTACTTTTAATCCCGGAAAATGCTCTAGGGAATAGGGGACTGAGCGATAAACGAATTTCACGCAGACGAATTCGCGGGCAACTGCTAGTCTGACATGACTGTGTTTTTTTTAACAAACGTTCACAAATATGAGCACGCACACAGAAGCGTTCATGAAATATGGGTGAAATTGTTCATATATACGTATGATTACTGTGAGATCTTAAAAATTCTAAACCGTATTTATTTAAATTAAATAACTATGCAAAGCCGGGGGGATTCAATTCAAAAAATTACATGGTCTCTTAAATTAAAACTGTTGTTTATAAGCTTTACAAATGCCCCTTTAAATCCTATTTAGGGGCTAGACGCATTTGTTAGTATTAAATCGGTTAAACCTTTGTTTTAATCAAAGAACATTATTAACGATAAGGCATTTGGAGTAAAAATGCATCACCAAATTAATATATTTCAGTCTATTCAAAATATGTTTCGTTCCTTTTTCCAATTCTACTGTCACGTAAAAAACGGACAGCGGATATCATCATAATCATCATTATCATCATATAAGCCATAAGACGTCCACTGCTGGACATGGGCCTCCCCCATCGATTTCCAAAAGGGCCGGTTGCAAGCGGCCTGCATCCAGCGTTTTCCTGCGGTCTCTTTTAGGTCGTCTGTCCATCTTGTGGGTGGTTAGGTAGGTTAACATTAACATTTTAGCAGCTATTTTTGAATTACGAAGCTTTCCCTATTTTATTGTAAATGGGCAGTTCCAAAATCTTTTAGTGTCTCCGGGGTATCTTGGGCCAACTGTCAGAATGCCCATTGTGTCAACATGACAAGGAAATACTGTCCAATTGTTCAAATGCCCAGTTGTCTTTTTTATACGGTCTTTATAACATCCGGAAATTATGTCGCCTTGGACATTCTGACACTTGGCCCTATATACCCTAGAGTGCTTTTATTTTCTTCCAACTTTTCTGTCAAAGTTCTTACTGCATCTGGGCCTCTATTCGGGAACACTAAGTAATTCTGTAGCGACTCGTAAGCCAGATTTCTCATTCCGCTCTTCCGCACGACGCGTAATGCGTAAGAGCAAGATGAGAAATCTGGCTTACGAGTTGCTACAGAATCACTTAGCGTTCCCGAATAGAGGCGCTGGACAAAGTACTCTATTGCTTGAATGAAAACGCAGTCCACAGAAATGTTGAAAACGTTGAACGAACTTGGTTTAGATACTTCAATACTAAAAGTTAAATTAGATGAGGACTTGAGACACGATAATTGAAAAGATTTTGAAGTGGATGGCTGACGAAAACGCTTAATGCGATCTGAGAAGGTAAGTGCCCTTAGAACGTAAAACAGTCAGATGATTCTAGAGATACAACAAAGAATTTCTGTTTAAGCGAGCATGCGATAATAATTTCGCACTCTTTTAACCTAACGCCCACGCTTTTTTCGCTCAAAGAGGTTTCTGAAATATTGAAGAAGCGTTGAAAAAGCGTATGTGACAAACTTTTTAAATATAGAAGATAGTGATATGATTAGTTTTCGTAAAAATAATAAACAAAACTTTCTAGACGGACCGATATCAAATACTTTTGAGTGTGTGCGCGTGTTTGTGTCACTGCGTGCGTGCAAACGTGCGTGTGTACGTATGAGTAAAGCTGAACCAATTTCATGAAACTTTGTATACAGTTCAACTTAACTTAGATCCTGGAATAGAATATAGGGTATTTTAAACCCCGGAAAATTCAAAAATTAACCAGTAAACTATAACTGAATTCCATACGAACGAAGTTGCAGGCAGAAGCGAATACTTTTATATTTTATTTCATTAAATCAGTAATATTAATAATTAAATTAATACATACTTAAATTTATAGTACCTGGGCGACAGAAGGTTCTTTCTTTCTTTTATTGTCAGGATTGACATCGATCTAATTAAACTTGCAAAATAAAACATAATCTTTATGCAAAATTTCATCTATATACATATATGTAATTAGTTTATTGGGAACAGCTCGCTTGCTTTAAGTTAAAAATATATTCAGTACAACAATGTTATTAACTGAATTTTCACAAAGACTATGCAAAAACATACTTGCACATAAAAATCTAAGACAGTGTAAGTCAAGTGAAAACAATGAGACCATTTTTATTGCACTGCATTGCGCTTATATTTGCAGTGAAAGGAAAACAGGAGAGTAAAATTCCCTCCATACGTATTTGGGGTATTATAATAAGACGCTGAAACTTGTCTGATATTTAAGCACGCCATATTCATAAAAAAATGCTATTGTCGTATATTATTGGGCCAATATATATGTCCAAAGATTCTATTTTTTAAATGACTGGAATTCTTAAAAGATTCCTCATTGTTTAAGGTAATTCTTTTATTTTCGATCTTCAGTTGACATACTGCTGTGTGTAAATTTATGGGCCGATATAGGTATGAGCAAAAAGATTTTTTATTTTACTTGTTACAGACCCTAAGCAATCTTTTATTTAACTTAATTGTACATTAAGAGAAGACTGGTTTATTACTGCGCAGACAAATAAACAGCATAAAAAACCCATTTATTTCCATCGCCCAAATTTACAAGTCAAATAGTATGAAGGCATTTTTCGTCTACTTCCAAAACCATAATTTAAGTACCGATTACGAGTTCCAATTACGGTTTTTGAATGAATACTCTTATGAAATAATATATAGTATAAGCTATTGCTTTGTATGTCTGTCTTTCCGTTTTAAATCTTGCAAATTTTGAACCAGTTTCCGTTATTGGAACGAGCTAAAATTTGGTACAGTGTACAGTACATTGACAGATAAATATTATGTAAATGTATTAGTGCAATGGGCATAAAAGATTATATTATTTTGTATATTTTTTTAACTAAAACTTATTTACATTGTGTAGGCGTCATGCCAATAAGTAGTTGGTTCATTCTTAAACTAACAACTTACACTGCGGAAGGGCGGGTTCGTATCGGTTTATGTTATAGCTTTGACCTCGGATCGCGTCTAAAGTGTACAACGCACAGGGAGTCAAAGCAAAAGGCATAATAGTTCGATGTACTTTTAAAGTAATTTAGTTAAAAAAAAATGAGTCTTGAATAATAGCCCTGCGGCCCTAACATGCATGGCACAATGATAAGTTAGAACCGTTTATCGCTATGACTATCTCTTTCGTCGGCACTAGTGTGAGAGAGACGCACTTAGAGATAAACGGTTCTAATTTATCTTTGTGTCATGCATGTTAGGGCCGCTGGGATAGTATTCTGAGCTCGTAATTCCAGGCAGTTTCCGCCGTAAACAGCTGCATGGAAAATCTTATTTTTGTAGTGGTTTTCAAACAATAATCCTCACTAGATGATTACTGTTCGACTCGACCGGGGTAGTACCACACTCTCACAGAATATCGGCGTAAAGTAATAGCTTGCTATTGCGTTTGGTACGGTGAGTGACGAGATCCAGAGGCCTATTCCCTCATCCCTATCCCATCCCCATTCCCCATCCTCCCTAGACTGGCAACGCATTGGTACCACCTCTGGTGTTGCAAACGTCCATGGGCGGCGGTGACCACTTTCCATCAGGTGGGCCGTTAGCTCGTTTGTCAGTCAATTGACATTTAAAAAAAAACATAATTATTATCAGTTAGCCATACATATGTATATAATATGAGATGTTATATATTTTGAATAAATTCACCTTGAAATAAGAATTTTATAATTTTTCCAAAAAATAAGGATTTTTTGTTATTACCATGCATCTGATCATTCACTTTTATAAAAAATTGCTAACGCTCTTTATTTAACAAGGTCGTTTCAATAGTTTCGCCATATTATAAAGAGAACGCAGAGTCAAATTGTTTGGGGTAACAGTTATATTCACAAAATGGATAAACCCAGAAACCCTTCCACACCCAGTGTGTCCAAAGCTTTGCCCGACGCCTGGTATAGCAAGTCACGCGGCCCAATTTGGTGAAACGCTACTGGTATAAGGAAATGGGCTCGGGCAAAAGTAGTCGATGGGGTCATTATATCAGACTTACGGCACACAGTGCATCGACAGAGCGGAGTAACACGAATTTCAACCCGAACCCCTCTTACTGTTAGGTACTGCTTATTTTATTTTTTATTTTTATTTATTTATTTAAACCAGGCAACTGCCCATCTTCTATACATATAAAACAGTACCGTGACTCACTTATAGACAACGCACACCCTAAATGGGTGGTCCTAGAGGTTTGAAATTTGGAGAAGACATTCCTCGAGTACCCTAGAGGTGCACCAAAGAGGGATTTTTTGAAATTACATCCTTAAAGGGGTGAAAAGGGGTGATAAAGTTTGTATGGAAAATACCGCGGGCGAAGCTGTGGCCGGTCCACTAGTATAATATATAACACACAATAACAAAAAAAAGAAAGAATAGAAAGAAGCCTTTTAAGTATTCTGTAGAATTTTGACCATGGAGACTGTCTACATCTCCATGTAACCTAGATTAATCAATTTAGATGCTTTCTCTGTTTTAATATTATTCTTATTATTATGACCCTTAGAGACTTTATACATTTCTAAGGCACTTAAATTTACTTGTTCAGACGCGGAGACTATACATCTCCCTTATTAGTTGTATACGATAATTAATTTGTGCCCATTAGGTTTATTTGTTGCACTTTTTATGTTAGTTTTAGTTATATGTAATTTTAAAGTGGAAAAAAGACTTACTGCTGAGTTTCTTGCGGCGTTTCTTCTCAGCACATGTCACCTTTCGAAGCGCTGGTAGATTCAGACACGTAAAAGAGCCCGAGAGGCCTACTTGCAAAATAAATATTTTCATTTTCATTTTCATTTTCATTTTCGAACGAAAACTATCATCTTGCTTTTTTAAGATGCAGTCATGACTAATACCAAAAACTTTATATAATTTATTATATTTTAAGCAACATGCTCGCGTTGTCTTTCATAATATTCTAATTCTAAGTTTAATAAATAACGAGTCAAGTACTTTTTCTTTATATTTAATTTAAAAAAGCTTTAGTAGCTGGTGTAGCGAAAATGAATAGATTTTCAAAACATAATTTCTTGCTGTATACACACTTATGTGAAGATAATAACTAACTTTCATACTGTTAGAGTATAATTACTGTGTACCGTGACGTGGGTCTGCAAAAATTTGCGCCGATACGAAATTCGTCTATGGGCGGGCATAGCAAATAAGCTATTTTAAATAGTTCCAGTTGGTCTACGGAGAGCGTTTAAACAGCAGATTTATTATAATGTTTCTTTTTTAGGCATTTAGTTTTCTCTTTACGGATCTATGCTGGATATAACGGTGTAGGTCGATTTAACATAAATTCTAAGACTAGCCATCTCCAGCTAAGGTTAAGATTGGCTCTCGAGGCTTGAGTTAAATACGTTTTATGTACATACACCTCGATACGCATTTAGTATGAATTGCGCACTGAAAGGGCAGGTTATATATTTTTTTTGTTTATGCCGAACACACTATCACAATATTAAAGTATAAATATTGTATAACCAATCAGGGTCATGGCCGTAGAACAATTATGGTATTAACAAAGTGCCGTATTTGCAGATGCGTCGTTGTTCTACGATCATGACTTATGCATCTAAATAAGTAATTATTCGTGTTTAGTATGTTTGTATGCTCCGTCATTCACAGACGGTGCTGGTTGAAAATCAGTGCTGCAGGTGTCTTAAAGCCTGGCGTCCACTAGACTCGCCGAGGCGAATCGAATCGAATCGCAATAATTCGCCTCCTATATTTTCTAATGCAACTGCGTCCATTGAATCGGCGCGCCGCGGCTCTTCGTCAATGGATGCAGTTGTATTAGAAAATATAGGAGGCGAATTATTGCGATTCGATTCGATTCGCCTCGGCGAGTCTAGTGGACGCCAGCCTTTACACCTCAGCATTATACTGAGCCGGTTTCCCGTTCCGCGAGGACAGACATAACCACCATTTTGTCTTTGTATAATTTTCTTATTGTATATTATTCTATCGTGTCTTCTTTGTTATTGAATACTGTTTTTCTTCTTCTTCTTAAAGGGTAGGGTGGTTTGTATGTGACAATTTTGTCTGAATAAAAAAAAATAGACTATATTTTATGTATTACCTGCTGATATGCTAGCAAGCAGATGGTTTTACTCATTTTAATGTGAATTTCATTAATCCCCGGGATGAAAATAATTTTGTAGATGTATGTGAATCTTAAGCATTTAAGTGAAAAGGGGGAGAAAAATTCATGACTATCGGATAGCACGTCAGCTTACCGCCTTTGAAAAGAAGGCGTTGGTGCAAAATATCGACGATAGCGGCCATATCTTAAATTGGGCTGTTAAGTTAAACTCGTATTTAAACGTCATGCTAATAACAACCTTGACTTACTTAAAATATAAGGTAGTTATTCGAGATTCGACAAGTCTAAGTGATGCAGAAATCGGTCATTGCCGTGGTAACGAAATGTCGTCTGTTTTGTATATTATTATTATATACACCACATATTTATAGTAGTTTGTTTCGTTATAAATGGTTAGTGTTTGTATAGCGCTCCGATTGCCACAGACGGCACTGGCTGTAAATCAGCGCTGCGGGTGTCTAATACCTCAGCATTGTGCTGAGCCAGTGACCAATTCACTGCCACAATGACACACCCTCGTTTCTCTGTATTATTTTTGTTTTTATTATTGTGTCTTGTGTGGTGAATAAGTGAAATCATTTCAATGTAAACTTCGCTAAGTAAGATAAAGAGAGAGCAAAACGATATGATAAACCTTAGCCTCCTGACACTCGAATGTCAATTGGATATGTGGCAGGCATATTATATGAATCCACCGTTTACATACGGCGTCGTCATTTTACAAACTCTCGCTGTTATGTATAATGCCGAATGCTCAACTAATCTATAGATTAGGTTTGGTCGTAATTGTGTCAAGGCGCGAAGCGCCACAACTAGGCGGAATAGGAGCTCCGCAAAGTGGAGCTCCGTCGACTTCGTCTCAGAAGATTAGTTTTCCAGGTATAACATCAATAACAATTATGTAGGTAATATAACTGGTAGATAATACAAATTAAAATTCAGTCATAATGTACATATAATGACACGGCAATATACATACATTACGCCTTCGGCATATTACATAACAGCGAGCGTTTGTAAACTGACGACGCCGTATGTAAACGGCGGAATTATACAATATGCCTGCGACAGATACATGACTATAGTAGCAAATCAAATATTAATCATTATTATTTATTTCTGTGGAACGGTAGCTTAATCCTCAAAAGTACATAAAAGAACAGGATTTATATAAAAATAAATCAAGATTATTTAGAATTTAATAACAAAAACTTATATTTTTACCAAACACCGGTCACGACGTATGACGTTTGCATAAGTCGGTTGCGTTCCAAATCACGCTGCCCATCTTAATCGTTGTGACACCGTGAGTGTTATTCGGACTACACCCTCATACAGACTATGCTCTTTTTTGACGTTTATGACCGGTTTTAGTAAGTTGACGTCACACGCGACAGTCGGTGTTATGATAGCGTTTTAGCGGCTTTAAAAATGAAAAATATTATTAGTGATTTTTCTTTGATATTTTTACATAATCTAGAATGAGCTAACCAGCCAAAAATATTTATTAAATAATCGTCAAGAACTGAATGATGTTACAAGAATTTTGAACTCTGTCGATTTATAATAAAGTCCAGAGTAATAATAACTTTTGTTCCTTATAAGGGACGTGGATAAGGAGGCCTAAGGACTGAGGAGGTTAGTATAGTCAATATTAAATAGCAGCCCAGCTTGAGAAATAAATATGGTGATAGCCCTCCCTTGAACATAAAGGATCATAATGTAAAAAAAAGGCAAAAAGGAAATCCTAATTATTATTATTATTATTAAACATTTATTTCGAATAACAGAGAGTCATATACAACTACAAGAACAAAAATTATTATGAAATTAATTAATTACTGCTTCGTCCTATAAATAGTCGTCTTTATAAATCACTAATAGTTCTAATTTTGCAAGTGTATGTTTGCATGATCCTCTGCTGCACTGGGAGTGAAGAAATAGCATAGAATGCGTGCAGATGCTTATCATCCTGGCATGTCGTAAAAGTCGACTAAGGGACGGGTCCTTTCCAACATGGTGGAATATCTGTATGGGCGATGGGCTGATCACCTGTTACCATACGGTTCATCATATTTACTATCTTAAGACTAATTAATCGAACGTGGCCACAAGTAGTCTTGTAGCTCTGCCCACCCCATTAGGGATTTCGGGCGTGATGCTATGTATGTATGTATGTTTGCACTATCTCAGAATTCACCTTTATTTCGATAGCCCGCTTTTGCTTATCGCTTTCACCTAAATACCCGTCGTCTTGATAACAATTTCGTGCGTCTAACTTACTTACGTTCAGCGATAGGGTAGATTTTCTCGAAGCTTCCCAACGAACAGTAAGTTGAAGGTTTAACTGGTTATTTAGTACTTAGAAGTTCATACTACGTAAGTGCTTAAATTCCATTTTTTGCTGTGTATCTGTCACTTATTACTTTGAAAGAGAGCAAGCACTAACGGGGGGTGGTGGGAGGTAGGGCAGGTCTGAGAGTCATTTTAAGTTCTGAGGTATGAAGAAAAAAATTGCGATGATAAAAAGACTGAGATTGATTGAGATTGTTTAAAAAAAAAAAAAAGTACCATTAAGGTCATATGTAAAGTATTTATGCGATTTCATGGAAAAAAAATATGCTAACTTTGTATGTTTTTTATCAAGGTAATAAATAATAAGAATTCATGTTTTGACATTAAGATAACTGTGAACCAAAGGCAAAAATCACCCTTTTCATACAAAAGGCGATAACGATTTTCACCCCTTAAATGTTAACCAATTTTGACAAATTTTTGACGGGTTCCCAGTCAGAACAAAATCTAGGTCTCAACGTTTTTTTGAATTTTAATTAAAGATCAAAAGAGTCACATAATGCCGAAATTAGTTTTGTATTAGAATACTAAAACCACAATAAAACTGAATTTAAAGTTTATACTGAAAAAATCATAGACCTAGATTTCGTTCTGACTGGCAACCTATCAAAAATTGGTGAACATCGGTTAACATTTAAGGGGTGGAAATTGTTATCGCCTTTTGTATGAAAAGCCGTAGGATCACACTCCTCTTAAGCAAAACTAATTCGCGATACAGTCGCAAAACGGCTGCGATTCTGTCGCTGACCGTATAAAATAGCCCACACAGACACGCTTCTATGTCGTTACTATCGCGATTCAACATCGCCATATAGGCCATTCTGCATCGCTACTATGGCGATGTCTCGCTCGATATAGACGCGAGCGCTTCCGCTTCCCCTCTCCCGATGTCACCCGATACAGTCGCGCGTTAGCATCGATAGAGTAGCGATGTTAAATCGAAACAGTATGACTGAATGGATGTATCCATTCAGTCATACTGTTTCGATTACAGCTACAGTCGCGCTGTAGCGCGACTGTAGCGCTACTGCATCGTTTCTGTCGCGCGTTACAACAGTGACAAGAGGCTACATGTCGCGATGCGAGCAACACGTTCATAAAACGCGCGACTGTATCGCTCCAACAAGTCGCCATGGGCGAAGTTCCCAATTTCACCGTATATTACTAACTTATATTACAGAATTATCCGAAGCGTTGTGAGGTGATATTGATATTGATATTGATATTGATTTATTTGGTAAAATAAGTACATTTACCGGTCATTAATTTAAGATTTGACATTATAATTTAATTATTACGATAAGATAGCGAATCTTATCCAATTTAAATCGATAACCATCACGTCTATTTATTATTTTCTTTCTCATTTAATTGTTCAGGAAACCATTACAAATCGAACCAAATTAACCATTATAAGTGGGTATCAATTGAGATACGTTTATCGTTTCCTATAATCGACCTACAAAATAATCTATGCAGGTTCCTCGCTTAATATTTAAACTGTTGATGTGTTATTAAGTTCTGCCGAAACCCAGGCTTTGCGGGCGACATTATAGAATCTACTGGCACGCACGTAAGTATAATATGAACGAAATTACTGAGCGGCACGATGGCGCGAAACGCCTATCACAACGGAATTGACATGAATAAGCGTCAGAATAAGTGTCATTCGTGTAGAAATATGACAATTTAGCTGCTGCTTTTTTTTGTTTTTTGCGACATTCGAACGTATGACCTTCAGCATAAAAGGGTTCTACCATCATATTATGATTGCACTTAAAACATTTATTTGATTACTTATTGAGCTCAAATTTTTGTAGTGGTAGAGACAAACAGTAATCCTCACTTGATGATTACTGTTCGAATGAGCCGGCTCGACCGGGTTAGTACAACACTCTCACAGAATATCGGCGTAAAGTAATAGCTTGCTATGTGTGACGAGATCGGTAGGCCTATTCCCTCATCCCCATCCCATCCCCATTCCCCATCCTCCCTAGACTGACAACGCATAGGCAGCACTTCTGGTATTGCAGATGTCCATGGGCGGCGGTGACCACTTTCCATCAGGTGGGCCGTCTGCCGGTTTGTCAGTCAATTGACATAAAAAAAAAAAACTGAAAGTGTAACCGTATTCTTTATTTTGCATCAACACATTGGCCTTTCAATGTTAAGATTCCGATGATTAAGGACGCAAGTTCTAGTCCCACAATATCTAGATATCCTATCATTAGATACTGGTAGTTTTTTTTTTTTAATTTAGTTATTTATTTATTCATGAACAATGTAAATCGTATTTGAATATTTAACTATAAAATAATTTAAATTAAGTCTTAACACTAATTAACATTTTGATCAAAATATAATACAAACTAAAACTTAAATTATATAATTAAAATCCAAAAGTTTATAATTAAAATTCGTAAGTTATTTATGATTTATCAATTTTTATAATAGCTCTTTAGATCTTATTATTACAATACAAGCAAGATTTCATTATTCAATTCAAATGTCAATTGTATTTATGATTCAGAAATTCCTCAGTAGAATAAAAACACTGTTCCAATAAAAATGATTTGAGTTTATGTTTAAAGATATTATAAGTAGCTATAGTCTTCCAGTCATTTGGTAACTTGTTATATAATTGCACACCCTGAAAGTATGCACAGTGACTAACCACTCTGAGTTTAGGTTGCAATTTACAAGGTAGGTCTTTCCTTCTAGTGCTTTCTCGAAGCTCTTTTTCTGCCTCAGACTCGTGCTTGAATAAATCCCTGAACAGATCAGTCAGAAGCACAAAGATATACAAACACGGTACCGTTAGTATCTCCATGCTCTTAAAATATTCCTTACAGGACTCCGTCTGCGGGATGCGCATGATGGTCCTGATAGCTCGTTTTTGTGCAATAAAAGCTTTCTTGACGTTATAATCGTAGCTTACTTAGCGTATGGTCGCTTGTCCGTCTCTATGTATGTTTCACAGATTCAAGATACAAAAGTTATCTATTTCAGGAGGTATTTTTTGTCAAACACGTTCCGAAAGATAGGGAGCCAAAAATGCCAAACCCTGCACTGGCTACTGAACCTAAAGAGACAGTTTGTGTCTAACATTGTCTAGACAGTATTTTCTGACTGGTATACGCATCTGCAGTGACACTCATTTGTTTTATTGATCCGACCAAAATCGCCTCCGCATTGTGCCGCTTGGAACAAAACTTGGTATAGCTGAATCACTTTAGGGAAGCATTTGTGACTGTAGTAGTGTTTTGTTCGATTAGTTTTCCATATTTAAAACACAGAAACAAATGCGCACACATTTATACTTTTCCATGTCTACTCACACAAAAACAAATGCTTCCCCAAAGTGATTTACTTATAGTGAGCTCGATAGTATTAGTAAAAGTGAAATGGAAGATACTTCATAGTTAATTTACTATTTTTAGATAATTATCCTTATACCCAAAATAAAAACGACAATTTTAATAACGTGCCTAAATGCTTTAACTTACGTTCTAATAAAACACCGTTATAGACGCCGACGTGGTATTGTAGAAAGCTACTTTATTACCTTTAAAAATTATACGGTTCATCATACCATCATAGGACTAATTGATCGAATGTGGCCACAACTAGTCTTGTGGCTTTGCCCAACCCATTAGGGATTTCGGGTGTGATGCTATGCTATGTAAAAATTATAATAGCACATAATGTTATTTCCTTTGAAAAAAAAAAGATTTGCAGCTTACCAATAAAGTATGATGTCACATTTAGCAAATTATCATTGTTTTTTTATCATCACAAATTGCTGACTTTCTCTCTTTTATGCTTTATTTTCTAGTGGCGTATTACAAACACAATATATATTTCTTTAAGCCTCATATTCTTGAATAAAAACATTTTCTTTTGTCGCCCTTTTATATGATTAGCTATTCATAAACCGTATCCACTGCTTTCTCCTTTTACTTTTCTTTGAACAAAACAGTTTTTGTATTTTCTTGTATGTATGTAAACAAAAAGTTTTTGTAGCTCAGAAGTAATATGAATCTATAATGCTTTATTCTACTCCCCAAGTTCCCCGAAGATCTGATGTATGTGTCTGTTTTCCCCGCATTCCCGTCGGAATAAATTTACCTTCTATCTGTCATCTCCAAATGGAACTTTTGAGGTAATATAAAAGAAGATCTATCAAAGGAAACTCAATTATTTTTTTAAAACTTTATTGTTTCTTTATAATATTTATTACACATGTAATTTATATTGTAACGGCTTGCCAAACCGTTTGTATCATTATACAATACATACAACAAGTTTTTAATACTATCATTTACCTGTATACAATAATAAACTTTTGACATAATAATAACTGGTTATATTCATCGAGATCTGTAATTTAAATAGCCTAATTCAAGAAAATCACCGAATTAAATAGTTTCATTAATTTGCGATTCTATTTCCAATGACAACAGCTGATTTGGTAAAATTTATTGGACAAAGTGGATTTGGGAATATTTACACAGATGGGGTTTCACTTAAAAAAAATTCAACACAAAAAATCTGGTAGTTTAAAGACAGCATCTGTCTTGAGAGCACTTGAGTGTTCATTATACGACGACATACATTAAATACTTCTTTGAGATCGTGATTATTTTTACTGAGATACTCTTCGGGACGGGTATCGTGCGCATCAGTTTCACTCTTAAAATGTCAGTTGAACTTGTGATCAATGTAAACATACACTTTATAATTAACTCCAATGTTAATGGTTATATTGGAATAATATGCGTTAATCTTAAGTTGATCATTGAACATCGCTCAGTTTTTTAAATTGCCTGCTCGTTTTAAAGAATGCCCATTTTCTGTCTCGATTCCAAAAAAGAGTACACTTTAGGAACGTTTACAGCAAGTCGAAATAAGAATTAATTTCTAGCTAACCTGTTTATGCAAAATTTATATTTTTTGTGTCTAATTTTATTCTTACGCTATTTATTATTCTGTATCTATATTACTGCGTTACGACGAGGTCCTCCTACTCGTATGTCACAGGTCTTGTAACATTATTCCAATTCAAATACTTTTTTACTTTCAGTACCTGTGTTAAGTGTCCTTACTCTCTATAGAAAAATATGTACAACATCATTTTAATCCGCAAATTATTTGCTAAAACTTAAATACAAATGTACACCCCTTACCGCAGACATTGTAAAACTAGATAGAATGATTCGTATATTTTTACTCGTTATAATTATTTACAGTTTTTCTAAACATCTTGTGTTTTTAAATAGTATTGTCAGCTGTTTTTACATTCCTGTCATCTTTATTTCTCTCAATGGATAACTTTCCGAATGTCTACCTATTTATAACAGAATCAATATTTGATACAGTGTTGCTGTGTTTAACTCATTCAAATAAGTTTAACAGTGTGACGTTAGGAACAGGAAAACTAGACGTCAACCTCACTCACTATTCAGTAGAAATTATAAAAATAAAGTCAGCAGATGACTTATATGATACACTATTTACAATTCAGTACTAAACAAGCACTTAGCTACTTGCTTAGGGATTTTATTTATATTTTACATAACACAACCCACACTATAAAATAGAAAATAGATCCCTAATCTTGTTGCATTAACATTTGCTGGTGACCATTACGCCGACGAATCACGGAGCCGAATTGTCACAGCCAATGTTATCAACGCTTTAGTTGTGTAAATGTCAATGTAACAAGTTGAAACTGTGTAAAACTGTATTTACATATACAAGTTGGTAGGTATGTGTCAGGAGAGTGCTATGAAGAGGCAGGCAGCCAACACGAGGCAGTGGGTCGGTGACGTCGGAGCAAACGCTTGCCCGCCGCGCTGCATGGCCGCAGGGTACTCACCTGATAAAGGAAAAATCGAATTTGCTTCTTTGGCAAAAATTAAAACTGCTTTGGGAAACGCCATCACAATTTTTAATTCAAAAACTGGAAGGGAAATTTTTACATCTGAATGTTCAGATTGAATGATATGACACACATTTATAGCTAATTATTTAAAACCAAGTTTATCTAAAAGTGAGTTCTAATTTCTTATAACTTTTTTACTCTGATTAATAATTTTATGAAGAGCCATAAAACCAATTTTATAAAAGCTGACTCATTGTTTTGTCTGTATGTTCACTGGATTTTAATTCTGATAGATAGGTGGTTGCAATAAACCCAGTTGAAAATTGTTGCATGAAAATAACTATCTACCAAAATACACCCCATTTTCGTCAGGCATTTTTAATATGCTGCGCGATGGATATTTTCAGGACGAACCTCTTTTAATTTAAAATGTTTCATCATTACTCTCTTGACCTAAATAAGTTTTTAAGGTATTATTTGCAGCTAAAGCAAAATTATATTAGTCTAGGCCTGTTTTTGGTAAATTATTAACTTTACCTATTTTTAGAATTTGGTCCTACAATAATCCATACTTCTCTTATTTGGAAAACAAGTTTCTAACTCAAAATGCACCTTTTCATCACACTTCCTCGGAAAGGGTATTATTATACGCCCCGCCGTCAGCGGGTGTTATAAACCATACAAAATTCATAACTCCCACGGGAGTTTCAATGAGACTTCGGCATCGGGCTTCTAACAGACTCTCGTTAGTTATCCCCTTCTTATGGCCCTAGATAAAAAAATACTATTTTTGGCTAAAACAGCTTTTTTCATTCAAATAAAGTAACCAGAGACAATATTTTAGACGTCACTTTTCCAATTTTGAGGTTAGAAACTTGTTTACCAAATAAGACAAGTAGGTATGGATGAATCTACTGTAAGTTGGGAAGGAAAGTATAACATTGCCCTTAATTATTTGCTGTTACTTTTACATCAAATTTAAATATATGTCAATACAATTACATGTTTTTTTTAATTTCATTATACACGTTTGAGTCGATTCAGAGCAATAAAGCTCTACTGGATATTAATGCTCTCTTTCATCTTTTCCGATGATTTTTTCTCGGCATACAAAATTCTTACTGAGATCCAACATAATAAAAACATTAACGCACCCATCTAAAAGACACGTTTCATACTTTTGATTTATCGCCATCGTTGTTTTAATGATAATGGCCTTTATTCGGGATTTTTACTCTTCCCTGGGATTTTTAAAAATGTATTTCCTTTCTCCTATCTTACGGTCGTTTATCAACTAGATTGAGATGTCTTTGCGAATAAGGCCGGTTGAGTTGCGGAGATTGTATTTTTTATACCTTTCTCTTTTGAATATTACTTGAAATCAAAAGTTTATTTTGACAAAAAAACTGGATCCAATTGAAAACATGAACACTAAAACACAGACATACAAGGAACTTAAAGCGTAAGGGAACAACCTCATTTCAAAGAGTCGTAGTCCAATAGAAACTAATTGGCCAAGTGATGTCTAAAATATTATCTCCGGGTGCTTTATTTACGAAGAAATAGCTGTTTAACCCAAAAAAGGTACATTTTGAGGTTAGAAGCTTGTTTACCAAATAAGACAAGTAAGGATGAATCCACTTTATACGAGAGACGTATATAGCACATTCAGTACAGGAGAAAACATACACTTGGTAAGTTAATTGTATGCTAATAATTAACCATACTATCCTTACAATGACTTTAAGGCGGATGAAACCGATGCAAAATGTATTTCAATTATATTAAATTATGGAATATCTTCTTAAAGCGATATAATATCTGGTAACACAGAGCATATATCCAATAGACCCCGTATAGCCAGGCGACCCCTGCTGCCAGCATTAAAGGCAAAAATCCATAAGCGATATGGCTACAGGCTGGCACGGGAAGTGCATAACCTCGAACGCACCAATCACAACGCTCTAAATGGGTCATACACACGTTTAGGTTCAGAAATGTCCCCTCCTGTTTCCGAAAGTTAAGGACCCTGAGGCCTGATTTTTTTGTTTGGACTATATCCGCATGTAGGACACCAGGCATAGTTTTGGGCTGCATGAAGAAAACGTACAATTAAGTAGTCGTTTTCGTTAGCTTTTGATCACAGGAGGGACAATTTTCGTATCTGTTTATTACCCAAATAACCCAGCGTGTCCGCAGGTTTGGCAGCTTTATTTGCTAGTAAAAGTTTGGCTAAGCGAAGTCCCTTAGGATATTTGGTCTGCGCTAGTAACTACGAGTATTACTGGTGATCAGATAACAACGTACTCACCATTAAGCACGTGTACCACGATGCTCTTGGACTGTGCATTACTCGGGTTGCACTGATAGGTCCCCGAGTCAGATGGCCTGGCTTGCTGAATGAGCAGGAAGGAAGTGGTGGTCTCTCCCTTCTCGGTCACGACGGACACCCCGCCTCGGGGGGAGTCGTAGCTTATTATCTATTAGAAAAAATGATTTATTTAAACATTAACAATAAAACAATATCTTGGTTCCCCAAACTTGGATTCCCTATGCGAATGGGTACTAGACAACAATACAAATACTAATATAGATACATACTCATAATTTTCAATACATATAATATTTTTTTGCCTGTCACGTCAAAGGGCAGACCTTAAATCCTATATTCAGATTGATCGTGTTAATGGACCTTTTTTGTTTGATAACAAACTTTTTGCTTTTATTTTCTTATTAACTGATTAATAATTTCCTATCATATTGTACGATAAAATATTTTTTAAATATTTTAGTCTCAGTCTACCCTAAAACAATGGAAACAGATTGCGTGACATTCGATCGTAAACTATGAAATATGTATTTACATGATAATAGGAACCATCGTCAAAGCGGTTAAATGTATATTTATCTTTAATTTCAACTGAATTCTCTATGATATTTCCATAGTGATCTTTATTACAAAGTAGTTTACTGCTTGATTATATTTTAAATAAACTAATACTAGAAATTTTAATTATTTTGCTATTCCGCGAACACAGTAGAGTGAAATCGTGCAAATAGCGGCACTTGTGTTGAATATACAGAATGTCCCATTTAAATCGGTCAGTATGGGAAGGTCTGAAACTATAAGACATACGAAGATCTGTTCTTAGGAACCATGTCATCGATTTTAATGGGAAGAATAACTGCATTCATACATTTGAAAGGGGCCTGTACTCAGCTCGGGAATCGAACCCGGTTGTTTTGAAAAGAATAAACTTACACTATTTCTATTTGGATATCGATTGTGTAGGTCTTAAGCGGTAAATGGCTCCATGAAACATGATGTCTAAAATGAATAAAACGCATTGTTTTCACGTAATTTGATTTATTTTAGTAGATGTTTGAAGTGACCACCGTTTTTTTCAATACAATACTCAACACGTTTTTTTAGGTGTATGAATGCGGTTATTCTTCTTATTAAAATCGATGACATGGTTCCTAAGAACAGATCTTCGTATTTCTTATAGTTTCAGACTTTCCCATACTGACCGATTTAAATGAGACACCTGTATATGTTTTGTTCATGCAATATTCCCACCCTCCTTTCACATATAATAAAATGAACAACACAAATGCAATTACCACCACCACCATCACCAAATATACCACTCGACACGTGTTTCGCCTCTCTACGAAGCATCCTCTGGAGAAGTTGATCGTCTGACGCTCGGTCGAAGAATGAGCTCGTTAAGAACGGTTGGCTCTTGTTCGCGGAATAGCGAAGTAATTACAATTTTCTAGTATAATATGGATTTCCGCAAAACGCCTGAATCTATGAACTATCTAAAACCTATTAATAAATATTTTTTTAAATGCAATATGCTTTTTAAAAACTTGCATCATTATATAACTAATTTGCACCACAAATCAAATCACCAGACAGGTGAACAACGTGTCTAAATTGAAAAAGTTTCAAAGAATCCATAATTCGGTTAAGCCATACAAATACTTAAGCCAACCGAAATCCCTTTGATTACGCCGACGGTTTCGATAAGTCGATTTTAGTCGTTAGTTCAATTTGAATAAGCGGGTTTGAAATGTTCCTCGGAATATTCATCTATAATAAATATAAAGTAACTGATCCCGGAGTCCCTTCCCATTATGAAATGGAAATGAAATTATTTATTTTGCAAGTAGGCCACACGCGCGCTTTCACATGCCTAAATCTACCAGCGCTTCGGAAGGTGACATCCTGCTGTGGAGAAACGCCGCAAGAAACTTAGCAGGTCTTTACATTTCATTAGCTTATTTTTATCTGACTACGGCAAAGCTTAACTCTTTTGCTTGTCGTAGTCGGTTGAAAAGAAGGTGATAATGGAATCTGAGACATTTTGTTATCACGTATACCGGAATATATTAAACCATTATGTAGGTGCCATGGAATTAAACTCGTACCTTAAGCTAGGTATATCATCATTTCAACCTGGGGCCGTCTACACTAGAGATAGGTCTCCGCTAAAGACTTCTTCCAAGGACATCATAAAATGAAAATGAGGGATAGGACGAATTTTTAATTATTTAAAAGTCGGGTTATAATTATGTCGCGTTTAAAGAAAAGACTGTTAGTCCGCCAATTTATCATATCTCAGTTACATGATCTTTTATTTATTTTTTATTTGTTTCAAACAAAATAAAGGCAAGACGCCAAATAATCTTCGCATTCTTAATCATAGGTGGTTTGTATCAATGCTGCACCGTTCTTTTAACTTTTACTTGATAAGATATAGTGCTACCCACTTTTTACTTCTAATTTTCCAGTTGACTGTCAAAAACTACGCACGCCACTATGATTAATCTCAGCTTTGAGCGCCGATCGACATCTCGTTCGCACTCGTCACCGCAGTGACTTAAATTGCTAATAATAACCGTCCATAAAAGTGACGACTGGGGCCATGAAACCATTAGAATCGTGTTATTTCTTTCACACTTGCAAGGTCGCATAATGCAGGAAAGAAAGGGATGTTTTATATTGCCACAGTCGTCACGGCCACTATAGTGCCACTGATCAGCAGCTTCATGGTGTTAGCTCAGAATACTAACTTAAGCAAAACATTTTGTGAATATAGTCCCATACGATGCTTACTGCGTCATTATGATTCCAGAATATATAAGCGGGTGGTTCAGGCGAATACAGCACCACGCAGGTTAGGTTTATCGTGCTGCCTCTGTCGATGTACAGGTCTGGTCCACCGATGATCTCCGTGGTGGGCTCTGTTGATAAAAGATACTCATTAATCTGTGTAACTCGTAACAGGGGCTTTATCGATTGGGTTTAAGTGATGGAGACCAATCGTTACTATGGTAGTGAAAAGGTAGTTTTGTTTTGTAGTTTTCTTATAGCGATTGTTGGAAACAATATTATGTTTTTTGTTTGTATGGTAACACTGGTGTTTGTTTCCGCTTCCTTTTTTGTTTAGCTCAGTTGCTTGCCTATGTATGTGAATAGTTTAATACATAATTGTTGGTTTAAATTGTAGACCTTGCTTTTTATTTTGTTTCCCTATAAAACAGTGCCATCAGTCCGGCAGCACGATACGAACACGATCCAAAACGAGCCAAAGATCCAACGGTTTACTGGTTCGTTGGCTCGCCGATTGTCGTTGGCGAGCCAAACAGTCGATTCTCGACCCCAGCCTTAGAAAGAAGAAAGAAAGAAAGAAGTGCTCCATTAACGGTTTAGACATTTGGCTCGCGGGTTGGTCGGCGTACGGCAGTTTTGCTCGCAAATGAATTACCAGGGGGTAATTCATTTGCGAGTAAACACAAAGTAAGATAAAGGTGGATCAAAGCGAAATTTTATGCCATAACACTCACGCAATGTAGAAAAAAGATCTCGTCAATGAAACCGAAAGAAATATCTCAATCTTTTGGATATCTTGCTTTTACGAATGAATTGCCACATCAACACATAGTAAATTGATTATAGTTACATTTACGAATCTAATTATACTAATAATTGCCGCCCGTGACTCTGTTCCGTAAACAACTCTCTATCTTGTATCAATTTAAGGTAATTATCGTATATGAAAAAGTTATTTTACAGGTAAAGAAGTAATGATAAATTAAGCTCTTGATAATGCCCAAGTTCCGACCGGTTACAGAGCGGTCGTTAACCTTCAATATTACGACGCTGTATTTCTGCTTTATCTAAATTCTGATAGGACATGAAATCAAAATATTTTTTACTGCTAATAGGTTTGGAATAGCTTTTTTTAATCGAAACTGGAGGAATTTTAAGAGAGTCTATGAACCGTTTTTGAAATTGATAGGACGTTTATTTGACTATACTTATTTAGTTTAAACTGATGGATGGGGATATATTGTTTCCTGACGCCCGCCGCACGCTTAAAACAATCAAATAACGAATAATTTAATTAATAACACATTTAATTACCTGACTGTCAATAATGCTACTTGCAATTGAGACCTAGTTAACGTTTTGACCGCCACAGTCGGCTGCAGCCGTCAGCGGATACAAGGTAAAAAAGTCCTTCAATACCTTGATTTAAAGTTGAAATTCATGTTATTTCTCAGACATGCTTGGCGGTCAAAAGGTTAAAACACGATTGAGTCGAAAATAATTAAAGTTGTTTATTTAGTATAATAATATTTTTCTCGCCCATTTAGAATATTTTAGTTAAACATGGGGTTTCGTAAATGCATCAATTTAAACCATTTATGAGTTTTCAAATACACTCATAGGAAAAGTATTTCACAATAATTTATCGAGTTTTTAGCAATGACAACGGACGGCTCGAACGGTTTGGTAGAAAAGTGGAAAAGGAAAAAGGCGGCGCTAGCAGGATGTAAATTTTCTAAACATAAAAATAATTATAACAGATATCCCCAATTCGAGGAGTGGTCTAGCCGTTCCCAGTAGTGGGACTTACATTAGCTGATAATGATAATGATAACAGAAATTATATTTGGGAATCATCAGCCTAAACTTAGAAGTGTGAATTTGTGATTTAAGAAAACATTTATAACTTATTTCTCTATTTTTTTTGATATTTGTACTTATGTACAAGCCGTTAAATTATCAAGCAATTATTTGACCAACTTACCAACTTCAATAAGGAAATTAGAAAGTTAAACTCCATGTTAAGTTAATACTAGTCTTGGAACTAATCTCTTAGCAAGTGCAAGCATCTTAAAATCAAAAAATTCATCGATCTGGTTTCATAACATCATAACCAGTAATTATTTAGCTCTCTCTGAATGAACTATATTTTCCACGAAAAAACCATTTATATTTCGATCTTTCTCTCTACTTGCTTTATAAAAAAAAAACTATTTATAACGGCATAAGAGTACCGAACTAAAAACCGTCTGCCCGCCGCACGTTCAAAACAATCAAATAACGAATAATTTCAACATTTAATTACAATTTCTACAGAACTTTCGGGAACCTAAATATAGCCCCGAGTAATAAAACAAAAATTGCCACCCTACTCTTCCCGCAATAAAAGAAATTAATACAACGCGGCCTGGCGAAGACATTTTTTATATCACCCCCAAGTTATCATCTGGACAGACTTTTATTACGTAATAATAAACGTCTCGTGATAAACATCGGTTCGTTAATTTATAGAAATAAATTAGCTAGCTAAATTATATTTCAAAAAAACCCGGGTGGTTCAAATGGTTGGTATTCGAAATATAAAATGATACTTTATGAGATTTTGAACAAAAGTATTTTGTAAAAAACAAAAATAAGGCCTTTGAAGTGAAATCAATTAATTTAGCCCTTCTGCGCTCTTTGTTTCATTACAAGTTGTTCTATTTTCGTATCAAGGATTGTTTGTTTGTTACTGGAAGGAATCAAATTATTTAATTAATCCATTGGTAAGGAGTTTTTAGCCGATTGAAATATGACTCGTTCGGGTTGAATTCCACAGAGATATTATCCAAATATTAGTTGATTGATGAGCTTTAATTATGGTGTTTCATACCTATTTATTTAGTAAGCTTGTCGGGTCAGCTTAAATGAATGATAATGAAAATGAAAATATTTATTTTGCAAGTAGGCCACCTGGGCTCTTTTACATGTCTGAATCTTGGTAGATTCAGCTTCGCGCTTCGAAAGGTGACATCTGCTGAGAAGAAACGCCGCAACAAACTCAGCAGTAAGTCTTTTTTCAACTTTGGCAGTACAGTTTTATCTAAAAACTAAAACAAAATGTACAACATAAAAACCTAATGGGTACAAATTAATTGTAATAAAGAACTAATAAGGAAGATGTATAATCTCCGCGTCTGGAAAAGTTAAGTGACTTAGAGATGCATAAAGTCTCTAAGGGTATGACCCTTAATAAAAATAAAAATTGAAGCAAAGAAACATCTAAATCGATTAATCTAGGTTAAATGGAGGCGTAGACAGTCTCCACGGTCAAGTATAAAGATGGAGATGTAAGGTCTCCAAATATCAAAAGAAACAATTTGAAATATAACATTTCATGTCCTAACAATACAAATATACGAATATGAAAAACTATCAAATATAGTATAGAGAACACTATGAAGTCTCTCTAGTCAGGTTCAGATATCGCACAAAACTAATAAATTAAACACTAACCAATTTAAATAGTCCTCGCGAGCATGAACCGTCCGGACCCCACAGACAGCACCCGTTCACGAGCATGACGCGTATCTCAGCCATCGTCTCCCTCAACCATGTTTTAGGGAAGCCAATAAGGTTTCGGTTAAGGTCGGTTTGACCCCGACTTTCTAGTCTCTTTCTAGTCAAATACGGTCCGGAGTGGTCGTAGAACTATTTCTATGGTAGCTTACGCACTGCGTCCGGCTTCCGTCATCCGTCATTTGGTCTGAGATGTCAACATTCATATTTTCATGGATACGGATCGGATACGGAACACACTTAGTGCGTTAGCGCTCTTAAAGAACGACCAACCATTGTATATTTCGATACATAAAATGTTATAAATACAATATGCGCTTAAAGTGTTGTCCGAAAATGTAAGCACATTTTAATAATTATAATCATAGCTAAACCTTTCCAACGTTATGTAGGATTAGTATAACTTTGAATTTTTATAAAATTTTGGTTGAGCTGGAATTTCTTAACCAGAATTTAAATGAGTTCCAAATTATACCACTATTTTCCGAGTCATGTTTTTCTTTGAAACGTTGAACTAACGTGCGTGCGTATAACACTCCGTTTGTACTTAGACTTGCCCAAACATGGTTGTGTAAACATTTGATACTGAGCGAACGAACTTTTGAAACGCTAACTAGTGCGTTATACGTTACGTTTAACTTTGTAGTTAATGTGATTACGAGTGACGTTTGATTCAGCTGTTTGTGTATGTTACCAATAAAATGTAAAAAAATACAGGCCACGACATGTTAAAAGAAAGCTAGATGACAGCAGACCCTATGACCGTTACAGATGTATTGCATAATTAGTTTCCATCGTGTTTTATCGGAAAAGTTCGTATTTATCGTGCTCTCTCAATTAGCTTCAGCAGGCCCCCATTTCTCGGCGCATTCGAGATAATCTAACAATCGAGATTAAACGTCAGTGCATACAATCATTTGACACAACTGTATGAACCAGACGTTTAATCTTGCAATCGACATTATCTCGATAACACCGAGAATTGGGGGCCAGTAGCCATCATACCATGCTGTCATTATTCATTTTGACATTGGACAGTAAATAATAATGTTTCATATTAATGAATATAAACATGTCACTCATTTAATACAATAATTAATTGAAACTTCGGGTCCTGTCGTCTTCCGATTGAAATCCGAGTTTTACCGATGGAAACATATTATTCACTATATCTGTAGCGCTCTTTTACGAGAGGCGACCTGTAAATCAATTGAGAAAAAAATTACAAGCTGATGTAGAAGACGGATTCAAATCAAAATATTGTCCAATTGTAATTGAAATAATTATATTTTTCATAAAAATGGATGAAATTATGAATCATTGATAATTGCACAAACCATGTCAATCAGGAAAGCGTGACAGACAGCGGCTCTATTCGGGAACGCTAAGTGACTCTGTAGCGATTCGTGAGCGACATTTCTCATCTCACTCTTACGCATTACGCGTCGTGCGGAAGAGTGGGATGAGAAATCTTGCTCACGAATCGGGCCTCTATTCGGGAACGTCAAAGGTAATTTTACACATAGCGTGGTTTATTAACGACTGCACAAATACTTGAGTCGGTAATTACATACCAATAAAGTACAACTAACATCACGTTATAGGTCGATGGCATAACAAAGCATGCGCATGGGATTCGTGCAGTTATAACATTATTATACCATATAAAAGTTATTTTCTGATTCTTAGCTCAAATGCTAGACTATGCATGTTACTTCTGTAGAATTTTGATACTAAATGAAAGAATATAATTTTAAGCAATTACCTATACACGTCTAAAAATCAATTTAAAAAACAATGTTCTAAAGTTATCCCCGAGGAAGAGTGGTAGATCGTTTTATATATACCTATACGTTACATTTAACTATAATTAGTAGTATACTATTTGATATCCGTGCTGTGAAACCTTGCGCTTGCTATGTTATTTTACTATCGTTGTCTTATTTTATATTCTATAAGAGCATTATTGTTCTATTATGTCTTAGTGGGAACTGTTGAGGAGTTAAATGCTTGTTCTTTTTTATTTTAAGGTCTTTATCATTATGTATCCTTATGTACATTTAAACTCTGTTTTTTCCCCAAATAAAAACATAAAACATAAAACATATTTTTCTTTCTGGTTTCATTATATACATTATTATTGTATTTAATAAAAAATAAATAGAAGTCAATGTTTTTCCTAGCGCATTTTCCTGTTTCAAATGCGGGCGTTCATTTTGATCATGATAGGTACCAAATTTGTTATGGAGCAACTGCGATCTGACCTCCGGAGCCTTTGTGATACGGGAATTAGACTAACAGGATCATGGTTACACATTTATTGGCCTAAATGTGCAGACTACCTAACGATGCTTATGTTTTCCCTCAGCATAAGAAAAAAGACTTTCATGAGTTATTAGGAACACTTCAAATAAGAATGGATTTACTCACGATTTCTTATCCGTGGCCGTTCCTGACAAAAGATACTGAGTAAAGCCGTTTTTATTTCAGGTGTTTTTGTAATTTAGTGTATTTTATTCAAATTAAATGAAAGGTCTTAAGCTATGCTGCTAAGCGTGCTATTACCAGCATCATTTTGTGGTAAGCATTTGTAAAAGTATCAGTGTTGATTTCATTTAGTATTCTGTATTTAAAACACAGACACAAATACGCACACATTTATACTTTTCCATATCCACTCACACATATGCTAATGCTTCTAAAAAGTAGTTCACCCATAGATGTATGTTTTTTAGCTGTCATCTGTCATAATTCAAATGCTCTGATGGGCCTGTATTCGACGTTGCTTACGCGATATCTTTACAGCAAATCGTTAAAAACCATACGCATAATCGCTTAGGTAATGTCAAAAAGAGGCCCTGATGGCTACTTTTGACCATGGCAGGCTAACAGATAATCGAAAATATTCAATTAACCAAATTATAAATATACTCCGTATTCGGCGCTTCGTTTGCAGATATAATATAATTAGGTATAATCTGAACAGAACGTCTTGCGGCCACTGAACAAAAAAGCACTTAAGAAAGGTAATCTAGTACATCAATGAGATTTACAAGTTGTCTAGAAGTCAGCTTCATGAATACCAAGCCCTGGATTTATGGTTATGTCTCCTTGGCGACTGCTACATAGGGTGTTCATAAATTTAAATCAAGACACGCCAAATCCATTAAGTGAGATTTAGATAAGAAAGAACTGGCTTTATTAGATAGCTAAGCTGGCTAATAAATAACCTTGTAGAATAATTGAAATTAAGTATGAAATTATTAATGAGTTTTGTAAATTATTTTATTTTTATTTTTAGTGTATTACTTAAAATAAAAACTAGTTTCTTTATCTTATAACGGTATAGCCGTTTATTCCCGTGAGTCAAGGACAGTCAAAATGAAGAAAAAAAAAATGGAAATTTTAATGTTTGTCTTCTGTGTAGTGAATAAATATTTTTCTTTTTCTAAATAGTTGAATGTATAAGGCATACTAAATAAGCCTGTAAGGTTATTAAACTAAAGCTATTGCTGCCAGTTCAATTTAGTTGAAAGAGAATATAAAGAGCGAACTTTATGTTGAAGTTACTGTCAGCAGTTTAGCCAGAATGAAACTGTAGTTGGTTTACAAAACAAGTAATATTATAAAGTGATTATTATATTGTGAGACAAAGGTTCTTATATAAGAACATGTATACCTAAATATGTATTCTTTTACTTTTAAATAAATAAATAAATAAGGATTTTATTGAGAAACCAATAGATTACATGATATACAGGCTTTATCCAGTGGATCCCAAACAAGGATGAAGTTGGCTTGGCACCCGCTTTTCGAGTCGATTTACAGTGTGCAAGTGCAAGGTTGAACTTAAAAGAGACAAACTATAACTATTTAGGTAAAATAAACAACATATTATTACAATTACAATTCAGATAATTATGAGCATCACACAGCAAAGGCGAAATTTAAATTGATGATAAAATAACGTCGACAAGCTAATATCGTTGATCATGTAAGAGGGTATGTGTAGTGAAAAGAGTTTGTGTGTGTGTTAGCGTGCGGGTCCGTGTGTATATGTGTGTGTGTGTGTGGGCGCGAGAAAGTGCGCGATGATGTTCTGTTTTAACCAACTTAAAAAAAAAGAAGGAGGTTCTCAATTCGGTTGATTTAAAAAAAAAAATATGCTTGCTACTTCAGACTTTGTTACGTCATTTATAAACCGATTTTGAAAATTGATTTTTTAATCGTTAGGGTATACCTCCAGTTTGGTCCCGTTGTTATCAAAGTTGAGTTATGATCAGAGGATCTATGAGGAATCGATGGAACTCTTCAAATATTATAGGCAAGCATAGAGCAATTTTAGTATTTTCTGTAATAACTCATGCAGTTACGTTCCAAAAGCATTATTTGGTGAAGTGGAACTGTTGATGAAGACCATAGATGATCACTGGAACTCCTAAGTGTTGAGTATTTCACGGTTAGCGATCAAATTGCTGTATAAAGTTCTGAAGCAACTTATGTCCATGAAAATTCATGTAGTAAAATTGAAGAACCAGGAGAACTCCTCAACGATTGACATCCTTGCACCGTGGATAGCAACAGTTTGTAAATGGTGATGAGCAGTTGGCATTATGCTATTGTTACTTGATTTAGTAAATGTGTGTCATTAAGTCACAGGATAATAAATAAAATGTGAAAAAAAAACTTTCTTTTCAAGGCGATTTGAAGTCGTTTTTTTTATTTAATAATTTATTTGGAGCTGCAAATATTTAAAATGCAATAATTTAAAAGTAAAGAGCAAAAGCCATTTAAGAAACAGTAATACGTATTGTTAGTCTTGGTTAAGTATATACATGTAACCAAAACGCGTAAGTAAATCTCCCAGGGAATTGAAAAAAAATATATTAAACATAACGCAAGATAGAAACAGTTCCTCCGGTTCACTTTCGAGCTACCCGTTGGAATCCTGCAGGACTTCATAAAGTATCTACACTAAACATTAAAACGTTAGATTTATCATTTAAATAAGTAGATTTATGGAAAAGTAAAATCAAAACGAGATCTTTTATGCAACTGAGGAGACAACCAAGCATACGGCCCGCCCGATGGTAAACGTCACTATCGCCTATAGACGCTTGAAACACCAGTAACATTACCATGAGTTAAGCAAACCGTTCTCGTGATAGAAACGATACAATAAATTACTTGTATCGGCAAGAAGCTTACGTATTTCTGACAGATTTCGATAGCGAGAACGCGCGTTGCCAACCCTGAGGTGTTAGCATGATGGAAATTGGGATGAATTTTTACTTTTATAAGTTACTTGTACTCACCTACTACATTTAAGTGTATAAAATGGCTCATGTGCGGCGTCGTCGATATTTGACACTCGTATATGCCAGAGTCCCTATGCTGGGGATATTTGATCTGCAACAAAAATAAAAACATTATTATTCATAAGTATACTTATGGCCAAATTCACAAATTCCAATCAAATTGATCATTGATTAAAGTACTGTCGTTTGTGAATTCGACCATTTTATAAACATTTATCTTTGTGGTAGGCGTAGGTCGCGTCACGTAGCCGTCCGCGGTCTTTTTACGCGATGTGACCTGTAATACGCGTGACTTTGAAGACATAATTCAAAACCAATTCTTCCGGTTTAGTTGAAGATGACAAATATAACGCATTAACACCGACGTTATAAAGTTGCTAATTTACTTAATAAAGATAGCCCTATTTTCGTCCTTTAACTAGTAGTTGATTGTTATAATTACTAATATATACGCTCAATATAAATACTCTCAAAAATAATAATCTGATATCAGTTCAATTCAATTGGAACCTACGTATTAATAAAAAATAGGATAAATTAAGACCAATAAAAGTGAATTTCTTAATTCCCGCTTTGCAAGAACGTGCAGGCGTTATTAACCTGAGATACGAGCAATGGTTTTGTATTACATCTTCCAAGTCATCCTGTATAAGAATATACTTTTGAAATAGGGTTGCTAAATAATTGTCCTCTTTATTTGAATTTAGTACGAGCTTTGGCAAAACACCAACTTTATTCTAAAATCTCATTATTTTTATCTTCTTTCAAAAGTAAATTTCTTTCAAACATGTTTTAAAGATTACCTTTTCTTAGATATTTTTTCGAAGAATCGGTATATCTAGTAAACAAGTCGAATATAAGAATTTGATTCGAATTCGAATTCTTATATTCGAAATTCCCTAAGCAAATATTGTAAATTATTTTGCTACGATATAATAGCTCTTATTAACTTGACAGCAAGGCGGCTGTAGCAAAAACCATAATCAATATGTGCTACCTATGCTTATATATTTATTAGTTGCTTAGACAATTTTGAATAGACGCTTGTAGCTTTCTTAGAAAACGCTCTTTATATTCTAGATCGAAACACAAACAGCTTCGATAATGTTTTAAGACATCTCCTAAATGGTTTTTTTAAGTAATTCGGTTGTAATAAAGAAGGGTATAAAATGATAATTAATATTCATATCTCTAAAAGTAAGCTATTTGAAATTATTAATTTACACAAAGCAGAAACCTCGCCAGAATAGAGGACCCACAAGAGATTTAATTAAATGTTATATTAATAAATTCAAGCTTCGTTAGTTTATTTCTCAAATTTCATTTCAATTCGAATGAAATTAATAAAAAAAAATTTTACTCATCATCGTCAAGTTTATTTATGCTATGACTAAGAAAAGGGACCATAGCGTAAATTATTATTGGCTAACATTATTTCAGAAGGGTGCGTAACGGTCGGTATAATAACTTTTGATATATTATTGGTCGATATAACGATTAAGGGATATAATGCACTTTTGGTATAACAATATTTGGCATAATTCTGATATGATCTAATCATCAGGTATAATGAACTTGTAACATAACAACTATTGATATAACGCTCAGTGGGTATAATGTAGTACTGATATAATCTGGAATACTATTATAATAACCTCCCTATTTTGCGTTAAGGCAGGTCTCCGTTAGGTACGACAACGAGCGAAGCGAGGAGGACTGTTAGGAAGAACTGTGACCCTACAACGCGCGAGCTGAGCGAGTGAAGCGAGCGTGCCGCGACAGCGGCCGGCGAAGCGCCAAAACCGAGTTTTTTTTTATAATACTACGTTCGTAATAATACGTTCATTATATTAGGTAAAAATTATACGAAACATCTATTATACTTACTGAACATTATACATCATGAAAATAGCTACTTTGTTGTTATATCAAAAGTTTATTATGCCCCTTGAGTGACTATATTCTATGAAATTATATCAAATATTGTAATATCTAGTGAAAATATATCAAAAGTTGTTATACCGATCATTACACACCCATTTTCGAAAATCAGTAAATATTCGCAGTAACATATCTGCAATTTTACTATTTATTTCAGTTATCTCATTTGTCTTTCTATGTCTTTTTTACTATTTACAGGAATCTCTGTTAATAATTATTTCGGAAATTCTAAATAACTAGATATCTTGCTCAATTATCCCTGCGTTACCAATTTTCGAGGAACCCTTCAAAAGACCACTGGATTACCAACAAAAACCATAGAATTTATATATGATGATTAAAGGCAGTCATTATAATTCATATTTTAAGATCATATCAGTATAAAGAATAATTATGTGCAATAAAAAATGTACTTAAAAATATGCTCGGGACGTATACTAAACAAAAACTCGCGTGTGGAGGGTTCCGTTCCGTACATAATTATCTGAAACGTTATATGTTACTTTAAATACCATAGACTCCTTATAGGTTTACCTGTAATCTATAGGTAAAAAACTATTTTCTGTACTTTTTTCAAAATTTTAGGATCAGTAGTTTCGGAAATAAGGGGGGGGGATGGTCAATATTTTCCTAAATAACTTCCGAATAGTTTATTTTAAAATACCAAAAGATATATATTTTACGTCCTCACAATAAGCCCTTTCATTTGATATGTCACACGATATAGTTTGCTTTAATGCGATAACTTTTTATTTTCATTTTCTAATTTACCCCCAAAAGTGGCCCCCATGTGTAAAATTCATTTATTTACGTTACGCGTTCGTGTTGCTACTGATTTACATATGTGTACCAAATTTTATCTCAATCGGTCCAGTAGTTTTGGAGCAAATTGGCTGTGACAGACGGACAGACAGACAAACAGACAGACGGACCTACAGACAGACACTCGAGTGATCCTATAAGGGTTCCGTTTTTTCCTTTTGAGGTACGGAACCCTAGAAATGGTCCTAAAACATTTAGCTTGTAACGCATCATGCAAATTGGGCCAAGGTTGTGTGAACGACGGTTTTCACCTTTATCGAAGACCTTTTCCCGTTTCTTAATTCGGGGTACGCTTCGAACATGATGCCAGATTTGACAGGTCGGGTTATTTATTACGTTACAGCGACTGCCATTTGACCTCCGTAAACCGTGTGACAGGGGATTCAGACCAATTGGATCTCGGTTACCTTAGCACTACTGTGTGCTATGTACGTAGCGAATTTTCTTTAAAGTGAAACTGTCGAAGTGAGTTTGTGTAAAAAACCGGACAAGCGCGAGTTAAACTCGCGTGGAGAGGGTTCCGTTCGGTACATGATTATCTGAAGTTTACTAGGTTACTTTCAATACCATAGACTTTTTATATGTGTTCCTGTAAGATATAGGCAAAGAACTATAATCTGTATTTTTTTCAAAATTTTAGGGTTAAAAACCGGTAGTTTTGGAAATAAGGGGGTGAATGGTCAATTTTCGCCTATTTTCCTATATAACTATCAAACTATTTTACTTAAAATTCAAATGAAAATATATTTAGGATCCTTAAAATAAGCCCTTTCATTTGGTATGTCACACGATATAGGTTGCATATTTACGTCAGGCGTCCGTGTTGCGGTTACCGACTTACATATGTATACCAAATTTCAACTCAATCGGTCCAGTAGTTTCGGAGCAAATTGGCTGTGACAGACGGACAGACAGACAGACAGACAGACAGACACACGAGTGATCCTATAAGGGTTTCGTTTTTTTCCTTTTGAGGTACGGAACCCTAAAAAGCATTGTTGGATTTCGTAGTCAAACTAACCCTTATAGGTTCCACCATGTCCATAATATCTGTCTCTTAGTAAGTCAAAGCCACTTTTTCTCGAAGACTATTAAAGCTACAAAGCTTAAATGTACGATTCTTAATGTTTGTCTCACACATAATGAAAAAGATAAAATTGGAAAATATTTTTTTTTACGTTAGCATGTAAAGCAGACATACAATTTTTTTTTTCTTATTCTAGTTAGGATGTCTTTGGAAAGCTCTTTAAAAATTAGTATATTGCGGCAATCGTAAGTAAAATCAACATTTTCACGAACTGCGCCTCTATTCGGGAACGCTGTGATGTTGTAGCGACTCGCGCGCGAGTCATCCCACTCTTCCGCACGACGCGTAATGCGTAAGAACGAGGTCGACACAGTATCACTTAGACGTCCTCGAATAGATGCCCTGGACCTCTATTCCGGACTACTAAGTGATTTACTGTATCGACGCTAAAATGCCAAAACCGCGAATGTGTCTTTGTTTTGTTCGGTTATGAGCGAGTTGCCTACAAAGCAAGATGCCTAACAAAGCAAGATGCCTAATTATAATGTCTACAAAGCAAAATGTCTAAGTGGTTGAATGCCCTCTAGGCAAATGGCCTACTTGCTAAAACGACTACCAAGCAAAATGTCTAAGTAGTTGAATGTCTTGAAGACAAATTGCCTGGTATTTTTTAATTTTAAAATAATTGGTTTTGAAGTTATATAGGAAAATAGGCGAAAATTTACCATTCCCCTCCCTTATCTCCGAAATTACTTGGCCTAAAAATTTGAAATAAATACAGAACATAGTTTTTTACCTATAAATTATAGGAAAACCTAAAAAGTGTATGGTATGCAAAGTAACATAGGAAATTTCATATAATTACAAAACCCTCTCCACTTGAGTTTAACTCACACTTGTCCAGTATTTTTAGACATCCTGATTTTTGGCTATGTTGCTTCTGAGACATCTTGCTTTTTGGCCATCTTGCTTTTGAGGCATCTTGCTTTGTTAGGCATCTTGCTTTGTAGGCAACTCGCTCATAACCGGTTTTGTTCGTGTTTGTCGTACGCGGTTTTGTCACTTTAGTGGCGATACAGTAAATCACTCAGCAGTCCCGAATACGGGCCCTGGGGTCGTATTATGAGCTCTTAATTCCAGGCAGGTTCCGCCGTAAACTGAGCTGCCTGGAAAATTCGTATTATGAGCGCGGTAAACAGGCCGGCTTAAGCGCGCTTAAAATACGTATTTCAGGCAGCTCAGGTTCCAGCGTAAACTACCTGGAATTAAGATCTCATAATACAACCCCTGTTTTGTAAGTATCTAAAGTGTGCAGCCGCTGATCAGCGGATAAACGAAACTATTAATTACGAGTAAGGGCAAAGTCATTCGTTCTAAATTTGAATGTGTCCTTTCATCGCTGAACAGCCGCTGCAAACGTTCACCATATGGCTGTATCTACCCATTTTAGTAATTCGATTTTATTCTTTAAAACTATGTGCTTATGGCGCAGATTGTGCCACTATGTACAGTCAGTGACATAAGTCCCTATCTGCACACAAAGCTGCCGGAGTTGTAACTTGGAAGTTACCATGCGATCACAAGTCGACCCATTTTCGATATTAGTCTAAATGATACAGAAAGCGATCGTTTTCAAATAAATTTCGCAAATTAAAATAAAGGTAACAACGCAAAGCTATATGATATACCATATCGAATAGTCGTAATCATGTCGAGTCGAATCGCTTCCATGTCGAATATAAGCCCCGAGACACCAACGATCTTATTATGTAATGGTACACAATTCTTATTCCAAATTTAAATTATTTTAGTGTTAAACACATTGTTATTTGTTTAACATTCAAAAGGCTTATATTAGAGGTCACAAAATAAATTTAATTAATATAAAACAAGCAGCTAACAATGCATTCTAGTTTCTATTGTGACCTAAATATATAACGGTTTACAAGTATTGTATGTACCTATTCGTTATGCTTAAGTTGTATAAGGGTTGAGTTATAACACTTATTAATTTTAAAGTAAATCTATTTTTGTCACGTAATTTACAAATTTATTCAGGGTTGAAAAAAGGTACTTTAAATTATGAATGCTAGTAAATTTTACTAAAAGGAAACATTCCATTATTTAAAAATATTATAAACAGCATTAAAACATTTTTAAGATATTTTAAGATGGCAACTACCAATATTTCAACATAGTCTTCGGATTCCCAATGTATTCATAAATTAAGGTTATATTGCGTGGTCTGAATTTAATTTAATACTCCATGTTAATTAGAGAGTTTTGATTCTCATAATTGAACCTAACGGTTACTTTGGTTAGTGAAATAAAAACACATTTTTTCGCCTTTGTCTAAATAAATAAATAAATAATCTGTGCCTTTTCAAAAATCTTTTTCAAAAATCTTTGAATGTAGTTTACTTATTGTTCAGAAGAAAGAAAGGTTTCCTTTGAGTTAAAGCTTGCATTACTGTTAACGGTAACTTTTTTTCCACCTTGAATATATAATTAAACTAGTGGACGCGCCACAGCTTTGCCCGCGGTATTTTCCATACAAACTTTATCACCCCTTTTCACCCTTTTAAGGATACAATTTCAGAAAATCCCTCCTTTTTGCGCCTCTAGGGTACTCGAGGAATGTCTCCTCCAAATTTCAAACCTCTAGGACTACCCGTTTAGGCTCTGCATTGTCTATAATTCAGTCACGGATTAAGACCGTAAAATAAAACACTTTACAGTTATGTTGTTTTATAACTCAACCCTTATACAGCTTAAGTGAAACATATATATGTTTGTCGCTTCTTTTATATTAATACAATTTATATAGTAACCTCTAATAAAGGCCGTGTGAATGTTAAACAAATGACGATCTGGTGGAAACTAAAATTATTTAAATTTGGAATAACAGTTAGATACCGTTAAATAATAAGATCGTTGGTGGCTCAGGGTTTCTATTCAACATGGATAAGATTCAACTCGACATGGACGACTATTCGATATTAAATATAAGTGTTTTAAAGCGAAATACCACTCTCTATTACGAAATCTCAGGAACTACACAACAAGCAAGCCTACATTTTGTCAAGTTAGGTACTTTGTGATTTTCGCTAAGAGAGGATTTTATAAAATTCACCTCTAAGAGGGTGGAATGACAGTTCAAAGTTTGTATGGGAATTACTGCTGATGAAGCTGTGGCGGAGTCTCTGACTGTATATAACATTAAGAGGACTGTGAACCAACGGCAAAAATAACCGTTTTCATATAAAAGGTAATAACAATTTCCACCCACATGTTAACCCATTTTGATCAATTTTTGGTAGGTTGTTTAGTCAGAACAAAATCTAGGTTTATACGTTTTTTGAATATTAATTAAAGATCCAGAATGTCAAATAATACCAATTTTTTTTTTGTATGAGAATACTGAAATTATAATAAAACTGAATTGATTGATTATAGGAAAACAATCAAAACGTATAGACATAGATTTTGTTCTGACTGTCAACTTATCAAAAATTTGTGAACATCGGTTAACATTTAAGGGGTGGACATCGTTATCGCCTTTTGTATGAAAAGCCGTAGGTTCACACTCCTCTTAACTATATTTAACATTACCTGTAAAGTCCAGTCCTCGGAATGAGGTAGGTGTATGGCTCTGAACCGTTGGTCGCTGGTGTACGTGTAACGGCCGACGGTCAGCAAATGTATGTCCCTGTGCCGCACCCATGAAATTTGCATGTTTAACTGTAACAAGAACAAAAGGGTTTCATACAGTGGAAACATTAAAAATAGACGTGAGGACATACCTTAAAGACTTACATACATTTGAAATTGTACAATTTTCACACCGCCTGATAAAATATTCATGAAATTCGAAAAATCTTTACTGTACTCTCACAACAAAGGAGTAGACATTTTAGGGCGGGATTGTACCCGCTCAAAAATCAGGGCTCGCCCGCTCTTAATTCGTACGTAGTGAACGACCTATTCCACCATCGTAAGTGCTAATTTAGGATTCAAAAAAAGTGCTAACTTACTCGTATATCGTAAGAATACTGAGTTAGAATAATGGACTTCGAAATAAGAGCACGTTGTTCTATTGAGAACTGAACTGAAGTGAACACTGCGATCAAAGGGCGTCATTGATATTAAATTTATTAGTTTCAAACTGATGAAGCTATATTAACACATTCACTGCCGGCGACGCATGTACGCGTTTTACGTACTTTCACTTGCACATAAAATATGGAAATTTTCCTATTATGATACGGCACCTGACGAAGTTTCGAGAAAAGGAGATGCCATTGAATGCGTTATACATCATCTTAATATAACCCCAATTTAGCGACAGCGTAAAAAAGTATTTCATCATCATCATATTAGCCGAAAGACGTCCACTGCTGGACATAGGCCTCCCCCAACGATCTCAACAACGACAAATCGTATGCTGCTTGTATTAAGTTGAGTTCCGCAATCTTCACCATGTCATCAGTCAAACATGTGGGTGTTCAACCCACGCTGCCTTGCTCAATGCGGCAGGTAACTAAAATATACCTACAATTTGAACTATATCCAATAAATTATAAGTATATCTTCGTTATCTTTTGTAATATCAAACCGACTGATGGAAAACCACAGTCGGTAAGACGAAAACTTAGTTCTTCGCCTGTCACCTGATGAAATATGACGCAACATAATGTATTACTTTTGTTCCAATAATTCAACATAGCACCCTGTTCCAAAACAGAACAGCGCCTCTATTCGGGAACGCTAAGTGATTCTGTAGCGACTCGTAAGCCAGATTTCTCATCTCGCTCTTACGCATTACGCGTCGTACGGGAGAGTGGGATGAGAAATCTGGCTTACGAGTCGCTACAGAATTACTTAGCATTCCCGAATAGAGGCGCTGGTATTGTCTCACAACTTGATAAGAGACGTCGTTCCCCTTTCTTAATTGCTCGTAGAGATAAATGATTTGATTATAATAACAAACATTACGGGCGTAAAATGATTCCCAATTTATTGCTTAATTTCTTCTTATTTCAAACAAAACTTTCCAAAATTGTACTTTGATGGCGCTGATTCTTAACTTTGCACTTCAGCTTTGTCGCCGCAGTTTGAGTATGATTTTGTTATAGTAATGAAATCATTGGAAAGGGTTTCTTTTAATTGTCCGCACAATGAACTGAAAAATATTTACAATCCTAACCTCAATCGTTTTCAATGGTTAAAGTTCAAATGATCGCACTCATAGCCACAACACTTTAGTGTTCCTTTTTCAAAATATCCATCAAAATGTCTTCATTAAGTGCGCAACTCAGAGTCAGTTAATGAAGATTTACGTTCTTTAGTGAAGGTTTTGAAAAAGGAATAAGTGAATTGTACGTTATCTGGCTATGAGTGCGGCCGTTAGGATCTCAATTCAGAAATCGAACGCAAACGTGTCGTATTTCAACGCAAACGGCCACGGACGTATCGAGCGGCTCAATTTATGATTGTTGAATGAAATGAGAAATAAAATGAGATGAAACTGAAATATAAATTGGCGTTCGTTATACATAATTTGGTCAACATCACTTGGTAACAAGTTAATTCAGGCAACTGGTACTTATTAATTATTTTTATAGTTTACTCATCAATACCTATCAACTAACTCCTCTGCTGCACTGGGAGTGAAGAAATAGCATAGAATGCGTGCAGATGCTTATCATCCTGGCATGTCGTAAAAGTCGACTAAGGGACGGGTCCTCTCCAACATGGTGGACTATCTGTAAGGGCGATGGGCTGATCACCTGTCACCATACGGTTCATCATACCATGTTGGTACTAATTAATCGAACGTGGCCACAAGTAGTCTTGTGGCTCTGCCTACCCCATTAGGGATTTCAGGCGTGATGCTATGTATGTATGTACCTATCAAGTCTTCGACTACAAATTCCAATTGCTATAAATACACAGAAGAAGAACTTTGCTTTTAAGCGCTCGTAGATTCAGATATGTCAAAGAGCCCGAGTGACGTACTTAGGCAGCCATTACACGCTCAGTCTAGATCGAGATCCGTGATCGTGATCAGTGATCTTGGATTGAGGAATCGCGACATAGGATCACAAAATTGCGATCCGCGACGCTTGGTCCAGATCACGATCTAGATTGAGCGTGTAATGGCTGCCTTACAAAATAAATATGTAAATTTTCATTAATAATGGAGAAATCATGATGGACATGTCATTTACGATTAATTACCGATTTTAGAGTATTAATATTAATAACAATATTTTTCAATATTCTCTTCCCTAAATTTATAATAAGCTGATTATGGCAATGTGTACCATAAAAAGGTTTCGCATAAAATAACAATAATGTTAGCTTTTTTGTACCAACAATAAGGATAACATCATCTCGTTAGCAAAGCCCAGCAGCTATTAGGGTTGGAGTGAATGCGGCAACTGGTATTTTTACCGAGTATTTGTACTAATGATTATTTCGTAAGCGCTATTCTATTTTCGGAAGTTGAATATCGTTAGATGTTCATCAAAATCGGTACCTGGCGCCTCATTCGGGAACGCTAAGTGATTCTGTAGCGACTCGTAAGCCAGATCTCTCATCTCGCTCTTACGCATTTGGCGTCGTGCGGAAGAGTGGAATGAGAAATCTGGCTTATGAATCGCTACAGAATCACTTAGCGTTCCCGAATGAGGCGCCTGTATTGTAGAAGAACCCTTTTTTGATTACACATTGATTTTTAAGCTTCTACTGAATATAATTGTTATAATAATGATTATTTCGTAAGCGCTATTCTATTTTCGAAAGTTGAACATCGTTAGATTTTCATCAAAATCGGTACCTGTATTGTTGAAGAACTTTTTTTGATTACACATTGATTTTTTAGCTTCTACTGAATATAACTGTTATAAGTAGAAGGTATAATTCTATTATATTGACAAGTTTCCTTTAAGTTTCAAAATAACAAAAAAGTTTATTGTTTAATAAAATGCAATTTGCTACTTGAATATAGTAATAAATATAAATATATTTCTGTAGATAAGTTAAATAATAATAATAAGTTATAATACAGGATTTATATAAAAATAAATGAGGAATATTTAGAATTTAATAAATTTAAAATTCAAGTTTTACTTCTAAGTCACGTGACATTTCACATTCTTACTCTTATATATGGCATAATTTTCTTCCCTGCAACTCTTCGCTACCTCAAAGAGTGTTTCAGCTGTTTATCGTCGCTTGGATGTTGTCAAAACTTCCTTCTGACTGTGCCTCCTTCTTCCTCAAAATTTTATGCTAATTCATTTACTTCTCAAGCTATTCGCTTGTGGAACTCCTTACCTTCGGATTTAAGGCGTGCTAAGTCTCTCCCTATATTTAAAGGTTTATTAAAACAGCACTATTTGTTACTACCTTTGTAATCTTTGTAATCTGTCCATTCTTTTCCACCATTTGTTCGTGCTTTAATCTTACTTTCTCTCTTTTGTGTAGCTGACTAGGTTTACTTTCTATTACAATTATGTTTATTTATATGTATTCATGTATAGTATATATTTATCTATGTATAGTATGTGCTTATGTAAGTGTTTTGTATGTTAGTGGTTTTGTGTACTTTAAATGTTTACTTTAGTATTCACCACCTGCCTTTGCAAATCCGTTATGCCATCTCTTCTTTCAAAAGGTTGTCTGGAAGAGATCGCTACTTAGCGATAAGACCACCTATTGTATACCGTGTTACTTATTTCTTTGTATTTTTCCAATATGTTTTATGTGGTATTCAATAAAAAGTATTAACACATACATATCTTCACGCCTGAAATCCCTAATGGGGTAGGCAGAGCCACAAGACTACTTGTGGCCACGTTCGATTAATTAGTACCAACATGGTATGATGAACCGTATGGTGACAGGTGATCAGCCCATCGCCCATACAGATAGTCCACCATGATGGAGAGGACCCGTCCCTTAGTCGACTTTTACGACATGCCAGGATGATAAGCATCTGCACGCATTCTATGCTATTTCTTCACTCCCAGTGTAACAGAGGAGGAAGAGTATTTGTATTGTATTGTATTGCGACTTCAAACGCCAGTCATGACGTATGACGTTTGCAAAGGTCGGTTGCGTTCCGAATCATGCTGCTCACCTTAATCATTGTGATTACCGTAAGTGATTCGGACTTCACTCTAATACAAACCATGCTTTTTTTGACGTTTACGACCTGTTTCAGTATGTTGACGTCACACACGACGGTTGACAGTAAGATAGCGTTTTATATTTATTTATTTTATTTATTTATTTATTTAGCGTTATTTAACAATAAAAAATATTATTAATGCTTTTTCCTTGAAAATGTGAAAAATTCATTACGAAAATATTTTTACATAATATTAAATGAGCTAACAGGCAGCCAAAGATATTGTTTAAAAAATGGTCAAGAACCGAAATGGCTGCTTTAAAATCAAGTGGACACGAAATGGCTACGAATTAAATCTTATTCTAACTGTAAGTCATAACTAAGGGCGATCAGGGCAAGGCTTATATTATAAAATAAGAAAAGTATTATACAAAATAAAATTAATATGGATGAATTATTATTTTATTAAGATACCGAGAAACTCTTTATTATCAGAGCGAATACGCACGTATTTTATCCCTAGTATATTCTGAAGGCTTCGCGTAAGTATGAAAGGCACGCCAACCGAGAGGTAATTGTACCTCTAATGGCGTATCTGTGTTCTACAGACTAGCTTCCACTCAGATATTGCAGTACTAGTTTCAAAGCTTTGAGCTTATTTATTTACTACTGGTAATAATCATTTAGTTTCATACTGAGAGTAAAGTTTATATTGTCGTTATTCGACTGTTGGCGTAATGAAATCCTTGAGGAGTATTACGGTGTAAGTTTATACCCACCGGTCGCTGTTACTTTGTTAAAATATTGTTACTTACGTGAAAATCTTCAAAAAATCAATCAGGTGAATGGAGCTTTGCATGCTTATATGAAGAGCCAGAAAGTGTCCAAAGAGGCTCGTCTGGCTGTTCATAGGGGTGTGCTGGTTCCAACACTGATGTATGGAAGTGAATGTTGGGTATGGCAGAAGAAACATGAAAGTAGAATCAATGCAGTGGAGATGCGAGCTTTGAGAAGTATGTGTGGTGTTTCTATCAGTGACAGAATAAGGAATAGCGTGATAAGAGAACGATGTGGTGTGGAAGAAGATGTATTCGTAAGAATTGAGAAAAGTATGCTTAGATGGTTTGGACATGTGGAGAGGATGAACGAAAGAAGACTAACGAAGCAGATTTATCAGGCGAGTGTGCATGGTCGGGTTGGAAGGGGAAGACCTAGGCGTGCGTACCAAAACCAGATCGAGGATGTTCTTAAGAAAGGCCACGTCTAGAGTACCCGAAACCGGCGAGCGTGCATGAAGACCGTAATGAGAGTAGACGAAGCGAAAGCTGTGTGTCAGGATCGTAGCAGGTGGAAATCTGTGGTCTCTGCCTACGCCTTTGGGAAACAAGTGTGATAAATGTATAATATGTATGTAGGTATATGACAATCTTTCAGCAGTTTTAGATTACATTAATACTATTAAAAAAACAGGCTAAGATAAGTAAGCAAGGAACCATTTTAATGCCAAAAAAATTTGAAGTTAAAATAACAACTAAATTGTGCAACGTTTTTTTTTATTATTATAACGCGAAGGAAGAATAAATTATGAAATCTTTTGAGTACTTATAAAAAATATATAATTTGAAATAATTTAAAACTAAATCCACGTTTTTTATTCTTCTACTTAATATAATTTTATTAATACTGACTGACAGACAACGCACAGCCTACATCGATGAATTATAAGGGACACACATTTTGCACAAGAGTTTCTTATATATAATGTAGGTGAAAAAACGACTTGGAAAATTCATCTCCTAAGGGAGTTAAAAAGGAGATGAATGTTTTTATGGAAGTCGGATGGTTCCTGAAATGTTGTCGATGGAAATTCCATCGGGTATATAAAAATATACAGCAGAACAAGCAATCGCGGACAAAGCAACGAGGCAGAAGTTAGCCCGTGCCACAGATTATTCATCTGACTGCTCTGTATCGCAAACAAAGCCCCGGTAAGCGGCACCAGATTTAGAAGGCCGCCCCAAATGGTGTGCGAAAAAAGACATCAAACTGAATATCATCAGGTTCCGAGAACGAATAAAATCGCGATCATTACTGCAAACCGCGTTTGAACGCGTAAAATTTAAGCGGGCATAGTAAATCTCCTTTTAAAAGCATCTGAGTGAGATCTCGTTAGGGACTTGTTATTTACGTGGAAGATGCGGCCTAATGAGGTTTTTATATCAACCCACAATAGCTTTACAGTTGCATTGTGCTATTGTTACGACTCACTCTGCGCGGAGCCGTGGTCGCTATGTAAATTGGGCTGGCGAAATAGTAAGGCTCGTTACGGGACGCGTGTACCTACTTAAGTTCTGCCTATTATAACGGTAGGCAGTTTTGTGAAACCACATTACTTTTGTACTTTATTCCAACCTCCATTTAAACTTGTTATTATCGCGGCACAAATTAAAATTACACTGTCAAAACTTTTGTTAATTGGGAACGCGGTTAGTGAAAAACGATGTTGAAAGAGAAAATTGTAGCTGGCACGAAGAAGGTAAGCAATATGGGTCGCCCGCTATTAAAAGTTATCTTTCATATAAGTATAGGAAACAGAAAAGCTATTAACGCTGCTAATAGCTGCTTCATATTGTCTGTTACGAGGTGAAACTCGCTAGTATTATGTGTTTAATTTTCTTATGACTTTGTTCACTTTTTGTAGTCTGGAAGATTATATTAATCGAAGCGATAAGGTCAAATGGGGAATTTGCATGAAAATGAAAATGAGATTTAAATGATATATTATGAAAGTAAATGTAAACAAAAGCATATAACAGAAAAAAAAACAGATCATTTTTACTTAAAGTAATGTGTGCAGAGGCCATAGGTACTCTGGTGCCAACGGTTAAGTCAAAATATCCTGTCATTATAGATTACCTGATAGAAGGATTAAGGGGCTCGTAAACGGGCAGTTTTTTGGCAATTCAGGCAATCCTCAAAAGTTTACATTCAATCTTTTTGTTTCCGTCTGTGATGTACCATATCATCTTTTTGGGGATAGCCCAAATTGCAGCACTAAATTGCCGAAAAACTAACACCTTTACGGGCCCTATAGATATTACATTTATGACTTACCGTCTTATTCCCTAAATTCTTGACGCGGCAGTTCAAGTATGCGGTTTTGCCCAGCAGCGCAGTGACATTCTTCGAAGCGACCGGGTCGAAGTACGGCCCGGTGCGGGGGGTGGGGCGGGGCTCGGCGCCTACGCCGGCTCTGATCGCGTTGTCCGCTGAACCGGCCGGTGGGACCGTTGCCGACGCGTTTGCCGGAGTCTTGCCCAGTTCCCTCTGGGCTGATGATACTGCGGACAAATTTGTATTTTTATACAAGGTTAATACATAGGAAGACTTGTACCTTTGACACAAATAGAAAAGACCATTTCATAGATGCACGTACTGCCCCATATACATGTTTAGATGCATCGCACGTTGCGAGTCTCATGACGGCCGTAACAAAAAACTGAGGGAATAATAATAATAAATTATTAAGCTACATGAAAGACATATACCTAGTAGTTGTAACCGAAATTTTGGAAGTCAATATCGTTAACGTTTTAAAAGAGGGAAAAAGCAACAAATATGTTTAACACGGTGATTATTAAAAGATCCCGAACGCAACACATAGGTGTCACTTTAAAGTATTTTCTGTAATATTAAGTTATGTAACTCAAGGTTTATTATTCGAGTCTGCTCGCACGGAAACTTCGTAAAAGCAATCATGCGTAAGCACATCACTTCAGCGCCGGTGACGTCACGTGCGAGACTGGATGCGTCATAAAAATAACGTGGTTATGCCTTAAAATTCCAATTTATTGATTTAGCGGGGACGAGAACGTGACTTGTGTAGTCGTCTGAGAAAGTACTTTATTCGATGCGACGTTCTTTTCAAATCAAAATTTGACATATAAATAGATTGCGCTTTTGAATTATTTCCAAATGAAAATGGATTTTATTGTTTGATGGCGTGTAAATATACGTCAATGTAGGTCTAATATGAACTATAAGCTATTTATTTGTTTGTATTTGAAGCAATGAAATAAGCTTATTACCATGTATGTATACACTATATGTATACACTAACAAGCAAAAGTCGGACCCTCAAGGAATTCCTTTTACCATAGATCTTCATTAATCCGATTATTACTCCATTTTATATGCAAATCGTAGTCCTTCTGACTATGTTATTTTAGTGGGCAGACTTTAAGCTTGAATAATTAACGAGGAATAATAACTCAAGGGAAAACGGATGAAAGTATGACATAGAAACAGTATCGAGTTGCGGTCAACCGGCGGTCAATTCCCGGTCAAGCTCGGGTCAAAACATATCGCTGTATTTATATTTCAACAAACGAACAGCAATTTACTATGTCATTTGACAGATAGTCGGCAATCTGTTGTTGAATCTGAATTAACGCCCGTTCCCAATATCCGATCCGTGGTAAAATTCAAAATTTAAAATTTGTGATTTTTTGCTGGTAATAAACAAATCTATTCATATTTGCAACGAAGAGGTCAGCCTATTTAGTAGTGACCCTGCCTTCGAAACTAGCTGTCCCCGATTCGATCCCCGATAAGGCCTAAATGTTCTTGTGTTTGGCACGAATTTTTGTTCGTGAGTCTTGGATGTTACCTATGTATTTAACTATTCTATCACGCGGTATCACCATGGATGAATTAAATAAGACGAGCGATGATCATGTTACAGCCATCGTAGCTCAGATATAAGTCCCTGCTAAAATCCAGTAAAACTGGATGGCGCTATCACCGTAGCCAGCGGAGTAGGTATTCAATCAAATGCAACGTAATTCAATAATTTATTGAGCTTATGTATAACACGTCGTTTGTGAAACTATCAGTTTTTCGAAGGAAATATTATTGTTTCATCGAATTGCATCTACAATTTAAGAAGTTCACCCATAGATGGGGTTACAAAATCAGAGGTACGCTTGATTTTAATGCGATTGAAATCCTCGTGCTTTATTTATCCATGGTATCAAGAAATATCGAAAGCATTTGTAACTACACGGTGAAAAGCTTGTTCATGATAAAATTCTATTCGAAAATAAATAATAAAGAGCAGACTAACAAAATTCTACGTAATTAGAAATAAAGCAGACGTTCTCAAGCACAAGATGACACAATCTCAATGAAATCCTACGTTCGAATATTAGCCATTATCCTGTCATTAAGAGTGGCAGAGAGACTGACAAAGGACCGATAACAGTGCTCGAAGATAATTATACTGTTGTGGGTAACGAATGGAAAACGTTTGCAGGAATCTTAAATCAGTTTGAATTTGGTACAAGGTACGTTCAGCTCTAATGGTCTGTACTTAAAAATATAGTATTTATTTCGAGACGTTTGTCGTTAGAAAATAAGTCTTAAAATTGTTGACCATTCTTCCAGTTAAATAAATACCTTTTGTATTTAAGTATGTCTGTTTTTGGTGATAATATACTGCGAGAAACCAGCATTATCATATTTTAATTACTTATCATTGGCCTACATATGGGAAACTACCCAATAAGTGGCCACTTAATAATATCAAATCATATGAGAATTCCTAGGTCTAAAACTATGATCTTGAGTATTGTTAAGTATTCGTACTAACACTATCAACGTACGAATCGGGGTCTATAGTAACTGAGTGACATTTTCCAAAATGACCAGTAAAGTCTGAAACTGACTGCGGCGTTTTGGATGATTTCTATCAGTTTAAGCACATAGATTTACCTTCGCTTCGTATCAAAGTGTAGGTGGCATCACCCAAAGCTGTAGAGTGCGGCGCACAGTCTCCGAATGCCGGGCACTTGCCTTATTATTAAATTGCATTTTTATTATAAGTAAATTGAAATAATACACAACGGCTTACATAAATATTTACACATTTAAAAATATTCAGCCACTTGGATGGAAATAATGTCATCTATATATCTGGCATCAGAATCATAACGCCACAAAAGACTAACACAACTTGAATTCTTGGAGACGATCTCAGGAATACGTGATTTTCCTCGGCGTTTTCTTGGAAAAGTGTCGTATTGGCGCACATATACGGAGCCACAATGAGGTTACCATCAGATTTATTCGACAAGTAGACGCGGTAAAGCCGAGCGTTGTTATTGTCGACGATATCGAATATCACAAAATAGCGGAGGAGCGAACAAGGAACCGTAACGCAACGAAACGCAAACAACAGGAAGGGAAATTTTATAGCTAAAACCCTAACATATTTTACAACCCGAAGGGAAAATACCGGAACTTTGTCACGCAGGCACCTATTTTAGATAAAATTATATTGTTCGTTCGGTTATCGCTTGACTAAAATTACGTTACGAAAATTCCTGAAATAGATTAATAAATCTATAGTATATCCGGTTGTATCTTTATGAGAACCTTTAATGATATATAGCATGTGTTCACATAAATTGCGGTAGTAAACATCGCTTCGTATAAAAATAGCTGAGAAGGCGATCCTCCTGTTGAGTCACTTATGAATCTTTAAAATAAAATTAATTCTAGCTGATATATTGATCGCGTTCACATAAATTGAGCGGTAGTCAATATCCCTTTGTATGAAAATACCTAAGAAGTCGATCCTTCTGTCGAGTCACTTTATGAATCTTTAATTTAGGAATTTAAAAAATATTCTGCGTGAATCGTTCGGAAGAACTCAAAATGTATACAATGTCCTCAAATAAGGTCAAACATTAGCAACAAACAAGTAAATATTTTGCAGAGCGCTGCCATATTCTCGTAGAACATTAACTCGACGATAATTCATAGCGGGGTAAGGCGGGTAAGGTGGGGTAAAGCGGGTAAGAGGGGTAAACGAATCAAATAAAACGGCCGACGGATAGACGCAATAAAACTGACCATTACAGAAGTAAACAATATCAAGGCTCGTTTACACTAGCCATACGACAAATAGATGTTTTTACAATAAAGCAGAATAAGAAAGTTGTTAACTACGTGCATGTTTCTTGGAGGTCGTCCATAAATTACGTAACGCAAGATTCTCAAATTTTTGACCACCCCTCCCCCTATGAAACAGGACCGTAACGCTTAGCCGGGACCCCCCCCTCTCTCCATTCCGTTACGTAACAGGTGCTTTGTAAAAAGTTTTTGCCCAATATTCAGGTAATTCGGCACTCTTTTTACATTGGACGAGGTATAATCATCTATGAACGTATTTCGGTTCCATTTCTTAATAATATAATTATAATTTCTTGAGTTTACATTAATTGTGCAATATTATAAAACCGTGGCGTAACACCAACCTTGAATCCTAAAAACGAGGACAGATAGCTTCGGGCAAAAGATGGTTGTAAATTAACTTAGCCCGACAATTCCGTTCTAATACGAAATACGAGTTCGCAAATAAACACGGCCGCTATCATGCAAGTGAAAACACACCCCAGAAAGAGTCGCAGCTATAAATCTTAACTGAAATACATTGGGGCGATAGGAGACCAAATTGCAGAGTGTTGCCAGCGTTGGGCAAAGGTTGCGTATTAGGTTGGAGTTAAATTACGTTGTCCGTGGTTTTTAGGGCTCCGTGGGGAGAACCTTTATATAAATTCATGTGAGTGACACTGGTGGTTTTGAACGTGAGATTGGACAGATACTTACATGCAGCTAGTTTTTTGATATTATCTTTAGAACGCGGGATAAAAGATAACACTGGTCAACATTGATTTTGTGGTTCTGGTTTTCTTTAAATCAAAAGTTCTTTCTCTGAGTAACAAAAATAGTTACACCAAAATCACGAAAAAGACACGAGTCAATTAAGTACTTTCATTAATATATCCGTACACCGTGTACTTGAAACTAGAGAACTCCGCAGAGATATCCAGGGCAAAATTTTTATTTTTTGTTGACCTGTGTAATATTTCCATAACGACTACATTTAATGTACCTATTTAATTACCCCAGTAATATCAAAGGAAGTGTAAGTTGATTATTTTTCCGCAAGTTTTTCAATGGATAATATAGGTCATAACATAACATAAATAAATTTTCAATTTCATTAAAAATTTTCAACAAAGCAACGTTTTTGAGATATAAAAGATGGCGGCCTTTCTTTTGATTCGCACATGCGCGTTTTGGAAGCGAGCGCGAGCAGCGCGGCGCGGGATACTGCTGTTGAGGGATGGGTGGCGATGTTTGGGGAAAGGTTTTGTTATATATTTTTATTAAACTGGTATAATAAAAATAAACAAATAAATAATAATAAAAAAACACTATATGGGAAACGAATTTCCCCGCACGGTCAGGCCGCTTGTTACAGTAGGTACCCACCAAGCATATGCATGGAAAAATTAATTACCTAATTATCTAGATGTACTTGGAAACACACTTCAACAACTTCTACAGTGGCCTATTATAGCGTAATTATTTGGTTCTAAGCCGTTATAGCCGATGGTATTATGATGTTATTTCTCTCCTATAATTATCAACAACACCATGCTTCTACGACCAACAACTTTTTTGGATAATTAAACCATAATTATAAACGTGGGACGTAATTGGTTTCGGCCTTGAATGTCTCGACCTAAAATAAGGAAACATGAAAAAAAAGCGATGAGTATCATCAGCTAGAAATAACCTGTAGTTAGCCTTAAATTAATTAATTCAGTAATTGGTCAGCGCAATGGAAACTTGGAGGTTATATTGGGTTACCACTGCCTCCTTACGCAATTGAATATTTTTAAATTTTAGGCCCGAGAGACGCTGATTGCAGAAACAGCTCAAGAGAGTATACTTGAGCTGTTTCTGCAATCAACGTCTCTATTCGGGAACGCTAAGTGATTCTGTAGCGACTCGTAAGCCAGATTTCTCATCCCACCCCTCCGCACGACGCGTAATGCGTAAGAGCGAGATGAGAAATCTGGCTTACGAGTCGCTACAGAATCACTTAGCGTTCCCGAATAGAGGCGCTGTATTCTAAATGTTTCGTAGGACGGCGCTTCAGTTTTGTTACCATTTCTCTGGGATAACCAGAGCCCTCCAAATCTTTTCGATTCTTTGCTCAGTATTCTAAACTGTTGTACAAACTGATGTGACTCAAAATAAAGAAAATATAATCCCTAAAAGTACGCAGTTGAATAATGTCATGGTTCGCTAGTATGACTTGACTTGCTCAATCGCAAAGATTTTCCGAATCGGCGAGCTACGTTTTCGGATCAAGGAAAACATCGTTACTGAAAGTATTAATTTCTATATAAAAGGAAAACGGGAAAAGTTTTAAGGTCCGAAAGTCTGCACAACAGCTGTTTAAGTGGCTTGTTTACATCCAACCAAAGCCGATCAAACGAAATGAGCGTGACTTCTTGTCGTTTGGCCCCGCTTTTTATGGCCAAATTAAAGGCAATACGAGCTTATTTAATTTTGACATTCATTAGGAAATAATTTGTGAAATTAATATTCCCCGAATTAGGGATCTGCTGAATTTTAACGGGGTAAGTTGAAAATTTATGGACTGTAACGCTTGGGAAGCAAAATTTTCAGTCGCCAAGCATTTCTACCTTTGATTTTTCGCTTTAGGAGGAGTGTAAAGCTACAGTTTTTCATACAAAAGGTTATAACGATTTCTATCCCTTAAATATTAACCGATTTTTAACCAATTTTTGACAAGATGTCAGTCAGAACAAAATCTAGGTCTATACATTTTGATTTTTTCATTATAATCCATAAACTCAGTTTTATTGTTGTTTTAGTATTCTCATACAAAACTAATTTGGGCGATTATTTGACTTTGTTGATCTGTAATTAATATTCAAAAAACGTACAGACCTTGACTATAAAAGACTGATTATAAATCAGGAATCAGATCATACTATAGTTACATTAAGTATAGATTGATCATTCTCTATTCGACATTGCCTAAGCGATAGATATCGCCATGGTTTTACAATGCGGCAGTGTTTGCGGTCAACTTAATAAAAGCTACCATATCGCAGCAAAAATATTTGCAATATCGTTGCAATGTCAAATACCTGCCCCTTTATTCGGGAACGCTAAGTGATGCTGTAGCGATTCGCGAGCGAGATTTCTCATCCCATTCTTCCGCACGACGCGTAATGCGTAAGAGCGAGTATTGCTACAGAATCACTCAGCGTTCCCAAATAGAGGCGCTGCAATGGATTTCGATTCAAAATTGTAACATTCTTATTGACAAAAGCTTTACAAGTGGCGTGCAACCTTCGTATACAAATAATAAAAAGTAACGCCCATGATAATATGTAAATATGGTGAATATATTTACTTACAAGTTGAGAAAAACAAAACATGCTTTAGATGTTTGGATAACCGCTAATCTAACTTCTTCAAGTTAATATAACTTTCCTCGTTTCGTGTTCGCATGGACATATTTTACGAAAGTTATGAATAATAATTTTATGGTAATATCGTATGGTTTCGTCATTACACTTCAAAACAAAATTGGAAAAAATAGCCCGTTGAGCATATAGGAAAATTATGTTTATAAGTTTGTAGCATATATAATGGTTTTCGAGATTATCTTGCGTTTGGCTTAACTTTGTATTTTAAAACTGCTGTACTTTTAAAACTTATGTGTTGAACAATCAAATTTTATGATTGTTATTATAAACTGAATTTTACCAGTGGAGGTTTTTAATTTATTTTTATTGTGTACGTTACATATTTTTAGGAAATATCAAAAAAGGAAAAATCAGAAAACAAAACGATAAGTTAATCTTAAATTTAACATTTGAATGATATCAAAATTAAAACTAGTAAGTACAGAAACATGCAATAAGTTACTACTTGAAAATAATTTCAACTGTTTAAACCAGTAGAAATCGTAAATTACAACTTTAATAAACAATACTACGATGCCTACATAAAAGACAGGCGGTGGATAATGACGTCAGAAGAAGGGAAAACTAGGGTAACCAGGAAATTAGGACGATGGAGTCAGTGTCCGGTTACAGAGATGTCAACAAGGAACCCGCCATTTTTGGTAGAAGAGACAAATTGTTGATGATTTTTATAAGCTCAAGGGTAAAGAGGCTAACAGTCAATATCTCAGTCACCGGGTTTCAAAAACGGGTATTTGAAACCCGGTGACATTGATTTTAATTATAAAGCCGGCCAAGCGCGAGTCTGACTCGTGCGCCGAAGGTCCCGTACTTACCTACCTATGAAAACAGACAGTACCTTTTAGGTATGGAACACTAAAAATGAAAAAAAAATGCTTTTAACAACCGGGTAACCATTTACAACCAACCTATGAAATAATAAAAAAAAAACTTTCGCAGTCTCCTATTTGTGTGCAACCGCCGAGTGTGATACGACTTTGCAAAGGTTATTCCGTGAAACTATTTTTTTTGATGTGACTACTAATTTACAGTTTTCAGACTTGTTCCTATACTTGTGCTGTAAGACACGGTTTCTTGTCAAATTTCCTAATTCTACGTCAACGGGAAGTACCCTGTAGGTTTTGATTCCCTTGCGAGTATCAAAATATGTGGCATAAACGGCTGTATCATTTGATGATTTGTGCTAACTTAGAAGGTTTATTTTTTCACGGCTTCAAGAGATTGCAGACTTGAGTACTTGATATTAATTTCAACTTGATACCTTTACGCATTCCTGAGAAACATAGACACACAGACAGACAGACAGACAGACGGATAATGAAGTGAACCTATAAGGGTTCCTTTTTTCCTTTTGAGGTACGATACCCTAAAAATGGCTGATATTTGAATTTGATAATGAGATTGGTTTCTTTTCTTTAAATGAAATCAATTCAAAACAAACTTCCACCCATTATCACATCCTAAAGTCATAAGCAAAGTTATTATAAAGGTTTGCATCAAAAGAGTTGACATTTTGGTAAGAAACATTTTCTTTTTTAATTTAGTCCATAATTTTTACGTTAATAGGAATCACGCGCAAATAAACTATACCTACGTAGCCAATAAACCTATTTGGACTTGTATCGTCAATATAACCAGTGGATTATCGGCTCAACTGGCGGCACTCTGCAAATAATTCATTGTGTACGCAGCATTACGTAGCCATATTTTGTCTAACACGTCGGAGCATGTCATATTTTCTGGTTATTGGCTACGGAATTGTTTCCGTGCCGTCTGATCGCTATATTTATGGCATTATTTGGCTAATGTTTTGGTTTCAGTTGGGTAAGATAAATGATAAATTAAGGATGATATAATTTTGAATCTGAATTTTAAAACTACATTACAACTGCGGTCACATTCAAGTTTCAAATACGGTTAAAAGATAATCAATATTAAAATATTTGTAACATTAAATCCTTTGCTTTGACACATTATACTCAAGTAGCACAAAGTTTTCAAAATAGTTTTAAATCTATTTCACGAAAAGATAAAATCATATTTTGAAAACTAGCTTATTCTTTTATGATTCTGTTATGACAAGTAGGATTAACATACAGTTGACAATGAATAAACGACTGACCAAACTCTGTGAACTAAAGGATCAGACAAAGCTGTGCCCTTCAGCTCAGAAACAGCTTAGCCCTTAGGATCAGACAAAGCGTGGCTCCTTGTTTGATTTGCCTAAGACATTATATAAAAATACCTACGACAAATTTAAAACAGTAAAACACAACCGATTCATTAAAATTTCATCTAGTATAGCAGGTATCTTTAAGTTACAAACTTACAAAACTTTTCGTGTAGTCTTTGTTTCATTATTAAATGGTTTTGATAAATAGACGGCAACAACTTTGCTTTTAATGAACCACTCAGAAAAGTATCGCTGTCATGTTCTAGTTTTGACTGAGACAACTCAGTTTGCAAAACAATATTAGGAATAATTATAGTTCACAAAAACTAAAAAAACACGCTTTTATTAGTAACGCACTACTAATTACAAAAGACCCTCATCACGAAGGTAATATATTGGACTCGGAGTGGAAAACAAACCAAATGAGCCCAAACTCGAGGGGTTTACTAGTACTCATTGAAGACTTCCACTATCCACCGTGACCACTATCCAGAAAAACTCGATGGTACCAAATTATAGTATTGTGCTCAGTATTGCATACACTTGCAAAGTTTAATATTCTTACGATGATTAGAAGTAGGTTAAAATTGACTTCTAAGATTTTATTACAATGATAGTTTTTTTTTTTTTTTATTGAACAAAAATCCACAGCACTTTAAAATCTTAAACAGGTTATCTTGCTTATAAAACTTACTGCCAATTACTGATTTACATTTTATAGACCAAACTTAAGTGAATACATGAGACAATCCGGAACCAAAATTACATTACTAAGCAAACAACAAGTGTGTGTGTGTGTGTGTGTGTGTGTGTGTGTGTGTGTGTGTGTGTGTGTGTGTGTGTGTGTGTGTGTGTGTGTGTGTATGTGTGTGTTTGTATGTAAGTTATTTATTTGTTTAGTTAGTTACAAGTGAAGCTAATAAAAGAGTGTTAAAAATAAATTTGAACGTCCAAAATCATTTATTTACGCAAATAATCAGTCGATTAAATTTAAACCAACAAATGCAAACTTAATTAAAAACAAGCCGATTACGAAATGAAAGCGAACCCATTAATCCTTTGTATTGGACTTGAATAATTTGTAGAAACAAGCAATTTGCATTAAATACAGCAATGAGTGCTTAATCTCTGTCACCGATCGACATTTAAACAACAAACTATATAAAATCATTACCATCATTTTTTGTATTATAAATACATACATACATAGCTTCACGGAATCCCTATGGTGTGGGCAGAGCCACAAGACTACTTGTGGCCACGTTCGATTAATTAATCCTAAGATGCTATGATGACTGTATGGTGACAGGTGATCAGCCCATCGCCCATACAGATAGTCCACCATGTTGGAGAGGACCCGTCCCTTAGTCGACTTTTACGACATGCCAGGATGATAAGTATCTGCACGCATTCTATGCTATTTCTTCACTCCCAGTGCAGCAGAGGAGTAGTGTTATAAATGCGAACATGTATATTTGTTTTATTTATACAGTTAAGTTTAATCGTGCAGTTATTAAGTGGCACCAAACTTGTGACTAAATATCTTACTAGGTCATTCCAAAGATCATTTAAACAAGATGACTTCTCCTGATATAATTTTAAGGGTACATAAAGGTCTGTATGCTAAATAATTCTTGCTGAACAAGCTATATTATTAGTTTGACAATAAAACGAGGTCACCGTTCCGTTCTTTGAAAACTGAAATTGAGATCGCTTTAAAGATAGAGCTGTCTGCAAAGCAATCTAGCCGCCAATACGGTACGGCTAACATGGAACAAATCATTTTAGTGACATCATTCACACTGATATACCTACTTAATCAAGTTCCTAATTTTCTTCAACATTACCTCACAGCATATTTGTAGGGTATGTTACCAGAATTGTGAACGTAACTTTTATTACGTTAGATACAATACCTACAAAATGCCGCAACTCTGTAAGCCTTTCCTCAGCAATTTGGTTAATCGCCCCACGACTTAGGTTACAGGGAGAAGCGGTTAGGGGGTAGGGGGGTAAGTCTGCGTGACTTCGTACAAACTTACGACCGAGTACCGGCAGGCACTAATGCTTAGGTAATAAGTGTCGGAATTGTGTGTACGTCAATTATAAATTGAGACGTGAGTCACGAGAGCTTCGCTAAACTATTATTTTCATAGGCTTCGTGAATATTTAAAGGTATTCAAATTTGATTGAGTATTTTAGTGCTTCTGATTAACATTGACTCGCATAAATATTTTCTGTCTACTAAAGACGTTGTTGGCGTAATTTTCTTATTAGTCGAGCGAGAGTTTAAATTTGGATTGCTTTTACTTTACCCGTTTACAGCCGATTAAATTAAGACTTAAATTTAATATTCGTATAATATAACTTAACAAATAAAAAAATATTGAAAAAAGTTATTATTAGCTATCATAATTAAGATTAAAGTAGGCAGACGCTGACTAAATCTTGCTAAATATTAAAAACTCTGGCTTAAAAGTAGATGTTAAATTTATTCTAAGCTTAGTTTTAGTATTCTATCTGTCATATGTTACAGTCTCCATACCTATCTAGTCTGTTTACAAAAGTTTGAAGTCATTAAATAGTTTAAAAATGTATTTCTCTAATTTATTCATTACTTACCATGCTGGTCACAATATTGTAGTAAAAATACATCCAAATGAAATGAACAAAACTGGTTTTCATGGCGTGGTACCAAGTCCTGACCTACTTGGCCTATTGACGTCCGTGTTGGTAATAACCAAGAAACGGTTCATGTTATTATTTCAACAATAATTTCAGGTAGTTTTTACTCAAAACTATGACAAATAACACAGTTGAGACATTCTTACTACTTCATATTTTCAGTTTGTAACGACATCGATGTTGAAATACCTTTTGTTAGTAGCTAATATACCTATTAGCCAAAAATGCAATCTATATCTACATTTATAAATACTTTTATCTACACCCATATCATCAAACCTCCATAATGTAATCAAAAACCGTAGGAAATGACCACCATTATATCAATCTGTACTGTAATGTTATTACAGTATCGATTTTAGTATCGTAATGATCATAACGATACAGATATGAGCTACAGGCCGGCGCGCCGCCGTCACCGCAGCCAGCGTGGCCCCATCGTCGCCGCAGCTGGCGGGGCCCCATCGTCACCGTGTCGCCGTTTATAATATGTGTGTAGATAAAGTTATGTATGCAACTCTGCATAATTTGGCCTTAAAACACACGTGCGATCTTATTATGAAACTCGCTAAAGGTCGTTTCATAAAATCACTCTAGTGTTTTAAGGCCAACCGTTGCCGTTGTTTATGCAACCGTTGCATAAACTACTATTTCAGATCATACGCAAAAAAGACTTGGTTCAACATAAAAGTAATGGCACTGTCATTTCCATGATATTATAACTTCCACATTCATGCCATATTAAAGCCATAGAAATAGTTAATCACCAGCGGGACTTTACTAACGCTAACAACAAAAAAAACAATAACCCTTGTTACCTGTATAATAAAACCTTCAATGTTGAGCGAAGATTGAATGGACTGGTACGAGTACAACACCCCTTTCCACACTATAATAGGATTTGCTCGGCCTACATTTTTGTTTATCGCCGACAAACGAACTAAACCAGTTTTACGTAGCAAAGTTCAAACGAGTTTACTCTGTGATTGTATGCCGATGGATTTTGTAAGTTTATTTTTTATAATCAAATTTGATCGGTGCCCTGTGGTTGCCACGAATTGCAACATGCAAAGATTGTATTTCTAAAGGGCCTCGGAAACGGGCCAGTTTTTCGGCAATTTATTGCTGCAATTCGGGCTATCCTCAAAAGTGTACATTTTTAACTTTTGTCCCATTCAGTGATATAATAAATAACAATGAATTGCCAATAAACTAGCACTTTACCAGCCCTTTAAGAGACATTAAAATACTTATAATCCATTGAATGGTTTTCTTACTCGGACGCACACTTTTTAAAGTAAATGATCAAGGGATACTTAGACGACGCGGTTGGCCTAGTTGGTAGTGACCCTGCCTCCGAAGCTAGCGTTCCCGGGTTCGAGCCTCAGTAAGGGCAAATATTTGTGTAATCAACACGAATGTTTTCTATTTATTTACCTATACAAGTACCTATGTATCAGTGGCGAAGCGTGAAATATTTCCTAAGGGAAGCCGGAAGAATTATTACGAGTCTGACATTTAGTTAGAGTAACATGGACTTCACTGACAGCTAGCCGTAGCATTCTAGCTTGGTAAAGCCGTCGGAAACGGGCATGTAGGCAGGCTGGGCCACTGCTATGTATATCGATGTCTAGTACCCATAACACAAGCCTTTAGAGCTTACTTTGGGACTAGATCGATTTGTGTATAGATTGTCCCCTGATTTATTTATTTGTTTTAGCTGTCTACTAATCAAGTTAGCGAATGTTACTAATAAGTTTATAGCCTGTAAAACAGCGAATGTTTAAACTTACAGGTCGGGTTTCATTTTGCGCGGAGAAACGTAGGAACCAGAAAGTAATATAAATAAAATAGTAAACAATAAACGATAAACATTTGATTAAAACTGCGTCATATTTCCTTATCATTAATTGCTTTCGAGGTTATAATTTATTTCTTATCAATTTTATGTATTCATATATAAGAAATTAACTGAAATTTGAATATGAAAACAAAAACAAAAACTACAATAAATACGATCGTAGTGCGTAATTACCATATTGCGTGAGCTTTCCTTGCGTAAGCGTATGTCTATTACTATTATTGGTCACCCTACTTGCCTTTTATATGTACCTCTAGGAAAGTCCTGAAAGTTTTGTCACACAACTTTATTGATTTAATGATGCTACCTAAAGATGTTAAGAATATGAATTTAAACAAGGATACGTTTTCTGAGGGCAAGTAAATTGGATTTTCATTTAATATACAGTTTAGTAGTTTACGCCAGTTTCATTATAACAATCAAAAATTCAATAGTTATAATATGCAATACATAGTTAAGAAGGAAAACGATAGGAAATACATTTATTCACTACACAAGACATAATAATAAAACCAAAAACAATACAGAAAAATCGGTCAAGTGCGAGTTAACTCGCGTGGAGAGGTTTCGTGATTATATAAAATTTATTTTGTTATTTTAAATACCATAGACTTCTTATAGGTTTTCCTTTAATTTGCAGATAAAGAACTATTTACTGTATTTTTTTCAAAATGTTGGCCCAGTAGTTCGGAGATAAGTTGGGTGGAATGGTCAAGGTTTTCCTATTTTCCTAACTAACTTCAAACCCATTTAACCTTTAAGTATAAAAAATATATATTTAATATTCTCACAACGAGCCCTTTTATTTGATATGTAACACGCCATAGTTTGCAGAACATTTTTTTTTTAATTTTCTAATTTGTTGTGTTGGTTTATGTTTATAATTTATTTATTTACGTTGCACATCCGTATTTTAACTCAATCGATCTAGTGGTTTCGGAGCAAATTGGTTGTGACAGACAAACAGACACGAGTGATCCTAGGGTTCAGTTTTTTCCTTATTGAGGTAGGGAACCCTATAAGCAAGGGATGTGTCTCAGTGATTAGTCACCAAAAATGTTATTAACGTAAAGAAATATAAGCGCTCGGGTAAATAGTTGGCCACAATAAAACACTACTTACCGCAAAGCAATCAAATAATAAAATTTAATTTATGTCGCAGCGGCAAGTTTAACTTCCACAATTTCCTCAAGTTATAACAACGTGGGCTGTACATGGCTTAAACACAATTTCTACGAATAAATCATGATAACTAAGCCTACCTTTATGATATGATAATTAGTTTGGATTTTGAAGTTGATTAATAATCGTAAATAAAATTAATATAATGAGAATTGTGTGCTTACATTTAATACGTTGTTTAATTCTGTTTTAGAATAAATTTTTAATTAAATATTATGTTATTTATCAAGTTTCAATCGCGTATTTTTTCATGCAGTAGTATTCCGTTTAGTTTACTCTAGGGTCACACCTAGAAAAGCCTGTTTGGCTTAAAAGCATTCTTTTAATTTTTATATATTATATGTATATGTTAATCTTTCTCAAAGCAAATAGAGAGTATTTATACGTATATTGTAATAAAGGAATTGAATGTAGAGGTACTATCGCGATAATAACTGACATATAAGATGATTTCGGTATTAAGTCATCGCCGTCGGGAATTCTGCAATTAAAGTAGACGGTCCTAAATAAGACATTTCCAAGTTCCTAATCAAGGTTTTAATACGAGTACTTAAGTAGTTGCTCGAGAAAGAGTTAAAGCTCCACGTATCTTTGAAAGGATCAAGTTTGTAATGGTACTTTGAAGACACTAACAAATAGTACCTGCTAGCGGATAATTGTTCACTTTGGATTCTAATTTGCTTTTGTGTCAACTTTAGAATGGAAACTTGTGTGACTTTAGATAATAAAGACGTTTGTGGCAATTAAATCACTAATTGGTAAAAGGTTTACCAATTCGCATTTAAAACTAGTTAAGTAAACGTATTTAAAAATATTTTGATGTTCAGCATAGAATTAAAGATGATAACAGCCATAAAATCCATTTAAAGTAAGCAATATACTTTTTTAAATAGACTATGTTTTTTTTTTGAGGGGCCCTAAATAGGAGAATAAAAGAAATGAATCTCCAAAAGAGATGATATACCTATAAGGAAATCAAATTTTCAAATCTTAGGTAATTTTATGATATGATATGGCTGGGCTGTTCAGAGAGGTAACGCCGCCAGTGTTTTGGGAACCATGCCGGAGACGGATTTGCTGGACCCCCTCCAACAAATCCGTCTCCGGAATGGTTCTTTTTATAATAATATACATTAATGTAAATATATTCCTTTTTTATTAGTAATAAGTTGTACATATTTATTAATTTATCTTTTGATGTTTTGTAATTGCTGTTAATGTCCCAAATAAAAATAAATAAATAAATAAATATGTAGATTAGTTTTAGTTTTAATTTATAATGTTATTGTTAATATTGTGGCAAGCAAGAAATTACAATTTTATAATTTAAAAAAGTTTAGAACGCCATCAACACCATGACATAAGGACAAAGGACCAATTTCAATGAAACGCATCTAATGAGTTATGCATACATTATTTCTTATTATGATAAAAAAGTATTTAACATTAATATTATCTTCGGGAGTACGCTTTCTGTTACTGATGATAATGCTTTAACAGATAAGTACTAACAAACGAATAAATAACCATAAGATTTCAACACGCTGTATAAACTTAACAAGTTGGACTCCTTATCCGCTCTATTACTTCCAGCTTTATCATATCAGAATACTGAGAAGCACTTAAAGACTGCACCAGACAAGGTCCTCTTCAATTTATCGCAAATCCAGGTGATGATCTGGATTTACTGCAGCGCACGTGCCTTCGAGGGAAGTAATCCAGGATAGACGGAGTTAATGGCCCAACTTTCTAGTAAAAACTTGGAGTCGACCTGTTTTGTAACGGCTTGTTCAGTAAAGATGGTATATTCTATTGAGTACCATTATTAGCTGTCTTTCAGTTGAATGAGTTCCGAAAAAAAAGATAACGTTTCGTTTCCTTTCTAGCTGACGTATATCGTTTCTTGGATGGACTAAGGTTTTTAGTAGTTTGCAAAAAAGTTCATTGAGTGAATGTGATTTGAAATGTCAGTAAATGGAGAAAAAAACGCATTAATATATTTCTGAAAGTACAATGCTATGGTTTAGATTTGATTTTAATAAAGTGAACGCCTACCTGGTTGCTTCTCTCGATGCCCATCTCATATTTTTACCTCGTTATAATTTAGAAGCAAACGTCAAGTAGGGTAGTCATTTTATTACAATAGAACCAAAACTGTAGCATTGTACTTTCAGAAATAATGCCAATTTCTATCCATCTAATTATATTCCAAATCACTTTCAAACTCTAATTTAAAGTTGAAAAAAGCCTTACTGCTGCGTTTCTTCTCAGCGGGTGTCGCCTTTCGAAGCGCTGGTAGATTCAGACATGTAAAAGAGCCCGTGTCGCCTACTTGCAAAATAAATATTTTCATTTTCACTTTCGGGTGATGATATTCCTGAAGCATAATGTTATATCACAGCTCGGCGTGTGTATTCTCATTGACCTGAATGTGACCTATTTTGAAGCGAATTCATTAGTGTGATAAAAATATGTACACACACTTTGTACACACAGGACTGCCTAAGTAACATTAATCAAAATGTAAATGTGTTATATTCTTGCTTTCATTACAGTTTGCCCGCGTAGTATACGTTTTAAACGATAACGTAAAAAAATATATCCATAATGAAAAATACGCTTTGTAGTTACATAATACCTCAAAATAGCAAAATTCGTGTAATTTGTCAAATTAAGATAAAAAGTCAGTATTTCCACTGCCCGTCGTATTCCACATAATACCTCAAAAAACAAACAAAATAGTACTTAACTACGATACAATTAAATATTAAGTGCACGAATGAAATTTACAAGAAATTATGCGATTTAAACGTCCCATAACTGGGAATCTTAATTTCAGACTGATGTTGAGTAGGCAATTTGTTGTTTTTAAGTATAGTTTTTAATTTGTACGTATTTAGACAAATTTTATTGTTTATTAAAATAATAAATTGATCAAATTGGGTTAGTTTCCATAAAGGTTAGTTCATGGAAAAAACGAAGTGCCAGCAAAGTACTAATTTGGCTTGGCTAAAATTTTACGACTACATACAACGGAGACTTATTTGAAAATATGTATATAACAGCTTTTTAAATTATAGATATGTGATTGCTTTGACTTGTCTGATTTTAGCAAACAACTTTGCAATCTCTGTCCGAAATAATTGGCTTGGTTGATATGAGCAATAATTTGTTCTAGCCCTTCCATTTTTTCAGTGTTGGTTTTACAAGTAACCTCACGATATTTTCCAGTTAGACTTGATATTCATAAAGTGTGCTAAACGCTATCGCGTCAAAAAGTATGCTTTCGTCACTATGTCTAAAAATTATTCTTTCGCTGCAGTACTTTCTCCTCACTTTAGTGTTTTTCTGCTTAAATGTTTTGACTACCGTGTCAAAAACATGATACTTAATACATTAAATAAATACTAGAACAAATTTGTAAATTTTTAATAGTTCAATTCGAAATGGTAGCCTCTAAATTTAAAATTGTCTAAACTTAAAATATGAAACGTCAAACTCGATTTTGTATTATTATTATTTCAAATATACATACTTTTAAATTACTTATTTCAAATATAGCTACTTTTAAATTCGGCGAACACACTTTCGAAATGGGTGCAATTCGAAACGGTATCCGCTATTTAAAATTGCCTAAACTTAAAATAAGAAAAGTCAACCCCGATTTTGTATAGCTCCAAGCTGTCAAAATCAAGTCTCATGTTTCTTGTTTCAAATTTAGCTACTTTTAAATTTGGCGAACACACTTTCTAATTGGCTCCAATGTAAGAACAAAGTGCCATGAACGGTTTTGAACGACACTGTTCATAACGGATGAACATGAAATTCCTTGATGGAACTCACGATTTAATTATTTTCAATAAATACTCGAAGGGAGTTTGCCTAAATGAAATAGTTTTAGTTGAAAATTGTTGCGGTGTGATTAAGGTTCGTTGGTGGGCTCCATTGGGAAATATCTGATTGAATAAAGCAAAAGTTTGGTATCCAGTGGATGTTTAACGTTATAGTGAGAATTATCGACATTACAATTCCATCAAGTACTCGTTGGAACTAGGTAGTATTGATGCGAATGACTTTTCATTTGGATTCAAAACGATATGGACGGTGCATATTTGATCAAAAACGAAAAATAGGTCTAGGTGTAAAAATATCTAAGGTTTGCAAAATTTAATAGGTCTAGAATTTCAGTGATAATAATCTAATTTTGGAAAGGTCTTCAAAAGTCAGAAAATATTCTTATTTAGAATAAAATTGTTTTACGCGTGTTAATCTGCAAAAGAGACATTTAATGTTGTTCAGGTAAAAGTGAGGTATCTTATTTAGTTCTAGCACACTTTTTTCAGACAGGTAATTTTAGGTATGTTCTATTTCAACAAAAATAAAATCAATTGCATCCCATTAAAGTAAAACATCACAGCATTCGAGTTACTGGCGACTTTGCAAAATGGAAAATCCAATCGTCAAAATATCAGCGAGCCGCGAATCGAGCCTGCCATTGACGTATTTCTTTCTGTGCACGTAACGTCAAAAAGTGCGCGAAAATACTATCAAACACAGCTGTCATATCAAATGAGACTCTTTGATCGGCCGCAGACAGCTGACAGTTTACCATTTCAAAACGACGGGCAGTGGAAATGTTGACTTTTTAACTTAATTTCACAAATTCCACGGATTTCAGAAATTGGTTGTTGAATAATGAGGTTTATGTAAAAGCTTTTAAGACGAAATTCACTTATTAACAAAATACCAAGGGCCCAGTTTAAGTCAATCTTCATTAATGATGATGATGTCTATAGTCGGAATAAAGCGCGAGAAATAATTTGATTGTTTATACGGATGCATGTGGTAGCATAAAATACTATACATACACACATCCATATCATCACGCCCGAAGTCCCCTATGGGGTGGGCAAAGCCACAAGACTACCTGTGGCCACGCTCGATCAATCCGATAAAATACTATAAAGACCAAAAAATTACACATAGACTTTTTTAACAATAAACCGTTAAGTTTTAACTCTGTGAATTTGCAAGAGTGCATTCGAAATTGACTTTTAGATTGTTCTCAACACACTAATGAAGATACTAGCAATTAAAGTTAAATAATATGACTATTAATTAATGGCGGTAATGTCAAGTAAATCCCACCGAACAGACCAAAGCGGGGTAGACGCGAGTCAGGTTTACTGCCTACATTTATTATTTAGCATTTAGCTGAGGTATTTCTGTGTGCGGGGCGAAGGACAAATGCTTTATTAAACACGTTTGTTCAAGTTTATATTTAAGTTTATCTGGTAGTAGAGGTATATTCGTTAGGTGGTAATTAACACAGTTCTTACAAGTCAATTAACAATTTCGCTCGAAGGGTGAGCCAAGCGGTGCAGCGGAGAAACGCGGCCAGCGTGTCCTAGGCACAATGCACCGAGCAGCAATAGAGGGATTATTTAGAATTTTCTTTTATATTTACTGTCCGTACGAAGTGCTATTTTAGACAATTTTAAACTTCCTATCAACTCAAAGACCATGACCTGACGAAGCAACTGATGCTTGGTCATGGTTATTACATCGTCCAAAAAGTTTGTGACGTAAATTAAATGTACAAACTGCTGAGCAATAAGCAACCTAGTATTAAATATTAACAAAAATATCAGTCTGAAATTTGTTTGCTCCCTACCCCTGCCTATCATTGATTAATATTCCTTCCAGTTCCGCGCTGAATTATTCAAAACGCCCGAATCATCCAACTTAGTAGATGGCCTCATTAAAAATAAACACGTAAATTTGAATTTGGGATGTTCGAAGTAAAATTTTAAAATGGTAAAAGTTGCTTTATGTTTTATTAATCAGTTTTTATCTTGTATGCAGCGAATTCTTATTTCTAGGGCATATCCCAGTGCAGCAGATATCACAGTAAAATATTACATTATTACAGGGATGTTTGGAACTAACTCTGAATTGCACTGTCGATTCCTGGATCTCGATGGACGTTCTTACTGTGCTATATACTTAGATTTGTATAAAAATGTAGACATCATTGTTAACTTATATGTGTAGGTACACATATAAGGTAACAGTTAAGTTTTGAAAAAATTACACCTCACCGTGTTTCTTGCCGGCTCTTCTCGGTAGAGGTTTTTTCCGAGCCAGCGGTAGATTCATTACTTGATCTTCATAAAGGCTTCTAAAAGCCCAATTCTATTATTGAACCAACATGTGACCAGTGATAAAGTCAAAGTCAAATTCAAAATATACGTATTCAGCATATATTTTGACTTTGACTTTATCTTGACTTGGCGTTCAGAAGTTTAAACCAAGGAAAAGGACAGTTAACTTTTTATTGACAACATTGTGACCGTTTCGTAATCAAATTAACCCTTGTAGTTTTGCTATAACCGTCTATCTGTATATCTGTATCTTACAATCACTTATGCTCGAAGACTATTAACGGTACAAAACTGTTTTTTGTACGAATCTTAATATTTGTCCCGCGCACAAAGATTAATAATACTTAAAATTGGAAAAAAACATTGGAATTATGTGTACCCTCTTCCAATAGCTTAAACTGTAACTTTTAAAAATCTGAAAATAAAATGAAAGTTTTTAAAACGAAGTTACTAGGAAAATTAGGCTCGTAGTCTTCATTGGTTCATGGGATACAGGCGACAAACCTGTTTATAACTACTGAGATACCAAATAACTTTATAATAAAAGTCGATAATATTCATGGTTTTTGGAGTTAAAACGGCTAAGAAATCCTACACTGTGGATGGCCCATCATGCTCTTGACCGGTTGTTATTCTATATTTATTCTCTGTATATTAAAACACACAAAAAATGATCACCCGACAAAAGCTTATAGTTCAGACGGCACCCGTGTTGCATAACCAACTGAGAATAAAGATCTCAAAGAAGCAAACAATAATGCACCTTAAAGAGACTGGCATAAGATTACATCTGACACACCCCGCGTATTTCCTTATTCCGACATATAAACAACTATTTCGCGTCTGCAGCTATGAAGTTCTACGGACTCGGACGTGACTTGATTCTAAAGTAAATTTCTATATGTTTTTGTTCACCGCATGAATGCTTTCGCCGAAGAAATATGATTTATTTTGCTCTGTATCGAATTGGATTTTGGAAGTTTTGTTGACAATAGTGTATATTCAGATTCTTCGATCGCACCTTTAAGATTGGAACGTGATTTTGTCTCTATGCTGTCGGAATAAAACATGAAATCGATTGGGCTGCGTTACGGTGACGCATGGCATAGAGACAGGTAGGTGTGTAGGTATAAATAACATCATAAAATAGGATGGATGAGTGACACGCCCGTGAGTTTCTAAATCGAGGTAGGTACATGAGCGAATCTGTCTTTGAAGAGAAGCTGAAAAAATAAAACTGAGGAATAGGAGATATGATTCAAAATACGTAGCAAGCAATGAAGGCACGCGTATTCATACGGATTCATGGAACATGAAACTCTAATAGCATAAAACAAAATAACAAGGTATACTTCGAATATTATTACGAGGATCGAATACAAAAATTCTCTCCATAAAAGAGAGAAAACATTTTTAAACCAAATAAATGTTAACCTATTTTGATCTTCTTTATTCAGACACAATTAATCTAACCGATATCTAAGTTTATAGCTTTTTTGTTAAAAAGAAAATGATATTTTAGTATTTTAATACGAAACACATTTTTGCCATAATCTAGATAAGATCAAATCGAAACCCAAAAGCCTAGATTTTGACCTGTTTGGCATCATAAAGGTGGACTGATGACCTGATGAAGGGTGAAGGTGATGCGAGCAGCATAGAATCAGTCGTTGTGGCGATCATTGGGGGAGGCCTATGTCCAAGTGATGATGATAATGATGATGATAATAAAATTATATTGTCAAAATGTTACTACATTTAAAGCGGTGAACATTTTTTGCCGATAGTAGTCTGTCCTTATAAGTACCAATCTTATTAATGCCTGCAAAAATATTTCGGCTTCGCGTAAAAATACCAGAACAGATTGCAATTCTATTAACTGCAAACCTATTCAAAATTCACAATCAACTTGTTCATCAATGCCACCGATAACAACGGTTTTTAACCAATCAAATGCGAGAATAAATTCGATTTGCTATTCAATAGTTTATTCGAGAAATAGCGCATGAAAGTCAAACTGTCTGGCGTCAAAATTCCTAGCAAACTAGTTTTGTGTCCAGTAAATTTGTTGGTAAATGCTGGAAAGAAACTTACGGGTCGAAAATTCAAGCCCGTCCCACGATAATTGGGTTTGTGAACAATTTGCAGCCCTTGGTCTTTGTGGAGAGAAATTACACGTTTAACCCACACGTTTATTTGTAAAGTTTATCACAGAATCTGTTCATTCGTATTCCCTTTGAACAGCCAGGTAAGTATTACTTTAGATTTATATGAGTGACCTTACCCCAAGAAATTTTGAATTTAATTACGACAGAATTTATATTTCAAACTAGCTGACCCGGCGAACTTTGTTCCGCCTTAGACGCCATCCTCTTTGACTATATTTGCAGCACGCATTCAGTCAATTCTATGTCAAATGTCTTAAGGTTACATTAAAAAAGTTTAATAATTTTATATGGTGGTTAAGTAATTTTAAATTTTCTAATTTTCCGCGCAATTTCCTTATTTTTTTCTTTCATAAGAACCTTCTCCTGATAATAACGAACAGAAAAAAAAAAGAATTAGCGAAATCGGTCCAGCCATTCAGGCGTGATGCCGTGACCAAGGGAAATAGGGATTCATTTTTATATATATAGACTAGTGGATCCGCCACAGCTTCGCCCGCGGTATTTGTACTGACTGCAGCGCCATCTGCCGGGCTGATTTGTGAATCTAAACCATCCAGGACGCCACCCAAACACATACAAAAAAAAAACAAATCGGTCCAGCCGTTTAGGAGGAGTTCAGTGACATATACACACGTACAGTAGTATTATATTTATATATATAAAGATAGTCAAGTATTTATCGATTCACAATGTATATAGTAGTTGCTAAATAAATGTTTTTTTTCTTTCTTTCTTTCATATACTTTATCACTTAGCCAATGTCGAATAGAGGTTCCAGCATTTAAGTAGTAAGTATGAAATTATCGGAAGTGTCAGGCAAGGCAAGCAAGAAATATACTCACTTCGATTCTGCACTAAATTCGCAAAATGTATAGTTTTCTAGGCACACTTCAAAACTCTTCTCAAAACACTCAGTACCTTTTAATTTAATATTTGATCCAGCACATGGTCTACAATAACACAATGATAACAAAACTTTTTTTTAATTTGATCGCAGCGCTAACTGTCGGGACAGACTAAAATTAAAATTCGAATATTATTTAAAATTTGACACTGCGATGGTAGCGCCGTGTAAAACATTCCAAAATCAACAACTACTAATAAATTAAAAAATAATTAAAAAAACATTGTCCAGCGGACAAAATTGTGAATCTAAACCATTCCCAGATCCCCTTGAACACACACAAATAATTTCATCAAAATCGGTCCAGCCGTTTAGGAGGAGTTCAGTGACATACACACTCACAGAAGAATTATATATATAAAGATGATGGACAAAAATTAAGTCGCTTTTTTATTTAAAATATAATAACATAACAATTAGTACGTTATTGTTAAACAAAATATTGTTGATTACTTTGCTCAGCGTTATTATTTCCCATACTAGTAATGGTCGTTTTGTGACTGCCAAGCATAATGAACAATTTTTTATCCGAATACCAACTTCCCTGTGATGTCGAAGTTTTTATGACTGTGTGAGTCTTGTATCGCGTATACAACACAGATTGGTTGATTACACTACAGCTTCATGTGAACAAACTCACGGCTTTTATTCGATATTTACTTAGCGGTATGGTTTATCATATCACTTTATCTTTATCCTACTTTGCGAAGCTTATGAAAACAAAAGTGAAGATACGATGCGATATCCCTTAATCATAGAAGAACGGTGTCCAAAACAACCCAGGGCCTCTATTCGGAAACGTCGAAGCGTCCATGCGAGCGATCGAGATACGCATCGTGCGGACGAGTGGGATGAGATTCTCACTAGCGCGTCGCTAGAATGTCGCTTGGATGTTCCCGAATAGAGGCGCAGATATCTCACTATCACTGACGTTTTGGGCAAACATGGCCGTTTATGACATAAACTCACTCACTTGTTTCTTTTCTAGATAAGTAATAACGATATGGGCGAAAGAAGAAGACCATGACTGTTAAGACGGGCGTAAACGTTTACGACCCTATTGCCAGCCAATCGTAGCAGCAGCGCAGATAACACGGATTGTTTTTCCTTAGCTTTATGAGGTTGCGTTTTATTGACCTAATGATACTTAAAATTGTATACAGGTGAGCAATCTAAATAGATCAATATGGAGAAGCCTGAAACTTGTTATAGAAAACTATGTCTTCGATTTAAGAAATAATAAAAACTGCGCTTTCATCAAATTTCAGAAAAATGTAGACACCGGTCTTCGTTTGTTATTTTTATTACGAAAATTTGAAAGTGTTGTTAAGAATAAGAGCGAGTACACATTACGCCTTATGAAGCGCGCGCTTCGGTAACGCGCGTTTTGAGAACCAGTAGTTCTTATCTAGGTGTACACATGCAAGCGCGCGTCTCTGATCAAGCGCGCGTCGAACGCGCGCTTTGAGATTTTCGTTCAAACGCGCGTTGGGAGGGCGTCAGCCGCGCGCTTCGAGATACATGCGCCGCCATATGGTTGTACATTTGATCGCGCGCTTTCGTGTAGAGTGGACACATATTTCACCAAAATGGAGACAGATCACTTTGACACAGATTAACTTTAGATTAAATCCAAAAGCCAGACATGGAAGTCCTCATTATAGAAATAGAAATTATTGAAATTTCACGATGTCCATTTCCGAACAGAGCCTTGGACGCCCTAGTAACGCCTGTCGAGCGCCGCGCTAACCGCGCTGTGTGTACGCTATCAACGCGCGCTCAACGCAACGCCGAGCGCCCAATGTGTACTCGCTCTAAATGTTGCTTTGGGTCCTGAATGAAAACACTGCATTTTATTGTTTATGATGAGTGTGAACCGACGGTTTTTCTTACTAAAAGCAATAACGATTTGCACCCCTTAAATTTTAGCCGATGTTCACCTATTTTTGATAGGTTGTCAGTCAAAACAAAATCTAGGTCTATACCTTTTTTTTTCTTCACTACATTTCGGCATTATTTGAGTTTGGTGATCTTTAATCAAAATTCAAAAAACGTATAGACCTAGATTTTGTTCTGACTGACATCCTATCAAAATTGGTCAAAATCGGTTAACATCTAAGAGGTGGAAATCGTTATCACCTTTTGTATGTTTATCACCTGTTTATGAAAAGGGTGATTTTTGCCGTTGGTTTGCATTCCTCTTAATAAAATTCAGACCATACTGCACGCACGCTGGAGCGCGCGCTCCTTTGCATAGATTAGTAGACAATTATAACAAACTCTTCTTTAAAACGGACATATTTAAGTGTAATTGCACATTCGTACAGAAAGTCAATATTGGAAGGGCTATCTGAAAGGATCTGTCCTCCGTCTTCATAAATAACAAAATTTTGTCTTTGTGTGTGTGTGTGTGTGTGTGTGTGTGTGTGTGTGTGTGTGTGTGTGTGTGTGTGTGTGTGTGTGTGTGTGTGTGTGTGTGTGCATGTGCATGTGTGCGTGTATGAGTACCGTATATTAAAATAAGCAAATGTAATTAGTGGTTAACGGTGTTGGTCACACATAATTTAAGAAGTTATGTAAAAATAATCTATATATATATACCTGTGTAGTGATTGTTTGTTGACCCACATAAATTTAAAAAAAAAAACTTACCTATTAAGGCTGCTCATGCTGTATAATATTTGTTATTTTGGCTTTATACTGTAATAATATATTACTTTATTTAAAGCAAGCTTTATTTTGCGTCAATATCTTTTAATTTCACAATGGAATTTGCAGTACCATTTTCCTTGGTTTGTTAATTTCCTCTACGTCATAAGCAAATACAGCTGTTTTATTAATTAAGCAATGTTTTGTTTTTCCGAGTTGAGGACTTGGAGCCTGATATTGGGTTTGACCTTCTTACGCGAGTGCCACGCGTTAAACAGCTTTTTAAAAAGTACAAACAAACGTACGTAACAAAAAGGGCGTTGTTGTGATGAATATTAACGGCAAAATAATAGTAATTTATGCAACGGTTGCATAATGATAGGCCTTAAAACACTAGTGCGGTTTTCAACTAAAATGCAAATTACAAACAACTTTTTCTATTCAATTCAACAACAATTCTACTTTCGTTCAGCAAAACACCAGCATAATGGCGGCAATTCGATCCTCCGGCAAGACCATTTTTTTTAAAGTCATAGACAAACGAATGAAGTCTCTATTCTCATGTCATTCGAAATCAAATGTTATGCAGTTTATATTAAAAAAACATACTGAATTGACGTTTCGTATCAATAACTGTTTTAATATCGATGGATACTAGAATAGAGACCCACTTGAGTTTTGACAGCTGTTCCAAATTTAATCTCATTTCTATACTAAAATCGATACGGGAATAACATTGCAGCACTGGTTTAACCTAATCGGTTGTCAAAATGGTGGTCATTTCCTACGGTTTTTGATTACACTATGGAGGTTTTATGATATGGGTGTAGATAAAATACTTTCAATACAAACGGCCGGAATATTGTTACTCCCATGTTAACCGATTTTGACACTTTTATTATCCCTATGACCTACCTATTCATAGGTTTTAGTTGGTTTATAATGATGAGTTATAAAGACATGTGGTTTTTTTTCCTATATTCCACATATATAATTAATTCAATCGTAATAGAAAAATTAGAGACGGCAAAAAGCGCTAGGAAGAGAGAGACTTACCATATTCCGGGCATATGATGCAAAATGCCACAGCCAGGAAAAAGCCGATCACTTCCCCGGCAAAACCTTGGACGGCCATATTTCCTTTTATTTAACCCACGCAGGCTGGAACCGACATTTTAACTCTTTTCCTTCCAATTTCAATAAACACTCGGTCTATCCATTGTCCTGAGTAATATCGATATTTCTATCGACATTTTTCTTGGATGATTCAGTTTAAGCGGTCACATCTGGAACAAAGAAAATTATTTGATTAAAACCAGGTAAGGGTAACTAAACCTAAGCTGGTACCAGAGAGCTAAGGACATCAGGCTTTATCGGTAGCTGTCTGTCACAATTTTTAACTAATGTAGCGCAAAAGGGACGAATGCTTCATTATATGCGATAAACACTAAGGTTATTCTGTTTCTATACTTTACCATTATTTTATAAATATATAAAACAGTACTATGACTCACTTATAGACAACGCCCAGCCTAAACGGGAGGTCCTAAAGGTTTGAAATTTGCATGAGACATTTCTCGAGTACCCTAGAAGTGCACTAAGGAGGGATTTTTCGAAATTCTATCCCTAAAGGAGTGAAAAGAGGTGATCAAAATTTTATGGAAAATACCGCAGGCGAAGCTGTGGCGGGTCCACCATTTAGTCAATAAAATAACTTTAAAAACGTTCCAAAAATAATTAGATTGTCATAAAATGGAACAGAAATCTGCTACATCTGGGCCGTTATTCTGTACTACTAAGTGGTTTACTATTATTTTATCGTATAGTCACTAAAATAGATTGTTTTAAACTTTCACGATTTAAACACATATTCACATGTAAAGGGGTCTTATACTCCGAATCCAGAAAAACAAGATCAAGTGCGGGTAGTTCGAAATACTCGTGCGACTCGAAAATGCTGATACCCGCCACTTCAGTCTTCTCGTGACCACGGCCGTTCTTATACGGTCGAAACGTCGAGGTAAATAATAACATTTTTAAGTTACGTGATTAAGTCCCGTTAACATGTGAATATATAGTCACTGAAATGCCGAAACGGTGAATGTATCGTATTTTTTACGTGTTTTAGACAGACCAAATATCCTAAAGGCTAACTTTTACTAGCAAATAAAGCTGCCAAACTTGCGGGGCGCGCGGAGTTTTTGGTGCGCTGTGATATGAGCTATAACCCCGCCGCTCATGACTTTTTGCCTCTAGTGCCGGCGGCCGGGTTTGCCCGGCAGTCTATTGGATATAATGGTCTATGACGTTTGATGTTTACATTCGCGGTTTTGACATTTTAGTGTCGATATAGTAATCCACTTAGCACTACTGAATAGAGGCCCTTTGTTTCATGGAATTGCAATTCGAATTACTGAGGTTACTCAATAGAAATATTACGGCTAAATTGAATTATAGCCCCTTGAACAGGAATTTGTAAGTCTTCCATACAGTTCTCGGAATGTACAATCAGCCGCGTTAATTGGTGCTTAGCATGGGATGCATCTGCGAGTAAGGGCACGGATAACATACGCAAGCTGCGTGTCAAGCTTCCATCCGTCGACGGGTTGGGTATTTGACTACTCCTGAAACCCTAATATTTGAGGAAATTCTATTAATAGTATAGGCAGTGGGCGGTGGGGGTGTCACTGGTCATTGTAGCGATCATTGGGATAGGCTTATGTCCAGCAGTGGACGTCTTTAGACTAAATTTATGATTATGATGATAAAATATTGATATACTAATACAAATATTGAAGTCTATTCGTTACGACGAAAATTCAATCGTTGCAAATATTTTATTAAATTTTAATTTTTAAATTCCGGATTGTGTGTATGTTTCGTTGCGATTCTTGTATGCAGAGTATGGGCCTAGTACGGCGCCTTGCCGTGAAAAATTCCGTTGCAAATCACCTTTATGGGTATCGAAATAAGGGCGTCGAGCAACTGCACGACGCCGTGCCGTGGTCATCCGGCCAGGCCCTTTGGCGCTATACATATAGGTATATAGCGTCACAATATTAGATTTTTCCTTTTTTCTTATTTCAAAATCTAATAGCCGGATTCAGAAAGGCCACTCAAATTGAGCTTTAATTAAAGTGACATTTCTGTATAGGTTGTCAACTAGTTGAGGGAACTTTAACGGTATTTAAAAAAGGTATTTAATATGTAATCAAATTCCTTAAGTGGCTTTTCTGAATTCGGCCATAAGGCCTTTATATTGTAGATAGTTATTTGACCGATTGCAATAATTTCTTGATGGATGAAAATTTTAATAAGAAAAAAACTAGCTACTTATTCTTTTGTGTGACCCGCGTTTTTCTAAAACGGCTATTTAGACAGTATATGTGACTCGCGCAAGAACTTACGCGTGTTAGCTCGCAACGTGTAAACAAGCATTTTAACTAAAGAAATTTTGTCACGAGATATTTTTACTTTTTTTCTGAGCCTTAGCAAAACTGTCACATCACTTTTTTCACCGAGGGAAATCACGGCAGGAAAACGTGCCTAAAACAAACTTACACTTGTCTTATTATTATTATTTATTAAATATTATTATATTATTAATAAAATACACTTGTCTTACTAACATACTCTGAATTCTCGATTTCAATTCAACTCTAGGATTCATATGTCTTTAAAAAGCTATATAGCCGTCAGCGATCTTGTCGGACAAATGTAATGATATAACAAGATATTTTTAGGGTTACGTACCGCAAAAGAAATAAAATACTGAAAATATATATTTACCTATAAGATGTCTATGGTATTTAAAGTAACATAGATTTCAGATAATCATGTACGGAACCCTGTCCACGCGAGTTTAACTCGCACTTGTCCGGTTTTTTTTAATTACACAACTTAAAATAAATAGGAACTCCGAATCAAATACATTTTAATGCAATTATTGTTTTGATCTAATTCTAATTGACCTCATTATCATTATTTCCGCATATTCTGTTTTTGTATTGTAATATGTTTTTACTAACATTATAGCAGATAATAATTGCCCACTTTTATAATTAAAATGTGCTGTTAAACATTATTATTATTCATTATTCTACCGAGTGGTTTGTTCCTGCAAAAACTAATCAAATTTAATATGTAATCAATTTAACATTAATTTTATTTTTGTATAAAAATATTGAATATTCTGAAAGATTTGATCAAAAATTTGCTTGAAATTTTCGATGTAATGAATCTAGATAACAAGACAACCGTAATCATCTTGTAGAGGAAGGGCCCAAATCGAGTTCCAAAACCCATCAGCCCTAGGGCAGATAATTTTGATCTTTAAACATAATTGCCTTAATATTGTAAAACGAACACATTTCCGTTTTTCTGTGTTTGAATATAAATCAATTTCCATTTCATTCCACTTTAATATTCTGTCTGGGTGTGCTATCAGGCAAAACGAATTCCATTATTAAAATGACAAAAACTCTTTTTTAGTTTAATAATTGTTACAAGTCGAGTAATTTATGCTGGCTATCAAAAACCATGACGCAAACGTGGTAATTATAGTCAAGAATTATCTACAACTATTGATAAACTCGTTTCTTACTTTATACTTTTAATATGGTACAAAAAATTTATTTCTATTTTTACAATGAAAATTCAATAAGAACGATAAAACCGCTTCAGAATTTAAGATCTTACTGCTTTACACGATCAACTCGCGAAACGCATTGATGCGTAATAATGAGACATGTACATATTTCTGTTCCATTCCGCCGCATCAATGCGTCTCGTGAGTTGGCCCATCATAGCCGATCCTACACGACCGGCCATTAGATTATACCTCGGAAATATTCGGGTTTGTATAAAATGGCGTTCCATATTTTTGAATGTGTGTATGTATTCCTAAGCCGAAAAGCGAAGCGGTGAGAAACCGTGTCACAGGTCGCAGACCAAAGTTGTATTAGACTTTAAGGTATTTATGTTATGGGCCTTGCTGCTTGAAATAAATGGTTATTATTATTAAGCTTCGGCCCCGAAGATTGTTCTAAGTTCGGATAAACTTTACCGCCCTTAACAGCGTTTTTTCCTTATTTTGTTATTCTCTTCACTATTTACGTTACACGTATGGTACGCATAGTCAGACCCTTTATTTGACATTGGTCTATATGATATAAAACCAATTGTTACTATGGTATGTGTCACTTTGTTTGGTCACTTTTGTTCCATAATCGACGGGTTGTAGGTGACGTAGGTGAGCAGTCTATACCGTGCTCCTTTAATTTAATTGATCATTCTCGTCACCATCAACACCACCACCTCCATGATCGTCACCACCACCGTCATTATCATCATCATCATCATCATCATCATCATCATCATCATTATCATCATCATCATCATCATCATTACCATTATCATTATCATCATCATCATCGTAATCAGCCTATATATACATACGTCCCACTGCTAGCCACAGGCCTTCTCTCATATTAAGAGGGAGTGATAGGCAGGAGTCTCCACGCAGGCCCAGTCCGTATTAGGGACTTCACACATGTATGTAAGCTTCCTCACGATGTTTTCGTTCACCAATATGCTAGTGGTGAATATCAAATTAAATTCCGCATAGTTTGTTATGATATTGGGTCCAATTCAGAACGGCGGCGACTGATTTTAAACCCCGTACACTTAAAATAAGAAACGTCAAACATTTTGTGTAGGATCAAACTATGAAAATCGAGATTGACGTTTCTTATTTCAAGTTTAGCGGCTTTTAAATTTAGCGGACACAGTTTCGAATTGGTCTCATTGTATTATTTCAATAAATAGATCCAATTCCTTATCAGTGCATCATTCAGAAACTGCCCTGAAATTTTAAAATATTGTTAAAACAAAACAATTTACCATCCGATCAATTTCTGTGTTGCTCCAATGTCGAATTGAAGGCCAGTTTTAAGGATGTCTCTTTTTAATAACACAAACGTATAATAAAGCATAATTCTCTACGTGCACCCCGTATTAACACAAACATTTTTGCAATACGTGTTAGCTACAAAAGCGTCCGCATAATTATTTTGTTTGAGCACGTTATACAGCTGGAAGTGACCTGAAAAGGACGACACGTATTGTGAAACGGCGTCCGACACAGCAACTGTATTGTGTAAGGCTTTCGACAGAGAAATTGTATTGTGCATGGCCGTTTTATGCTCGCCGCGGGTGACGCCTCTGTTTGCTGGGCTACTACGTATTCTTTGAGGTGTCACCTACTTAAGCGAAGCCTTTGCGTATCTTTTGCAAAATGGTGTATAAATACAGTGATGTCACAGCCATTGAAATATATAATAAGGAACTGATCAAAGCAATTCTCGGGATGCTTCTTTTGAGGTGCTAGAACGCCTGACACCATCGCACGTTCAGATGCATGGCAACCACGGTCCTTGTCACTCATTTAAGTGACACTTATAATTAAGTATCTAGTACAATTCCACAACCTGTGAGACCGCACCACCGACCACATCACCCACAATGATATGATAGCGTGTGAATCAAGCAATATTAGGCTTTTAGGTGAATTCACCCTTACTTGTCTTATTTGGTAAACAAGATTATAACCTCAAAATGTACCTTTTTTGGGTAAAACAGCTATTTTATCCTAAGTATAGGGATGCTAGGTAAAAAATTGGCAAAGTGATATCTAAAATATTATCTCCGGTTACTTTGTTTTCACCAAATATGTGCGCTTTGAGGTTAGAAACGTGTTTACCAAATAAGACAATAAAGATGAATCCACTTTATGTATGTCTTAATAACTATGAAATCAGCAATTGGGTGTGGTTAAGCCATGGCGCTGGCGTTTCACAACTTTCTATGAGACTTGTTACACGAAATGGTACTGATAGGCATATCCTTCTTTTGAGATCTTTTTTCACAGCACTACAATGTGGACATGACAGGAACGCGTATTTCACTTCAGACCCCGACGGCACTCAACTCGCGTGCAAACAGTATTTAGCTTTTTATGTAATCATTCCTTCGATTATTAGTAAACTTAGGGGTTCATTTTGCTGAATATGTATGTTGAGTTATTAATGTAATAAGTATTACAATACTATAGCATTGGGTCCAATTAGAAATGGTGTCGCCTAAATTTAAAATACCCTAAACTTCAAGAAATGTCAAATATTTGAAGTAAAGCGACTTTTAAATTTAGCGAACACACTTTCGAATTGGCCCCAGTATTAAAATAAGGTAAATTAATTCCCTGATACTATTTTATTGAATGTCAATTTCATAAGCTTTTAAAAGGTATAAATGAATCAGCTTACTCCAAGTTTTTCCTTCTTGGAGTAAGTTACCAATTTAAGTAATCCAAATGAAGTAATAAAAAATAATGAAAGACAAAGAAATAAAAAATGGAGCTTGTGATTACTCAAAGGGACGGTGAAATCCTATCATTCCTTTGCCTTGCGATCTTTTTTCCAATTTACCCTTAATGTTAATGCAAGAAAACAAGATTTTTTGTTTTTGTGTCAGATGCCTCGACTTACTTAATCTTAGCTTAATGGCAAGGGGGGAATTATTTTGAAGGGATGTCACGGCGTGAATAATAAAATAGATTAAATTACAAGATAACGCAGAATAATTCACGATATTTTTGGGAGAACGTCTACGAAAAGCGACAAGCTCCGGTATCGCAATATTTCTGTCTAAAAAGTTTGCTCTATCTTTGGCTTCAAACAAAATAAAATATTAAATGAGAACAGTACTGAATAAATTGATTTATATTTTGTTTATTTGACAGTTTAGTATCTATAAAATCTTTTTATCAAGGTTCAAGGAATAATAGTATTCCACTGAAAAAGGAATATGTATGACAGGTTAATTGTCTCCACAGAGTTCTTTAAAATTCCTGACCTTGACATAGATAAGAAATCTAGATCACTCATCATTCGGCCATCCCCAGCCATTTCTCATTTGGTGCCGCATAAACAGACCATAAAATCAAGTTTTGTTTCTAGACATAAAATATTTTATGTTCCGTCTACAATGATTTTCCAACTACGCGCTTTTGATAATGTAAACTGAACTATGTACCAATGCACTATGAGTTATATTTCTGTGCATCGTGTACATTCTGTTTTCGCGAAGTTTTATCACAGTAACAAAGTGTCGCCGTAATTTGATTGAACTATTTCTACTACTTACTTGATAGCTTTCAGCGTTAATAGTTTGTACGAATAAAATGGATTGGTATACTTCTCGATCGTGTTAGTGATAGTGTTTGTTAACAAACACTTAATATTGTGTTCTTCGATATTATATTTTACAAGCTTTTCCCCGTGACTTCGTCCGCGTGGAATTCGGTTATCACTGTTCCTCCGGGAACCGTACAATTTACTGGGTTATAAACAAGCCGTTGTCATTTTCCAGCCGATAAACTATGTCTGTAGAAAAAATCACGTCGATTCAACCAAACCGACAAACATACTTTCACATTAATAACACTAGTGGCTCCGTGAGCTTTATACTTCGCGACAAACATAACTTTGCAGTTGGAAAACTTTATCCCCATACATCGACATAGGCCGGAGTAACTTTACCAACACCGCAAATAAGTTTGTAATTTCAAAAACCCCCATATCTCCGCCATTTAGAAAAATTTCGCAAAACTGAATCGACAAAAAAAATATAGTTATCGAACCGGCTCACAAAATTTCATGAGAATCGGTTGAGAACTGCGACCTGTAGACGAGAATGGACAGACGGACAGCCGACGGACATCCGCTGGACATATGAAAGCATTTTTGCCCTAGCTAAAATGGAGACGCTTCACTCGCTCGGTCGATTATCAGGGATAGAGTTCTTTTACATAGAATATAAACCTTCGTAAAATATAATTACTAAAGTACTTTTTATTTATAAATTTCGCCAATGGGGATGGCCTGCTGCTGTGCAAAATCCTTCCTTTTCTTTGTCTAAAGGGCGAGGAAAATATATGCTTAATTACTACGAGATAAAGGAGCAAACTAATTATATCCCAAAGCAACAGGCCACGTGAAATCCGCATCAAATCATCCACGTACATTGCCCTCATCTCAGTATCACTGTCAAAGTCAGTCGGCTCTTTAAACGTTGACTGGACAACCGCGAACCTATTTATAGCCCCAAACTCCATAAGATTAAACCTGTCAAGCCTCACCACGAACCGTTGGAGATTTAAGACGACGTCCGCCAACTTACAAAACTCATTTGCATTATAACACGGTAACTTGAGCTGATGTAAAAACTTTACGATCCCGCGAAACTAAGTGAATTTATGGCGGGCAATATCTTTGCCTTAAATGCAGTTATTGTTGTGGATTTATCTCGGTAATTGTCTGCGGTTACGCTATTGGCTTCGTTGCAGTTTTGTCGTCGAGGTTTTTCGTCGTAAAATGTTTGAGTGGGCTAATTTGAGAAAACAATGTTCGTATCGTTTACAAGACTAAGCTGATCAGGCCATTTTTTCTCACAAACGAAAACGCAAACCAATAGATACAATTACTGGCATCTTAAAACAACGTGCTGTATTAAAACTATTTTATAGATCTTAAAATGCCAAAGTTTTGACTTAAATCAACTCACTTGACCTTACACAGAAATGATAAGGTCATTTAAAATTGGTCGGTTATTAAAATCTAGCACGCGGTTTCATTATAAAAGATAGTAACTGACGGACAAATAGTTTTGATGGAAAGCTATAGCTGTTGTAGTTAAAATTCAATAGATACTGCTGCAAGAAACAAAATCTGAAGTTACTATTTCGCTCACAAATTGAATGTCGTTCATACTTATAAACAATATTCGGAGAACTCAAATATGTAAATCCCTGCAAACTCGCAACCTGACTCTGTATTAAGAACCTATATTATAATGTAAGAAACAAGACGTTCATTATTAAGGTATTACGTGTAAGCTTTCAACGCTCGCGGCATCTTGGCAGTGACTATGAGTTAATTGAATTTTCTTTGAACATTTGGTTTCATCTGTTCCGGGTATGGCATATTGTCTGAGATAATTTTATGCCAGCAAATGAATGATCGAAAACGGTAAAATGTTGTTAATAGTTTTGTGTTATATTTATAAAATAATGGTTTATATCGGATCCCAAATGATGTTCACGAAAGTAAAAGTAAACTGAAAAAGGGCAACCATCAAGAGATCACAAAATGGAGGCTTTTTATAGTAGTAGCATAATCTGAAAAGCGTAACAAAGCATTTTTTTTTTGTTTCTTAAAAGATATATTCAAGTTTACTTTTTAAGTTGCTGTCATAAGAAAGATACTGCTGACATTATGACTTTAATGAAAATACTTTATAATGAACGGAGTTCATGAATTTGTACAATTATTTCGGAATAAAATAGCAAAAAGTTTGCACCGAAGTCTACAAATAAAGTTAACTCTGTTTCTCGGTGAATTTACGGGAAGGCTTGCTTGTACAGACCTCATGAGGTCTAACAGCCTCATTAGCCTCGTTAGCCTCGACATTTCCTAACGCTTCTAACCTGACCTCTTTGCTGAAATATAATAAGTATTGATGAGAACTTCTAGCAAAAATGTGCATTATTCATTTGTTTGAAAATTTGGCCCATGATAAGGTTAATTTCATTTTAATGTTTGATTCGAATGTGTCTTTAAATTACTTAGGCTTTTGTTCTTTTTAAGTCTGTACAAGAATCATTATGATCTTTATCATTATTACAATCTTTGCTTTTTTTTTACAGACAATTTAAACAATAATAGACATGTCATGTTTTCTCACAGTTAATAATGTAATAATAGCCTTCAAGTTTACTGTTTGTGACAAAAAACATTAACGACTTTATATTTATTGCGGTCATTATTCTTAAACCCATTAACTTATGTGTTCAGCAGTCGGACGTATATACTGATGATGATGAACCCATTAAAAGAGGAGTGTTGATAACTTATTTACCACTGAACTATTCGAATAGCAATTTTAACCCTGAAATTGCTAAATATGATGTTAATACCGAAGTCACCAAGTAGACTAACAAATATAAATGCGAGTGCGTTCACGTGGCACAATTGCTGGTATTTAGGGGAAGTATGCCATAACGAGAGGGTTGCTTGGGTTCATTACATTAATTACTATATTATATTTCAAATTCCCTATAAACGGTCCCTTTGGAATGCCTTGCGTAGTTTTTGATTTTACTTCTTTTTGAAACTTTGTCATCTTATTTAATAAAAATATTGGTCCAAAACGAAACGGTATTTTCTTAGTTGAAATTTTAACGTTTCCTGTTTTAAGTTTAGCGACTTCTAAATTTAGCGAACACACTTTCGAACTGGTCCCAATGTCTTAACCGGTGGCCAATTCAAAAGTATGTTCTTTAAATTTATAAGTCGCTAAATTTGAAATAAGAAACGTTAAACTCGATTTTGATAGCTTGGCACCATACTAAATCGAATGTAAGTTTCCTATTTTAAGTTTAGGGATTTTTAAATTTAGGCGACACCGATTCGATCGGAACCCGTTTTGTATTTTTTTTTGGTATTCTGTATGTCTTTACATTACAGTATAACAGTAATTGTTTGGTTGCTCTTTTTATCGGTGATTTGAAGCATCTTTTTGAAGTATTCTCAACCAGAAAGTTTTTTTTTACCTTATTTCTACACTTACATTTTTTTCTCAAAACATTTTAACGTGTACCGTCTAAATTGACGATATATTTTCCTTGTACCTGCGATGTCTCTAATAAACCAATTTGACATCGTTCCTTCAGCATGATCAATGCCTACTTATTTTTCATATTTCACGACACGGTTTATTTGATATTCTGAAGAACGGTGCTCGAATCAAAGCTGAATTTGACACGCTTTGATCGGCACGTTGTTTTGCATTACCCCTACTAAAGGTGAAAGTTTTTTTTTTTGGTTTGTCCTTCTTTCAAGGTAATAAAGCAAGGGATCGATGTGATTTTTTGCATAAAGATAGTTCATAAGCTGAGATGAGTGGTTACTTTTTATACATGCAAAAAGAGATAACTGAACTTTACGCGGACAAAGTTACGGAAAAAACCTAGTGTTGAATATTGAAGACTTTCTAAACGAATTTAAATATAACTTGGGTTACTGAGACAAAATATTATGTTAAAGCCACTCTTGACCACATGCTGCGAAGAAAACTATATATTTTTTCGATTATTGGGAGGTTTTATGATCAGATGTTTTTGAGATGATCGTGCGAGTTAGGAGGCTATTTTGGTACTCCATACATTATTAATAAAAAAGGTTAACCATAGATTTTTCAATTCAGCGAAAAGCCTTTGCTTAGCAGGAATACTATTTACAAGCTAATTTGTAAAAACAAAGAAATAAACCACACCTGACACTTAATTAGAGCTAAGAAGCCAAACACTTCCGAAACAAGGTAAGCTAATATATAGAGCTCACGAATAATAATAAAAAAAAAATAGCTCAATTAAGTTCCAGAATAACTATGATCTACTCGTTATTTAGAATAATAGAATATGAATATTGAGAAGAAATTGCCCAAATTCATGTGGAAAAAATGTTCAATAGCGTGACTGAGTAAAATTGTTTTCGTTAGCGAGAACAATTATATGGAATAGATAACTAGATCATTAATTAACTTTTTATTAGGCTGCGGCTCGTTAGGGGTGTTAGAATAGGCTATAAATGATTTGGTACGATATTCGTAAGTGCCCTACTTGAAACTAATGGAAACAACAATAGCCCAATAGTAAAAATGTGAAGGCTGCAGTGGCGAAGCCTGCCTACAATTCGATTCCTAACGGCTTTACCAAGCTAGAAAGCTACGGCTAGCTGTCAGTGAAGTCCATGTTACTCTAACTAAATGTAAGACTCGCACGTACGGTTCTAATTCTTCCGGCTTCCCTTAAGATATATTTGACGCTTCGCCACTGGACGCTTCGCCACTGGAAGGCTGCAAAGAAAACGTGCGTTTGCGACAGTTACGATAAAACAAACGTGAATCGATTTTTGCGTGTGTATTTTATCTTATAGTACGCGAGCCAGCAACTGATTTTCATAACCAATGCCCTCCCGGGCGATAAGTCGCGAAATGGTTCAGGGATTTGTATCATGAAGCCTCGTAAATGTAAGCGGAAGTGCCGTAGGTGGGTTGAGCAGTGGTAACCTCAAACGCACGTAGTTTTTTAGGGTTCCGTACCCAAAGGGTAAAAACGGGACCCTATTACTAAGGCTCCGCTGTCCGTCTGTCCGTCTGTCTCCAGGCTGTATCTCATAAACTGTGATAGTTAGAAAGTTGAAATTTGCACAGATTATGTATTTCTGTTGCCGCTATAACAACAAATACAAAAAAAACAGATTTAAATAAATATTTAAGGGGGCTCCCACACAACAAACGTGACTTTTTTGCTCATTTTTTGCTCGATATTGATAACGGCAACAGGTAGACGCTTGAAATATTCACAGAATATTTAGATATATATTTACTTAAAAAATTAATAATTAAATTAAAATAGAATAAATATTTAAGGGGGGCTCCCATACAACAAACGTAGAACCGCAGCTGACGTTCACGAGGCTTCATGATATAACTCTCTGATGGCTGCTTTCACATTTGGCCAACATGGGCCAATAAATGGATGAATGTTGGGCGATTGTGTGGACGCGTACCATCATCGGCACGAATTCCTTTGATGTACCGACAACTGACCGATTACTCAGGAATATAGGCCATGTTGGCCACACACGGACTAATATACTCTCTACACAATCGTGTGTGCCCATTTTGGCCGAATATGAAGAGGAGCCATGAAGCATTCTACGAGTTATCTCTATGATTATTTCTTTCGCCGGTACTAGTGTAAGAGAGACGCACTTAGAGATAAGACGGTGTATCTTATCTTTGTGTCATGCATGTTATGGCCGCTGGGAGGGAATGATTGACGAAATGTGTACCTGGCTCGTGGACTATTAATTAATGTTTTAATTCTTGTAGAATCTTTCATGAAAAAAGCCCTGTAATTTTTTATTAAAATTTAAAACAAAAGAGAAATCATTATAGATGTCGTACGAACAAGGTTCCAAAGACAATGCTACGAACTCATTATAATAAAACATCTCAATGTTTATTTCACGCTCATACTAAAGCAACTTGGAGATTACTTCGGGAAACAGCGCTTTGGAAATGGCAGCTATTATTCAAGAGACCTTGTTTTCTGTTTGGAAAAAGTGGGGAAAGGAAAGTTTACAACCGGTCGATGAACATATACCTACAGTTGGTTGTAAGTGTGTTGAAAAGAACGTTGGTTTTTAGGTTACACAAACGTGGTGGAAATAGATCATGGGAGGGTTAAAGGTACAGTCAGCTTTATTTTCAAAATATGTGTGCCCTTCACAATAGATAGGTCCGACACACACATAGCTAGTAACTAGGTGATAAATGAAAATGAAAATGAAAATGAAAATATTTATTTTGCAAGTAGGCCACATGGGCTCTTTTACATGTCTGAAGCTACCAGCGCTTCGAAAGGTGACATCTGCTGAGAAGAAACGCCGCAAGAAACTCAGCAGTAAGTCTTTTTTTTTCAACTTTTACATTAGAGTTTTAACTAAAACTAACACATGAAAAGGGCAGCAAACAATCCTAATAGGTAAAAATTAATTCTAATAAATAACTAATTAGGGAGATGTATAGTCTCCGCGTCTGGACAAGTTAAGCGACTTAGAGATGTATAAAGCCTCTAAGGGTCATCATAATAATAATTAAAATAAAGAAACATCTAAATTGATTACCTAATCTAGGTTAATGAAGATGTAGACAGTCTCCATGGTCAAGTATAAAGAAGGAGATGTAAGGTCTCCAAATATCATAATAATTATAGTAATTTGAAATAAAAATATTTCATGTCCTAATAATTCAAATATCGAATATGAAACCCTATAGAATATAGTATAGAGAACACTATGAAGTCACACTATGAAGATAATAATATTAACACAATTTTTTCTTAGGGGTGGAATCGGAGGTTGGGGTTTTGCATTTTATCCATACCATCGGCGCGTCCCAGTTTTACAATTAGATCCGCAGACATAAGGTGCCGCACTTTTTGTATACTATTTTATTATTTAAATTCACGAACATTTGAAATTACTCTAGTATAAACAAACACTTTACTCCCCCATAACGACTACAATTATTCACCCGGCTGAATTTTTTACCTCCCGAAATTCCTTTAACGTCACGAGATACATTAATGCAGAATAAGCCACCAAAATAATCTTGTTAATTAGAGATGCCAAAGGAAGGAGATTAAACGAACGAGAGACGGTATACTGAATTTAATTTCATATTATTTTTCGGGCGAGTGCTGAGCGGAATGAACTATAAAATGACGAAGTGTTTTCGTTCTTTTTTCCAAGAGTTCACTGGCTCTACGTTGGCTCGGAGCTTACTTGCGCGTAAAAAGAAAATTTGATGCATAGATTAGTTACTTACTGCAAGGATTTGGCGGTTTAATACAATTTGTAACTTTTTATTCTCACGTAATTAAAAAAAGAAAATTGCGGATGTTGAAACTTTATGGTAGGCCTTGTGTCGACTCGGTATCTTTATTTACAAATTGATAAATATTTTCGGTGATGTTCATCCATTTCTCATAATATACGTATTGTCATGTTACATAAATACGTACTCAGAATGGTGTACTGCCCTTCGGGCAAAATATTTTTCGCCAAATTTCACTTCCAAAAACACTTATCGCAGTAGTTTCATTTCCCAATAAAATGCGAAATGTAAATATGCTAAAGATTCGTTAGCATTTTTATTTTACATTTCGCATTTTATTCATTTGGTCAAATTATCATTTGGCATCATTTTGCTTTGTCATGGGTAGGTTAGGTTAGGGTTAACTTGTGTCCCTTACGTAAGTACTTATTTGTCAAAAAATACTTTTGCTAAGTGTAAAATTGCGATAAGCTATTTTGACTAATAATTTTTTGCCAAATAATAATTTGAGTAAAATAGTTTGGGGTCTGATACTTTGGGAAGAGTTTTTTGCCCATACATTAGTAATCCACTCAGAATATTTAGAAAGGCAAGAGACATACCTTCGTTAGAGGTAGACATACATTTTTGTTACATAGGTCTTTACAAAGGTTGTATATTATCAACTTTGACCTTTATTGCCATTAGGGCCGTAACTTCTTGTTAATCAACTACAAATTAAATTGTACCAGGCGTGTTATTGCAGTTAAGGGCAATACGAGTCATTCAATGATTTATTATTGTCTAGTTATCCAGAAATCGGTCCCCAAACAGCTACTTACAGCAGAACTAACCCAAATTTCGGGCAATTAATATAAATTACTTAGATTTACAGTCCCTTCGGGGAGTTGAATGGCTGTTATTTCCTTTTGCTACACATAAAGGATGGTTATAACGATTATAACTTGTGTTTGTACATCAATTCTAATAATTCCGTTTCTAATTGAGCCCGGCAAAGGTTTCATGTGAGAGCTAGATTAATTACCAGTTATAATGGGAACGAGAACTGCCGATACGGTAATTTAATGCTATGGTTGGGGTGGTTTTGGTTTGACTGCGTGGTGCGTGGGGTTAGATTATCGTTTGTTTTGTATTTTATGTTTATTTACTATATGAAAATGAATGCTTGTTTGTTTGTCAGTTTGTCTCCTATGCGTTCTTATACCATTCATTCGATTACGATGAAACTTAGGTAGAATTGAGTGGTTGAGAGCGCGTCCGGAAAGGTAAGCGACCAAAATAGATTTGTATTGATGCGTAATTGCAGTAATTTGGTATTTAACCCCTTCCAAAATAAACTAGATCAAGCAAAGCGAAGTTATAAACTTATAACTCGTAGAACATAGAGAATTTTGACGACGCGGATAGCCTAGTTGGGAGTGACCCTGCCTCCAAAGCTAGCGTCCCGGGTTCGATCCCCGGGAAGAGCAAATATTTGTGTGATGAACACGAATGTTTGTTTCGGAGTCTTGGATGTTTCCTATGTATTTAAGTATTTATTTCTCTATATAAGTATTTATATCGTCGTCTAGTACCCATAACACAAGCCTTTAGAGCTTACTTTGGGACTAGACCGATTTGTGTAAAGATTGTCCCATGAAAAAAAAAAAAATTATGTTCAACATGAAATGTAGCTATTGCACTTCTTCATCGTTTAATCCACCCGACTGTTACTGGTATACTATAATGGCCAAGGATTCTTCATATAGATACCAATTTGAAAGTGTGAGGAAACAGGGGAGGTTAAGTTCACATCAACCTTGTTGCTTTTAAAATATGCAACCCACCCTTCGCCCTAGGTTGAACCATTTTTTACGCCCGAGCGAAAAAACGCCCAACTGTACAGGATTTGTAACTGTGTACTCTGCCGATTATTTCATCGTACAGAAAGGTTTTATTTCAAAAACTGCTAAAAACCGAACATTCGGATTCGAAAATGATAAGAATACATTTTGTAGGATAATGTTTTATCTTCACTCGGAATAATGTTGTAATAATATTTATCTACTATATAATGTGTGTAGATAAAGTTATGTATGCAACTCTGCATAATTTGGCCTTAAAACACACGTGCGATCTTATTATGAAACTCGCCTGTCGGCTCGTTTCATGAAAACCGCACTAGTGTTTTAAGGCCTATCATTATGCAACCGTTGCATAAACTACTATTTCAAGATATTTTACGTAAGATTCTTAAACGAAAACATACAATTTAAAGATGCTTAATGTATAAGTACCTACATATTAACTATCCTATCATAAATAGACTTCAGTGGCGGAGCCTGCCTACAAGCCGATTCCTGACGGCTTTACCAAGCTAGAAAGCTACCGTTAGCTGTCACTGAAGTCTATGTTACTCTAACTAAATGTCAAACTCGCACGTACGGTTCTAATTCTTACGGCTTCCCTTAGGAAATATTTGACGCTTCGCCACTGATAGACTTACACATTCAGCCCACAGTTTTTTTTTTATATACTACTCATGTAAAATAAACTTAAGTCCTCTAAGCATACATTGTTGACTAATCGCAAAGCGTCTAACCTCAAGCCGGCAGCACTATCAATTCATTCCCAATGCAAGCACGCGAGGAAAGCTTCACATTTTATCTCCACCTCCAGGTAACTGCGGAACAGGATGAGAAGTGACCCATTTCTGTCAATGTACGGTCCGCAAAAGTGTCGCGCACTCAGTCAGTCTTACGGTGAGGCAGTTACAAATTACGTTACCTAGGGGATAAAACCTGTTTTTATGCGGTGTGAGACAATTTTGTCGGTGAAAAATGTATACCATCTTGCTGAGCCAATTTGAAGGCGTTTTTTGAGCATTTGTTTTCGGCAAGGATTATATATTTTTTTACATTTAAATGTCTCCTTTTCGATGACAGTATTGAAAGAAGTATTCGGTTCAGTCATGGACACAATTTCGTCCACCAAATAATACCAGATACCAATAAATCCAAATTAGTATATTAATTAGTTAATATTTAGTTAATTTATCATTTTGCAAGGTTACAAGTAATGGAATAATTTATTTATGATTGGAAAACTTTGTATAACCTTCCTAAGCCTGGCGCCACATTGTACACGCAATCTGGAACATTTCTCATAACAATGTAAGAACTAGTTTTAGCTAATATTAACAGAGGATCAGTAACACGTGTAAGTTACTAAGTTCTTTTTTTATTTCAAGTTAACTTTTATGGTTGCGTTGAAACGGCTTTGACTAGTTTCACGAACCTGTTTGTTTAACCTGCGCCTCTATTCGGGAACGCTAAGTGATTCTGTAGCGACTCGTAGGCCAGATTTCTCATCTCGCTCTTACGCATTACGCGTCGTGCGAAAGAATGGGATGAGAAATCTGGCTTACGAGTCGCTACAGAATCAGAAAGGAGGAGTTTATTCATTCATCCTTTTTTACTATTTATTACCTCGGAACTTCGGCATTTGTTAACTGATTTATTTTTCTGCCTTCGAGAGCTTTTATTTACACTATCTAAAGCAAAGGTGTCATTTATCTAAGGTCCTTAGTAGCTCTCCTCTGCTGCACTGGGAGTGAAAAATAGCATAGAATGCGTGCAGATGCTTATCATCCTGGCATGTCGTAAAAGTCGACTAAGGGACGGGTCCTCTCCAACATGGTGGACTATCTGTATGGGCGATGGGCTGATCACCTGTCACCATACGGTTCATCATACCATCTTAGGACTAATAAATCGAACGTGGCCACAAGTAGTCTTGTGGCTCTGCCCACCCCATTAGGGATTTTGGGCGTGATGCTATGTATGTATGTATGTGTAGTAGTCTATTTCACAAACTTACGTGACAAATGCTGTCAGAATTACATAATCTGTCTTTTTTTTTCATACAAATGTTGACATTCGACAACTATGTCATGTTGTCACCATCTGTCGTGAATTAAGCCATAACTCTCAATATCGTTACCATTCTAACCCCATTTTCTGGACCTAATTAACTTCCAATTGTAACAAATGTACTAAAAATAGTAAGTACTAAAAAAACGATAACGTCAACTTTCTCTACTATCATAGCACTTGCACTACTAAGATAAGAAGTATGAAAGGATATAGCCAAGTATAAAGGAAGCCCATTTGCTATTGAAAAAATCGTTTCGGTTGTCGGTACTCGGGCGCTGTGTCAACTCATTTCATAGCAAATATGTACTAGGCCGTGTAAGGGCTCGTCTCCTTGAACGCTTGTGTAGGCTTGTACCCTCTACCCAAATCCACTTTAGAGGTTTCTTTTAAAACTTTTTCAAATAATGTTCTGTTTATGTCTAAGTATTTTGGTAACTGGGTTATTTGACCTACGTGTCTGCAATATTCAGAGATAATGCGCTTTAAAATGATTTCGGAGTACTTTAGATTTACGAATTTGTAAAGTTTTAGATAAATATGATTGCGTTCGTTATTTATTGCGTTTAATGATTATACTTGTAATATTATATGAAATCAATCCTTCAGGTGAAGGTATGCGTGTTAAGCGAAATGGAATATTGGATAAATATGATATAGAATTATAAAGACACCTAATTCAAATTACTTGTTTTTTTGTTACTTTACATAGAAAATAATTTTGTTTTGAATTGTTTTGCTACAAGAACTTATTTTTTCTCAGCATTTATTTTGACACTAATGATCAGAGAAACACTTTATACAATAATAATATGCAAAGCGCATAAGCAATCTTCATATTGGAGCTTCATCATTTTACCTTTGTTCTACCTTTTGATATACCAACAGAATTATTTCATACACATTGATAGTGTAACTTTGTCATCAAAAATAGTTCTATCAAATACGAGGGAGTATGTAACGTGAGAAAACTCGCAGCAAGTTTGCCATATAGAGTTTGAACGAAGCCAATGAGCTGTGAAACGGTAAATAAGAACTATGCAGTTTATCGAGGGGGAAAAATGGAACAAAAGCCAAAAAGCGCCTAAAGTAGAAAATATACTTTACGTTAAAAATACTTGCGACTCCAAGGCTACTTAGGAATGCGGTAAACCCATTTGGTTCACGGTACGTTAGATCTGAATAAGTGAAAAGTATGCCTCTAAGAGTTTGAACCGATATTACTGTAAATGGCGGTCACTGAGGGATTTTGGTTGGTAAAACTTCCTATTATGTAAACAATACGTCCCAATTTGAGTTAAAAATGGTTTCTTAACCTTTTGAATGCAAGGGTAGAGTGCGAGAAAGCGTGCCGAAGACGCCAAGTGATTTATTTATTTATTTATTTCTGACTTCTGATGACTGTAGCCGACAAAATGTATGGGAAATGGCATGCCGTGGCGTCAGGGGCATGGAAAACTGCTGACGGCCACAGCCGACTGAGGCGGTCAAAGGGTTAACGTCGAAATTATTTGTCTAAAATTTTACTTGCTTTGACAAGCTTAAGGTAAAATAAATAAACCTAGAAAGTAAATCAAAGAAGATTTAATAAAAAGCCGGAAAAAGATGTTGCCAAAACGAGTAAACAAGAAAATCCAACGTTATCCGATCTCAAAAATATCGCAGCTGAAGCAACTTACGTGAGCAATAAGGAAGATATTTATGCCGGTCTTTTTAATGACAAACTCCTTAGTGATCGGATTCCATCCCCCTTACTTACGTAACTTAGTTACTCGGACTAAAGTTAACGAACCGTCGCTTGATCTCGCTACGAGATTTCATATAAAATCAGTTGTATGGACAAAGTTGTTTCATAGCTTAGATAAGTCACGTGGTACGGATAGTTCTCTATTTCCAAACTAATCTTCTTATTGGATTCGTATAGGTTTGACCCAGATTTGAAGTCGATGCTATAGTTAGTTAACAGAGCCAAATGCGTTGAGCTAATCTGTTCTAATTCAATTTGGGTTAAACTTTTAGAGTTCCTTTCGTAGTCGTTGTCATCGATTACATACTTCTTATCTACAGGCTTTGACAATTTCACCTATCAATCAATCAATAATAGTACATTGTGCATATAGGGCCGTAAGAAGACAATAACTTACGAGAGTCTGTTAGAAGCCCGATGCCCTTACTGCCCGTTACTGCACAATGTTTTTCATCACATTTGCGAGGAAATGAAATAAAAATTAGACATAAAAACTATATATATTTATTTTATTCCCATTGTACACCGTGAATTACTATCAGGCGGGAACCGGCTACGCGCGCATCTATCTCGCCAGACCTGGCGCCGCGCTTATCTCTCCGGACCTGGGGCATCCATAACTGCCCGTGGGAGTTAGAAACCATACAAAATCCATAACTGCCCTTGGGAGTTATGGATTTTGTATGGTTTCTAACTCCCACGGGCCGGGCGTGCCCCAGGTCCGGCGCGTATTCTACCTACAATGGGAATATAATAAATATGTACCTATGTATTTTTTTTGTCTAATTTTTATTTCATTTCCTCGCAAATGTGGTGAAAAACATTATGTGTATCACGGGCAGTAAGGGGATAACAAACTCGAGTCATTAAAAGCCTAATAGACTCTCGTTAGTTATCCCCTTCTTACGGCCCGAGATGCATAATATACTATTATTACAAAAATTATGTTGTTAGTTATCAATGAAAATGAAAATAAAATTTTTTTTTCTGCAAGTAGGCCACATGGGTTCTTTCACATGTTTGAATCTACCAGCGCTTCGAAAGGTGACATCTGCTGAGAAGAAACGCCGCAAGAAACTCAGCAGTAAGTCTTTTTTCAACTTTGACATTAGTTTTGTCTAAAAACTAACACAAAAAGTGCAACAAACAAACCTAATGGGTACAAATTAATTCTAATAATACATATAAAACAGGGGTTTTTGAAATTCAATCCCGGAAGGGGTGAAAAGGGGTGATAAAGTTTGTATGGAAAATACCGCGGGCGAAGCTGTGGCGGGTCCACTAATGACATAATAAATACGACGAGGGATAAAGTTAAATACTTAAATCACCGAATTCAGAAACACCACTTAAGCATTTAACTAGATATTAAGTAGGTAGTTAAATGTCCTTCATCCTATACAGAAACGTCACTGAAACGTCACTTTAATTAAAGCTCAATTGGAGTGGCCTTTCTGAATTCGGCCAAAAGTAGTATACGAGCGCTATCAATAAACTGTCACTTACGCTGCAGAAAACATAATTGTAGAAGAAATTTTCGTTCTATATGTTCGATTCATTTGTCAAAGAATTCCAGCACAGTCTTTTTTTTTTGTGTTTTGTAAATTATGGTTAACAAGCTAAAGTTTTATAAATGACATTTCGTATCGTATGGCGATTTACATGTCACTGGATGTCATTTGAATTATACATAATTAAAATTACAATTAAAACGCACCTTTCAGGTATGCCGCCGCTTTCTCTGTGAGGTGTGTTTTACTGTGATAAATGACGTTACGATTGGTCAAACAATGAAACAGACCATGACCATGTCATCGTAAGTCAATTTCTATGCAGCTGAAATCTTTCAATTAACAAAAGTAGCCCATTACCACTAATGAATAATCAGTGTTAATGGATGACTCGTGTGGCGGTTTATGTCGTATCACGGACTAGTTATTTTGCTACTATGTCATGTTTCAGTGTGGCGCGAAAATATTATATCCCCCAAAGTATTACGTCAATTATGTTTACGTTATTGCCGTCATTGAGATGTTTCATTATCTTTAGGATTTATTAGTTTTACGTCTACGTCAAGAACGTGTGCTGTCTAATTTTCATCAAAAATATCGGTGAAACAAATTAATTGATTATTAATCTTTCTTACAAAGCAAGACGAGATAAGTTACAAGATTAGGACGTCACGTTTTAATAAGTTTTAAAGAAAATAAGATAGGACGTATTGACGTATTCCCTTTCCTTTATATGAAGCAAAGGGAAGTTTCAACTAACACTGAGAAATAACGGCACTAATACATACTCAAAATTGAATGTCACGCGCGTTGTTTTTCTCACAACCATAAGCACGTGACGTCATAGCTCTCATGTTTGTATTATCAGAGCTATAAGCTATCAAATTTTCCCCTTCCAACGCCTCCAAGTGTTTTTCCAAGGAGGCAATATCCTTAAGCTAAATTTCATGAGCCATTTATACTTCACGTATCACATTGCTTTCTAACGTTTATTCTTCTCATTTTCCTTTTAACTGGCCTTTTGGATCAGATTCAGGTTTCATTTTGGTGAAGCAGATCTATTTCGTCTGGTTTCTGTAACGCTTGAGCCATTTGCGCTTCTAGTCAGCGTGATATTGAATTGCCTTCTCAAAGGATCTTATTCAAACGACTCGTTGTATAACTGCATGTTTGGTTCTTGGGTTAGTTTACAAGGCTAGATTTACGATCCCCTCAAATTCCTCACGAATAGTTTTGGAATGGTGTAAATTAGTAGCAGTTTCAGAATCATAAGAACTCGTTTGCGAAAAATTTTGAAGAGCGTTTTGATTGCGATGTGAAATATCTTAGACGAGGGTCCGAAAGACACAATTGGACGGGTGCAGTGAAAGGCCGAGACCTCTTTAAGCCCGTCTGCTTCCGCAACCGTTCTTGTTTCGCTTCCCTTGCCATTGTTACAAATGGATCCATTCACAACCTTAACAACGCCTATGCATTTAACAACAGAGCGACATGTGTAAGTCTTTTGTTAGATAAATGTCCGATTTGTTTTGAATTTTAATCATGTCTTGACAATTTGCTACGCTGTATTCATTATTTTTTTCAGTTTTAAAACATAGCATAAACACACATTTAATTGCTTCTTCCTAACCTATATCAAAATAAAACAAATTTTACACCGTGTAGTCAACCTATGAGTGAGCCTAAACCATTGTAATGTAGGTAGTTCAAATTAGACATTTTTAAAAACCTTATCATTATCATCATTATCAAACGGATTTAATAAATGAATGGGTTCTCTCTTTCTTTTTTGTCAAATTTTAAATCGTTTTATAAATACTACTCCCGATTTGATCCAGCAATCCTCTGAGAGGTACACGTATATACTTTTGTCATTTTAATTATGAAATGCACGGTGGGTATAAATGAGTTTCGAAACGACATATTCGAGTTAATTTTAGTACCAGCACCCTTTTATGTACGAAGGGTGCTACAAATTGACGAAATATTCGGCAAATAGGTACGCGAGACCCAGTCAACCGAATATAATGTAGGCTGACAAATTTATGGGCCAAATTATTTCTTTTACAAAATCGATTTATTTAGGAGTTGGTTACGAACATTATTGGCTTTATATAGTTGATAAAATAAAATAAAAATATAAAACTAATGTTTTACCTTATTTTAGAGTACAAGACTTAAATCTGTTTATATAAATTACTTGCTTTACTGCTAATCCGTTTGCGTTAAATTCGTTTGTCGCGATTTATTCGGAAAAATGATCTTTTTGACATAAAAAGTATTTTATATCTGTCTCCTTGACATAGGTACCTAAGCTACATCCATGTCAAATTTCAGGACGTGAAAGCATAATAAACAGTCATACTTACCTTCATATTATTAATATTTGTATGGATTTACAAGAAATATTAGAGTTATAAAAAAGTACCAGTTTCCTCCTTCCCAGAAACTGAGTGAAAGGCCTCACTTCAGCTCTTAAAAAATAGTAGTTTATGCAACGGTTGCATAATGATAGGCCTTAAAACACTAGTGCGGTTTTATGAAACGAGCCGATAGGCGAGTTTCATAATAAGATCGCACGTGTGTTTTAAGGCCAAATTATGCAGAGTTGCATACATAACTTTATCTACACACATATTATAAATCCTCCATGATGGGTTCAGAAACAATATTTTCTGGCAACAAGTTATTTGTTGCAATCGTGGCTGCATATTTCCGATATCCGGCGCATTTTCACATCACACACACTCCGAGAAGACTACTTACTATTCATATTTTCAACTAAAATGTAAATTACACATGAACTTTTTCTATTCAATTCAACAAAATTCTACTTTCGTTCAGCAAAACGTCAACGCGGCGCGGCGCGTCCGTAATGGCGGCCGTCCGTCAAGACCATTTTTTTTTAAATCATAGACAAACGGATGAAGTCTCTATTCTCACGTCACTCGAGATCAAATATTGTGCAGTTTATATTAAAAAAACATACTGAATTGACGTTTCGTATCAATAACTGTTTTAATATCTATGGATACTAGAATAGAGACCCACTTGAGTTTGACAGCTGTGTCGAAATTTAATCTCATTTCTTTACTAAAAACGATAAAGAAGTCATGTTATTTCTTCATCGCAGCATTGGTTTTTCCTAATTGGTTGTCAAAATGGTGGTCATTTCCTATGGTTTTTGATTAACCAATGGAGGTTTTATGATATGGGTGTAGATAAATGCTCTTTTTGCAGGGGACTGCGCAGTCATATTATTTTAATCTTCTTCTGTCTGCATTCATTTCATTGAGATTCATATGAATTTGAGCGAAAGCGCCATCAACGATAACAAAAATAATATGAAATCAGTCATTTTTTACCGTGACGCATTATGACACGTTTGGTGTTTCATTACATTTTTCAGTGCTAACGCGAGATTTCCTCGAGCTATTCCGTACCCACGTCGTTCCAGCGTCGCATTATATCTCTCAGTAACGCTAAACGTGGCTTCGCTTTGGGATCCGCGTAACTACCCACTTAAATAAATGCGTCATTTGCGCATACATTATTATTGTTATTGCTTATACCGTTTATTAGATTCTTGTTTTGAATATGTTGTGGGAATTCGGGTTAATAGCTTTATGCGCTGCGAAGGTGCCGTTTGTACCGCGTGTTTGTGTCATGTAAATTTTAAACCTGAAGAGTCGAACACTTTTTAGCATATTTTAAAGTCAAACCTAATGAGTATTATCTTTTTTAAAAGCAATTAATTCTATAGCTTTTCATGGTTGCAACTCGAATTACCAGTCGAAGAATAAGGCAGCATTTGAATCACAGAACTATATCGAGATTGAACGAAAGAGTTCGTCGATTTGTATGGAAACTGAGCGTGTAACATTTATGCGTAGTTACTTTGATACATGTAATTTAGTGACAGGAAGCATAAGTCGCGAGAAAATGATTCAAAAGCGTCGAATAGCACGCGGCAAACCGAGTCTAGGCACCGCCACTCCCGCCTCCCCGCGCCGCGCCGCCGCCGTTGTAAGACACAAAGATGATCTCACGACATCTTTTTGGCACGCAGGAACTTACACTCTTTTCCTTCTATCTCGATATAGTTCTGTGGTTTAAAACTGTGGTGTGATTCGTGGCGTGCGATATATGAAACTATTGATTTAGACTGTAAGAATGTCATTTAGTCTAAATTTGAAAGAGTCACACTGATCAGCCGCTTCACACGTTAGGGAATAACATGACAGAGTCGTACGGAGTAACCAAGCGGTGAGCGGGAAAAAAATCAACCAATCAGTGTACAAAGCGGCGTTTATTTGTGTAGAACAAACCATCCTATTGGTGAATTTTTTCTTGGGCCCCGCATAACATAATTGTTTATTGAAACTAAAGTGCACTCATACTTAAATTGTGTTTTTAAAAATACTACATTAAGTACTTTTAGGAACAACTACCTGTAAGAGCGTTTAACTTAAAGGCACTTAATTCTTTTAACTCGAATATATATAACTTTAAGGAAGCAACATTGGTAAAAAACTCACAAAATAATTTCTTTATCGTGGCACTTCCACAAGGGTCAAAGGCTAAAAGTTAATTTTCATTATCCTTAATTGCTCCATACACTTTGACTTAACACAAAGCGACACAGGCTTTGCATTATAATAAGGCGGCAGAATGTCTCGAGTGCGTTTAAGATGTTTACAACTTAATAGACAATTAACCAACGAAAACGCGTGATGTAAATAAACATTTTCTAAAGTAACCGAGTAATAACATGAATTTTCTCAAACGCTTAGGGAGTTACTTTGTTTTTGAAAGTACTTTCATAGAATATTATCAACTGAGGATTGAAAACTATCAATTTTAAATCTTCTGCTTGGAGCGTATTATGATGAGAGAGTACGGAGAGATGTAAAGAGGGGAAACAGTTTTAATATCATACTTGTTGATTATTCAACAATCGATTTTATTTGTATTCGTCTTAATAACTATTATTTATTGCTTTATTACTTAGTAATGTTTCTATTTCATTTATTAGGGTTTTAATATTATGTAGAACCAAAGTTTTGACTTGAAAAGATGTCTTTCTGCTGAGTTTCTTGCGGCGCTTCTCGCGCTGGTAGATTCAACCCATATTCATTTATTCGTGACAAGTAAAAGAGCCCACAACCAAATTGCTGAATAAAAGATTTGAATTTTATAAAAATGTTTTAAAATAATTTGAATTCAATTATTTGAAAATCAACACAAAGTACTTACTTGTAAATCACAAATTTTTAGGCCCTGTAACACTATTCCAACAAGTCTCAATTTGAATATCTAATCAGCACAGTCCCAGTTTAGTCTCCAGTAAATGTCACATTACTGTGCTATCTGATTGTACCCAATGAAGCACGCCAACGAAACTTGATAATTCCGTCCCTCATCAAACGCAACACAATTATCTAATGGACTGTAAAGTGTCGCCTCAGATTAGGGACAGGTAAATATCCTTGATTACATTTCATGTAACATAACAGTACCATTACCATGAGTATACGCAAACCGTTCTAGCTATCGTAATCTATCGGAAACACTGCTTGTTGCCGATACAAGTAAAAGGGACCGAGCGATAGTTTTTGATCACGAGAACAGTTTACGTAAAGTCAAGGTAATGGTGCAGCTCTTGTTAAATTATTATGTCCAGTGATATTAAGACTGATCGTTTTGGGTCAGTTTTCACAAAATAAGGCAATAGTTAAAAACTATTCAAATAAAGATCTTTTTAATAATTGTTTACGACTTTTTAAATATAAAATAATCTGTTGCTTTTGTGTTAGTGAAACGTCTTAATTGGCCTTTTTAAGAAAACAGACAAAAAATTACACCTTGTTCAAGGCATCACACTTGCCAATTATGATTCTCGATATGCTTTTTTCGATTATATGATTATTTTTAGAAAAAAACGCAACAGAAAATTGTTGTGAAATAGTAATTTTGGCGTATTTTTGAATATCATTTAATGAGGCTAAAGGCGATGATAAGGGTTGCGCTGACACTTAAAAAGCACTAGTAATTAGTTATCGTTAATAACAGAATTTTTTATGCAAATAATTTGACTGTTACCGTCGGGATGGCCTAGATAGGATATTGTTCAAACAAAATAAACCATAGATAATTAGGATGGAGCCAAAACATAAAAAAAATATTTAACAAAGTAGGTAGGTACCTACTTATAAATCTTGACCACGATACTATCTTCGTCCAAACTAGAGACAAATATTTTTTTTTGTCATCTTCTTGAGAAAAATGGTGATATTTGTTGAAAGCACTTCAATTAATGTGTGGCCATTAAGTTTGTTTCTTGCAGTTTTTATGAGTTAGTTTTAGTTAAAATGTAATGATAAAATTGAAAAAAAGACTTAACGCTGAGTTTCTGCGGCGTTTCTTCTCAGCAGATGTCACCTTTCGAAGCGGCGGTAGATTAAGACATGTGAAAGAGCCCGTGTGGCCTACTTGAAAAAATAATATTTTCATTTTAAACAGACATTCGTTATAAAAAATCATTATTCCTCATCATTATCGGCCAACACGTACCACTACTGAGAACAGCGCCTCTATTCAGGAACGCCTAAGTGATACTGCAGCGACCGGCGAGCGAAACTCCAGGTCTCCGTTAGTATTAAGGTCGGAGGCAGTAGTCCCCACGCGGGCTTCGTGCGCATTGGAGACTTACCACACATCGTTCAATTACTTTGAAGGTATGAGCTGGTTTCCTCACGATGTTTTCTTTTACCAAAATGCTAGTCGTAAATATCAAATTTTATCCTGCATATAACTTCCAAAAAACTCAAAGGTGAATCATTGATATTGTTAAACCGAATTTTATTCACAAGACGAAATTAATGAACCGTTTAAGTGTGAGCGGATAATAAACAACACAGGAACATTAACTATCAATAATGTATAGAGATACGATACAGATAGAGGAGCCACCCCAAGTTGAGTCAGCGGAGCGCGACAAATTACCACGACATTGTATCAATACAACACGACGCAGACAAAAATAGACGACGAAATATTATACCTGTTGTTATATCGAATAATTGAGAAAAGTTATTTACAAGTAATTTTAGATTATTATAATGAATGACGCGAGGACAAAAACAAAAGCTAGGTTTGAACTGTATCTTATCTTATTATAACTTTAAACGAGCAATTTTTTTAACAGCTGCATCAATTTATGTATACAGATAATGTTTTACATTCCAAATTGATCTAAATATGTGTCATCCCTGAGGTAATCAGAAATAAATAAATAAAGACGGAGATCAAAGCTCGTTTGTGCAGGTTGATCACTTATGAGTTGTATTTTTAGCCTACATTTTTATGTGAAAATAGTCTCAAATAAAAAACTACTAATTTAATAATTTGAAATTCCTCTCGTACGAATATAACCGCTTACCGAGAGGAATTAAATTACCGCTCAACTTGAAGATAGAGGTGGAATTATACGGTTTTAAGGATTTTTTTTTTTAAATATAATTGAATGTAATCCATCGTTTTCGATAACTTTTTGCCACAGAAGGGACAATTTTTGTATTATCCATCAACAACACTGCTTACAACTCCGTGAACCAGGAGTTAGGAAACTAATTTTAAAACCCATCTTTTCTATATCAAATAAGAATAACTCTACTATACATACTTCCCGGCCTGAAGAATAATGTACCATTTCCAAATCGAAACTAATGAGATCGCAACGTTAACTTGTGATTCATACAAGAAGTCATTCCTGGAGCCAAAAACGAGCTAATAGATGAACCAACAAATACTTAATTTAAACATACAGATTTTTCAAAAACTTGGCTTAAACAGGCACTTTATACAACACTTAGTGGTACACAGACCGTGCTATTTCAGGCTTCAAACTAAAACGTCGTATAATTAAAAATGATTGCACGTGCAATTAATTAAAAGTTAAGCAATTACACGTCACATTTATAACTTTCGGTTTATTAGTCTTAAGTTAATCATTATTGGAATTTCTTATCTACGTAAATAAAGATAAAGGTCTAAATGGATTGGCGTTGGGGTGAACGAGGGTTTTCAATTCGCCCTCAAAGCCAGGAAGGATTTAAAACGCACCGACGATATGGGGGTCGAAAAACACGGTGGAACTATTGCGTGTAACGACACAGTAAAGCTGGGTAAGGCTAATAGTTATTTTATACACAATGCCGGTAAAAGCAATACATTTTTATTTATACAACTAGAAACGTTCGATGTTTATTTTTATTGAGTCTTAATCGATGATTTTCTGCCCTACTTTAAAAAGATAAGCTCATACCTGTTTCTTTTAAGGGTAGAGAGGGCATATAAATGCCACTTATTCTTTTCGGCATAATCCCCTGTTTTTTCCTTATTTATCCCTTTTTAATGCACGCTAGCCCTCGTTCTAATAAAAATACGAGTAAATTCCAAAATGACCACTGCTGGGCCTATATTCAATTACACAGAAACCTATCGTTGCTTTGGTGACAATAATTAAGTCGCTTTTCCATTCTTTCCAATACAAATAACACCAAGTAAAATAGTGACAAAATAAGATCATTTGGTAACTGATTGGTATCTATATCACTTAGCAAATCTCGAAGAGAACCCTTGGATAATTTTCTGAACATCTCTTTTATAGTTACAAGCAACACGTCAATAATTAACCCCCATTCCCAATATTCAATCCATGAATGAATAGATTTGCTTCCTATCCAGCTAAAAATCGACATAATGTAGATGCAGAAAATGTCAAACTTCTATCCGCGGATTGAATATTCGGGACGGCCATGTTTGTTCTTTTATTAGAACACACTTAAAATTAAAAGTTAATGAGTGTCGGCCAATGAGTGCTCACATTAACGCAGAACAACAAAACCCGTATAATAAAGCTACCAATTATTCTAGGCCGAAATGGGGAAAACAGCGGAAAAATCCTGGCCATTCGTGTCGTGTTGAAAACACAATGATTGGGCGTTATGCTAAAAGGTATTACTTTGCAGTTTTCATCTAAATTTATTCACGGAGATTATATCGGTGTGTCGCACAGTATAGCAAAAACACGAGGGTGATTTTAAACCTTGTATCCATGCCATAAGGGTTTCAACGAAAGCCGTATTTCCTTGTTTCAGCTTTAATATGAAAATGTAAGTAATTATTACGTTACTTAATTGAAAAAGTTTCGCTTCATAACATCAAGTGTTTATGATATCATTATAAAATAAGTTGTGTGCCACTTTTCGCTGTCACAGGACTTATGACGTGGATATTTTCATGATAATCGACATCTTATGTAACACTTACATCGAATGAGTACTCAAGCAATCATGATTGAATATTGTTGTATTAAACAACTAGCAAAAGAATTACTTTTATAAAACGAAGCAGAAAGCCAGACTCGTGTTCTTACTTCTCGAGAAACTGGGTCTAACGAACTGGAAAAGCCTTACTAACATCAGCCAGCATCTTATATAAAATATGAAGGTAAAAATATCACCAACCTATTATTTTATAACAAACTACAGTACATCAAGTAGGTCACCGACCTCGCGGCTTGGCAAACTCGGGTGCTCCCCACAATTTACGCCATGCATTTTGCTTGTTTACGTAAAACCGCTATGTTATTCTCTTAGTAAATTTCGTCGCTCAATTCGTCTCTCATTTCGCACGACAATCATAAATTGACCCGCACACTCAAAGGTATAATGTGGAGTTAGGTACCTTCCACCTTGGCAGAGCTGTGTTGAAAACGACCAAGTTCGAAAACGCGCATGGACATCTAGTTTATACGCACTGACAGGTCGAGTAAGGCTCGCCGTTGAGTTCAATGGCGAAATGTCGTTTCAGAGTATTACACCCCAGGTCATTTTAAACATTTTCAACGGAGGACACTAACAGAATGTCGTAAATAAGCTGTTATTTGAAATGTGCTCGAATACAAACGTTGTGTAAAAATAATGATGCCCTCGGGTGGAGTGCGCGACATTACCGGCACATTTCACAACCACGGGTCTCAACTGGACATTATTATTGCCGGTTATTTAACTTTAAACTGAATTAATTATCTTTGTTTATGTTTAATAAAAATACACCATTCTAATTTGTGTTGAAAATTGTGACCAAAATAAGAAATCCTAGGTAGGAAATGTAATATTTGCCACTGTTTTTTATGCTAATGGGGTGACAAACGTGCAGGCGGGTTACCTGATGGTAAGCAATCACCGCCGCCCATGAACATCCACAGAACCAGGGGAATCACGGATGCGTCGCCGACCCTTTCAGAAAGGAGTAGTCTGACAAACAGGCAGGCGCCCCACCTGATAGAAAGTGGTCACCGCCGCCTATGGACATCTGCAATAGCAGAGGTGCTGCCAATACGTTGCCAGTCTAGGCAGGATGGGGAATGGGGATGGGATGGGGATGATAGAATATACCCCCGGATCTCGTCACCCACCGTACGAAAAGCAATAGCAAGCTATTACTTTACGCCGACTTTCTGTGAGTCTTGTCTTGTAAATGAAATTATATTTGTACCTTTTGCAGGATTTTCGGATTCGTAAACATGAACGCTCCAAATGTGTATACTTTGTTAACTTTATTTCGATTAACAATCAAAAAAAAATAGTTATACTTATAGTTTTTACCCAAGCATAACTCAAGCTGTGTAAGAGCTTATACAGCTCCTATAACCCTAAAACTAGAGGTATAGTGGCTGTATAAGCGCTTATACCATTTGTGTGATGCTTGGGTAGGCCTTAATTACGCCATGCAAGGAATCCTTTACCAACATGTATAATTCACGGAATGTAAGTTGAACTTTGACGTTGAATGCACAGAACACATTTACGGGTCTCAATCGAGGTGCGGTATGAGGTGCGGCGCTTTTTTCCTTACTTGTACCTGCGCGGACGGCTGCCATTTTAGTTTAACTTATGCGCCTGGGATCATTACAAAGTTTAAAACCATTTATAAATGCGGAATTGTGTTTTTAGGGGTGTTCGTTTTTTTCTTCTTTCACACAGCAACGCAGCAATGGATCGTCGACGTGATTTTTGGCACAGAGATAGTTTACGAGTGAAAATAAGCTACTTTTTGAATCCGGAAAAATTCACGGTTCCCGAGAGAACCACGATAGACGAATTCCACGGAGACAGCGTTCTAAATAAGTACCATACCGAAATTATCATTGCTTTTAAATTGGATATTTTATTCAGCAGTAAAACTGGTTACTGCCCCTGCTCCAAAATTTTTATTACCCAGCTATCTTTATTTCACAAAATCATGGAACTATTTTAATAACCTTGAGGGTTCATTTGAATATTTATAATGGCTCGATGGTAGTGTAACTGTCCTCTGTGTCGGAGATCGCCGGTTCAAGTGCCGTTAGATGCCAACTTTGTGTGATAAGCACAAATTATTGAAACCATGTCAAAGATGCTAAGTCTCATTTATATACAGGGCCAAAAGTTTTTGCAAACAGCAACACAGATTTTTTTCTAAACTAATAATTGTGCGGTACAAAGGATGACGGGAAATTAAACGCCATTTTGTACATTTATGACTACGATGGACCGTTTCACAGGAAAGCAACGTGGTTATTGTGTTAAACACTTTTCAAAAAAATCAGTCTTACTTTACTATGCGATGCATTTTTTAGGATTGAATATGGATTACGCCGTATAAGTTAGTGTCCCAACGAAAATGAAAATGAAAATGAAAATATTTATTTTGCAAGTAGGCCACCTGGGCTCTTTTACATGTCAGAATCTACCAGCGCTTCGAAAGGTGACATCTGCTGAGAAGAAACGCCGCAAGAAACTCAGCAGTAAGTCTTTTTTCAACTTTGGCAGTACAGTTTTATCTAAAAACTAAAACAAAATGTGCAACATAAAAACCTAATGGGTACAAATTAATTCTAATAAATAACTAATAAGGGAGATGTATAGTCTCCACGTCTGGAAAAGTTAAGTGACTTAGAGATGTAAAAAGTCTCTAACGGTCATAATAATAAAATAAAAATTGAAGCAAAGAAACATCTAAATAGATTAATCTAGGTTAAATGGAGGTGTAGACAGTCTCCACGGTCAAGTTTAAAGATGGAGATGTAAGGTCTCCAAATATCAAAAGAAACAATTTGAAATATAACATTTCATGTCCTAACAATACAAATATACGAATATGAAAAAGTATCAAATATAGTATAGAGAACACTATGAAGTCTCTCTAGTCCGGTTCAGATATCGCACAAAACTAATAAATTAAACACTAACCAATTTAAATGGACCTTGCGAGCATGAACCGTCCGGACCACCGGACAACATCAATTTAATCAAAGTTGTGATCAATAAGCTTAAAGAAACTGGTTCAACAATGCGGTTACGCTCCAGAAGTGATGATTGTCAGCATCTTTTCATACAATTACGTAGTCGGTTGCAGGAGTGCCAGCAACAAGACGGAGCTCATTAAGACGACAGTGTTTTCACAAATTATAGATTTATTTTAAACTAATTACACAATACTCCCTGCACCTCGGATATCAACACTTTGTAAATGGTGATGAGCAATTGGCATTACGCTATTGTTACTTGATGTAGTAAATGTATGTCGTTAAAACACATGATAATAACTAAAATGTGAATTTAAAAACACTTACTTTTCAAAGGTTATTTGAAGTCGGTTTTTTTTTTTAATTTTTAAATTATGTGATTATTTTATATCCAGCTTTAGCTGTTCGTCAGTTGACTAGTAATCGGTTTGTTTCAAAGCTCTATAGAGCAATTTAGTAGGCAATTGGGTTGAAATATAGATGGGAACTGTTTCAATTCTTCAATTAAAAACTCGTTTTACGTGTTGCAACGTTCGCTTTATGATTCTCAAGGGTGTCTTCCAAATTATGCTTAATGCTTTTAAATATCGTCAATTTGTATAGAGTCAAAACTGTGATATTAAATATGCTGTTTCAATTTTTACTTGCATCCATTGTGATAAATTTCAAATCAATACTGCTTAATTCAGTAAAGAATGCGAAGAAATCATAGAGAATAATGAGTAAAATCGTATTAACTGTCAAAATGTGAACTTTGAACACTTCTAAGTATGTAATTATTTTTACTCAAAACGAAACTGTATTCATATTAAGTTACAAGATGAGATGAACGTTCTCAAGAAAACGGTAAGGTTTCAAACAAAGTATTCTTAGTATTCGCAAAATGTTTCAACATAATTATAAATATACATACATACATACATAGCATCACGCCCGAAATCCCTAATGGGGTGGGCAGAGCCACAAGACTACTTGTGGCCACGTTCGATTAATTAGTCCTCAGATGGTATGATGAACCGTATGCTGACAGGTGATCAGCCCATCGCCCATACAGATAGTCCACCATGTTGGAGAGGACCCGTCCCTTAGTCGTCTTTTACGACATGCCAGGATGATAAGCATCTGCACGCATTCTATGCTATTTCTTCACTCCCAGTGCAGCAGAGAAGTAAGCAAGTACGAGTATAATATGATCGAAGCGAATACCTTAACGATAACATAACAATGAAGAAATAAATGTAATCGTAAATATACGTAGATGTATAACCGAGATTCTAGTACTAAATTGAAGCATTTTTTTGTAATAGTACAATTTGCTAGAAATATTCAACACGCATAGCGATTAATGTTACGTTATTTTCAATAACTTTTTACTTTTACTTTATGAACTGGTTTTATAAGAGATAAATCTTAAGTCGAATTGAAACGATCTAGAAATTGCGCAATTGTAAATTAGAATTGTGTGTTCGAGCGATATTTCAATGGCTTCACTTTTCTTAGTAAAATAACTGGTCGAATTCTTAGCAGCGCTACAAAAACTTAGCGATAACTGAGACAGTCAAAGTTAATGAAGTTAATTTACTAGACTTTAAGCTTTTACATTTAATACTTACTCAATTTACTTTACAAACTTTTATTACATTTTAAGGTTTTCGTAATTATTTTCATGGCATTACTTCATCTTTTATCCATAGATAACGCTGGTAAAACTGGTTGGTTTTCTTATAACTTTTTAATGAAGAAATATAATTGTTACATCATTATTATTATAATTATATTTTTTTATTAGGTATTTAATGAAAAAAAATATATAATTATTTACATATATGTATGAAGAAATATAATGACATACATTTGTATCGTTTGGAATGTTTTAGTTTATTGCAAATACAAACAGGTCATCGTTGGAATGACGTCAAGCGACCTAGAATAAAGATGATTTTTAAAAGGAACTTTTGAGCATATTTAAAAATTAAGGCACCCTTATAATTGTTTTAATTTGGTAACTAGCTAAAAGAATTAGAGAAAATATAGTTGCTAATGATTAATGCGAAAGTGTGTTTATTGGTTTGCTTTTCTTACACGTCAAAAGGGAACTGTGTTCTCTAGCTGATACTAGCTACAAGTGTGAATGATACGTTGTAGAGAAAGAGATACAGTCAAGATCATAAATATATATGTTACCAAAAGGCAAAAATATCTGAGCGCTCTTACGCTCTTGACAATAAAATCGTGTTCACATATTTTTTACCACTTTATCCGCGTAGATATATTTGACCTCGACTGTACCTCAATATGTAATTCTTTCGGTTGCTTATTACTTTTCTGCTTACTCTACCATCTGAGGTAAATACTACAATACTTACCAATTTTATAAATGTGACAGTGGTTTAGAACATAGTTCAAAAATCAGACAATAACATAATTACTTTTATCGCGTAATAACACATATTTTCAAAGGGAATAGCGATAAACGAGGGCAAAAGCTTATAATAAGAAAAACTACAAAATGTCATATTTAACGACCGTAAATCAAAACGCGCTTCTATTTTACTCTTTCACTAAAGGTTCACGCATACCAGCGAGTGACAAGCCAACCACAATTAGACCGCCATAGCGTGATAGTCGACGAGATAGCCTATTGTCCAGCCAGCCCCATATGCTCGCCCGCTTCCCAATTTACTTCTTTCCCGAGTAGAATAGGAGGCAGTGAAAAAAAACAACGTGATTTTGTTATGCAGCTGACTTTTATTGTGATCCAGAGCGTGCCTAGAATACGCATATGAAAGGCGGATATGTAGTTGGGAGATGGCGCTCTAAGGCGCTGACTAGCAATAAATTGGCTTTACTTAAACACTTTTTTAACAAAAACTATTTTATTTGGTAAAGCGAAAAAAATATACGTTCATATTCATTATATTTTTGAAAAAAATACTATTTCCAAAACACGATTTGATGAAATCGATACGATAGAAAAAATCGTGAAATTATGTCTGGAATCTTCGTTAAACAGTTCTATGTCTTAATTTTTTTAACTTATGGGTCTATAATTTAAAAACACTATTATATCACGCCCATACAAAACAAATGACTAATTTATATTTTACGTATAGTGTGTTTACTTATATAATTCATCCGTTTTTGATTTTCCCCATACAAAAAACCGCACAGTGCTTCTCGTTCACTCCGGTGCAAATAGACAGTGACCGATCACTCAAGGTCATTGGCTCTTGTCAGCGTCTTAAGGTCGAAAGTTGCAAGTTACGATTACATTTCGTCGCTTATCTAACAATACCACTCAAGTCATTTTGACCAACTTTTCAGGAGAGCGAAATACCATTAACTTTGTACAGTACTGTTATCTCACGAAGCGACGCGCGCTTTACTTTTGGTGACCAGTTAACAAATGTGTAAGCGTTAGAGCTCTCAGTAGTTGGTTACAACAAGTAAAGCGTATACCTCGTCTACAGTAAAAGAGCGCTAACGGCCATACATTTTATATGGCTGTCAGCGCTCATTTTACTGTAGACGGAGTATACGTCGCTTCGTGAGATAAAAGTACTGTAACAAAGCGTAATTCAAAAAACAAGCAATAGTATACACTGCCTAAGTACATGGCAATAACCTCATTCGAATTTTGGTTAAATATTATATGCCAATCATTATTCCTTATAATAACTTCATTAGCTTACCCTTTATCTTTGATAATATTACTTTTTTTTACACAAGTTTAGTAACAAAACTCACGAAAAACACTAAATAAACACGGAGCGCAAAGTTGTCAAAGTATGGCCGAAGAACGACTTAAGCGGTGTTGGAAGGCCAACCGACTTGCACGCTGTCACTATTTTTTGAATACCGGTCTCTTATTAGCCGAAACGTCTAGAATGTGATTGGTAAATCGACGCGCAATGAGTTGCTCTATCTAATGACATTCAAATGTAAAAACCGCTAATTTTCGACTTGAGCGGTGTCTTTATAGTTAAGCGACGATTTCTTTTTCAAATATTATGTATTGTAAACCACGTTAACTTTGCAGTTGATAATAGTAGTTTATGCAACGGTTGCATAATGATAGGCCTTAAAACACTAGTGCGGTTTTCATGAAACGAGCCGATAGGCGAGTTTCATAATAAGATCGCACGTGTGTTTTAAGGCCAAATTATGCAGAGTTGCATACATAACTTTATCTACACACATATTATAAATCCTCCATGATGGGTTCAGAAACAATATTTTCTGGCAACAAGTTATTTGTTGCAATCGTGGCTGCATATTTCCGATATCCGGCGCATTTTCACATCACACACACTCCGAGAAGACTACTTACTAATTATTCAAATTTTCAACTAAAATGTAAATTACAAACAACTTTTTCTATTCAATTCAAAAACAATTCTACTTTCGTTCAGCAAAACGCCAACATGGCGATCCTCCGTCAAGACCATTTTTTTTTAATCATAGACAAACGGACGAAGTCTCTATTCTCACGTCACTCGAGATCAAATATTGTGCAGTTTATATTAAAAAAACATACTGAATTGACGTTTCGTATCAATAACTGTTTTAATATCTATGGATACTAGAATAGAGACCACTTGAGTTTTGACAGCTGTTCCAAATTTAATCTCTTTTCTTTACTAAAAACGATAAAGAAGTCATGTTATTTCTTTATCGCAGCACTGGTTTTTCCTAATTGGTTGTCAAAATGGTGGTCATTTCCTAAGGTTTTTGATTAACCAATGGAGGTTTTATGATATGGGTGTAGATAAAATATTTTGCAACACGCAAACCAATTTCATAAACAAATGCAACTCTCGGCCGCCAGGCTCGTTTGATTGTATTTTAGAAGCAGTTTAATACCCCTTAAAAGTGATAGTCATAGCATTTATTAATAAATGTATTGCATTCATATGAAAACTTGTTTAATATTACGTAATTTACAAAACGATAACAATGAGTTATATATCAAACTCTGATGGGCATAGCAAAGGATCCATCATCGAAAAATCCTTGCAAGGTGTAGCTGAGACTTCTTTGAAGTGTTGATTACATTTCTTTTCCGTCGTTTCATTTTTGAACTTGTCGCCGATTTGATTGTAAAACTGACATCGCTTTAGTGTTACCCCATTAGCTGCATTATAAAATCATGTCACTTATTCAAGGATACTGTACGGCCTTGTATTGTGGGGACATAGTTCTGAAGTAGATAAAATTTTTATTCTCCAAAAGAAGTGTATTAGAATTTTAACTAATATCGACCATATGGATTCATGTAAACCTCACTTTATTAAACACCAAATTCTGACCCTTACGTCCATCTACATCCTTGAATCAAGTAAGTTTGTCAGGAAGTATATACATTTATATGAGCCTATTATAACACATAGCAAAAGAAACGATCGAAATCTAAATAAACTTAAATTACCCTTTTCCACATTAAAAATCGTAAAATCTAGTCCTCACTTTATGATGATAAAAATATATAACCACCTTCCAAATTCTATAAAAAACCTCGATAAATTAACGTCGTTTGTTAAACAGTTGAAATTATTTTTAGTCAACAAATGCTTTTATAGCCTTAATGATTTTTTAAATGTTAGTTTCACATTTTATTAAATAAAACGAAATGTAGGTTATATAGTAATATTTAAGTGCCTGTGCAATATTGAAATAAAAAAATGAATTATACGTTAAGAAATAGTTAGCTCTCTAATGTTGCTATGCCCTTGCAGGGCGTCACATGTATACCTATTTATTAATCCATCTTTTATTTTGTAATGTGATATGCAATAAACCATTTGAATTTGAATTTGAATTTCGTATTTTTTCAGCTGCCTCCTAGACTACCTGAATCGATCGCGGTAACCGTACCTCGCCATCCGCATTTGTTTTGGCTTTTTGTAATTTAATTTGTAACCGTGTAAAGAATGGGTTTCTCAATAAATCTTTCGCAATGCGATTTGTTTTACATTATTTATATCGGGGCGTGTGTATCGGTTTTAAGGTTTAACAAACATATAGATACTTAATGTATAAAGTCTTATGTTTACCAAAGTCAGTTTGCACGGATAATCAGTTATTATTTAGACTAAGATAGTTATTTAGACTTGGTTATTAATGGCAATTTTACTCACACGGGCGTTTGAATGGATCTATATTGAGTTCTTTAGTTGAGCCCTGAGAGGAAAAGTGGGGGGGGGGGGGGAATATAATGCCAAATATAAATTATTCACCCTGGCAAGCTATTTGACTCAAATCATACCGCATAAAAATCATTAACGTCTTATAAAGAACATTTAATAGCCAGATGAAAATTGTTTCCGAATTGGTTGTCAATAAAAAATCGAGCTAATTCCGTATGCTGGTATTATGAGCAAATTGGCAGGCAGCCATTGCATAAACTGGGGTCAGCATACGCGAGTAGGTCAGCTTTGAATATCCCAGACACAGCGGCATGCATGCGTACCCTGTTAGCAGTAAATTCTCTGTTATGCTTCGGGAGAGGAACGAGAAACGATTTACCTTAATTATAGATTAGATTAAATTTGTATTTAATGTTTTGATATAATTTTTTTCATTTCAAATATCGGCAAAGTTACTTTATGTCTTTTTTAAAATAATTATTGCAACGACATAAATTACTTTTGACTCGATTATGATTTTTTTATAAATCATAGGTCATTAAAATGCACATTTAAAAATAATCCCAACAATAAAAAAAGAGATACGGAATCTAGAAAAGAGAATTACTTCCGCGATGTTTAAAAATAGAAAGCTTTAAAAGCCGTTAATGTAATTATTTCCTTTCAAATATCGGCAAAGTTCCTTAATGTCTTTTTTAAAATAATGATTGCATCGACTTAAATTACTTTTGACTCGATTATGATTTTTTTATAAATCATAGGTCATTAAAATGCACATTTAAAAATAATCCCAACAATAAAAAAAGAGATACGGAATCTAGAAAAGAGAATTACTTCCGCGATGTTTAAAAATAGAATGCTTTAAAAGCCGTTAATGAGTCCGTTATGCAAAGCGCGCTCTGCGTTTTTGCTAAAACAACACAGTTGTAAATGTTTTTTTTCTTCTTTTGCCATTATAATTCTTTATTGCAAGTTAAACAGTTGCTAAAGAGCTCATAAATTATTGTATACAGCAATCGTAATTTAAGATTTCATAATAAAAATATCAAAAACAATTTAGAAATAACATCGAGATTATGTTGCTTTATTTTTTCTGATGTCACGGAGTCTGTCTAATCCTTAACTTTCTAATGTCCACTGTACAAACTTTACACTAATCGATCTAGTCCCAAAGTAAGCTCTAAAGGCTTGTGTTAAGGGTACTAGACGACGATATACATACTAATATAGGTAGATAAATAATTAAATGAAACATCCAAGACCCGGGACCAAATATTCATGCTCATCACACAAATATCTACCCTTATGGAACCCGGGACCGCTAGCTTCGGAGGCAGAGCTCTATCAACTAGGCTAACCGCGTCGTCATATCAAATAAGATTCGAATCAATGTGTTTTACTTTTGTCTTCAATTTGGCTAAGCTATTTATTATTATAGCTTGGAATTTTCACGCTTACACTTCCATTTAGCGCTATATACGTTATGCTCGTAGCGCGCAATAATGTCTGTCCGCCAGTGGCGAAGCGTCGAATATTTCTTTAGGGAAGCCGGAAGAATTAGAACCGTACGAGTGAGTCTGAAATTTATTTAAAGTAACATGGACTTAACTTAAAGTAACTGGACAGCTAGCCGTAGCTTCCTAGCTTGGTAAAGCCGTCAGGAATCGGCTTGTAGGCAGGCTGCGCCACTGCTGTCCGCTTTGTTGAGAAAACTTTCAACACAATGAGAACTAAGTTCCTTGGCAATAAGATTTAGAAAAAAAACTTTCCCTCTTTAGGTTTCTGCACCCAAAGGGTAAAAACGGGACCCTATTACTAAGGCTCCGCTGTCCGTCTGTTCGTCTGTCCGTCGTCCGTCTGTCACCAGGCTTTATCTCATTAACCGTGATAGTTAGACAGTTGAAATTTTCACAGATGATGTATTTCTGTTGCTGCTATAACAACAAATACTAAAAACCAGAATAAAATAAATATTTAAGGGGACTCCCATGCAACAAACTTATTTTTTTGCCGTTTTTATCGTACGGAACCCTTCGTGCGCGATTCCGATTCGCACTTGGCCGGTTTTTTCTACTCATCTCTGTTTATTTGGAATTCCGTCCTTCACATACATAATTATATAATTTTATTTTTATTCATATTCCATCTAAGGTTTGTAGAGAAAATGTTGGTTTTAGCTACATGTTTATGAAATGTAATTACGCCCGGGCACAGTAGGCTATCAGCTCTCTACGGTGATATGCGAATATGTGCCACTAGGGAGCAACACTGTTTCACCTACAAACACGGCAAAATACCAAATGACGTCATTTTAAATTCAGGAGGCTTTTTATCTCTAAATATTTGATTTACTTTGGCATACTATTTGAAATGGCATTTAAATTAAACTAGCGTCCCCGCCACAGATTTTCATACAAACTTTGAACGTTTTCACCCCTTCAGGGGTTGAACTTAAAAAAAAAACCTTTCCTAGTGCGCGCCTTTACTCTAAAAGCTCTACTTGCAAAATGTCGAGTTTCTAAGTTACATATTTTAGGAGATTAGTTGTTTGTCAAAAAAATATAATTAACTGCTTAATAATAATCTGGAACCCGCAGTATGAATAAGCCAATATTATTCAAGTCTTTCACAATACTCCCAAAAGGGTTTTCCGCCTATGGTCAAAGGTGCGATTCGTCAAAATACCTCTTTTGTCAAAGGCTCGTTTGGTCAAATTGTGTTTGTCAACGCATCATATATAGCAACTATAAAAAGTTTTAATACTTGAGGTTAAGTGATAAAAAGTTATTTCCGTATTTCTCCAGGAACATCACCTCAGACTACACGAGGGTGGCCATAAGTGAGCTTAATTTCTAACTACCGCTTTAATGTGTGGTCGTCAAAACTAGTATTTCTGTGAAGACAACCCTAAACAGATGTAGGTGGCCGTCTCGTCTGTGAGCTTCATTTCTGACGACCTCCACGGGGAAGACGTTCGAGGAGGTCGTTTGAAATCACTCACTTTTGCAAACCTCCCCTTTGACAAAAAGCAACTTTGACGAAAATGGTTTGACGAATCGCGACTTTGGCAAACGACATCTTTGACCAAAAGCACCTTTGGCGAAAATGGTTTGACAAATCGCGACTTTGGCAAATGAAATCTTTGACCAAAAGCACCTTTGGCGAAAATGGTTTGACGAATCGCGACTTTGGCAAACGAAATCTTTGACCAAACGAGCCTTAGACAAAAGGGTATTTTGACGAATTGCACCTTTGACCATAGGCGGAAAACCCTCCCAAAATCCAAAATGGCTGCGCCCGATGCGTCCATAGTGATCTATTAATAAGCCTAACATCGAGGCCCAAGTTCAGAGCTAGTGTCAACCTAGGAACAAAAGCCTCAATCTTTCAAGCGGAAGTCTTCGCCATCAGCAGGTGTGTGGAGATTAATCTTGTGAGACACCTAAGAAACCAGAACATCTATATCAACTCAGATAGCCAAGCGGCACTAGGCTCTTGGCACTAGAATCCTTTGAATGCAACTCAAAGCTAGTTCAAAACTGCATAAGCAACTTAAACACCCTAGGCCAGTCCAACAAGGTCACACTTAGATGGGTACCTGGGCATTCCAACATTGATGGAAACGAAAAGGCAGATGAACTCGCAAGAAATGGCGCCGATAACCCTCAACTCGGCCCGGAACCCTTCTGCGGAATCACAAAGCAACAGGCCTACACTTTGCTTAACACAAAATGTAGAAGAGAATCTATCGAGCTGTGGAAGTCTGCGACTGGACTCAAACACTCGAAAGCAATAATCGAAGGATACAAAAGTAAGCTATCAAAAGAACTTCTTCAGCTCAAAAGATGTAAGACTTGCGCAGTGACAAGAATACTCACTGGTCACTGCAAACTAAATAAACACCTGACAAACATGGGCATGAGCCAAGACGAAATGTACAGATTCTGCCAAGAGACAGAAGAAACAGCCATGCACATCCTCTGCTCATGTGGGCCACTCATGCGCAAAAGAAGTATCCACCTGGGGCGACACGTTTTGCTCCCCGCAGAGATACAAGACCTCACTGCCCAAAGCATCTGGAACTTCCTGGATGCAACGGGATTAAGCAGTGAACTATAAGAAAGGGCTGCCACAATAGATCAGCAATGGTCGAGGCGGCACATATATGGCCCAATAACACCCCCAATAATAATAATAATAAGCCTAACATCTGTAACACATGTGGAACGCAATAAAGTATACAAGGTGTCTCATTTAAATCGGTCAATATGGGAAAGTTTGAAACTATAAGACATACGAAGATTTGTTCTTAGGAACCATGTCATCGATTTTAATAAGAAGGAAAACCGCATTCATACACCTAAAAAACACGCGTTGAATATTGTACTGAAAAAAACGGTGGTCACTTCAAACGTCTACTAAAATAAATCAAATTACGTGAAAACAATGCGTTTTATTCATTTTAGACATCATGTTTCATGGAGCCATTTACCGCTTAAGACCTACACAATCGATATCCAAATAGAAATAATGTAAGTTTATTATTTCCAAAACAACCGGGTTCGATTCCCGAGCTGAATATTTATGTTTATTTATAATTTCAAATGTATGAATGCAGTTTTTCTTCTTATTAAAATCGATCACATGGTTCCTAAGAACAGGCACCTCATTCGGGAACGCTAAGTGATTCTGTAGCGACTCATAAGCCAGATTTCTCATCCCACTCTTCCGCACGACGCGTAATGCGTAAGAGCGAGATGAGAAATCTGGCTTACGAGTCGCTACAGAATCACTTAGCGTTCCCGAATGAGGCGCCAGATCTTCGTACGAGTATGTCTTATAGTTTCAGACTTTCCCATACTGACCGATTTAAATGAGACACTCTGTATAGTATTGAGTAATTAAAATTTCTCATAGTCTGGCACATTTATCATTCAAATAGGTCAAGTTGCCATAGTTGAAGGTTCTAATTAATGGTACAGTCATCGATTATGTCGCCGGCCTCGTTCCTTACGACACTTAATTTTATCGATTTTATAGTCATATTTTTACTGTTCACTAAGTTACAGCTGATTAACAGTTATAAAAAGGTATAACCATAATCCGGTTTTATCGTCATCATCACCCTATATATTTCCCACTGCTGGGCATATTACACAGTGAAAGACTACATTAAGGATAGGGACGTTTGGAAATAATTGCCCTGCACCGGCGATCCCTGGGTCGCGATAGGCGTACCTACCGTGGTATATACATAGATTTGTATAATAATAAAATGTATAAATCTGTAGACATCATTGTAACCTTATATGTGTACTGTTTTGAACAACTTATACCTCACCGGGTTTCTTGCTGGCTCTTCTCAGAGTGGTTTTTTCCAAACCGGTGGTAGATTCATTCCTTGACCTTCATAAGGGCTTGTAAAAGCCTAAATTTAAAAAGATATTTTGACTTTGACTTTGACAAAGTGGGAGAAACTGAGTAGTCGTTTCCACGCGGGCTCAGTGCCTATTGGGGACTTCATACACATCTTTGAATTACTTTGCAGATGTATGCAAGTTCCAAGTAGATATCGGTCAATTATAAAATTAAACTTGACTTTATCTAAGGGCCAGCCATGTTATTCTCTAACGCGCAGTGGCTGATCAGCGATGCGAAAGACGTCCAAATTTAGACCGAATGACTTCGTCTTAATTTATAGTTTCATTTATCCGCTGATCAGTCGTTGTGCACGTTAGGCCTCATTCAGGGACCGGCGACGCGATGCGGGACGCGTCCTGCGGCGTGATGTGATATATTAGAAGAGACAATGATTCCCCATGAATGGTCTCATATGTCTTCATATGTTTGATTTGACCACGAATCGCGCGGCCCGACGCGTTGCGCATCGCATCGCCGGTCCCTGAATGAGGTTTTAGAGTATCACACCCCCAGACGAATCTGCAATAAATGCCCAACTTGACTCAAATCAAAATTGCAAAGTTGTGGTATACTTAAGTTCGGCATTGCGCAACTAAAAGAGAGTTCTGCGCATACGCCCTTTTTTAAGACCTTATTATGGTTTGCTGTGTTTTGTCACTCTTTCATAAGCAAACTTCGAAAAATAACCACAAAACATTACCTTTTCAAAACGAAGATTGCTTAGAAATCTCCCAAAAAGTTCCATAAAAGGTAACACGGGTTGCATTTTGTGTCTATGGGTTTGTGCACACATTCAGCACACAGTCTTTGGTCTCCATTTGAGAAGATTTACATCTCATCGGCCTTCAGTTCGCCAGTCCACGCGAGCTCCAAGGAATCGGAGGCTAGGGAAACGGGCGTGGTGCGCCGCGCCCGATTATCCGACAAACCCTGCACTCTATCAGTACGACTGTTGTCCTAACAGCATACTCATACTTATAGATGATGTTTTGTATTAGTGATTTAATGCACTCAATCTTTACTTTAACTTGCGTTGAAATTCCTTGAAGCACGCGCGCGGACTGTACGTGCCCATCCCACTTCTATTTGCAATCTCTAGGAGCCGTGGCCCTTGGATATCCCCATTTCTGATACTGTTGACAAAACGTTTTTTAAAAGAATCCATAAAGTTTTAAATCCCTTGAACCAGGTCATTATAGAAGCTTGGTATAAGCTGCCAAAGAAAACCACGCCTTCTGCAGTGGAATTTGAACCATGTTTGCTCTAAATTGATATCGAGAAACATTGGATTAACTTTGATTCTGGTCACGATCGAACTCAAATCCTTAAAGTGGCTTTTATGCCACTGCGCCGTTTTAAAAGCAAGCACCGCTACGGATTCTTCGTAGCATTCGGAGCGTAGGAATATGCTACGAAGCTGTCGAGAGTGGTGGTTTTTTAGTCAAAATATTCACTTTCCTTTTCTTGCTTAGTGTCAATTTTGTATGAGAGATTTTCTTAGATGGCTATTAAAACCGTAGCTATGTAATGTAATGCATAATTAAGTGTATAAATAATTTGTTCAATAAAATATCGTTGTGTGAGCTGGGGCGTGTGTGGGCTCTTTAAAGGTTAAATTTTAAAACCAACCGTTTATAATTAATTTAATTTACTTTTCAGATAAAAAATTAAACAACAGCGCTGCCAATCGAAATACTTGAACGTGGCTGAATAATATATGCGATACCGCACCAGGCTGGAACTTTTAGCCTTAATCAATATCCAACTGAGTTATGACGAATCAATAAACTGTATCAATTAATTAACCCATTTAATGACTTGTCGCGAGTTCACCGCAATCGCGTTCAGACCACGTTTTACGAAATCTAATCCTGAAATCTTAAACTAATTAACGTGCCTACATGAATCCCGTTTGACTAAACTCCTCTAGGATTATCACGGAACTCTGTTACTATGCTAATTTTATTACTTAAAACACCTTAACTTACCGGAAGCAATTTCTGCGATTGCACCGTGCTACCAACGTGCACGAACTCGCTCCAAACTCACTTAGCGGCACGCAAACACACACACAAGTCACCAGTCGGCAATCATCGACTCGGTCATGGCGCACGCATGTGCAACACTGGTCACGTCACTGGCACGGTGGTAGTTCCTTTTTTTTTAAAACGGCCGGCCGCGACAAGCGTCCTGCGTCACGACTCAGCTTCAACTGGCTGGGGCGACTCCAACGCGCCTGTCCCAGCCCCTCGCCCCCCACCGCTCACCTCGCGGTACTAGCAAATAGATATTAAGTATGCGCTGTAAGGACGAACGGGAAGGAAAAAACGGGTCTAGAAGCCTGCAGGGCGAGTTGGATACGCGTGTGAAGGTTTTGAATTTGGGCGATTATTTTTTACGTGTTGTTGAGGGTTGTATAATAATGTACTTCTAGAAGATACATTCACAGTCAGAGTTTTGTTCACTTATACTTTTGAAACTTAAAATTGGTTGCCAATTTACTAGTATTAAAAATACAGGTAAACAAAATTCTGGCGAAGATTATTTTGCATTTCTACACTGATATTCCAATTCGAAACGGTGACTATCTTAATTTAAAATTCCCTAAATTTAAAATAAGCAACGTCCACTCAATTTTTTATGGCTCAATGCTGTCAAAATCAAGTTTGACGTTTCTTATGTATAATTTAGTGATTTTAATATTTAACAAACGCGCTTCCAAATTGGTGCCACGGTGTGACCGCTTTAATAAATGTTTATAGCTTTTTCGAGTTTTTACATTTAAATGCGGTGACAACGTTTTACTATAAGCTATAAGTTGTTTTTTTTTTCTTATTTTAAGCAATATACCGACCAATCTTTGCATTTTAAATTTTCAAAATTAAGTAATTACACAGGCTATTTCATTTAATTTTCGAAAATCTCAATATAGCTGAAAAAGCTTAACGAGATACTTAACTAAATTGGATTTTTCTAGATTTTCTCGATGATGTAGGTTTTGGTATTCGATATATACCCCTCTAATATAGCAGGGCCTTTGGGGGCTAGTTAGCTTGCTATCATTAAGGCACTTGGGTTCATTAAGCTGGGTTCTGAATTAGATATATTATCTGACCTAAAAATAATACTACATAAGTAGGCAAGACAGTGAAAGGTTATCAACAAACATGTACCCCACCTTTAAACCGATTTTGTTATTCATTTTTTTTTCCAATGTTATGAACATAAACGATATCTAGGTTTATAGGGTATTTTTTTTGAGTCTCTGTGTGTGGAATTAGTTCACCTCAACTCCTCCCGTGGGTGTCGTGAAAGACGACAGAGGGACCAACCGAAGGATGGGCAGCGGCGTCCTTAGAGTACTATCATGACCAACTGCGGTCGCCAACCCGCCAAGCGTGGCGACTGTGGCAAAGCCCCCTATTTTTGGGGGAGGCCTATGTCCTGTAGTGGTCGTTTTACGGCCGATGACGATGACGACGACGATTTTTTGACAATTATCTGAATCAAAATAAATTAAAACTTGGCTGTTTATTTTTGCCGTAATATCCGTAACTAGTTCGCGAGGGTTGGGTTGCCACAACTCGATGTCTTTATCTCCACTTAAATCAATATTAAAGAATCTGAAACCTATATTTTGACTTCTTGACATCATATTTTAAAATTCACAATGAAAAGTGTGATTTATGCCTACGGTAGTACACGCTTATTCTTTATTCTTTAAATGTATGTCTATAAGATCGTTTTTTCATTGACTTATAATGTGATTAATGTTTTTGTGTATTACCCTTGTACACTTTTACGCGACTGCCAAAAATAAGAATGCATTATTTTCATGCGTTCATATAGGTATATAAATGAGCGAGCATGTATGTTTGTGAATTTCTTTAATTTAACATAAGTAATAGTCAAATTAAAACTTTCGTGAGACATTATGAATACTTGAAAAACACACGGCTTTACTCACGATTTATTGTCAGAAATAGTCCGACATGTTTCGAACTCGATTGGAGTCCTTCTTCAGGGTTTGAGTGCGGTCCCGGTCAGATCAACCCGCGCACATACATAACATAAGTAGTTTCAATAATAATAATAAAATTAATAAATTAATAAATCACGGGACAATCTTTACACAAATCAATCTAGTCATAAAGTTAACTCTAAAGGCTTCTCTTATGAGTACCAGACGTCGATATACATACATATTTAGATATATAATAAATACTTACATACTTACATCAAAGACGCAGGAACAAACATTCGTGCTCATCACACAAATATTGGCCCTTACTGTGGATCGAACCAACGACTGCTGGCTTGAGAGGCAGGATTACTAACAACTCTACGCTATCCTCATCGTCAACTTTAGAATGAATAATATCCAACGATGTGGCTACGTTTTATTTTCTCTTAAATACAGAAATCAATTGGCGTGCGTTATTCTCTCTAAAACTCAATACTGGCTTTACCGATTTGAATAATTCATTTTTTTTCCACGCGAACGAAGTTGCGGGCACAATTAGTTTTAAATAAAAAAAAAATATAGATGAAAAATAAGGTCTAGTTAAAAATTGCATTTTTGTAAGAAAGTTTTTTGTCCATTGTATTTTAGTATTCCTCCTATCACGGAAACTGGTTTAAAATTAACCTACAACATTCGAACGGACAAACGAACAAAGTAAGTTAAATAAAATCTTGTAAAAAGTTGAAATAGGTTCTAATAGTATACAAAATAATCTCTCTCATTTGTTTACAAGAAATACCTGTCTGAAAATTTTTACGCGGGCAAACGCTTTATCGCTTGGTAAGATTGTGTTTTCCATTGTCGTCATGTTTTGGTTTTTTCTTTATATCTTTCAGTTTCATGCTAAAATCTTCAACGTGTTTGCTTATGAATAAACACTCTTACAAATTATCCATAATCTATCTATGTATCTTACTATCTATACAGGGTGACATCGAAGACGTGATCAGAAACCAGTTTTTCAGACTCGGTAATACTCGTAGATGGTCATTTTCAAGCAATATTAGTTACAAGAAACAAAAGCATTTTTTTTTGTTAATTTACCCCTTAATTAAAGCACCGATTCAGTAAATCATGGTTACCCATTTTAAGAATCATACCTACCCTCTTTAGATCTTTGACGTCACCCTGTATAAAAATGTATGTGGGTATGTAAGTTCCCTAAGAACTCCAAAACGGCTGCAGCGATTATAGTATTTTTTTTTTAGCTTATCTTCGGATTAGTCAATCGGGTGATCCTGTGACATTTGGTAGCATCTGGCTATTAGTGGTACCCGTGCGAAGCCGGGGCGGGTGGCAAGTGATACTATAAATGAGAAGACGTATTTGTTTGTTCTTCTTTCACGTTAAAATGGAGCAATGGATTGACTTGATCTTTTGCATAAGGACAATTGGAGGACCGGAAGCGAACACAGCCTACTTTTTATCCCGGAAAAATCTACCACTCCTGTGGGAATAGCTACAAACATCCACGCGGATTAAATCGCAGGCAAAAGGTTGGGTAAAATGTATTTATATACTTCAAGACATAAAAGACTAGTAAACTCATAACCCTCCTCGTTTGCTTTGCCGTAATAGGAGAATACCTAAAGTTTACGCAAGCTAAACCACGCCTAAGATAGTTTAGTAATACGATAGACGCATTCACCTAAAAGGTCGGGATGTGTTGGCTTTACCAAAGGGTTCATGCTTGACCCACTTACCTACTATCAGCTCAGGATAATATTAAAAACGTTTTTGTAATGATACATACCAAAATAATCCTATTTAGAGTTCCGTTTCCGAAGGGACCAACGGGACACGACGTCCGTCCGTCCGTCCGGGCGTCCGTCTGTCAGAGGCCTGTAACTCAGCAACGATGAGAGTTAGAAAGTTGGAATTGTCATAGAATATGTGTTAAGGCATGAATACTTGAAAATATAAAAAAATCTTAAGCCTGAGAAACTCCTCATACATTGATACCCTAAAGGCCCGGGCACACCAAACGCGGATGCGCCGCGTTTGCGGCGCGAACGCGGGCACGCGAAGTTGTATTTAATACGGCCGCCATGTCCAGAGGCACACCGAAGGCGTCGCGAAAGCGGCGCGGGGCGAACGCGGCGCGAAAGTGGTGCGAAAGCGGCGCGGGGCGTGAGCAACGCGGGCCCGCGTTCGAAACGTGTTGACGCCGCCGCCCGCGTTCGCGCCGCAAACGCGCCGCAACCGCGTTTGGTGTGCCCGGGCCTTAAAGATTGACTGATTTTAGACCAATTTTGTTCCAGCCGTATTTCCATAGCGACTTAAGTTTCAGCTATCAAATTTGGCTTGATTTTAGTTTATACTCCAAAGTCTAATAAAAAATATCAATTTAATGGTGTTCTGTTATAGAAATGTGAAAAATATATTGAAATCAAACCAAAAAAAGACCGCTGCAGCTTAACAATCTGCCTACTTAGTTGGAACTGTCAAAGTTCTTATAGCATTCATATACAGTCTATTATTGATTGATTGCGACCATGCCAAATTGGCGTAGTACGGAACATTCGGTGCGTGAGTCCGACTCGCACTTGACCGGTTTATTTATCTTATACAACGTGTCCTTGGCAATTAGACATCAAATAAAAACCCGTAAAATAGTGCTCCTCGAAAGCGCTATACAATTTCTTTTTTAAGATAAGAATCAAAGTTTTCAAGCTAATCTCAACTAAACAAAAACAAATAGTTACATAGTGTATAAACCATTTACAATAGCTACAAAAATAAGGGACACTTGAATTGACAGGACCTACATAATATTATGGGACCTGTGAAACCGGTCGCTGGCGATTATTTGACTTTGTTGATCTTTACTTTAATCAATATTCAATAAACGTATAGACCTAGAATTTGTTTTAACTGACAACCTATCAAAATTGGTCATTAACTTTTTAAGGGGTGGAAATCGTTATCGCCTTTTATAAGAAAAGCCGCTCTCACACTCCTCTTAATACATTTTTTTTTATTGCCAGCGACTTCGTCTACCTGCAAGTACTTTATCACGCACAGCGCCATCTACCGAGGAGTAGCGTTTCTCATATTTCCATTATTTTGTATATTCCTGAAAATCCTTCTAGGTTATCGGGGTAAAAAGTATCCTTTAAGTTGATTGGCAATAAAAATGGAAGAAACAAACAACCTTTCTCATTTATAATATTAGGTTTTTTTATATACGTTCATTGGTGTGATTCTGCAGCAGCTGCTGATCAGCGGATAAATGGAATCATTAATTTATGGCCGTTCCCGATATTTAATCCGCTGATTACTACGGGTTAAAATTTGATATTTGCCGCATACCAAACATTATGTCAATTTTACCCAACTACGGAGAAGCAAAAAGGAGGGTTTTGATTTTGACCGGTATGTTTTGATTTTGGGTTCATCTGTTCCCTCATAACTTCTACAGGTCATACTTTGACAGATGAAGTAAAGCTTTGGAAGCGTCTTGATTGTCTGCTAATTATAGGCTATGTGGCGTTATATCAAATTGAATATAGCGCCCGCTAGAGAACATAAAGTCATGAACAATTATTTTTTTATGATAACCTGTTGGCTATCAAATGAAAGGGAGTAATTAGCACATTTCAAATATATATATATTGTTAGCTGTTTCATTCATATTTTTAGAGCGTGACGTTTCAGTAGTCGGGTTTCGTTTTTAAACTTATTACTTGTTTAAAATGTAGTAAGCAAATCTATTCACGGATTGAATATTGGAAACGGCCATGAATTAATAATTTCGTTAGACTGTAAGGACAAAGTCGTTCGGTCTAAATTGGAATGTGTCCTTAATGGCTGATCAATCACATGAGCGTCGGTGGCCTAGTTAAGAACATCCTAGGCTAAACATGCCAACTCGTAATGTAGTAGTAAAATAAAAAATACACCATCCTGTGTAGGGAATAAATACTTATTTCTTTATTTTCTTTCTTCTTTGTTAAGAGAATAATGATTTAAATAAAATCACATAACTTTTTTCGATGAATCTGATAATTAGTGGTTTCGTTTTATCGATTTAATTAACATTATAAATAAAAGACAATAGAGTTCATTTTTCCTTGACCATTCCTTTTAGCGAGATATGTGGTGTATCATGAACGTATCTAAAGCTGTACGTCGAACGTAGCAGCTTACCCTTGTTATGGAGTACTCAGTGTTTGTCTTGGCTACGACGTAGCCTCGTAGCACTGGCTTCGTAGCTAGTGCTACAAAAGGTTATCGACATTTTAACGCTTGCTTTTAACTGATTGGATATTTAACGGATTTTTCCTTTACACTCGTATAACATGTCGCGTAGCGTTGAATTATAAATTTAGCTTTTAGTGAAAATTCGTTTTAATTTAGGTATATCAGCAAAATCTTGATGGCTGATGCCCTTTTTGACGTCACAGGTCAGTTTATTTTTTAATTAAGTAGGTATATCACAGCGTTATCTTGCTAGTTAATGCATTCTTGATTGACGTCAAATATTTAACTTTATTTTTGACTGCAATGCCAACGTGTTAACGCTTGTGGAATTCTGTGACTCTATTCAACATTGGGGATTTCACATACACCTTTGAATTTCTTTGCACGATATTTGAATTTCTTTACACGGTTGACACGGTTAGCCTAAAGTCTGTTCGGCGAGAGCTGATAAATATTATGATATCGTTTCGAAATAGCGACTGTCGCTTAACTATTGCAAACTGTATGATGGGCGTCGCTTATTGCCGCGCGCACGGAGTTTCGTGGTACGAGGGACGCAGATGTTGTCACTGCACGCGCCGGGTGGACGGTGCCGAAAACAATATATTTGTTTTGTTCATATACACAATAGCCATATTGCAAATTAATCTCTTATAATTTGCGCGTCAAATGTCACATAAATTCAATAATCTGCACTGGCTACGGTCAAATATATTATTTTTTTATCTATGACACATGTTTACAACGTGTTGAGTATGGATATGACGTCTCTTGTGTCTTTCTATAATATGTATGGCATTGGCTTCGAGTGTGTCGTTCGGGTGTTCGCGTGTTTCTTTCTGTTTATACAGTTAGGCAATTCAATAATAATATTCTATGAAAAAAATATAATTTTTCCCTTTAATTTTTTATTATCATCTTTAAAAATAATTAGCGAGCCGCTATTTGTAATGAGTTAAGAAGCCCTGACTTTTTATTTTTTTTTATCAACTCTCGAACCGTACAGACCGTAATTGCTAGTGACCCTGCCTCTGAAGTCTGAAGCTAGCAGTCTTGGGTTCGATCCTTGGTAAAGGCAAATATTTTTGTGAGAAGCACTAATGTTTGTTCATGGGTCTTGGATTTTTCCTAAGTATTTAAGTATTTATTTATTTATATAATTATGTATATCAAGTGCGAGTTAAACTCTACGTTATTTACTATGTTACTTCAAATACCATAGACTTCTTATAGGTTTTCCTGTAATCTATAGGTAACGAACTATTTCCTGTATTTTTTTCATTATTTTAGCCCCGGTAGTTTCGGAAATAAGGTGGGGGAATGTTCAATTATTGCCTATTTTCCTAAATAACTTCTAAACTATTTTACTTAAAAATTTAAATACTTTAAAATTCAAAAGAAAACATACTTAATATCCTCACAACAAGCCCTTTCATTTGATATGTCACACTACATAAGATGCAGAACTTTTATTTTAAATTTTTTAATTTACCCCGTGGCCCCTATGTTTAAAATTCATATATTTACGTCATGCGTCCGTGTAGCGGTCACCGACTTACATATGTATACCTAATTTCAACTCAATCCATCCAGTAGCTTCGGAGCAAATTGGCTGTGACAGACGGACAGACAGACAGACAGACACACGAGTGATCCTATAAGGGTTTCGTTTTTTCCTTTTGAGGTACGGAACCCTAAAAATAATTACAGATCAAATTTGTTAACTTAACCGTAAAAAATCCGAATCACACATGCTTCATAGAAGATCAACCGCTGCGAATCGGCCCAAATTGTTCAAAGGAACACGCCCTGAATCAAATTAATAAAGGGCTATCAATTAAGCTCCGACTCGGATTCGATTTATTCGATTCATTGCGAATACTGTTATAGAACAAGAGACCGTGGCCTCTATTCGACATCGCATTGCGATAGATATCGCGTAAGGCTTAACGATGCGTCTTTGCTGTCACTTTAATAATAGCCACCACATCGTAGCAAAATAATTAGCGAAATCATTTAGGCAATGTCGCATACAGGGCGGCTATTCGGGTAGAGTGATACTGCAGCGACCCGCGATCGAGACTCGCATCTCGCTCTTACGCATAAAGCATCGTGCGGAAGAGTGGGACGAAAAATCTCCCGAGTCGCTACAACATCACTTAGCGTTCCCGAATAGAGGCGCATGGTTGTAATTACCCGACTGCGCAACGCAAAAGAGGGTAATGTGTTTATCAGCCTTTGTATGTTTGTTTGTATGTATGTTTGTTTCTTTGTGGCGCTCTAGAGATCAAACGCGTGGGCCGATTTTGATGTTTCTTACGTCAATCGATTTGTTTTCTATAAAATTTCATCACCGAACTCACCAGCGAACCTACCTTGACCCGTCAGAGCGTATAAACTATATGTTTGCGCGGGTCTTCGACCTTGGTCGTATTTTGACGCAGCCGGCCACGGACGTAGGTACGTAACTCCGTATAATGCGTACGAGCGCGCGGGTCAATTTATGGTAGTTGGATGAAATGAGCGAGATTTGTTAGCGAATCCACAATCCCGTGTGATGATACTACTATATACTTGGTACTGACGCGCGTGGGGACTGTGTCCAGTCCCTCTCGCTATGAGAGGAGGCATATGCCCAGCAGTGGGCATTATAGGCTCATGATGATGATATCTTAGTTTTCATTGATATTAAGATCTTCTTTGGCCTCGCCTTTTCCCATTACGTCTTTCCCAATCACGCGACGCCATTTATTTCGATCTTCTGTAAGTCCCATCTCCCTTTTGGACCTTCATTATCCATGTGGTTTGAGGTCTCCTCCCCTCTTCTTTGTTGCAATGGAAAGGCACTTTTTTACGACATGGTCATGCGTTCGTTGAAGTACATGACCGTACCATCTCAGTTTGGACTCCTACTTTATCCCCTATTTCTGCAACCTCGAAGCTCCCTCTAAAATATGTTCGATGCGTACCTTGTGCTCGAGTTGGTGTGAATAATATTAAGATCTTGTTTAAGTAAAACGATGACTATTGAGTCCATAAAATATCTTTTAGCCTAGATATAAGTTGATAACATTATAACATTTATTGGGGTAAAAAGTCTTCTTTTTGAATAGCAAATATTTGGAAGCCGATCTCTTAATATAAATTTTAATAATTCAATGCCAAAAATATAACTTTATGAGACTTAAATTTATACCCACGGGTTAGGCTAGATCGGGTCTTGTTCTATCACTCCGTCACTTTGCTGTTCAGACGTCGCCGCATATCTTTCTTCGAAGTCTATTCCCGAATAGTATCTAGGCGGAGCGTGACTTTCCTGGGACGCTGCAAGGAGAAAACTGACAACGGATGGCGTGGAAATAGAAACATCATGTGAAGAAATAGTAATTTGATCAGAAAAGGTTATCAATTCCTACGCCATCCGTTGCCAGTTCTCGCCTTGCACCGTTCCAAGAATCTGACGCTTTGATGTGCGGCGATGTGCCTTGTTAATCGTTAAGGGTATCGGTATTAGTGTCATTTGACTAGCTTTAGTCCGAAAAGAACCAACAAAAAAATAAAGAAGGGCATTAGCAAACCATACGGTATTATCACTTTCTACAAGATAGTCTACACCCTGAAAACATCCTATTTAACGCACTATTTACAGCTTTGAGCTGAAATAAAAGTCTGCGCTTTGAATATTGATCAATCTTTGATATTTAGAGCTATATCTTTCTCAATGAAAACAAGGATAAATCCTGCTTGCACCAATTTTTTTTAATTGTCAAAATTCAAATTACTTCGCTTATAGTCTTTGCGCCTGCCAATTTTGATGCGGTATTTTTCACATAAATGATTTTGTACCTATTCAAATTACTACCAAATTCAAATTGTATTGATAGATATCAAACACATATCAAATTTGGCAGGAACAACGACGATATTAGCAATCCTGATATCATAATAATTGAAGTCACTTCAAAAAATGCACGTGTCAAAACCACCCAGCATACAGACTGAACTTTCTATTCGACATTGCGATGCTGCAAAAAACATCTACAATAGCTATTTGCTAAGTAGCTCTTACTTAACAGCAAGGGCGGCTGCAGCATCGTACAACACCATATCTACGCGATATCACTTAGGCAATGGCAATCTATTCGAATAGTGTCCCTAAATAAATGTTATAAATATCCGTTGATAAATGAATCAGCGACAGGCATTTCATCACAAAATCTTACAAAAATCTCATAACTTAGACCCGTCCTGACGCAATGCTGTGACCAAGAAGTTTAAAATCCCTTTGTGGAAGCATCAATCTTGCTTTGTATTCCGTTCCGGCTGTTTATCTGTTTCGCCAGTGGAGACGAACTAACTCAAAGTATTTTATGAGACAATCAATTACATTTTTTTACGGTCGGCGTTAATGGGTCTGGCAGTTTGTTTCTTGAATTTAAAGGTGGTATAAATATGTCCGCATCTCATCCTATGGATGTTGTAAAAAGTGACTGAGGGATTAGCAGAAGGATAGGCAGCAGCGGCCTCCGAGTAAACACCCAGCGGCAATCGCCAACCCACCTGTCAAGCGTGGCGATAATGCAAAACCCAGCAAAACGAAGACAGTGTTCCCGACGGTAGCGGTCATGGTAACAGCTGCGGCATGGGGTGCTGAAGGGAATCCCAAGAAGACGCCCAGCTACCACAAACAAGAGTGAAAGTGCGGGACTCCGCTAGATGCCACAGCAGCATAGGATCGGTCGTTGTGGCGATCATTGGAGGAGGCCTATGTCCATCAATGGACGTCTTTCAGATAAAATAATGATGATGATAAATATTTCTAAATAAAGGATGGCAGAAGATTCTGCAGCGGCATTTAAGTGATAACGGCAAATCTTGTAAGTCAAAATATTCAGCGCTAATCAAGTTCCCAAAAGAAACATTCCCTTTTTAGTATCCTTAAGCGGGCTAGTTTTTAGGCAATTTATTGCTGCAATTTGGACTATCCCTAAAGAGATTTCATCATTACATCACTAATGGGGACAAATAGATTGAATGTAAACTTTTGAGGATAGCCTGAAATGCAGCAACAAATTGCCGAAAAACTATCCCATTTACGAGCCTCTTAAGAACCTAATTCATCAAAATTGCAATATTAAAATGAGCGTGCCAGCCAACACACGTATAAATAACCATTTATTCTCAAACTGGTTAGTAAAATTCTTCCATGTCGATATTAGTGTAAGTGACGTTAATCTACTTTATCTTGAGTGAATGCCGATTGAGCACTTCCATTTATCCACTTAGGCTCACAGCCATTGAAGATCATTCACGACTTAATACGACGCTTCCTACGCTCTTGATAAAATAACCGCCTCAGCTTCTGGTTCAGTCTACATTAGTAGAATTCGGTTCTTGACCATTATTTAAAAAGTATTGTTGGCTGATTGTTACCTCATTTTAGATCATGTAAAAATATTTTTCATCATGAATTTTTCACATTTTCAAGGAAAAAGCACTAATAGTATTTTTCATTTTTAAATTTGCCACTTAAACGCTATCATACTTTCCCGTGTGATGTCAACATAACTGAAACCGGTCGTAAACGTCAATAAAAGCATAGTCTGTATGAGGGTGCGGTCCGAATAACACTCACGGCGATCACAACGATTCAGGTGGGCAGCGTGATTCGAAACGCAACCGACCTATGCAAACGTCATACGTCGTGACTGGTGTTTAAAGTCACGTGACTTAGAACTAAAAAATTAGGTTTTTAATTTATTAAATTTTAATTGATCTTTATTTATTTTTACATAAATCCTGTTCTATAATGTACATTGAGGGTTAAGCTACCATTCCACAGAAATATGTTAATTTTTGTGAATATAGTCAAGTAGCCAATTGTGAAAACTTACTTCTGGAGTGTTGTAGGTTTAATTAATGTAGTTTGTGACTTAAAAAAAAAGGTTCTCCTTTTTTACCCAACTGCGTGAAGCCAGAAGGATGTATGCGGCATAAAATCGGATGTTTGATTTTAACTTCTGTACTACTGGACCGATTTTAATAAATAGGGTATCATTATGATCCGTAGAAAATGTCTAATTATAGTAGTTTATAAAATGATTCTAAGAAAGCGTTGTACTAGGAGCAAAACATAGTTTTGCGAGGCCAGTCGGGTTTTATTTATTAACTTTATTGCAGTTCAGCAACCCCTTTTAAATAACGTTAACAAAGTGACAATGTTTTAATCATGATGTTAGTTCCTGCCTGATTTTGACCTCAAAATCGAGATTTATAATTCTACATTTTTTATATCGATTACGAAATAAACAAATTACTTATAAACGAGGGTACTCGTTTATAAGTAAGCCGATAACGATAATAATTACAAAGCATTTACAAACATATACGAGATAATTCCTATAAAATCTCCAATAAGTAATACGTGTAGCAACTCGAGTGTCCTGCACGAGTGTGATATTGACACTCGGCCCTTCAGATGAAATATTAATAACTCCGGAACACTGGCCGTCGGGGAAACGTATCGGAAACAACTACTTTATTGTACAAGCTACCTTATCTTTCTAAAGCTCATATCTTACTTCCCCATGTAATTGAAAAAACAATCCTGTTTCTGAGCATTAGGGTTTAAATTGCAAGCAATAGGAAATGCATCTATAGTGCTAAAATAAAATAAAAAACCGAAGTGCGAGTTAAACTCGCGTGGAGAGGGTTCCGTTCCGTACATGATTATCTGAAATATCGTAGGTTACTTTAAATACCATATACTTCTTATAGGTTTTCCTGTAATCTATAGATAAAGAACTAATTTCTTTATTTTTTCAAAATGATAGCCCAGTAGTTCCGGAAATAAGTGGGGGGGGGGTGGTCAATTTTCGCTTATTTTCCTAAATAACTTCTTAACTATTTTACTTGAAATTCAAAATAAAATATACTTAAGATCCTTACAATTAGCCCTTTCATTCGATATGTCACACGATATAGGTTCCTTAATTTTTTTTAAATTTTCAAATTTACCCCCCAAAGTGGCCCCCATGTTTAAAATTCATATATTTACGTCACGCATCCGTGTTGCGATCACCGACTTACATATGTATATCAAATTACAACTCAATAGGTTCAGTAGTTTCAGAGCAATTAGGCTGTGACAGACGGACAGACAGACAGAGAAACACACGAGTGATCCTATAAGGGTTTCATTTTTTCCTTTTGAGGTACGGAACCCTAAAAAAGCGTGAGATTTTCCATAGGGACTAGGCCTGCGCTCGTGTGCCGTATCAAATACTATCAACGAACAATACCGAATGTTACTCAGTTGTTACACGTGAACCGCAAACTTCAATTGTGATGCAGTTTTTTTGATAGCAAATCCACCGACTAAAGACTTTCTACCAGAGCTATGTGAGAAAGCTGAGCGGTGAATGAGGAATAACCCACCGACAGGACTGCTTTATTTTTTGAGAGCACCTCTACTTGTATGCGTGGATTATTAACCTGTGGATTAACCAATAATCTTTTATTTAGATAATAGACGTGTTAGTGTTTATCTAAATGTAAGTATTAAAGCATGCTACATGTATTTTTATCACGTAATGCACCTACATAGTAGTCAGTTTTATATCTTCTTCCACCGTTACCTCGATCGAAGGTTAGCTGGAACAGATCACTTGTCTTATTTTAGAGTTTCGTATCATTTAAATTGTTTCTGTTTTGGTTAAACAAATAGTATTGGTGAGTTTATTGCGGATGTTTTTCAAAGCAGATGTCAAATTTTGTGAAATTGAAATTGAATTATAAATATTTATATTTAGTAGGCTGCAAGGGCCTTCTAAATATAATTTTTTTTTTAAATTTTTCATCTAATTTTTTCCATTAACCTCGTATCAAATCACAGAAAAACCATATTATGTTTAATTGCAAAAATGTATACTACATACATACATACATAGCATCACGCCCGAAATCCCTAATGGGGTGGGCAGAGCCACAAGACTACTTGTGGCCACGTTCGATTAATTAGTCCTAAGATGGTATGATGAACTGTATGGTGACAGGTGATCAGCCCATCGCCCATACTGATAGTCCACCATGTTGGAGAGGACCCGTCCCTTAGTCGACTTTTACGACATGCCAGGATGATAAGCATCTGCACGCATTCTATGCTATTTCTTCACTCCCAGTGCAGCAGAGGAGCAAAAATGTATACTACTGTTACTAATTCTTCCTTGAAAGTTCATTACAACTCATAAAAGGTAATAATTATTAACAAAGAATTTGTTTATGAAATACGACTAATGATAACTCAGTATCATAATAATATCCAACTAATATACATATATATTTATTATACCACGAAGGTGGCCAACACGTAATATTATAAAAGTATTTATAAAATTAAGAAATACATGGCAAAATGTGTATGAAATACATGTGATCCGAAACATCTGTGTCATTTCCTCAATATCCAACCAGAGCGGCCTACGAGCTCTGATAAAACTATGTTCTTATTGACGAGCGATGCTTTTATTTTGTGTAGTAAACATTAATATAAATGCATATTTTTTTCAGCTATTTTATTGCGACCCAGTACCGTTTAAGACCTAATGTCGAATTCTATAATAAAACCGTGGGAGCTCACCAGGTAGTGGCTGACTAGGGCCTCTATTCGGTACTACTAAGCGATAAGCATATTATGCGTATTTCCAGTCGGTTATATCTTATGGTCTGGACCTTTGGGGATTGGCTGCAGACAGGAACCGACCCTTTATAATACAGAAAAAAGTAATTCGTCTGATGGCGAGGGTCGCTCTCGATACTCCGACTCAACAACTATTTGTCAACTTAAATATTCTAACACTCCCATCCACGTTTATTCTCGAGGTGGCAAACTATGTACGACAAAACCTCAACGACTTTCCCATATGGAAGTGGAACAGCAACAGGTTCCACAATATGCGGCGTCATGACCTGGAACACCCGAGACATCGCTTAAAAAAAACAGGGAATCTCCTGCATGCAATAGGCCCAAAAATTTATAAAAAATCCCTGACCATATTAAGGATTGCAGATCCTGGCGGGGATTTACCTTAAAACTTAAATAATTTTTACTACAAAAGGCCTATTATAGGGTTTAGGATTTTTTTATTAAATTAGTTCTAATATATTTTTAATCATATGTAATTTTAGAATATAATCAATTGTATAAAATCCGTGACGATGTATGAACAATACTCAATAAAGAATATGAATATGATAGGGATTATTATTTGGCTACAATATGGCAGTTCTGTTTTTATAATCAGCAGCTGCATTGTAAACATCACTATCTCGCTTAGGCAATGTTTAATAGATTCTTAGGTATACATGCTACTACTTATATTCTATGCATATATATGCGCAATTTTCCTGGATAAAAAGAAGTATATGTCCGTATCCAGCCTTCCAACTATCGCTACGCAAATAATCAAGTCAATCTGTCCTTGAGTAGAATAATTATTAAAGTAGCTTATGCCTTGTCCAAGGTCCAACCTATCTCTATGCCAAAATTCATCAAAATTGGTTCGGCAGTTTAGGCGTGAAAACGTAACAAACAGAGTAACTTTCGCATTAATTAGGATAGGAAGTAAGAATTTTATTAATACAAAGCAGGAAAAATTTAACAAATCATACGTTTTTTTTTAATTACATTATCTACGACACGTTTATTCTTAAACCGTAACAAAAAAAGAAGAGTCTACAGTCAGAGTTTAAATTTAAACCGCGCAGGTACCACATTAACGACGCACCCTAATGAATGTTATATAACAGGTCGCAAACTGCTGGGAAGGCGTAATAATACTAGCTGCTATGCTCAGCCGATACAATTTAAGCTAGCGGAAATTAACAGCTTCTAGTTTCGAGCGGAGCGGAGCGGGCGAGGGAGCGGAACCGATTTATCGGGGCTAGGTTTTGGTGTTTATCGGTGGCAGTTTACACTAAATGTGGAATATGTGTTAGTGTTGTATTTTGTACTACTGCGCCTCTATTCGGGAACGCTAAGTGATTGTGTAGCGACTCGCTAGCGAGATTTCTCATCCCACTCTTCCGCACGACGCGTAATGCGTAAGAGCGAGATGCGAGTCTCGTTCCTGACTGTTCCCGAATAGACGGCTTGGTCTATCCTACTGCAAGTAAAAAGCCTCGCTAGTAATGCTTACGGCCCGGGCAAACCAAATGCGGTTGCGGCGCGTTTGCGGCGCGTTGTAGAACGGCGCGGGCGGAATTACCATGCCACACCGCGATGGCGCGGTCCCGCGCTACTTTGGTGTGGCATGGTAAATCCGCCCGCGTTCGCGCCGCAAACGCGCCGCAACCGCGTTTGGTTTGTCCGGGCCTTTAGAGTGCAGCCTATTTTTTAACCGACTTCAAAAAAGGAGAAAGTTCTCATTTCGGTTGATTTTTTTAAAATGTTTGTTACTTCCGAACTCCGTCGTTTATAAACCGATTTTGAAAATTCCTTTTTTGTTGGATAGGGTATACCTGCAAGTTGAGGTGTGATGACAGGATCTGTGAGGAATCAATGAAACTCCTCAAATATTATAGTTGTAGGCACGCATATAGCGATCTTGGTATTTTCTGTAACAACTGAAGCAGTTGCGTTCCAAAAGCATTATTTGGTGAAGTGGAACTTATGGGGATGACCACAGATGTCCACCGGAACTCCTGAAAGTAAATTATTTCACGTTTTTACTTTTCAAAGGGTTTTTGAAGTCGGTGTTTTTACTCGTTAATTATTGTATTTAGGGTCATTTAACATTTAACAATTTTATTGCTAGGAATCTTGCAGCTGGCTTCTGTGCTTGGTAACAAGTTTTGGTTCAAGCAAAAAGCCTTGCTACGCGCTACAACCGTAACACGTAGCGCTACGTGGCAGTGAAATAATAGAAGCGTGGTAATTTGCAACAATAAATGGAACTTTAAAGTTCGTATTTTACCATTTTAGCCCGTAATATCCTTCAGCTCTGTGTGATTTTTCCGTAAAACAATTTCATCTCATTAACCGCCATGTGGTATTACAAAGGCTTGAGAACTAGCTTTAAATAATGACTAACAAAGTTGATTGTATAATTATGAAATATGTATTTCGATAAACTATTCGTCAGGAAATGCTTCCTTTCGTGGAAAAAGTACTAATGAGTTTTAACATTAAACATATCTCACTAATTGTATTTTACATGGGAAGATTTTTTATTTGGTTAAGTTAATAATGGCCATTTTCAAAATTGTTTTAACTCTGATGGTGAAAATTATTGATATCGAAGTAAGCTTGCCGGTAGACATAAAAAATATTGTGAGTAATAAATTGAACGGTGTACTGACTATGCGTATGAACGTATAATAGTAATAATAATAATAACTATAATAGCCATTTATTTCAGGCAACAAGGCCCATATCATAGAGAGCGTCGGTGGCCTAATGGCTAACCCGGGTTCGTAAGTCCGGGTTCGAATCCAACCGGTTGCCATGTACCAATGAGTTTTTCTAACTTATGTTCATTATCTGTCTGCGAATTGCGGTAACCGATGCTCTTACGGTGAGGGAAAACATCGTGAGGAAACCTGCACATTTGGGTAACTAAATGTGTAACCATGATCCAATTGGTCTGGTTCACCTGTCACAAGGGTTACGGAGGTCAGACGGCAGTCGCTCCACTGTGATAACCCGACCTGCTGAATCCGGGATCATGGTCAAAGCGTACCCCGTAGCGTAAGCGTAGACGGGAAAAAGCGCTAGGAAAGGAGAACAAGGCCCGTAACAGACATACCTTAAAGACTCGGCGCTGACGGTGAACGTGAGACCCAACCTTAGCCTGAAGCACTGATCAGCCTTGGCACTGATCAGTGCTTCAACAGATAAAAGCTTCTGCATGGCAAAGGTTAGTGTTCCGTTCTCCGTTTTCATGTCTGTATCGCGTACAATTTTTTTTATATGCTGGGGATATTCGACGTTTTTTTGCAGAAGGTATTAAGAAGTAAGACACCTATAACACCCTTATAAATAAATAATAAAATATTCATTTATTTAGGTAGAAATAGAAATAGAAATAGTTTAATTTGTTCAACACAGGTGGGTACAAAAAATATACACATAAGGTCTTGTTCATAGAGGAAGTATCACTATGTTGCGCCGCGAGGCATACAAAATTGTTTATGCAGTTAATGTCTAAATATGTCATGTAGTTAAATATATCAATGATTAAACGAATACCGAATAACGGTATAAACCCATTAACAATTAATTACATGAATTACACAATAAATTATTAAATTAAATTATATTAAATTAGATTACATTATATTAAAAACAAATTGAATTCCTATTTCGACATATTATATTTTAAATTATAATACTTAATCGTTGTATTTTCCTTATAGCTTTCTGTTAAGTTGTTTTGTAGATGAATTTATTTCGAAATGATTTAACGTAGTACGATGGTTTGTCTCCTTAAGACGATGGGTTCTTTCATCATTGATATACAACTCACCGAAACCTAACCCACATGTTATACCCTTTATAATTGGCGGTTAACAGGCCGTTTGTTAGTTTGTCACGGTTAAACGTCTAATGTTATTGGTCTGGCGCGGGTGACGTCACAAAGCCAACGAACAGACGGTTCATTACCTCCCCGCGTGGACTAATTAATTGATTCTTCAGGGAATGGCGGCTCATTTCGGGTTCCATTATAGAAGAGTGATTTCTGATCGCGTCGATAAAATCATTTCTGAGTAAGATCATTTTTTAATTGACTGCGCAAGCCAAGGAAGGCAATGTTTTTGCACCTATGTGCAGGTAGGTATTCACGATTGTATATTTGTAGTATGTTATAGTGTCTTTTTTTTAATAAATAAATCAGGGGACAATCTTTACACAAATCGATCTAGTCCCAAAGTAAGCTCTAAAGGCTTAGGGTATCAGTACTAGACGACGATATAAATACTTATAGAGAAATAAATACTAAAATACATAGGAAACATCCAAGACTCAGGAACAAACATTCGTGCTCATCACACAAATATTTGCCCTTACCGGGGATCGAACCCATTGTCTTTGTGCCAGCATAGACGATATTTGCCTGGGTGAAATGAAATCATCGATATTGCAAGTGACATTAAAAACTAAACTAAATTTTCATATTGAAAAATAATGATCAATCCCGTTCGTTGTAGTAAAATAAAATAAAATATCTTTATTTTCAGACAGCTAAGTCCATAGGTTGTTAGTATACAATATAAACTTAAAAACTATATTAGTGTACCTACTTATATTTAAATTTAAATTGGTCGATCACCGAGCCACACGCTTGACGTGCAACTCAAACAAACTCTGTAGTAGGTGTGGGAATGGTTCAATGAAAGAACAAAACTTGGAAGATACTCAGCTTGTGTTGCTTCGTGTTCATGCAGGGAACGTGTGGAAATCGAGAAAGGAAGGCTAAACATGGTGCCCTGGACTTACCCGAAGGATTTTAACCAGGCATTCCTGACCATATTTGGACACGAAAATGTCATATTAAGTTTGTTGAATTCAAGCAAGATTACGACATATTAATTATCATTTATTTTTCTTATTTACAAAAACTCCAGTTTAACATTCCTTTATAAATGCTACGATGCCACGTTCTTAGCCACAAAGTCATTGAAGTTTAATACACCATGTCAAGAATAATTTCATTAATTGTCTTTGCCTGTCAAAGCTTACTAAATATTTTTCTTCGTTCATATTTTATATATGCACAGAAGAATCATGTCTACTCGTAGGACGAAATCATAACTTAAGTAAGTATAATAATGTATTTAAATTTTCCATTAAAAATTAAGGCCCTGCAAATTTAATATGTTATCATCGTGTATGAAATATGAGGACTCAGATAATAGTGTTTCTGTTTGCCTCGGTACCATCAAAGATCTAATTAAGTTTGTTTAGGTCTTCTATATGTGCTTGAAATAAACATAATAATTTACTTTGTAAATCATTTTAGTATACGTGAGATTGTTCACCCCAGAGAAGAATGCCACGTCTCTTGATTATTTTATTCCACCGACCGACCCAAGATTCCACACGGATTTATTATGTTAAAACCTTTCTCAAGAAAACGTAACGATATCAATAAGTAGTTTAGAAGTTATAGGCAAATACACCGACAGACAAATTAAGCGACTTCTTTATATATAACCGCAAAAGATGTAGCGTTAAGTGGTAGTGGACGCGAGCTCCCCTGGATGCAAGCAGCACAGACTCGGTCGCAGTGGCGATCATTGTGGGAGGCTTATGTCCAGCAGTGGACGTCTCTCGGCTGTGATGATGATGAATAAAAGATATTTCACAGTTAGCTTGCTTAACAGCGATAACGAACTCCTCCCTAACTTAAAGTCAACTACCTCTATTTTCAAAGTTAACGTCTACGATACGAAGCGATGCGAGTTGCCAAACAAACGAAAAGTGTACTTACAGTCTCTCGAGTAAAACGCCGCGTAATAATTCAACACTAGCAAAACAATGTGTATTCAGTGAAAAAACATTTTAAACGTCTACGCAAAAGGATTCATTTTGGTCCGACATAATTTAGACTCATCACTTTCTGGGGAGCGCCTTTGTATGCGGCTCTTCTCGCTAAGTACATTATGTAAATGTAATACTGGAGGCAGGACCAGTCGGTCCTTGTACGCTGCAAATAGCCAAGCCCAAATTATTAACTACAGACTGTAAAAATGCGATGCTCTTTTTTACTTTGCAGCAGTATCTAAAATTGTATGAGAGCTATTTTCTAGTCTGCGGTATTTAAAAGTTTCGGTTGTTGTAACAGATGGAATAGATGGGCAGAGAAGTGCATTGGCGGACAGTTTCATGTGAATTCTTATTGTTGTACATTTTCGTTGAAAGGTGGAGTAAATAAAATATACGCGCACCGAACGAAATAAGGAAGTTGCATAAAAATCAAAATGAGGTTTAAATTATATATAATGAAAGTAAATGTAAACAAAAGCATATAAGATTTTTATTTGATTAAGGGTCAAGATTTATGAAAAATATATATGTTTTTTTAGTTCTGATTTTAGTTTTTTGGACGTTGTCATCAAATTTATGTACTGTTTTATTTCTACGATTTTGGTTTAAAACAGTATTTTCGGAAATAATTGCAGATTTCGTTTAAACGCTATACATTCTGTACAGGCTAACGACAGCTGTGACGTCATAGCTGTTGTCCAATTTGCATGGACTGTTTATGCAAGTGGTATGAACAATGACTATTCAAAGCATTATAACTCATAAAATAAACAACATAATAATATTTTGCGTACACAGATCGGTTTCTATTACTCAGCACTTTCCAATACAAGATGAAAAAAAATTATACATGCATGCATATTATGTATTCTTTTTTTGAGATATACCACCACCAACACCTGCCAGTTATTATGCTGATATTGAAGTTACATTAAAGAGTCGTCCAATAAACAAAAGTGGAATGTGAGAGCACTCATTATAGCTAACCGTATTGTTTTATTCTTGTAGGTAATATAGTAGCGAGTTACAGAAAGTCGTAACCAATAAGCCAAATAGGAAAACGTGCCATTTAAAACATTTTTATGCTATTCCAGATTTGCTAAGAAAAGAAATTCATTCATAATTTTGCCATGTGATGTTTTTCAAACAGTCTTGACTGTTTTCAGTTAAACTCATTCAAAAACTCCTTTGTCACCGTAGATTATGATTAGTATAATTCCCTTTTACTTACATCTATCCAGACCTAAATCCGCGAGTGTCGGAGCTAGTTTTAATTTAGAAGGATTTCTAGTGATCCTGGCTCAGGGATTAAAACTTACACCTCAGACGACTACCCTTTGATATTATAAGTCTGGTCTGGAAGAAGTACTATGAACATAATACCAACTAAATGAGAATTGAAATCGCATTGTGTAACTCTTTACGAGTAAAAACAATGGGCTGCCCTGTGCTTTGCCTCATGATGCTAGGGCATCTCCCGTTAATTAACATGTCTAGAAAGCAGGTTTTTATATAATTAGTTTAATACTAGAAATATGGATTTCCGCAAAGTAACGCCTGAATCTATTAACAAATTAGTTTAATATTTATACATATAATTAGTTTAATTGGGAAAATGGATATAGGATATCAACTTTCTGGGAACCAGTTATCAGCAAGGGCACACTGAAAAAATGGAAGAGCTAGAAAAAAGAAAAAATAATTGCTAATATCAACCAAGCTACTTATTTCGGACAGAGCTTGCAAAGCTGTTTGCTGAAATCAAACAAGTCGAAGCAATCACATGTCTATAATTTACAAAGCTGTTATTTATTTTCAAATAAGACTCGGTTGTATGTAGCCGTAAAGTTTTAGCAAAGTCAAATTGGTACTTTGCTGTCACTTCGTTTTTTTTCGTGCAAGCGTCGAGATATAACGTTGAATAAATCGTCGGATATTGTCAGTGTTGTACACCGACCGTGTACCTTTTATACCGGATCAAGAAAAACAAAACCTAGTTTGAAAAACACGCTCGACTCAAGGATGCTGACACCCGCCACTTTAGTCAACTCGTGACTAAAGTGGCAAGTCGTTGCAATACGGTCAAAACTTCGGGGTCAATAATAATTTTTAACGCGGTTAAGTCCCGTATTTTTCACACAAAATTTATACCTATTTATTAGTTGATAAATAGCCTTCCAAAAGACAAGCAAGACCTATATCTGTGTCATTAAAGCAATAAAAAATATCAAGAAATATTTCTTGTCCTGTAAAGACATAGAATATATATTGTAAATCCTTACCTCATCATGTATAACGTTAACTAGTTAATCTAAGTTAAATTTAAGTATAAACTATAACAACCATGAACTCTCTGACTGCGCTTAAGCCACCCTGGCTTCTGCAGTCATAAATGCACTTAAAATATGCAAATAATGTAAAATGAATCTTTAAATAAAAATAAAATAAAAAACCTACCGAAAATTACGCAAGGTTTAAATTACATCACACCTCACTGTAATTAGTGACATTACATGCTTAAACTGTTGGTCTCTAGAGGGCGTTATGGATTTACAATCGTTAATTACTCCCGTTTGCTCTACATGTTGCACCATTTATAGACACGCCATGCGCGTACTTTTAAGTGACTTCGACCAAAATTTCCAAAATTAAACATTATATTCATGTAGGTACTTATGGTATTAGGGCCAATTCGAAAGTGTTTTCGCTAAATTTAGAAGTCGCTAAATTTGAAATAAGAAACGGTCGACTCGATTTTGAACATTGGAGCAATATAAATCGAGTTTGACGTTTCTTATTTTAAATTTAGGCAATCTTAAATTTAGCGGACACCGTTTCGAATTGCACCCATTAATGAAGTAAATAACTTAATGTTTGTTATCCTTAAAAACCTTTTAAGACCAAGCCAATCACTTGTAAAACTGGCTAATGACTGATCTCAAGCTATACCGAAATTACTTACACGAATATACCTTGGAGAAAGTTCCAAAAGTTGTGTTGTTTATTTATGTTTCTTTTCCTACTTATACCTTGAGATACCGCAACTTACTACCGTAAGGTAAGGTACCCAACAGTTGGACAAGTTTTAATCCGCGCCGCCAGCGGCAATCGGGCGGTAAGTCGTTTTAAATTAAAACTTGTTGAAGATCCTTCCATCGGATTTACAAAGAGTTTACGCTTTAAGCACCAACTTGGATTCCTGGTTACATGCAACATTGATCAGTGGTTTCCCAAACTAAAAAGAATGAATAATAGATTCAAAAAACAAGTCCTCTGGCTATTTGGGACAGTGCAGGCGCCTTTTATGCCACTAAGATACTGTTAGACAGCCTATACACGTTCCACTGCTGAGCATAGACGTTCTCTCATAATAAGACAGTGCGGATTGGGGACTTCACAAATATCATTTACGTCGCAGGGGGGCTAGCACTAAATGCCCACAAGTCCTTTGTCGCTAAGTGCGTCTTTGTCAAACTAGTGAAATATGTAAGGGATGCACTGAGCAAGAGGTATGTGCAGGTTTCCTTATGATGTTTTCTTTTACCAAATTGCTCATAATAAATATTATATTCCATTCTGTGCATGAGATCCCAAACTCTTAGATACTAGCCGGGATTTGACGACACAACCCTCTGCATGAGGACTCTGGACCCGCCACAGCTTCACCCGTCGTAGTTTCCAAACATACCTACTTTATCACCCTTTTTCACTGTTTAAGGGATGGAATTTCCAAAAAATCCCTCCTTACTACACCTCTAGGGTACTCGAGGAATGTCTCCTCCAAATTTCAAACCTCTAGAACCACCCGTTTAGGCTGTGCGTTGTCTATAAGTGAGTCACGGTACTGTTTTATATATATTGATATAAATACCAATGGTTGCTAAAATGTTTTAATAATCATAATAGCTTCCTTACCCTAGTAATAAATTTGTACTGCTCTTTAGATCACCTAATGTTTGACGTAAGGGTTATTAAAAGTGCTGCACGATCCAACGCCCTTTGGTTTGTATAGTGTAGGCCGTAAAATGCGCCAAGGCAAAATCACAAACATATGAGTAAAACAAAAGAAAATCTGCCCTATAGGGTTTTAAAATCGAAGTTTAATAGTTCAGCCCGTCATTATCAGACCTTAGCCAGCATCTACGGCTACAACGTAATTCAACGCTTATGTTATACAAAAATAAGTTGATTATCCGTTGTAGTAATCAGTTTTGCGCGAGCGATGAGCGAAATAATTATTTTAGCGACACTACTCTCGGAGTTTTTAACTAAATTTGTCCATGTAATGGGCAATAAATGTTGCGGGAAATTTAACACTCTTTTTTAACTGAAATGGAAAGTTGAAAATCACAAACTAAAATAAACATGGTTATGATTATAATTATTAAACATAGTCCAATGAATAAGGATGTATTGTATGGAGATCCTGACACTTACTCGCCCATCCGTAACACTTGGCGTCAATGGCATATCCTGGATTATTTGAAGACTCGGCGATTGCCTTAAAAAGGCGATGCCACGCCAGTTGATAAACTAATCCATGCCACCACCAACCGACGTGTTTTAGCACCCTCTGAATTACATGAGATAATCTTACTAAGACCCATATACGTTGACGTGGACGTAAGATTGTGTAGATTTTAAGGGGATGAAGCAGACGCAGGCAAGTACATTACACCCCTTGCCTTACCCGTACGGGGATTGAAAATGAAAATGAAAATATTGATTTAGCAAGCAGGCCATACGGGCTCTTCCAAATGTCTGAATCTAGTAGTGCTTCGAAAGGTGAAACGCTGCAAGAAACTCAGCAGTAAGTCTGTTTTCAACTTAGTTTTAACTGAAACTAAGATTGTGTACGGTACTCGCCTAAGATATTGTCTATTTGCTGTTAATTAAAGCTCGAAGTTGCTCCAGCAAGTCGTCGTAAATATTGTGGACCTGCTAGACTGAAGAAAGCTGGGTCGGCAAGCCACATCAAGCAAACTGTACTTTGCTGGCGCATTTTGGGTGGTAGTATTGTGGAAACTTAGATACAGAATATGGCTAAAGCGGAATAAATATGACCAAATCAGAATATGACTAAAGCCGAACATGACACCCACCTAACAACCCGGTTTTATAACTAGTTTCTAATATTTTAAATGCAAAGGCTTTTTGCTTAGGTATTCTATTTAGATTGTTTTTGGTTTCTTCCTCTTTCAGTTACAACTGATCAACGGACGTGTTTTTTCGCACAGCGATTGTTGAGCCGAAGAGTGGCATAAACTACTTTTATTCTCGAAAAAAGCCGGTCAAATGCGAGTTTGACTTGCGCGCCGAAGGTCCCGTACTTACCTATGAAAAACAGACCTTGTAGGAATGGAACCCTAAATTTTCAAAAAATTGCACCTTTGAAATAAGACAAAAAATTACTTTTGCTAGCTCCTATCTCCGTGAAACCGTCGAGTGTGATACGACTTTGCAAAGGTTTTTGTGATGTTACTACAAATTTACGGTTTTCAGAATTTTCCTTTACTTACGACATTGCTTCTTGCCAAATTTCATGATTCGAGGTCAACAGGAAGTATCCTAGGTCCTATAGGTTTTGAATCCCATGCAAGTATCAAAATCACTGACTGAAATCAACAAAAAAGAAATCCTGTAAGGGTTTCCTTTTCCCTTTGAAAAAAGGATAGATTCCTCTATTAGGTAGGTCACTACTGCGTGGCGTACTTCGCATTTACCGTTGACCCAAGCGTATTAAAAATTCTGATAAGGTTTACGCACGCAACATTTTTAATTAATAGCAATTGGGGTCCGTGTTTTCTCTTCATTCATAAATAAGGGTCAATATTCTTCCGCTCATCCCGTGGGTTTTACGTGGGAGTGTTTGCTTTGGTAACAAGTCCAGCATCTTATAATTAGTTTCGATGTTTACATTACGGGGCGGCACAGTGATGTAAGACTGGTATTTTTAGAGCTCGGAATTCTTGCAAACTTTTCAGGGTATGATGAAAAAACTGTTTCGGTTTTTTACTTTAGCGACTACCGTTTTTTTGTCTGTTTATTTGAACAGGTATTACAGGAAAGCTGCTGGGATCCTGCTCTTGATTAAGAAAATATTTAAAACCCTGTGGGAGGACATAGGATTCTTTTATTAAAGAAAATCAACCCATGTGAAATAAGGATTGGAAAATTGATTTACGGTTACGTACGTTACGTTACGGTTCGTGCGTGCCCGATGAGAGCCCGTCGACGTCTTTTTGCTCCGCTCAACCGATTTTGATAAAAGTTGTTATGGAGATAGTTCAAGACAACTAACTAAAATGTAACTAACTAATAACAAAAAAAAATATATTTGTGTGCTTATTTACAGCTGACGAAGCCTGTGGCGGATTTTATCCTTGCAATGCAGCATATAGCCCGAAGCATGTTGTGGATATTTTTTTTGTAAAATTTGGGCGAAAAAAGACGACTAACCCCTTAAATGAGAAAGTAGGGGGTAAAAATATTTAGTAACGGCCAGTTAGTGAGTGCTCGATGAGAGCCCGTAATATGAGCGGAATAATTTAAAAAGTCAGTATCATGAAAAATTATGATATCTTAAAGATATATTTACACGTAAACGAAGTTACAGGTAAAAGCTAGAACCATGTTATCAATTGTATGTGTGCGGTTGAAGCGTCGAATAAACGTTTTCACTATCTATCTACTAAATATAAAATATCAGAAATTATTATCAATTAAATTTGGCAGTGGCTTGTTACAATTTAACATTCGTTGAGTTGTTCAAGTGTTGCCATACACAACTTATTATTCTCTGTCGTGTTGTCACCTAGGGGCAGAGGCGAAGCGTGAGGGTAAGCCGGTGCATAATTTCTTAACTCAAACAGTATTATTATTATTAACTACTTCTTGTATTAACATAAAAATTACATATTACATATTTTTTAAAGTAAATAGATAATGTAATGAGTAATAATATAATTTTTAGAACGAGAAATGATATACCGGCTTACCCTCTTTTCGCCTCTGCCTAGGGGCCACTGAAAATCAGCGCCGAGGCTCGCCACGGCATAACGCTGAGTGACAGCCTCTTTGGCACTGTTGGGCATATGTTTATTGTTTACTTTGCTTTCCTTGTTATCTGTCTATGTCAAATGTGTATTGAATAAATGTCTTTTATAATATTAATAATCATTATACATTGCAGCAATAACTTTAAATAAGTCTAAGTAGCTAAGACCTTAGCATACGTTGTTTTTCTTGCCTTTCGTTCAAGGTTCGTTTCTAGCACGCTCGCTTAAAGTGGGTAATAAGAAACTTTTCTTTACTTCATCGCATCGCGTCCAATCCAACTTTAAATAACTAAGCAAACAGTTCTTTTTAAACAGATTAATTCCGACTACCGCTTGGTATCTTAAAAGAGTGGTCATCCAACGGGTGTCTAAACAAAAGTGATAATTTACCGAATGAATTGTTGCACAAATTATTGACAGTAACAAATCGAAATACATCGCGCGTTCGTGACAAATCGTCGCGATAAATTTTGCAAATGGCCTCTAGGTTTAGGCGATAAATTAGAAATATTGCTCGAAAACAATTTGTTCGCTGGCAGTCAATCGAATGATAGCAGTCTGTTCATTACATAACCGCTTAAAAATACTACTCGTGTGTCTGTTGCCATCGTTTTTAGGGTTCTGTCTGTCTGTCCATCTGTCTGTCTGTCTGTCCGTCCGTATCTCACCGCCACTTTTTTCCGAAACCATAAGAACTATGCTGTTGAAACTTGGTAAGCAGATGTATTCTGTGAACCTCATTAAGATTTTCACACAAAAATAGAAAAAAAAAACAATGAATTTTTGGGGACCCCATACTTAGAACTGAAACTCAAAAAAAAATTTTTCATCCAACCCGTACGTGTGGGTTCTATGGATAGGTCTTCAAAAATGATATTGAGGTTTCTACAATCATTTTTTTTCTAAACTGAATAGTTTGCGCGAGAGACACTTCCAAAGTGGTAAAATGGGTCCCCCCCCGTAATTTCTAAAATAAGAGAATGATAAAACTAAAAAAATATATGATATACATTACCATGTAAACTTCCACCGAAAATTGGTTTGAACGAGATCTAGTAAGTAGTTTTTTTTTAATTCGTCATAAATCGTAAACCGCAATTTACCTCTCATTTAATCAACTCAAATATAAAAATCAAAATAAAAACATTTCATTTCATAAACATAAACCTTATGCATAAACCGTGAACCATTATATAGATAATGGTACGGAACCCTTAGTGCGCGAGCCCGACTCGCACTTGGCCGGTTTTTGTATCTTACTATCAAGTGACCAACGACAAAAAGATTCAATAAATCTGCAACCTGGGCCTATATGTGACATTGCCTAAGCGATATTGCTAGTTATTTGGCTACGATATGATAGCTCTTATTAACTTGACAGCAAAGGCGAACTTCATTAAAACACAATTGCCACTTCGCTTAGGCACCGTCGATTAGAGACCCTATAAACCCAACAGATTACTTAACCCAAAGCGTGATCTTAGAATGGCAAAACCTGAATTCTTAGAAGTCCTCATTTTAAAGACAACTAACAATAGTAGTTTATGCAACGGTTGCATAATGACAGGCCTTAAAACACTAGTGCGGTTTTCATGAAACGAGCCGATAGGCGAGTTTCATAATAAGATCGCACGTGTGTTTTAAGGCCAAATTATGCAGAGTTGCATACATAACTTTATCTACACACATATTATAAATCCTCCATGATGGGTTCAGAAACAATATTTTCTGGCAACAAGTTATTTGTTGCAATCGTGGCTGCATATTTCCGATATCCGGCGCATTTTCACATCACACACACTCCGAGAAGACTACTAACTATTCATATTTTCAACTAAAATGTAAATTACAAACAACTTTTTCTATCCAATTCAACAACAATTCTACTTTCGTTCAGCAAAACACCAACATGGCGGCAATTCGATCCTCCGTCAAGACCATTTTTTTTTTAAATCATAGACAAGCGAATGAAGTCTCTATTCTCATGTCACTCGAGATCAAATGTCGTTCGGTTTATATTAAAAAAACATACTGAATTGATGTTTCGTATCAATAACTGTTTGATATCTATGGATACTAGAATAGAGACCCACTTGAGTTTTGACAGCTGTTCCAAATTTAATCTCATTTCTATACTAAAAACGATACGGGAATAACATTGCAGCACTGGTTTTTCCTAATTGGTTGTCAAAATGGTGGTCATTTCCTATGGTTTTTGATTAAACAATGGAGGTTTTATGATATGGGTGTAGATAAAATAAATTTTTGCATCATCTCCAGCCCTTACCCAAAAAGTAAAATGGTCATTATTATTCTAGACTTATATGACTTCAAGTTATGTAACAGTGTATATAGTGGTGTCATATAGTGGTCTACAATGACCGTTGCATAACTTGAAGTCGTATATTGTAGGTTACTTATTCATATCAGTTCCGGGTTTATTTATAATCATGAGCTAATCATAGTTACTTAATATTGGTATTTCTCCGTGTATTTCTCTCTATGACTACCAGTGAAGCTTTTATATTCTAGAATCCTTAAGGCGGTTGTAAACCAGCAATCCCTTCGGCAATCAATTGCTGCAATTCGGGCTATCCCCAAATGTTAACACTCATTTCCACTGAGGGGCTAGCCGCGCGCGAAAGCCATTCCCTTCGCTTCGGAGTCGCGGCTGCCAAACCCATTGACGCGCCCGCGACTCCATAGAAAATGGCAGATGCACGCTAGCCGCTCAGTGGAAATTGGGCCTTACAATTTTTGTTCCTAATAGTAACGTTGTATGTAATCCTTTTCTGAATAGCCCGAATTGCGAAAAACCTAGCCCGTTTACGAGCCTGTCATGCTTCACGATATACTTACTTACTAAATAATTACTTGTCAATATACGTGGTGTAATTTTCTAACGTGCGCAGCGGCTGATCAGCGCATAAACGAAACTATTAATTTAGACCGTAAATAAATAAAAAAACGGTTCAAATTTGAATGTGTCCCTCATTGCTGAATAGCCGCTGCGTAATTATTTGTAAATTGTGTAAAAGTATAAATGTGTGCGTGTTATTTGTGTTTTTAAATATGGAACAAAACAACACACCGCATGATCGAAACTTAATACAAAAACGTCACAATCCACGGCACTAGGATCATCTGTATCTTGGGTATGTACGCAACACACAAACATACAAACGACCTGACCTCAAATCTAATAATAAGTGTTCATAATACTAGTTACGTAAATATGTTTTGGAATTGTTTATTTTATCTATTGTAGTGCACTGTTATACGTATTTACTTCAAGATTAACTGGAAGAGATCGCTTAAAGGGATACTTTAGCCATTATACAAGTAATATTACGTGTACATTTTAATTACCGTTTTTATGTACAATAGGTCGTATCTGACTCAGCGCTAATCAAAATAGCTTCGTTGTTTGACAGAAACGAAACAATGTTGCCTACATTTAAAATTCCCTTAGATTATAGAATAGAGTAAAAGATACGCTGTATATTAATTGAACCTACGACTGTAATGCTACGCTGCTCCCGCAAACATCAGCGCCCTAATGAAAAAACAAGATGGCTGTATTTTATTAGTACTTCGATTTCAAGCATGTTTCTTGACAAGTGACAGTACGACCAAATTAAGAAGAAAAAAATGAAAATGAAAATATTTATTTTGCAAGTAGGCCACCTGGGCTCTTTTACATGTCTGAATCTACCAGCGCTTCGAAAGGTGACATCTGCTGAGAAGAAACGCCGCAAGAAACTCAGCAGTAAGTCTTTTTTCAACTTTGGCAGTACAGTTTTAAAGATGAAAGAAATGAAAGAAGAAGAAGATTGGAACTCTTCTTAATTTGGTGGTAATAATGCTTTCACAAATAAAAACTAAATTGCCAATATTATTAGCATCATAATCTTACAGACCAAACAAATGCGCATGTTTGACGACGCGGTTAGCCTAGTTGGGAGTGACCCTGCCTCCGAAGCTAGCGTCCCGGGTTCGATCCCCGGTAAGGGCAAATATTTGTGTGATAAGCACGAATGTTTGTTCCTGAGTCTTGGATGTTTCCTATGTATTTAAGTATTTATTTCTCTATATAAGTATGTATATCGTCGTCCAGTACCCATAACACAAGCCTTTAGAGCTTACTTTGGGACTAGATCGATTTGTGTAAAGATTGTCCCCTGATTGATTATTATTATTATTATGTGTTTTGTATCAATCCGTGTGGCCTGTAGTTGACATTTTAGGCGGCATGGTTTGAGATTCTCAACGTCTGATCTTTAGTATTGTATAATGTAAGTAAATTCCTAAAGTTTAAAATAGAGAAACGTTAAACTCAATTTTGAATAGCACCAAGTTGGCAAAATCGAGTTTGACGTTTCCTATTTCAAGTTAAGCGACTTTTAAATTTAGCGAACACACTTTCGATTGGCCCTATTATTATGATAAATTTAGCTATCACTAGCAAAGGAAAATATTTTCTAATCACAATATTATAAAGTTATACTAACGATACAAAAAATCTTACCTCCGCGTTTTCGACGTCGAAACTCAACTTACGGCAATTTACATACCACTTTGCTTTTTACCATAACATTTTTCTTTATTTTATCTAAGCCTTATTCTTTACGAGTGTTGCGTAAGATCCTATTGGTTGAATACTTCACGTTCAACTGTCGACTATTCCGGCCTCTTTTTATAGGCTTTACCATTTAAATTCAGCGAAACGACTGGAGGCACGAAACGGGAACACGTTGAGTGGACTGTGCAGAAAAATATTATATTCAATAATTAAAAAGCCAAAACAATATTAAAGCTGTCACTGCATTTTCCTATGAATTATTATAATTTTGTAATATCCTTTTGACATAGTTATTAGGTTAGTTATTATTAGTTTTCAATGTTCTTACGTTTTATATACTTACCCAATGAGCTTCTTGGCTTTCCTAGCTGTAAGATTGTATGTGGCATTAAATAAATAAATAAATAAAAAATTGTGCACATGTTTTTATTCTACCTAATTATTTTTGGTAGTCATACAACCTTACGCAGAAAGTTGCATACGCCAAACATTTAACTCTTAAAAAGCACAAACGAACGTATTGTCAGGTTTTTGCGTATGTATTTATTTATTTTTACACCAAAATTATAAAAAATCATAACACTTTAGATGCGCTGAGCAAAACTCAAACTCAAAATGTTTATTCAGCAAATTGGCCACAGGTGTGCTTTTACTGGTAACATGAATAAATTAAAATTGATTGAATCTTTCAGCGCTTTGGACGCCATCATAATTTCAAACGCAATAGCAATTCAAACGTTAATTTCATGGTATTTAATGAGTATATGGAACTTAGACTGTACATTTATTTATTTGACATTTGTAGGAAGACGGCACGTCAAATTTGAACTGTACCGCGCCAGCCGCTTGCGCCGCTCGCGCCTCTGTATAATTCATTCATTCGGTCGGACGTCGGTCGCAACCGCTCCCGGGCGGCGCCATTACGCTTGCCGCTCTTTTCACGTTTAGATTGTTTTCGCTTAGAATTGTTTTCGTTTTAGTTTTGCAAAGAAATTATAAAATTTTCGTCCTATGTGTTGTTTAAATAATGAAACACCCACCTACACAGTAAACATTGTTTTATTGTTATCATTTTTTAAAATCTTATTATTATTGTAATCATTGTAGTTTCTAATCTATATTTCGTAATGATGATCCTTTACGGAGAAGCCTGTAATTTCGGAGAGATCGTCTGTAATTTTAAAATACAAATAAAAAGTTATAATAAAATTATAAATGAAAAGGTATTCATAATTTTATTATAACTTTTTATTTGTATTTTAAAATTACAGACGATCTCAATTAAAAATTCATTTATCTTGACATGTGTGCAATTTATAATGTAATCTTATATTGAGAAATAAATAAATCGAAATGTTTCCTTAAAAATATTTTCGATATAAAAGTGCACCAATGCTTCTACGCCTTTCTATGTTCTGAAGCCGAGCGCCGCGAAATTCGGCGCCCAGGCGAGACTCGTCTCCAGTTCGCTCTCAAATTTCTGCAACAATTTCATTTCAGCGTGTGCTTATGGATTTCTTGAATGATCAAATTACGATTTATCATGTCGCACTGAGGGTGCAAATACAAAATTCATTTTGAACCGGATTTATTATATCAAAAACATACTTATGAAATGTACTTTGTACTGGGCATCTATTTGGGACTGCTAAGTGATTACTAAATTGACAAAGTCGCGAGTGTGAACGTCAAACACGTACAGAAAAACGACACATTCGCGATTTTGGCATTTTAGCGTCGATACAGTAAATCACAGCAGTCCCGAATAGGGGCCCTGAGGTATTTTATAATAATAAAAATATCTAAGATACACAAAATACCTAATTAAGATTTCCCTGTGCTGGGTGTGTAATGATCGTATAACAACTTTTGATATATTTTCACTAGATATAACAACATTTGATATAATTTCATAGAATATAGTCACTCAAGGGGTATAATAAACTTTGGATAAAACATCAAAGTAGATATTTTCATGGTGTATAATGTTCAGTAATTATAATAGATATTTAGTGTAACTTTTTTTTTTTCAAAATCGGTCCACGCGTTTGATCTCAAGAGCTCTCATACAAAAATACATAGGCTGATAAACACATTACCCTCTTTTGCGTTGCGCAGTCGAGTAAAAAAAACAACGAGCTTTAGGCCAGAAACCCACAGGCATGTGGTTTTGCTTAGCGCCAGCCTTGGCTATACCTAAACAAACGTTCTAGATTTTTCGGCATCGGCCGCACTGCGCGCTTGGCGCCTCCAATAGTCACCTGACTCGCTAGGCTCTAGGCGCTAAGCAAGCCACCTCCCTGTGCGGTCTTAGCCTTACAGTAGTCGCATTTATGTGTAAAATCTGACATCTCACCTTGGTAATAAGCAAAATTAACAATTTGTCCGGAAAAAAAAATAGTTTTCGTATAAATCATAATTACACGTGTGCAGCGCGCGTGCTGTGTGTGCGCGAGCGGTTGGCGAATGGTGTGTCAGCGACGCTTTTGCGGCGCGTTCGTCTGATGTGGACGCATCTTAACGTGCGTAGCGGTTGATCAGCAGATAAACGAAACCATAAATGTATCTGTAAGGACGAAGTCAGTCACGTGTCTGATTCGAAGCAGTAGATTGTATATAGGCTGATGATGATGATGTTTGTTTTGTGTATAATAATTAAGATGCTAGAAATATTTACTCTATATTTTGTTAATATAAGGTCTTTTTCAGTAAACTTTAAGGCCAAAGCCAAACCGGACGTCGCCCCTATAAAAACAAGATTACTTAAAAGGAGTGCGCGTAGCATCATAGCATGTCACGAAGCGCGCGGTGTGGCCAACGCCACAGAGTGTCATACATTTTGGACCACGTAAGTTTGCATCTGTGAAGTTAGCGTCAAGCCGTGTTCGGCGCATGTACACTCACGCCTAGGGTTGCCAACTATTTATGGGGCAAATATAGTATTTTCCAGTCAAAGGTATAAATAAAATAGTACACTGAAAGAAAACATAGTACTTTAAAAAAAAATCTTTTTAAAGGAGTGTAAGGTATGATTGATTAAATACAATACACAAAAATGTTCTTACTAACATAAAATTTCGGTAACGCATCTTGTGGCAATCCGAGCTGCGAAAATGCCTATTGAACTGACCAACTCAAAGCCCATTTGTATGGAAAGAACTTTCACAAATATAATTTTCAACAGTATATAGTACACAGAGCCAAAATATAGTACAATACTTATATATTATAGTACGGTTGGCAACCCTACTAAGGCCATTGCGCCGGGCGAACCCCTTTGACACCTAAAAACGTTCCTTGCGACACTACTAGTAGCTGACTTCACAGACGCAAAGCCATGTGGTGCGAATTGTAACTTTGGTTACTAGGTTAATTATGTCATCTAAGCACTCAGCGAATAGCTAGCCGCTAAGAGAACCACATCCGGTGTGAACTAAGCCTAAGTGTGATACACACCCACATGCAAAAACATTGTTATTGTTGTAGTTAAGTAATTACAAGAAGGGACATTTAAATCTCTTGATTGGCACGATATTTTTATAATTGCCATGCCGCCCGTGCGACATGCAATATTTTTCATTACACCGGCAAAAAATTAAAAGAAATGAAGCAAATTATAGTTTTCATAACATGCTATTTAAGTTGCATACAGGCTGACTTTGAAGACGTAATCCAAAACTAACGTTTCGCACTGGGACGCCCGATCACCCCCGAAGACGGATCCTCTCTCCAATCGCCAACTGGCATTAAGCTCGTCTCCAGGATTTTCAAGCTGGCGCTGCCTTTTAGAGGAGTGTTAACTACTTGGGTCCCCTACTACCTGCGATTGGGCAACGAAAAACCGAAACCAAAAACCTTCAGATACCGCTAGCTTCCGCACCCAGGCACCCGGCGCAGGCAATTAACGGCACCGAAACCAGCATTCACTCAAAGGACTCCTTTTTAGACACAAATGGCTACTCCTGACTTCATGGTGGAACACGACTGAGGTCGATTGGCGGCAAGGCTTAGTCAAGAAGCCTACGATCAGAAAGTACTATTCATTTCGCGCTACCCAGGGAATATGCCCTGCCCCCGGACGCGAACAACTTTACCACAGAATAAATTATAGAGATAGTAAGTGTTAAGACCATGCTTGAAAAAAAGCTAATGCACATTGTTCCCGCTACTACAAGTATAGGTTACGGAAATACGGGCACATTAATATTGGCGAATGGCAAGACCGAAATCGGCTTTACTTGAACAGTTTTTTAACACATGGTTGAGGGAGACGATGGCTGAGATACGCGTCATACTCGTGAACGGGTGCTGTCTGTGGGGTCCGGACGGTTCATGCTCGCAAGGACCATTTAAATTGGTTAGTGTTTAATTTATTAGTTTTGTGCGATATCTGAACCTGACTAGAGAGACTTCATAGTGTTCTCTATACTATATTTGATAGTTTTTCATATTCGTATATTTGTATTATTAGGACATGAAATTTTATATTTCAAATTGTTTCTTTTGATATTTGGAGACCTTACATCTCCATCTTTATACTTGACCGTGGAAACTGTCTACACCTCCATTTAACCTAGATTAATCGATTTAGATGTTTCTTTGCTTCAATTTTTTTTTTATTATTTTGACCCTTAGAGACTTTATACATCTCTAAGTCACTTAACTTTTCCAGACGTGGAGACTATACATCTCCCTTATTAGTTATTTATTAGAATTAATTTTTACCCATTAGGTTTTTATGTTGCACATTTTGTTTTAGTTTTTAGATAAAACTGTACTGCCAAAGTTGAAAAAAGACTTACTGATGAGTTTCTTGCGGCGTTTCTTCTCAGCAGATGTCACCTTCAGAAGCGCTGGTAGATTCAGACATGTAAAAGAGCCTAGGTGGCCTACTTGCAAAATAAATATTTTCATTTTCATTTTCATTTTCATTTTCATTTTCAACATAAACGATTTGATTTGGCTAAGCAAAAAAAATATATGTTCATATTCATTATATTATTGAAAAAGTAACTATTTTCAAAACACGTTTTGATGAAATCGATAAGATAGAAAAAATCGTGTTTGAAATCCTCTTTAAACAGTTCTATGTCTTTATTTTTTTAACTTATGGCTCTATAATTAATAAGAATATTACATCACATCCATATTTAAAAAAATTACTAATTTTTATTTTACGTGCAGTGTATTTAGTTTACTCATGTAATTCATCTGTTTTTGATTTTCCCCATACAAACAACCGCACAGTGCTTCTCGTTCACTCCGGTGCAAACAAACAGTGACCGATCACTCAAGGTCTCGTCAGCGTCTTAATTGGATTGAAGCAGTCGAATGTCAATACTTTGACAAAAGGCATAATTAATCCTTACGTAAAATCTAACTCGAAAATGATTCTAACAAAATAATTTGTACCTAGTAAATAAAATAAACTAATAGAAATACAAACTTTGAATTACCAAAATACTTATTGAAAATACAGCGCATTAAATTCATAGACGAATTAGAAGGACAGAAACATTAACTATGTATTAATCCGCTGTAGAATAATTAAACGGTTTTTAAGGGATTAAAATAATTTTGTGAAAGCATATTTAAGTCTGTGGAAATAATTATTTTTTGAATTCAAAGCCTTATTTATCAGCCCTTTGTAGTGGTAGAGCCGAACAGTAACCCTCACTATAGGTTGACCACTTAAATGAGTCGTCGCCCGCGCGGCACGGGGGCGCGGGCGCATGGCGACAAAGGGGACCGAGAGAGGTGCGGGCGGCAGGCGCATTTTTGTTTTCATTCATTTCACGCCGCCCGCACCTCTCTCAGGCCCCTTTTTCGTCATGCCCCGCGCCCTTGTGCCGCGCGGGCAACGACTCATTTAAGCGGTCAACCTATAGATGATAACTGTTCGAATGGGCCGGCTCGCCCGGGGTAGTACCACACTCTCACAGAATATCGGCGTAAAGTAATAGCTTGCTATTGCATTTCGTACGGTGAGTGAAGAGATCCGGAGGCCTATTCTCTCATCCCCATCCAAACCAATCCCCAGTCCCCATCCTCCCTAGACTTGCAACGCATTAGCAGCGCCTCTGGTGTTGTAGTTGTCCATGGGCGGCGTTGACCACTTTCCATCAGGTGGGCTGCCTAGCGGTTTTTCAGTCAATTGACATAAAAAAGTAGTTTAATTATGATAAGAAAGTTTTTACGTCATAATTATCTTTGAATAGAGTTTTTAAAATAAATAGCAAAGCAAATGATCAGACATAATTAAAACTAGCTTTTATAGCACTGGAAATATGTGAGAAAATCATGTACACTTTAATCCTAGTTCCTTATAATTGTGACCTAATTTATTATTATTTATAATAATAATAGATACAACCAGTTTTATGCAATATCAGCTACATGCATGAGCAACATTTCTTTAAAGTCAGCTGTTTTAAATTATTCAAACTTTGCTCTTCGCACGATCTGTTTCGGTCGTGAAAAATTGATACAATCCTTTTTAAAGTTCCCGCAAAGTCTCTTGAATAAACAAGCGGTTACTTGAAACTAACTAAGCTCTAACAACTTTAAGCGCTGCATGGAAATTTGAGCTTTACTACGAACGTATTAGACCAATTATAGCAAAACAGACAATCTTCGGTCGATGGTTAAAATAAAGTCTGCCATCAAAGAAACAATGCCAATGTCGGTGGAATCACCGCTCGAAGGTTGTTCGTATCGAACGTTATGGTTCAGATTAGGTTTTATTTTAATCAATTGATTGTTATCTTTACCTTCATAAATAACAATACTTTCCCGGTAGCTCTGCTCGGGGCTACTGATGAGTTTTGAAATGTTTTATTTTCACTGAACAAGACATGGTATTCAGAAGTAAACGTACCTACACCAAAAGTACCTACCTACGAAGCTGTACAACGTTTTGTCTTTAATATTCTAAAGTTTGTTCGCTGTTGTGTGTTGTTTTGTTCTTAACTCTTTACAAATAGCGGCTCGCTAATTATTTTTACCGATGATAATAAAAAATTAAAGGGAAGAACTTTTTTCATAGAACATTCTTATTGAATAACTCGTATGTGTCTCATTGCTGGCATTATCATCAGGCGACGACCATGACGAAATCTCACAGTCGGAGGAAGAATCAGAGTCAGTGACGTACATTATGAAACGTTCAATTTCTTCGTCTAAAACAACATACGACCACCGAAACGACACACTCGAAGCGTATTCCAGAACGGAATGGCAATATATGGGGCTCGCTCGCCCGGCGTGGCGACGCGCTTGACAAAACTGCATCCCTCGTACCACGAAACTCAGAGCGCGCGGCGATAAGTGACGCCCGTCATACAGTTTGCGATAGGTAAGCGACAGTCGCTATATTGAGACGATATCGTAGTATTTATCAACTCTCGGCGAACAGACTTTAAGCTTATAAAAAAATCGGCTCTAACGTGCGCAGCGGCTGATCAGCGATGCCGACACATTCAATTTTGGACCAAATGACTTTGTCCGCGCATTATTAATTAATGATTTCGTTAATCAGCTGATCAGCCGTTGCACACATCACACTCCTGATAGCCGAACAGGGCCTCTATTTGACATCGTCTGAGCGATATGGCATATCGCATTGTTTTGTCTTTGGCCTGCTTTCTAAAATTTACATGGAAAAGAAACTGACAGAACGAAGCGACATTTCGCTACCATTGTATCGATCAGTTTCTGTATCACTTAGACTAATGCCCAACAATATACCCAGGATTTATATTATATAGAGCGAAAATTGGTTGTGTGTTTGAATGCGATTCTAATAATTATTTCACTAATAGAAACCTACCATATCCCTGCGGACTTGGCAAGGTTCACACGGGGTTAACTTAAACTTGTCTTATCTCTCTGACTATCTCTTTCATCGGCACTACAGTGTGACGAACCTAGAGATAAAAAAGTGATGAATTATGAAAGTATTTCATTAAAATGGTTGTTTGTTTTGATGGGTGAGAGAAGTGTCCAGAGTACAACAATTATAATAAACAATGGAAAATTTATTTTTTGCTAACTGTACTTAGCATTAAATTGCTCGAAAACCAAAAGCATTTTCCTCGCCCCCGTTATCAATAACATTTCAAACCTTATTTAAAAATAAATTATGTAAACAAAATGGGCGTTCCGTCGTATTTCAGTGGTCACGTCGAACCCCAAAAACGTAAATATCTGTACCGAAACTTAATAACGACAAGTGTTTTTTTAAACCCCGACAAAGACTGAATAATTTGTCCTTCTATTTTTATGGCCGAAGTCACAAAGGCCACTCAAATTGATCTTTAATTAAAGTGACGTTTAACTGACGTTTATTTATAGCCTGACAACTAGTTGAGGGACATTTACTATCTAATCTATAGAAAGATTGTTAATTTTTACGGTTCCGTAGCCAAACTAGGAACCTTATAGTTTTGCCATGTCCGTCTATTTATCTGTTCGTATGTACGTCACAGCCACTTTTTCTCAAAGAATTAAAATTCCAATGCTGAAATTTTCTACAAATATACAAAATCGCCTCGCGCCCATTGAAAGAAAATTGGAAAGATGTCATTTTTATTTTCATTTTCAGACTCGTGCAGAGTGTCGTTCGATAGCTCTTTGAAAAAATTTATATGTATGCTACGACCAACTTGCAGATTTGGGACACCGTTACAGAAAATATTGAGCTATAAAGGTGTTCTAATAATCATATTCATATATTATATTTATTCATATTTTTTTTATTCATAATAATTATTATAAGTCAATTTACATTATGGTATGTAGTTAGTGATAATTAATGCTAAGTAATTTATATGTATAATCTACTATATAAAAATTAGTCGGGTTTTCCTTCCTGACGCTATAACTCCAGAACGCACGAACCGATTTCCACGGTTTTGCATTCGTTGGAAAAGTCTCGGGCTCCGTGAGGTTTATAGCAAAGAAAATTCAGGAAAAATTTCAACAGAAAAGCGGGAAAATCTTTTTTCACATACAGCGCCATCTCTGATACATAGCTACACCAAACGAAATGTTAACATAAAACGAAGCCATCTGGTGGCGAAACGGAGTTCGCCGGGTTTGCTAGTATTGTATATTGCTCTTTTGAGTTACTTTAAGAATAATTCCTTGTAGTCATAGAACGCCTTCTCGATTAGCCATTTTTTAAGTTTCCCTTTAAACGAGGCAAGACTGTGAGTAGTAATAATATCGTGGGGGAGGTGGTAATCTGAAAAGTATCTTAAATAAAAGTTTATTTAACGAAGTAACAAAAACAGGTCAAGTGCGAGTCGAACTCGCGCATCGAGGGTTCCGTACTACGCCAATTTGGCATGGTCTCAACGAATCAATACTAGACTTTATGTTAATGGTATAATAACATTGACAGTTGCAAATAAGTTGGCAGATTGTTAAGCTGCAGCGGTAATTTTCTGGTTTGATTTCAATATATTTTTCAAATTTCTTATAACGGAACACCATTTATTTGGTATTTGTTGTTTAACTATGGACTTTTTAGGGTATCAATATATATATGGAGAGATTCTCTGTCTTAACTTTTTGATATTTTTATTATTTGCTAATATTCATGCCATAACGATACATATTCTGTGATAACTCCAACCTTCTACCTCTGATCATTGCTGAGCTAGAGGCCTCTAACAGACGGACGGACGGACGTTGTAGGCTCGGTAATAGTGTCCCGTTGATCCCTTCGGATACGGAACCCTAAAAAGGGAAACTATCACAACTAAGCTAGGCTTCATTAGTTCAGAGCCTCTATTCGGGAACGCTAAGTGATTCTGTAGCGATTCGTGAGCGAGATTTCTCATCCGTAATGCACGCACGACGCGTAATGCGTAAGAGCAAGCTGAGAAATCTCGCTCACGAATCGCTACAGAATCACTTAGCGTTCCCGAATAGAGGCGCTGGAGTTATAGCCGACTAACTTGTTTTAACGTACTGAAAATCATACCAAGTTACTTAGTTAATAGAAAATTGAAGTTGACTCAGATTCCACATACTATTTATCCATTCAGTCTAAAGTCTGTTCATCGAGAGTTGATACATATTATGATATCGGTTCGAAATAGCGACTGTCGCTTAACTATCGCAAACTGTATGATGGGCGTCGCTTATCGCCGCGTGCACTAAGTTTCGTGGTACGAGAGATGTAGATGTTGTCAAGCGTGGTGTCGCGCCGGGCGGACGGCGGCGAATTTTTTTTTTGTTTTGTTCATTCATATACACAATCGCCATATTGAAAATTAATGTCTCATATGTGCGCGTCAAATGTCACATAAATCTGCAATGGCCGAAAAGAAACGAAATAGAAAAAAACGTATCTATGACACGTGTTTAAAATGCGTTGAGTATGGATAAGACTTGTTTTGTGTCTTTCTATAATATGTCATTGGCTTCGAATGTGTCGTTTGGGTGGTCGCGTGTTACTTTCTGTTTATACAGTTAAATAATTGTTTAAAATTGTTATTGTTATCGTTGTTTGTTACTGTTACACTGTTTTAATGTATGTTATATAGTCTCGGAGACTTGGTCATGGTCGTCGTCCGATGATATGCCAGCAATGGTACATACAGGCTATTCAATAATAATATACTACTATGAAAAAAATACAATTTTTCCCTTTAATTTATTGTTATCATCGGTTAAAATAATTAGCGGGCCGCTATTTATAATGAGTTAAGAAGCCCTGACTTTTTACTTTTTTTATCAACTCCCGGCAAACAGACCTTATTAAGAAAAGATATACAATACAACCGGAACACATCCAAGTTCGGAAGTGGAATCCATCGGGAACCATACAAGAGTATAATGCAGGTCCGTATTTGAAATACAATCGGCTAAGTTCCGTACCTGGGCCATTTCAACTTGGCAAAATGGCTCCGTTGTTAATCGCACTCATTTATGTGAGCACCTTGGCAGCGCTTGGTCTGATGGTGTTTTAGCAAAGTTCTTTGCAGCCGCTTAACCTCTACTTGCCTAAGTAGTTAGGTCGTAATTATGCCTTTGTTCTTTGGATTTTCGACAAATTTATTGCCGGGACTTTTGTGAACGTGAGAGCGGATCAAAGGTAGATTAATTAATAGATTGTGAACTGCGCATGTTTGTCTTGTGCATCGTTTGAAAACGTATCATTTATCCGTGAAAAAAACATTTTAAAAGTATGCACGACAAATTTGATTCACAAGTGTGTCTTTATGGAGTTTTATATTTTGTTAATTACTACCTTCCATGACGGTACTGGAACAAGTGATTTTCGATACCCGAGTTTGTATATTAAACTACATTGTTGAAAAAAGTACATTGTTCAGTGTTACCGATTTCCTGTCCCGAATGTTTACGATTTCCTGAAAGGCAAAAGTGATTGACAAATATTGAATTAAAACTACGGCTAAAATATAGCACCTTCAATGTCAATAAGTTAAAGACTGAAGTCTGTCTCATTGAGAGACACTGTTTATTAGTAAAATTTGAAGAGAGTTTTTCGATATTTATTCCACCAATGTTAAATCATTTTTTTTTATGTCTATTGACTGACAAACGAGCTGACGGCCCACCTGATGGAAAGTGGTCACCGCCGCCCATGGGCATCTGCAACACCTGGAGGTGCTGCCAATGCGCTACCAGTCTAGGGAGGATGGGGAATGGGGATGGGATGGGGATGAGGGAAAAGGCCTCCGGATCTCGTCACTCACCGTACGAAACGCAATAGCAAGCTATTACTTTACGCCGATATTCTGTGAGAGTGTGGTACTACCCCGGTCGAGCCGGCCCATTCGAACAGTAATCATATAGTGAGGATTACTGTTTGGCTCTACCATTACAAGAAAGAATTTAGAAATAATGGAAAATTCAAAGATAGAAAATGTGATTTACGAGTAAGTCCAAGACTTATAAAACAAAACAATTTCATCAATATTTTGTGCTTATGTTGGTAAGAACAGGGAACACTGAAATAATTATAATAATGGAGATTTACATAGCTTATCATAAAAAAATACTTAAGATGAAACAAAGGCTAAACTGGATCAGCAAAAAATATTCAGTGCTATAGTGAAATAAACAGTTTCCGTTGAAGAAAAGGCAGACTCACTGTACTAGAAGGAGATAGGAAAAGTCATCAGTCAAGTAGTTTAGTACTGGAGCATTTCAGCAAGTATAAATATGAATAAAGAGCTATTAAAAGTTTTAAAATTTTTGGGAATTGGATTGGATTTATGAGAATGCTTTTCACAAAATATTTAAGTCCAGTTACCGAGAAAAGTACGTTCAAGAAATATACGCAAGCACGCTAGCACACACACACAAACTCTTTTCACTACACACACATTATCTCGTACATGATCTCACACTCACACTCTGTAAACCGACTCAAAAGCGGGTCCCAAGATACAGGCTCAGCCTAGTTTGGGATCCACTGGACAATGCCTGTATATAATGTAATCTTGTACTTTGTTTCTCAATAAATCATTACTTACTTACTTACTTACTTACTATATAAAAAATATTTATTACTTCGATCACATTAACATGTTACTTACTCAGTTATTAAAAGAAAATGACGTCGTTAACAACCTGAGCGTACGAGTATGGCTCCTACTGTTATATTATTAAAAATATTTTGAGAAGCTTTTTCATCCAAATAAAACATTTTAGTCGAATTCATTGGAGTGCAAACATAATTTTATTTTAATGTTTATTAATGGCGTAAATCTAAGAATTAACTAGCAACTTAATTAAACTATGCTCGACGACGCGGTTAGCCTAGTTGGGAGAGACCCTGCTAAGCGCCCCGGGTTCGATCCCCGGTAAGGACAAATATTTGTGTGATAAGCTCGAATGTTTTTTCCTGAGTCTTGGATGTTTCCTATGTATTTAAGTATTTATTTCTCTATATAAGTATGTATATCGTCGTCTAGTACCCATAACACAAGCCTTTAGAGCTTACTTTGGGACTAGATCGATTTGTGTAAAGATTGTCCCCTGATTTATTATTATTATTATTATTATGCTATAGTCATATCAAAAATATACAAACTTACAACGTACATTTTTACTCACTCTTACTGAAAAGTAAGGCAGCGTTCTGGGACTAACCCTTTTTCTTGTTTACATAATTGGGTTATGTAATATGGATGCCAAGATCATATGTTTTGCCGACGATACCGCAATCATGTGGATGGTACGAAATGGTATAATGTGCAGAGCCTTGCTAAATCACATAATATATGGTAAAGGCCTCTTAAGCTTAAATATAAGCGAAACTAATTCTTGTGTTTCTCGATTAATTCTAGAGGACAGCCCACAGACGATTTTTGTATCAGTATCAACTTGTCCCAACCTCGACAAAACCAGGACGCAAGAAAACGAGGCACTTCAAACAGCTTGAAAGACCCTTGAACGTACAAGTTGTACTAAATACTTGGGAGTTCTGCTGGACAGCCCGATGAAAGGGAAATGCGTCTGGCAACAAGGCGTAAGGATTTGCCACTGTCAATCAAATCCAGACTAAAAATAGTCAAGTACTCTGCAGGTTGCCAAGAAATTGTAATTTTTAATCGATTGCCAGTTGAATTGAAATCGCTCGCAGGTGGTATATTTAAAAGCAGACTGAAAGCGTTCTTGCTGAGTAACTGCTTTTACTCAGTCGAAGAGTTTTGGCAAAAGGATTGTTAATTATAAATAAGATATAACAATGTATAATGATAATGTTTATGATGAGATTGACTGATTATTTATGGTTACCTACTGTAGGATTTATTATTCAATTCAAATTAAATGCTGATTATAAAGGATAAGTACTTCAATGAAATTTTATGACATGTTAAAGAACATATTTGTGTGTTAAATAATTTTATTCTTATAGTTTTATATTGTTATGGTAGTTTCATGTTAGTATAATAAGTAATTCATAATTTAATTTATATAATTTTTGTCGGGACATCGGGGGGTTTAACTCGCACTTGTCCGGTTTTTTGAATAAGTGCCCTGCAATACAGGGAATCCTAGCGCAGGACCCATAAACCATTGTTCCATATTATAGTCCTTTCTTATTAAACATTAATCATTTTCTTTTTCAGTTTTTCAATTTCATCGTCTTACCAGGCACGTTTTTCTTTTTTCCATAACAAAAATAAAAAGAAAGAAAGATAACCACAGAAGACATACAAAAATAAAACCAAACACAATACGGAAAAACGATGTGTCATCGCGGAGGTGAATTAGTCACTGGTTGGGAATAATGTCAGACACCTGCAGCGCTGATTTTCAGCCAGCAGTGTCTGCGGCAAGCGCAATACAAACACACTAAACAAAACACTCATAACTACACAAATGTACTTGGATAAATAAGTGGTCTATATAATAATAAAATATTGTTATTGTGGCTTTAGAAAGAAAAAATCTAAAATAAAATACACTCGAAAACCTTACATAAACATACATACATACATCATCACGCCCGAAATCCCTAATGGGGTGGACAGAGCCACAAGACTACTTGTGGCCACGTTCGATTAATTAGTCCTAAGATGGTATGATGAACCGTATGGTGACAGGTGATCAGCCCATCGCCCATACAGATAGTCCACCATGTTGGAGAGGACCCGTCCCTTAGTCGCCTTTACGACATGCCAGGATGATAAGCATCTGCACGCATTCTATGCTATTTCTTCACTCCCAGTGCAGCAGAGGAGCACATAACATAAACATATTTGCTATATATAATGTTATATAGATTATACATTCACGACTCGTGAACAAATGTTCGTGTTCACAACACCCTGATGAAGCCTTAAAACGCTCTCAACAAACATACAGTTAACAAATTAAAAAGCCTGAGATAGCGAGCATTTGTCTCAAGCCACGAGTCGGTATCAACTCGACCTTTCACGAGCCCGTATTCACGTCCCTTTGTTTTGCTTCTGACAAAAGACGCACCTTTGCGAAGGAAATCCAGCGAGCGTGTTATGTAAATTAGGAACAGACTCCTCGCACGGGCGGTGCGGTATGTAGCTGCCTGTGATTTAGGATGACTAATTGAATTTTGAAACAGACGACGCGATTGGTACAAGGGTTATTCCCTGCCGGCGAACACTCGGTTAGCGCAGGAGAGTCTTCGTGTGAAGCGGTATTCTAATTTAAGAATCACTTGGCAGACACGCCTATAATCAGCAGTGGTGAAGTGGTGGTAATAATGATTTATAAGTGCAGTGGTAGCCTGGTGATATCCCCAGCAGCCTCCCCGTACGCACAAAGTTGGGGATCCACAATACGTACCAGCGGTCCCACCTTACAATATGCGGCACCCGCATGGTACGCCATTTTGAGCGAATCCAACTGGAAGAGGCTCCGTGCGCATGAATTCTAGGCCCTGCGCACTATCGTCGCTGCTTCATGCGCGCCCCCCTGACGGCCGCTACCGAGCTCTTCCGAGAGAGCTCGCGCCGCCCGAAGAAGTCAGTCCCCAGTCCACACCCAGGACTCTGTAAGCCGCAGATAGACCAGTAAACTCACCACGCCGCAGATAGGCAACATGGCCCCTGAAGCCGCAGATAGGCACAAATAAGCCAAGATGGCATAGCCGCAACCCCAGATAGGCCCGTTGTTACGGGCTGCGATAGATTCTACGATAGAGGGCAAAGCGGTGAGGCGTGAGAGATGACTCGAGGTAGTGATATCCCTCCTCCCAGGCGAGGGGCTATTAGTAGGTACACCTTTAAGCGACCGCTCAAAGGCTATTTGTTGACGCTCCAAATAAAAAATTCCCCTAACCAAATGACACAAATGAATCAACATTTTTTTTTCTCCTGTTGTCCTTGATGTATTTCAGTTTGATGTACCTCATTGGATGCTGTATACCAAATAAGTATATTATTATATAGTAAATTGTTGACTTCCGAAACCACAAAAAAAAACTTTTATATACTTATTTATCCAAGTAGCTTTCTGTAATTATTTGCATCAGCATAATAAGCATTATGCTGAGCGAGTGACTGGTTTCTTTTCTACTTTCTTCTTCCAGTGGGTTTATATGCGGCTCATACAGTCTCAGTTTCAAAATCCGGCTCGCACCTTTGAGATTTTCCCATCTTATGTGCAGAATTGTTGCGGACTGGGTACTTCACACACACCATTGTATTAGTCTGTGAATGGATAAATTTCACTAGAACCAGCTGTGAGAACGATCTCGTCCCACAGCAACTTGTAAATGAAAGAGAGTTTCAATGCATGGCCGTTTACATTAATATTTACCAATTTCTGTCAGTTACGTAAGGGCATGCTACTGGCGGCTATCGCCTGCTGTTGATCCGCAGCAGTATCATACACCACAGCCTTCCGTACATGCGTAACAAAGTGTTCAGTTTTATTGCTATAATATATACGCGAGCACTCAATCCCGTCCATGGCCCTTGGGGGCTTAATGAAATTTTTTCATTACTTACACAGTCTATTTGCACGGCGACAATAATGCGCGATGAAACATCGTTGCGAGATATCACTGAAATTCTTTTTAAATCGCGTTGTGGTTGTTTAATGAAGTAGTCGTGTTGGTGGTTAATGATTGTGTTAATCGTGTACGTTACATGCTATTTAATTAACTATCCCTAATGTCTTTTCCATCACAGGAACAATACGGGATTTTGGAAAGCAGAAGAGTGAAAGCCGACACGCAAAGAGGCTTTGGACAATTAACTTTTTATAATTTTAATAAACAAGGTAATTCTCTACAAGTTAGGTAACTTAAGTGGCAGTAGGCGGGGCATATTGCTCGTAGAACAGATGGCCGATGGGGCTAACGAGGAACGCGTGGGCACGTGGGGACGGTGACCTGGTGAAGATTGCAGGACTTCGCTGGATGCGACAGCCCAGGATCGTTCGTTATGGGAGTCATTGGGGGAGGCCTATGTTCAGTAGTAGGTGTCTTTCGGCTGAAATGTTGATGAGGATAATTTGTATACAGGATAACACCAACCGACAAAATACTTTTATTTTAAAGCTGACCAGCGTCGAGCTTATGGTATGAATGGCAGCGATGACAAGACCGAAGACCTTTGTCAGGTAATTTAGACTACCGGAGCGAATTCCATTCCTAAGCGGTCCGCATTAGGAAGGATGAAGCATTAAAAGGACTGTGAACTGCAAAAATCACCTTTTTTATACAACAGGCCATAACGATTTCCACCCCTTAAATGTTAACAGATGTTAACCATTTTTTGATAGGTTGTCAGTCAGAAAAAAATATTTTCGTTTTTTGAATATTGATGAAGGATCAACAAAGTCAAATAATCCCCGAAATTAACTTTGTAAGAGAATACGAAAAAAACAATAAAACTGAATTTATTGATTATAGTGAAAAAACCAAAACGTATGGACCTAGATTTTGTTCTGACTGATAACCCATCAAAAATTGGTCAAGCGGTTAACATTTAAGGGGTGGAAATTGTTATCACCTTTTGTATGAAGAGCCGTAGGTTCACACTCCTCTTAAGCGAATCTCTTTGTGCGAATTAATGGAATATCGACACTATAAAGCCGAAGTCGTTCCCTACGCCTGGATGTTCAGCGGTAAAACGGAGATGGTGGAATTATCGTGTTTCGTGTAATCATGTCAATTGATTAATACAGATGTTACAGCTGATATTGCACCAATGATGAAATTAATGATTATTATGTAAAAGATATTAATTAAAATAAACAAAAAACCCGACTACATAAGTTCAAAAAGAAATAAACAAGAAATTGATTCTGCCAGCCGATATGGAAGTAGCAGTCGGTGACTTGAAATAGGTATTATAGGATTTTATGGAGAGTCACCGACTGCTATTTCCATATCAGCCCCACGAGCTTGGTAGAATCAATATCTTGTTTATTTCTTTTTAAACTTATGCAATCGGGTTTTTTGTTTGTTTTAATTAGTAATTTTCATTTTCATCTTCTTAGTTTAAGTTGTGTTATGTTTTATTTTTCACGTTAATAAGACCTATTATACGATTATACAAACACTTTATCACAGCTTCATTATAATTATTGATTTAAGTGAGTATGGTTGCTTACCAACTTTAAATCGTTAAAGATCCTAAATGGTCATTCGAAATGAAAAATGATAGACAAATCAATTGACGTAAGAATCATCAAAATCAGCCCACGTGTTTGGTCTCTAGAGCGCCATAAGGGAACAAACATACGTACATACATACATAGACTGATAAACACATTATCCTCTTTTGCATCGCGCAGTCGGATAAAAAAGAGAATGAACAAAGTATATATACTGCTTAAAGTAACTTTTTCATATTAAAGATAATTTAATAAGTACTACACGACGATCTATCAAACGTGATGAAACGATCTAGAAACAAAGGTCAGACTGCAATTAGCTTTACGCCTGAGATAAATTAATTTGACAATCTTGTTGCCCTTCAAAAATATAATTTAACTTTCGTAGAAATATAACGTAATCCAAAAAGCTCTTGCGCGAAACAATAATGTTCGAGAAACGATGATAAATTGTAATATACGGCGAAGATAAAAAGTCGATCTGGCTTACCGCAAATGCTTCGCGTAACCTTCCTCACCCCTGCAGGGATCATAAATACTGTCGAATCCTGATAAGCCGCGCTAAAAGAAAAGCCAGTTTTTTCCCATTCCTTATGCTAAAGAAAAGTGCTCAAACCTGGTTGTACTTTTTAGGGTTTTTTCACAGCGATTGCATATTGTTTCTGAAGTTTAACGTCAGCTGAATATTCAACTAAGTAAGACCTCCGTTTGCCTAGGAGAAATACGAATCTTTAGTTCTGTGAAACTGGTATTGGAAGTGCGCTCTTCTCTGAAATCTATTTCCGCTTATTCCCGTGAGGAATTGTACATTTCAGTGATCTGACTGTGAATAAGGCTCGTGTTATTATGGCAGTCGTTAATAAACATTTTCTACATGTGGGAAATAAGAATAGAAACAAAGGTGTGCCTATAGTTCTTTTCATAACATTGACATCTTGGCAATTGGCTATTATACTCTGTTCGGATAGGTATTTAACTAAATGTAAACAAACTAAGCCACGTGACTCGGCTAACCCGCCAATCAAGAGATACCATAGATAAAAAAGATTCACTGGATTGGCTGGTTAGCCGAGTCACGTGGCTTACTTTGTTTACATTTAGTTAACTACCTTAACGGACAGAGTATAGCTTAAAGGGAAAGTGTCAGGATCTGGTCTCCATACAAGATATGAATGTGGTGCTGTTGTGATACCTTTTGTGTTACATTATCTGTACAATCACGGTATTCCACATGCACAACAAACTAAATCTGTATAAATAATAATAATAATAATAATAATAATAAATCAGGGGACAATTTTTACACCAATCAATCTAGCCCCAAAGTAAGCTCTAAAGGCTTGTGTTATGGGTAGGTACTAGACGACGATATACATACTTATATAGTTAAATAAATACTTAAATACATAGAAAATATCCAAGACTCAGGAACAAACATTCGTGCTCATCACACAAATATTTTCCCTTACCGGGATTCGAACCCGGGACCGCTGGCTTCGGAAGCAGAGTCACTACCAACTAGGCCAAACGTGTCGTCGTATGTATGAACATCATAATTAACTGACTTGCCTTTTTAATAGTGGTAGAGCCAAACAGTAATCCGCACTAGATGATTACTGTTCGAATGGGCCGGCTCGACCGGGGTAGTACCACACTCTCACAGAATATCGGCGTAAAGTAATAGCTTGCTATTGCGTTTCGTACGGTGAGTGACGAGATCCGGAGGCCTATTCCCTCATCCCCATCCCATCCCCATTCCCCATCCTCCCTAGACTGGCAACACATTGGCAGCACCTCTGGTGTTGCAGATGTCCATGGGCGGCGGTGACCACTTTCCATCAGGTGGGCCGTCAGCTCGTTTGTCAGTCAATGACATAAAAAAAAAAAAAATGTTACATAAAACCACAATATTCAAAAGATAGATTATAAAAGAAAGATAATCCTAATTCCCGAGTCATGAATGTAACCCCAAAAGCAAGAGGGCTTCACATACCACGTTATGAATAAAATCAAGGAAAAAGACGGAGCTCTTCCGTCATAGTTGGTTGCATCTCTTCTTGCTCGGCTAAGAAACTGAAGAACATCCTCTAATTTTGGTGATGGGAGCAGGGTAACTTTGCGACCTTTAAGCGATATTATAAACAGTCGATTCACTTATCGCTGTTTTGTCTCTTTTTTGATGGCAAAGGTAGATAAAGACAAAAAATAGCGGTTTAAAAAACGAACGATTACATTAGATAACTACGAGTACACGCCCATTTCAATTGTTGAACCGTGTAAGTCGTGGTACAAATTGACGGCGCAATTCAGATTGAGACTTAAATTGACAAGTATAATGAGATTGTAGTAGGCCACCTGATTCCTTGTCCTGCGGGCAAGGACATTAAGCAAAATGATTGATCGAGAACAAGTTAGTAAATTATGCTATTTTAAGTTACTATGAACGCGTAGGGTACCATACTCATTTTAGCTATACTACTCTAAAGCAAAGTGTCAATTTAATTAATGAATCGCTAAAAACTTTCCTTCGATCGATGATTACGAACAACAAAGTACAAACTTGTTCGGCACACTTTTTAGGGTTCCGTAGCCAAATGCAGGTTCGGCAGCACCTCTGGTGTTGCAGATGTCCATGGGCGGCGGTGACCACTTTCCATCAGGTGGGCCGTCAGCTCGTTTGTCAGTCAATTGACATAAAATAATAAAAAAAAAGACAGAAAACGGAACCCTTATAGATTCGTCATGTCTGTCTGTCTGTCTGTCTGTCTGCCTGTCTGTTTGTCTGTTTGTCCGTCTGTGTGTCTATCTGTGCGTCCGTAAATCACAGCCACTTTTTTCCGAAACGATAAGAACTATGCTGTTGAAACTTGGTAAGTAGATGTATTCTGTGAACCGCATTAAGATTTTTACACAAAAATAGAAAAAAAAAAAAACAATAAATTTTTGGGGTTCCCCATACTTAAAACTGAAACTCAAATTTTTTTTTTCCGTCAAAACCATACGTGTGGGGTATCTATGGATAGGTCTTCACAAATGATATTGAGGTTTCAGATATAATTTTTTTCTAAACTGAATAGTTTGCGCGAGAGACACTTCCAAAGTAGTAAATTGTGTCCCCCCCCCCCCCCTGTAACTTCTAAAATTAGAGAATGATAAAACTAAAAAAAAATATATGATGTACATTACCATGTAATCTTCCACCGAAAATTGGTTGGAACGAGATCTAGTAGGTAGTTTTTTATTATATACGTCATAAATCACGGAACCCTTCATGGGCGAGTCCGACTCGCACTTGGCCGCTTTTTTGTGGATAAACGGTTGTGTGCTTTTACAGTTTTAGCTTTCAGGATCGTGCAATACCTAAACATCATACAAAGCTTTTTGATGTGTAAAATCTTTCCTCTCGCTTTCCTGCAATCTGTGGGACTGATTTTGTAAAAAGGGACGCAAGTGTGTAACAGGAAGCCGGGAAAGCGCGCGCTTATTTGATTTGATCAAAGACGCGCGCTATTTGATTTGACAAATGAGCCCGCGCGGTTGATTTGACCAATGAGGGCACACGGTGGTAGAGTTGATCCCGGAAAAGTGCGCGCTCATTTGATTTGACCAATGACGCGCGATTATCTGATTTGACCATGAGCGCGCGTGTGAGATGTAGGGGAGACTGGGGTCAATTGAAACGTGGGTCATTTGAAACAACTTCAATAACTCCGAGACAGATAGACATAGCGGCGGGGTCCCGAGGGGGGAAGTGATCGGCTTTCGTGTTGGAACCTGTCGAGCAGTGCGTGGGGGGGCTCTGCGACCGTCGGTAATTTTTATGAGAACTTATTACATTTTCGACACAAAAAGTAAGTATTTTTCGTGTTGTTGTTTTGTTTATTAATTAAAAAGTATTGGTATTTGGTTACTGCGGCTTTAACTGTTATTTATATGCCTATTCTAGTCCAATTTAAAGTGATTTGTGCGTGCCTATATTGTTCCGTATTTTTTCTACGTAATTTAATATTTACTAATAGGTTGATGGGGCAGTTGAAACAAAATTTCTGGGGGCAATAGAAACATGTTTCAATTGACCCCTGTATGTAAGTTCTTGTATTTATGTATATTTATGCAAATATAATTTTTTTCAGATGCCCCGAAACCGCCCAAAAACAATAAATCAGGAAGGAAACTGAACAGAAATATCGCAAAAGACAGGCAAAAAGTGTTAAAAAAATGAATAAAACAACTAAGGGCCTTAGGTAAAAGAACGAAACAAACTAAAGGAACTTCAACTTCGGAAGATGAATCTGAAGACTACTTCTGCCTAGTTTGCATGGAAAACTGCGGAAGCAGCAGAACTGGAGAAGATTGGGTCCAATGTTCTGGGTGTAAGTTGTGGGCACATGAGGCTTGCACAGCTGGTGATCGTCATTACTTGTTTCATAACTGTGAATCTGATTAATATCAGATATATATATATATATATATATATATATTCCTATTTGTTTTCCTACTACTTTGTCCATTACCAAATTTATCTAAGTCACATTTATATTGTTAGATTACATAACAATATTACATGTTGTACCAGAAACTTTTACAAATGATGATAAATTTTGTAAGTTGATCACATCACTGAAATAATTCAGTCTTAAATCATAAATTAAGAGCAATAAGTGTCATTATAATTATGTTACAATCAAAGACTGACATTTGGTTATATAATTGTAAAGTTAAGAAGTCATAGAAAATATTTAAATTATAAAAATACATAACGTTCTTGAGTGTTTCAATTACCCCCCACCTTTGTTTCATCTGACCCAGGCCCGGGGTCATTTGAAACATTTTCAGATGTTTTTTAAAAAGCTTTTAACTTTTAACAGGTAATTATTGAAATCAAATAAACGTTATCATCATATAGCTAGATAACCTGGATATATCTGAAACCTTTTACGAAACAAATTCGATAAAAAACGAGGGTATAATAACCGATTTTGTCGAAAACGTTCCAATTGACCCCAGTCTCCCCTAGATGTTACACATCATATATGCGACTGCTGTAAGGCTCATTCAAATATTTTATTTTTAGTAAACTTCATTGATTCCCACTGGTCAAAGGCTTCCTTTTTCTATTTTTAAACAACATCTTGTCAGTCTAAATGAAATTGGTCCTAATAGGATATAAACAAATACACGAACAAAACTGTTTTTAATTTTATGGTTTATATTTTTACATTATATTTATTAATCGCGTTGAAACCAAAGAAAATTTTAAATTACGAAATCGTATAAGCTTTATTAGTATTTACATTGTAATTCGTATCACAAATTTAACGTTGCGGCGTTTTCAGATATCATAGTAATTTTTCACACAGGTACACTAATCACCTATCTGTTCATAAAAGAAAATTGACCTTTAGTCAAAGAAAGATCAGACAGCAGAAATCTAGTCTTTAATATTTTCTTATCATGAAATATTTAGTGTATAACCTACGCACAAGCTCATTAAGAAATTATCTGGAAAATAAGTTTTCTAGCAGAGTGGGTATTATAGATTTTCATATTTGCGTGAAAAATGGGACTTAGCAGCGATGTTTCATACAAACTCGTTTAAATTGCGTAAGTTTAACTAACTTTATAACAATTAACTTTATAATTAGTTTATCTATGATTAACTTCAAATAACTTAAAAGTAACTTTGTTACATAAATATAGTAAATAGAATTAAATACAATTCTAGTAGTTTCATATGATTCAAATAATGTGCACTGGACTTGCTAGAATAACGTTTTGAGCATATTTTCTTGCTATATATAATTGAAAAATGATATGTTTCATATTATTTATGTTGGTTTTCCATGGTTTATTAAATAAATGTATATATAAAACGAAACAAAATATTTCATTTGAATGTTGGAAATAACAATCGAATGAGAGCAAAATTGTTTGTAGCTGTAATGTATCCGTTTAATCCAAATGATCCTACTCATTCGATCTAAATGAATGATGATCATCATCATTATCTTCGGCCAATAAACATCCGACTCTTAAACATAGGCCTCCTCTCATAGGGAGAGGAACTAGGCTAGGCTGTAGTCCCCACGCGGGCCAAATTAGTATTACAAATGCTAAACTGGAACGTGTGGCTGTCTATTAATTTGTATGTGTGAGCCTCGTTAGCTCTTTCTATTTACTGTTCACAGTACCAAAAAACCGGACAAGTGCGAGTTAAACTCGCGTGGAGCGGGTTCCGTTCCGTACAGGATTATCCGAAATTTCCTTTGTTACTTTAAATACCATAGACTTCTTATAGTTTTTCCTAAAATCTATAGGTAATGAACTATTTTCCGATTTTTTTTCAAAATGTTACGCCCGGTAGTTTCAGAGATAGAGGGTGGATGGACAATTTTCGCCTATTTTCCTAAATAACTTCACAACTATTAATCTTAAAATTCTTAAAAATATGTATTTAAGATCCTTATAATAAGCCCTTTCATTTGATACGTCACACGATATAGTTTGGAAAACTTTTTTTTCATTCCCTAAGTTACCCCGCAAAAGGGGCTTTCATGCAGACAGACAGACACACGAGTGATCCTATAAGGGTTCCGTTTTTTTTCCTTTTGAGGTATGGAACCTTAAAAAACGGATTTGGTAAGTTCCCCGGTACATTTAATCGTGTCCGAAATAATAAAGACTCATCCTACGCAAAGTAATGAGTAATAGCCCCCATTTTTTAGGAATTAAAGGAATCGTTATTTTGGTTTAGTTTTTGTTATTATTGAATATCCAAATGGCCCGAAAGATTCTAGGGCCCACTTTTGAAAGTATGCGAGAATAAACCTGGATTAAATTTGAAAGTTAGATTTCACATCTTTTTATTAATTCTCCTATCGTTACCTTTTTTATTCTTAAGTGTAAAATTACTTACACCTTTGTTGGAATCTACCACACGTAGCATGCGAACAGCGATATATTACAGCGGTTCTACAATATTTATTACGGTAGGTGAAAATAAGAATTTCAAATCTCGGGCGTCTTAAGTTTACAGGTACGAAGCCCAAGGTACAACTAAGTAGGTATGTCTCAAGAGGGGCTCAAATTGCTTAAAGAACTTGTGCAAATTGCTTAAAGCACTTGTGTGTATCTGTGATTATTTATTTAAATTTCTAGTTTTTTAAGCAGTGTGTGAGAGAGAAAGCAAAAGTTGTTTTAAGTAGGTACTATAATCTTAATACTATAATCAATTTACCAGATGGTTCCAACGGAAGACCAGCGCTGGCACAAAAGCCAGCATTATGCTGAGTTGGGACCTTCTTCTTTTGTAGTTTTTTTTCGTGTATATTATTATTATTTTTGTGCTCTGTTATAAATAAATGTTTTCTTTCTTTCTTTCTTTCTTTCTTTCAACAATACAACACTTAATTAATAATCCTCCTCTGCTGCACTGGGAGTGAAGAAATAGCATAGAATGCGTGCAGATGCTTATCATCCAGGCATGTCGTAAAAGTCGACTAAGGGACGCGTCCTCTCCAACATGGTGGACTATCTGTATGGGCGATGGGCTGATCACCTGTCACCATACGGTTCATCATACCATCTTAGGACTAATCAATCGAACGTGGCCACAAGTAGTCTTGTGGCTCTGCCCACCCCATTAGGGATTTCGGGCGTGATGTATGTATGTGTATGTAATTAATAATACTTTGTCGCTTGCTAAATATGAATATTAAATAACATAATTATAAGTAAATTACTAATACAATATGGATCTAGTTGTCTGAATAAATGAATTTAATTATTATTATTATTATTATTAATTATTATTATAATAAGGTAGCAAACGTCCGTTGCAGTTTTGCGAAAATGGGACATGAAAATACCCATACAAACTTTGAAAACTCATTTCACCTTTTTGGAGCAGGATTTTGAGCATCATCTACAAACTTTGTTAGTAGATTAAATTCTTTTACAGATTTTGTGATCATCACGTTTATAAAGATTCATGTTCAGGACCATAAAGAAATATTCAGGCAAAATGATGTCGGCACAGCATTGAGTATAAAGGCCATTTACACGATGCAAGTGTCTTGCCATATACATTTAAATTGAAGCAATAAATGACTTGCATGTTCTAAATAACACGTAACATTCTTGATCTATTGGCCAAGTTTCGTTACAAAACTTTTCTTGTTGTATTTTTTTTTTTTTTTTTATTATTGGGCCATATATGTGCCGCCTCGACCATTGCTGATCTATTGTGGCAGCCCTTTCTTATAGTTCACTGCTTAATCCCGTTGCATCCAGGAAATTCCAGATGCTTTGGGCAGTGAGGTCTTGTATCTCTGCGGGGAGCAAAACGTGTCGCCCCAGGTGGATACTTCTTTTGCGCATGAGTGGCCCACATGAGCAGAGGATGTGCATGGCTGTTTCTTCTGTCTCTTGGCAGAATCTGCACATTTCGTTTTGGCTCTTGTTGTAGCACATGCAATAATTTTATAACGTTCAACAATTGAATGAAAAATTCGCCAACGCAAATACGTGCAATACAAGCCCGTGTTTAGAAAAGTCAAAACTTGAAAGCAATAATCTCCCAAACATAATTCTATTGGTGTAAACAAAAGACATTTGCAAGTATTTCTTGACATTTTTTTCCCATATCCGCTAGTAAACAGTTGCTTACCACTCTTGAAGGTAATTTATTACATTCAATGATTGCTCTTTGTACGTGATGTACAAGATAATGGCATCGTGTAAATGGCCCTTAACAAATTATAACAGTGTAGCATAACCTCAAAAAGACATGTTTGAAAAAGCCTTGCCATACAAACAAACGCTGCGTTTAAAATTGTAAAAACACATTCGACTTCCCGGCTATGTAGATAAACACGGGCATAAACTTCCCTTTAGTATCGTTCGCACACCCCTTCACCTTGTTACTGAGTTACAAACTGTTAAAATGGTGTTTAAATGTTGCCAAATGGCAATGTCGCCGGTTATTTTAAAGCTTGCTTTTATTTTGTCGTGTTTAAAGTAATGTCGGAGTTTAACGTGGCACTGTTACGTATCAAATATTGACGCTTAGGTAAGGTAGGCCGAACTTTCATGGCAATTTGGACTCTATTATGATATTTTGCAAGTCAGAAAAGAGCTAGAATGCGCTGAACATGAAAATGGTCATAATGTTATATATAGTACATAGTGCATCTAGGGCCGTAAGAAGGGGATAACTAACGAGAGTCTGTTAGAAGCCCGACGCCGATAGGCGAGGGCTTTTATGACTCGAGTTTGTTATCCCCTTACTGCCCGTTATACACACAATGTTTTTCATCACATTTGCGTGGAAATTAAATAAAAATTAGACAAAAAATGTATATATATTAATTTTATTCCCATTTTACATCGTGAATTACCATCAGGTGGGTGTTCATAAACTGAGCGTACGTTGCGATCAGCGCGGGGCAGCTCCGCCGGCTTGCGGTCGCGCGCCCCGCCGGCTGCGGCTCCCGAGCAGCTACGCCGACCTGGCGCACTTAACTGCCCGCGGGAGTTCGAAACCATACAAAACCCATAACTCCCTAGGGAGTTATGGATTTTGTATGGTTTATAACTCCCGCTGACGGCGGGGCCCATAGAGGAGTTAAATCGGCTATAGTTGCTCTATACGCTTGCGTATAATAACACCCTTACCGAGCAAGTGTGATGAAAAATTAATTATCAGACGTTGATATTTTTAGATATTGATACCACCCACAAAGTAGACGGTTTGTACAAGTTGACCAAATGGGAAAGTAGACGGTTTGCAAAAGGGGACCGATCGGGAAAGTAGACCGATGGTTCAGGAGGGGTAGGTACTACATTTGCACGTAAATTTGGAAGTTTAACAATAAATTTCATCGTCATTATAGCTTCCTTATAAAAACAATATATGTTTAGATATTGGCATTGTTCCTTATTTGTGAGTAAGCATTGTCTCTTGTCAATATTCAAACAAGAAATGTTCTCTTTCTTTGTCAATAAGTCTATTGTAATTTTATGTTTTTACGTTTTGCACTGTCAAATAAAATGGTCCACGAAAAGTTAATATGAATTATATTGTATTGGATCTCAAATCCGTTACTAAGATATACGGTTTATTTAATGCTATTTCAAATAACACAATAAGCAATAAATCTACATTATTTTCATCATAATGGAATAAAATTTTCTGACATTAATAAATTTCAATTTTCTTTACAATCTTGTTCAATAGTTGAGTAAGTATTGCAAATACTGAGTAGGTTTTATTGCAAAAACGGCAAAAGCAAAATGTTTAAATGCAGAAGCCACTATTTCTATAGTCAAGGATTAAGAGCAAACGAGCCAAGCAGCTGACTTACTCATTTTCTTCGCTATCACGACACTAATAAGCCATTCTTTGTAGTATTATTGTCATAAAGTCTTGGAGTTTGCAGGAAAAGTTAAGTGGAATTAAAACGAATACAATGCTAAGACAAGGATTATGTACTTTCGGTTTCTTAAAAGCCAATTCGGTTACAAATTTTTATTATGTATTGTTATTCTTTTTAGGAGGAAAACTTGCGGGATAATGGGCTATGGAAAGTATTATCCGCTTAGAGATTCAATTGGGATAAAACATGAATTGTTAAGTGATTGACAATATTGACTTACAAATTTAAGATTTGTTGCTTCCGTGTGTTGTCGGCTAGCATAATGATAGGCCCTAAAACACACGTGCGTTCTTATTATGAAACTCGCTAAAAGCTCGTTTCATAAAACCGCACTAGTGTTTGAAGGCCTATCATTATGCAACCGTTGCATAAACTACTATTTTCACATTCAAATCGAGTTAACAAAGCAACGTAAAATATTTTTTGAAAAGCAGTTAATAACCAAATTCTGCGGATGATATCAGAAAATCGCAGAGGTATTGTAGTTAAGTAAAAAAGTTTAAAAACACCAAGACACTTTGTAAAGACACTTTCTACGAAGGTTAGTAAACCAGACGTCTTTAAATCACCGTAAAACTGTCACGCTTTTTTATTGACTAAAGCAACAGAAATAGGTTTCCAGTAACTTTGTATTTTACTCGGCACTGAGACACCGTAAGTTATTTCTGTCTTGAGTTTCCGTGAATCGCCTAAATTCTGGACAAAGTAAAAAGATATTTAAGGTATATAGGTAATTCGCCCAATTTGAAACGATGTCGCCTAAATTTAGAACTTCCTAAACTTAAAACAAGAAAAGTCAATTTCGATTTAGTATCGAACCGAGCTGTCAAAATCGAGTTTGACGTTTCTTATTTCAAGTGTAGCGACCTTTAAATTCAGCGAATTTTACTTTCAAATCGGCCTCAATATATTCAATATCGGTTTAAGGATACAATACACAATACCTAATATACGCTTTATTGAACACAAAATAATCTTAAGGATCTTTATTTTCACAAAATAATAATATTTCGCTTAATAACAAATAGTTCTAGTTTTAATTTAAATCCAAATTAGAATGCGGTGAGCGAATATAGATTTATTTGTTTCTATATTAATCATTTTATTCAAAAACGACCCGTCTCGTGGCCCTATTTTAGTTAAAACATGCTTAGATAATGGCGGAGCTCATTTTTACATTTGAGCCATTTGACGTTTATAAAAAAGAGGGTAAATGTTACGTTACCTACGTACCATTATCCAATAAATATCTTTCCAATACCAAAAGGAAAATTATGTTGGGGTTTCAATGCATCATTTATTAGTAATTGGCCAAATCACAGGTACAAACTTGAAGGCCCGGTGACATTGCGGGCGCGACGTGACGCGAAGCGATCTATCCCACTCACACCAATCCAATAATACAACAAAATGGTATAGCGTTCTCGCAGCCGCGCACGTCGCGCGCGTCAGTGCGGTGCGACGCCATTATCTTGTATTGCATTTTTGTGAGTGCTCCTCCTGTCACGCCTGCAATCTGACCGGCCCTTTACTAATTTATTTATTTTAAGTATGTACTCAATTCTATGGCCCAAATTATAGGATTAACTCTGGGCACACTGCTCGTAGAACAAGGCGAACGTAGGCTGATGGGGCCAAAGATTTCTTGAGTGGTGACCGCGTGCTGGAAGACGTAGCGCAGGTAGAACGAGTACATGGTGGACTGATGAGCTAGTGAAGATTGGATGGAAGCAACACGGGATAGGCATAGCAATACTGTTAAAAGGGGCCAAAGCGTGGGTCGAATTTTGAAAGTCAAGCAAATACGGTCAAGTGAGTGTGATGTAAAAGGGCATTACTTAAGATTTAAAAAAAAAAATACTATGCAAAATGTGCATCACCCGACATGTGTGTGTGTATGCTCCGAAGAATATTATCCGGTATATTTTACAGGAAAAATAAAACAAAGTTCGAAGTATTAAGTAATAAATAAAACGGAATACCACTTGCAAAGTCGTACTACACTCGACGGCTGCATAGAGATAGTTGCATGCGAAAGTTATTCCATGTTTTATATCATAGGTAGTTTAGGTAGGTTTTACATGGTTTATCGGTTATTAAAAGCTATCTATTTTTTCTTGTCTGTTTATCATAGTCCTTCACTGGGGTTGAGGCAAAACATACTCATACACTACACATTTACTTAGGTCATTTATTTACTAAGAGTGTTTCCGAATTGACATAAATTTCTTTGTTGTTTGACTATGGAGTATAAACTAAAAACAGGCCAAATTTGATAGCTGAATCTTAAGCCGTATTGGAAATACAGCTGGAACATAATTGGTCTAAAATCAATCAATTTTAGGGTATCAATGTAAGGGGAGCTTCTCAGGCTTAAAACTTTTTGATATACCTATTTATTATTATGATAGTATTTATGCCATAGCATCACTTATTCTGTGAAAATTCCAACCTTCTAGCTCTCACCGTTTCGGAGCTAGAAACCTCTGACAGACGGACGGACGGACGGATATTGTAGGCTCAGTAATAGGGTCTCATTGATCCCAAAAAAAACGCAATAAATAAAACAGTTAAATATCTTTATATTTGAAAATTTCGTCCAATTTTCTTATTAAATTGTGTAAAGATCCTAAAAATAAATGAAACTTTATATTAAAAGTGACAATAAGCTATTTAACATGGCGCAATAACAATTTAGAATTCAAAAAGGAGTAATCTTCGCGAAATGAACGCTGGGCAATGAAATTTTTTCCATCCATTATTTAAGGAATTGCTCTCGGATCATAAACTTGTTAAGGCCCTTTTATGTATTTTATATATTAAGGCAAAAAATACAGCCGCATGCTACAAAAGATAACTTGGGAATAGGAAATTCGAAAACTGTCGTGCAGTGTATTTAATAAAATGATTTAAGTAAAAATACTGTAAAATCAATTAAAGTGTGCAAACATTTAGAAATACGAACCAATTTTTACATCTAATTTTTTTGAATTTTTAAATTTATTTTGATATTTTCAAACAAACAACGTTAAATTATTATAAAATCGTGTTGATAAACTTATTCAAAACCTGGCTAATGGTCAATGATTAAATAGTCAAATCTCCCTCAACTAGCTGTCATCATAATATACGTATCTAAATAAATGTCACTTTAATGAAATAACTACTTGAATGGCATTTGTGAATTCTGAAACACTCTTAGTAAATAAATGACCTTAGTAAATGTGTAGTGTGTGTGTGTATGTTTTGTGTCAACCCCAGTAAATTGTAGCATGCCACAGTGGCACCATGTCACCCCGGCGTGAGCAGGCTTTTTAGCTATGAAACTGTATATTACCGTATAGTTTCTGAGGAGGTTGCTGATCTTGGGTTACAATTTCACGCGTCGTTTTGTACCCAAATTGCCATGTGAGGTTTTTGCACTTAAGGAATATTAATAGCATCTGACTTGTTAAGTTTAGGGTTACAGAACATTAATATTTGTTTTACATAAACAATCGGATATATCGCAGTTAGCGTGTGTCAGAAACATGTGCGTTTTCTGTTAAATTAAATAAATATTGTCGCTTATCTAACAACACCGCTCAAGTCGAAAATTTGCTGTTTTTACATTTGAATGTCTTTAGTGGATAGAGCTATTCATTACGTGTCGATCTACCAATCACATTCTAGACGTTTCGGCCAATAACAGACCAAGATTCAAAAAATTGTGACAGTGCGCAAGTCGGTTGGCCTTTCAACACCGCTCAAGTCGTTGTTCGGCCATACTTTGACAACTTTGCGCTCCGTGTTTATTTAGTGAGTTTTGAAACTAAACTTGTATAAGTAAAGTAATATTATCAAAGATAAAAGGTAAGGTAATGAAGTTATTATAAGAGATAATTATTTCAAATCGAATGAGTTTTTTGCCACGTACCTAGGCGGTGTTTACTATTGCTTGCTTTTAAAATAACGCGTTGCTACAAAGGTAATGTTTTTTCGCTCTCCTGTAAAGTTTGTCAAAATCACTTGAGCGGTGTTTTTAAATAAGCGATATTATCGACAAATATTGTTACCAATTAGTCGCCAGTTAGAAATTACCCGCATTACCAACCAAACAACAAGGGCTGTTGCCATTATTAAATATTGAAAACTCGGCATCAAAGTAAATCGTCCGAACTCCATGGCAATTTATTATAAAGATTAACAGACGTTAATTCATCGTAATACAATTTCCATTACGACGCGAAAGAGCGTATTACAAAGGTAATTCATTACCCGCCAGCTTGAACGTCAGTAAAACGTCCTGACGAACGAATCCTTATCTAATTATCACGGAAACAAACACCGACATGCATCATCTTATTCCCATTAATTTGGCGGCAATTTATTAAAAATCACTCCATCTCAGTAGAACAGGTCAGGTCTCAACCCTCGTCAAAAAAGTATTACGCGAACAACAATAATTTGTCGCCAAAACAATTAGACGAGATGGGTGATGGAGAAATAACTTGATTAACAATTATGCTGAGAGCCGAATGGAAATCCTTTTTCTTTTCGGGCACTGGCACTGTTTTGGAAGATAGGAACGATGTTCTCCTTTCAGTTCTGTTACAAGTTACTGATTTGACAAGTTTTTGGTGTCGTATTTGGTGTCCTACACAATTTAGCGTAGCTTCAAATTGAAGTACAACGCTAGTTTTCCTTGTAAATTCAACTTGTGTATACTTCGAGACAACACAACACAAAACAAGTTGTATGAAAGCCTTGCGCTGAGCTACAATATTGAATTGTCATCAACAGTTCATATTTCGTACAAGTATTTTGTAAATTATCTTTAACTTTAATCGCTAGACTAATTTCCATTAAGGCAATAAAAACAGTTTCATAGCCCAATTATGAATACTAGACTGAAACTTTCCATAAACTTGGGCTATTTTTGAGATTCAAGCATTCGAAAGTTACGTTCGAAAAACGTTGCTAAGAACCTTTATTTTTAAAACTAGAACTATAATTAATTATAATCGTATGGTCTGGATTATATCGCTTAAATTCTAATAATACGTTTAGTAAAATCAATTACATACTTAAGCAATTTTCGAGACCCTGGAGCTCATAAATCATCACATTTTTTTATTTTTTTATTTATTCATTTAATTCATGTAACTATGTGACATATATTATGTTGTTAGTTTTACTTAGTCTAGAGGGTTAGTTAAAATTAAAATTAAATAATAATAAACAATACTTAAATTGACCCGTGCTGTGCCAACAGTGGGGCACAGCACAGCCCAACGCATCACCACATTATGATACTGGTGGGGGCATGTAGTTCCCTACACTGCGTCATATAGACGCAGTCCACCGTGCCTGCGATCATACTCAGGATGGTGTTGGGGCTGGCGCGCACCCGGCGCACCAGGGATGCACTGCGCTTGCGCATGGCCGCGTAAAAACAATCCACTCGGGCCTCTGCGAACATCCCAGATGCGCTACAGAAGCGAGGCAGCCCCATCAACACCCGGAACGCGTTGTTATATTGGACCCGGAGGGCCCCATAGGCCCGTTGCGAATACTGTGCCCACAGGCTGCACGTATGGAGCGAGGTGGCGAGGTGGCGAGGCTCTAAACAGCGTAATCTTTGCCGCCCACGAGCATCGCGCAAACCTGCGCGCGATCATATTCGCCCGTACCGATAAGGTCCTCCGTTCCCTCTCGATGTCCATATTGTCTTTGAGATCAGCCGTAACCACATGCCCTAGATATTTAAAATGTTCAACTCTGACCAGAGGTTATGAAGGTGACATTATTCTTACTTTTAGTGCCACCAACTTTTTGTGTAGTTAAAAAGGGGGTTAAAAGCAATGTCGAAGTTTTCTATTAAAAAAACATGGTACTTACCCAATTCAACAGATACGTTTGAGGAAATTATACATAGGTACCTATCTGAAATTGTGATAATTATACATTCCGAGGTTTGTACATAACAGTTAGATGAAACCAGCCTCATTTAAAAATTAAGTTAATATTAATAAAAGTGTGGAAAACGGTGAAACTTTACCAAAGTATTGATCCATATTCTACTTTGCTCAAAAATTTAAACAGTTTAGAAGAAATTACTCTCTTCCTATTATTCTCCTCTGCTGCACTGGGAGTGAAGAAATAGCATAGAACGCGTGCAGATGCTTATCATCCTGGCATGTCGTAAAATTCGACTAAGGGACGGGTCCTCTCCAACATGGTGGACTATCTGTATGGGCGATGGGCTGATCACCTGTCACCATACGGTTCATCATACCATCTGAGGACAAATTAATCGAACGTGGCCACAAGTAGTCTTGTGGCTCTGCCCACCCCATTAGGGATTTCGGGCGTGATGCTGTGTGTGTGTGTGTGTGTGTGTGTGTAGAAGAAATTAATACCAATTAAAAATAGTTTTAATTAATACAATTTATTCGATAACAGTTTTAAAGTCTTTATGCTCGAGATAGTATTCTGAAAATTATGTTTAGTAATTAAGACATCTAATTTGGAATATCCTCCGGCTTTTTTCAATTGAAATACATTAATTATTATAACAGAATTCGCTGAGGTAGAACAATGAAGGCAATTTGCTACAGCGGAGTTACCCAGTACTTAGTTGAGGCACATTAGCGGTACTTCTGGCAAAGTTTAATAGTTGGCACCTTATTATTTCGATGGTAATTTTACTGCACTAGTGTTTACACAAAGGTGAAAGTGTAACGAGGCGCTAGAATACTCCTTCAATACTGACAACTCCTTTTTCTTCTTTTAATTTCTTTTTCTTTTCCAAATTCAAAATAAGAACAATAGATCGATTAAGACATTGATCATCATTACATTAGATCCCGGCCCAGAAAGGGTTTACATTGTACATAGTTATCTAAATTACTAGAATTGTAGGAAGTCTCTCATAAACATGAGTGTGGTGTTATTTATAAAGAAAGCATATTTACTTTCCCCGTTACATAGGATTTTAACATTGAGGCTATTACATGTAAGTAAAGTGTCACACAAAGCCTCCAAACATCCCATCCTCATAGTACATACCTATATTTATAAGTGTTTATTATCATTGTTACAGAGTGTCTCGTACTTTATTCAATAACATTACCGATACCACATTCCATTTTCTTGCTTACTGCCATCCACCCTCATCTGCGACAAGTCTCTACGTTTCATCAGGACCTCTTTTCGACAACTAAGTGATATATATTTTTTAACAAATTTAGAATTTTTTCATGCCCACTCAAAGAGCTCGTTTACGCATTACCCAAGACTCAGCATTATTTGGATTCGTCGATTTTAATCTTAACACAGTTCAGTTATTTTATTTTTCAGAGTCAGAACGCCCGCGCACATTATACTAATTATGTATCTAACAAAATTGAATGCTAAATGTATATCTAATCAAGCGCGATAACTACTAATGTTAGGACTAGATCTAAGTCAACATCCTTGGCTACATTACCAACCAGGGGTTCTTTCCCACAATGCCCGAATTACAATTTTATATCATAACGCTTTGGTCTATGTTTATCTTACTTTGCGCAGTTTAATTTAAAAAGAAAGTGGTATAGTAACGATCGCTTTCTGTATTACTTAAGCCAATATGGACTAGAGACAGTATTTAATAGTAAAATTTGTGTGGACACTAACTGCATTTTCCACCTATATTGGCGACGTGGACCATTGCCTCAAAATGGTAATGGCTTGCCGGCCGTACCATGCTTTCCTGTGGTTTGTGTACTATTCTTAAACTGCATGATTATAATTTAGTGTGTTATTTATTTCAATTCTTTATAAACACAAATTGCTCAAGGAGAGAGTGAATAGGCATTATCTGGGTGTGCATGCTCCATCGTCGAACTCATCATCACTTTCCATCAGGTAAGATAGTGGTGAAACGCAAATCTATCTTCTATAACAATAAATAATCAAGCGTACCCAACTCGGATTTCAGAACGCCATCTACCGGAAAATTGTAAAATTTTGGCATCAATTCGTTAAACAATTATGCTGCCTTCCGAGAAGCTGGAAGTTTTCACAAATAACAATGTTAAAAGGCTCGAGCCATGCCAGTTTATTGCAGGTTATGATTACAGCGCTATCTTAAAGCACGTTATACAAGGATCTGAACCACAATCTCAATTAGGCGATTGTCAGTAGCTGTTGGATCCGCGCTAGGTGCCACTAGGCGCTAGGTGTACTTGATGCGCCGGAGGAGGTGCTAGGCCCAGATTTCTTCTCACACGTCTGGACATCTTGCTGCACTTAAGTTGTTGGTGTGTAGGATGTGGTGTATTGTGATAGATATGCCGAAACCGAACTTCTATGAATATTATTAATTAATATCGCCCGATAATGTAATAAAGCCGCTCAAACATAGATTAACTAGCTGTCATAACCGAATGACAGTTCACCGAGGTGTTTTTCTCTAAGCGACAATACCGACATAGTATAAAGAGAAGGGAAGTAGGTTATCTTCATACAAACGCACCGCATCGCCGCACGCACACTTAAACAAAATCTCGACCCGTTTCCCCTTACTAAGCGGGTCGAGATTTGTTTAAGTGCGCGTGCGTCGACGCATATATACCTACTCTGGCGCACACATACAAGCCGCGCGCGGTGCGGTTGTATGAAGATAACTTACTTCCTCCTCTTGATGCTATGATACCGAGGAGTATATTACATTAGAAAACCAAACAGTAGGTACTCTTGTTGTATTTGTTCATGATAAAACTGACGAGTGCAATTTCTCACTTATAATATTCCGAGCATGTTGAGAATAGTCCTCGTTCATTCATGCGAAACCGACTGGTGACAAAATTGTGTGACCTGTAAAATATTGCTGGTAACAACTTATCCACGTCATAAAACGAAATGAATTCGAACATTAAGCAAATCCAGTGTTTTGAAAACATACACCGTTTGAGGCCACGTTTGTTGTGTAGGTATTATTTTGTTTACCGTTTGTCAGTGTTAATGGCTTGAACAGCGTGATAAGCAAACCAGCTGAGTTACGAAAACTAGGTCAGCAAGATAATTTTGCGTGTATATTAAATATATTTACAATATGTTCGGTAGCCATTGTATCACAATTCATTGTTTGGAGCATTAACGATGACCCCATATCTCTCTCACGCTCTGCCGCCTGCGTCGTGTTCCGATTCAACTCGAAATTAACTGTAAAGGGCTTTACCATTATTTAATTGAACAGTGGGGCCAATTCGAAAGTGAGTTCGCTAAATTTAAAAAGCCGCTAAAATGGAAATAAGAAACGTCAAACTCGATTTTAACAGCTTGGCTTTATACAATATTGAGTTTGACGTTTCTCATTTTAAGTTTAGGAAGTTTTAAATTTAGGCGACGCCGTTTTGAATTGGACCCGGTTAACTATTTAAAATTATTGATAGGGTGTGTTTATTTTTCAAAAGAGTTAGTATAATTAAGATTTCTCGTATACATAATATTATGATACCAAATCAAAACATATGCAAGAAGAAGACGTTTGGAATCCTAATGTTAAGTTATATTATTTTTAATTAAGCAGAATAAACACCGTTTTCTCACGGCAAAAAAATCTGGAAAAAGTGTTTATCCACAAACATTTCGTCAAAATGAGAATAAATGCGGTCCTAAATAATAGGACAGCAACAAAATGTATTTTACTAATCCTACAACTACAAGGTACATGCAACGTTCAACAAAGGTAAATAAAAAAGGGATAGAATAATATGCTTGCAAATCCCGATAGGTTTTTGAATAGGTCTATATTTTAATATGAGATAAAAAAGAGGCTTGATGTTGTAATGTAAGCGTTTGCAGTGGCTGATCAGCGGAAAAACGAAAATATTAATTTAGACTTTAAAGACGAAGTCATTCAGTCTACATTTGAACGTCTCCCTTATCGCGCATTAATATAGTCCATCGTCCCAGCGGTAAAATCGTATATGAATTCAGATAGGATGGCATTAGACCCTCACCACAGTACTGGAATACCTATTTCTTATGCATCGGCTAGGATGATCTTAAAAAATACTACGACAGGCCCCCAATTCTCGGTTCTGGTGAAATAATTTTCGGTTCTGATGAAATGAGTCAAAGAATTATATGCACATTTAATCTCACAATTGTCATGCACCGATAATTATAATCTTATATATACCACTTATTTATCCAAGTAGTTTTGTGTAGTGATAAGTGTTTAGTATGTCCTTTGTGCGTGTGTATGTTTGTATACTTAGCGCTCCGATTGTTACAGACGCCTAGACGGTTCTCGCTGAAAATCAGCGCTGCGGGTGTCTTACACATCAACATTGTGCCGAACCGGTGACCAATTTACTACCGCGATGACAGTCATCCCTCGTTTTCTGTATTGTTTTGTTATTTTTATTATTAGGGTTCCGTACCTCAAAAGGAAAAAAGGAACCCTTATAGGATCACTCGTGTGTCTGTCTGTCTGTCTGTCTGTCCGTCTGTCACAGCCAATTTGCTCCGAAACTACTGGACCGATTGATTTGAAATTTGTTATACATATGTAAGTCGGTGACCGCAACACGGATGCGTAACGTAAACAAATTAATTTTAAACATGGGGGCCTCTTTTGGGGGGTTAATTAGAAAATTAAAAAAGAAAGTTACGCTAACTATATCACGTGACATATCAAATGAAAGGGCTTATTGTGAGGATTTTAAATATGTTTTTTTTGGAATTTTAAGATAAATGGTTTGGAAGTTATTTAGGAAAATAGGCAAAACTTGACCATTCCCCCCCACCCCCTTATCTCCGAAACTACCGGGCCTAAAATTTTGAAAAAAATACAGAAAATAGTTTACCTATAGATTACAGGAAAACCTATAAGAAGTCTATGACATTTAAAGTAACATAGAAAATTTCAGATAATCATGTATTATATCTTCTTATTTCACTCCCCATGCTTGTTAAAATTGTATCACGACGGAGTAACATTCGTCACCATCGTGTTTTTTTTATAAAGTACTGGGCATGCGTTTGACCCTAGACACACCTGATGGAAAGCAAAGACAGGGTCTAGGATAGAACACGCTAGCCCAGAAGATGCCTGTTCACTCTTACCTTGACGACACTAAGATTGTATAATTTATTCAGGAAATACCGACGCTGGGAGAGTGTTCCACACGTGTTTAGTACGGCTCCTAGGGTAGTAACCGCAAAATTTTTACATGAATGAAGACATTCATGATAGTGATTATCGCTGTATACTGAAAGGTAACGACATAGAAATATAAAAAAACCGCCGTGCGTTATCTCATTGCCGAAAAAGTCACTTAAAGCTCGCGAGACTCCTGTCTCCCCTGTCGATACTTAACATCATTAGTTATTTCTGACGCTTCTTAAGTCGACGACACTTTATAATATCCTTTGTGGAGGGTGAAACTTGACATAACTTCGGGAAAGTTTGTAATGTTTGTGACAGACTAAATTATTCTATTACGACGGCTATGACAGAGTGACGAAGATTTACTTGAATATTTTCGGGGTGCAGTGATTTTTTTGGTTATTAATGGTTGATTTTATCAAACGTCTCGAGGCAACAACTGCTCAAGTCCCTAATTGTTTTGGTTTGATTAATTAATATGTACAAACTTATAAAACGTGAATAAAGTGGCCGCATAAAGCAACTTACACGACTTACCTACGCACGCATTGGGCCCTATTCGAAAGTGTGGTCGCTAAATTTAAAAGTAGCTAAACTTGAAATAAGAAACGTCAAACTCAATTAAAAATATTGAAATTGACGTTTCTTATTTTATGTTTAGGGAATAGGGAACATACATACATACATACATATTATCACGCCCGAAATCCCTAATGGGGTGGGCAGAGCCACAAGACTACTTGTGGCTACGTTCGCTTAATTAGTCCTAAGTGGTGGTTAGTGGTATGATGAACCGTATGGTGACAGGTGATCAGCCCATCGCCCATACAGATAGTCCACCATGTTGGAAAGGACCCGTCCCTTAGTCGACTTTTACGACATGCCAGGCTGATAAGCATCTGCACGCATTCTATGCTATTTCTTCACTCCCAGTGCAGCAGAGGAGCGAACATGCATGTTTTTTTTATCGAATTTTGGGAAGTCCTGATTAATAGAAACCAAACTGTGTACGCAAAAAAATATTGTATTGTTTTTTTGGAGATACGACGCTTTGAAAACTCATAGTTCATACCACTCGAAAAAACGCTCCATACAAAATGGCCCTGATATTTTGAGTATTTCGCGTTACGTAATTTGTGGACGACCCCTAGGCAGATGCGAACCTGCGCAGCTGCGGCCTCTGGCTCAGTAGCTGCCACTGCGCCATTGTGATAGTCAAATGAGCGTGTAATGGACGTTTCTACAACAGATAGCCGGTGTCGTTAAAACTTTGCATATCACTGCCCGGCGGCACAACGTTAAGTGTCGCTAGTTAACCCCTACTAATTAAGACAAGTTTCGGTTACAATGTAAATCTCGTGAAACAATGAGCCAACTCAAACAGAATGACAAGACAACCGGATTTGCTTTGGTACGCTGATTTACTTATGTACTTAGAGAACTACTAGCAATTCACGCCATGAACCGACTTGTCTGTGGACATAGATTAACGGTGCCCCGTTAAACAAATAGTTAACTGCGTTAATCGCTAATCCGTTACTAAAAAAGTTGGCTTCGTTAAACGTTAAAGCGTTATATTTCGGAAGATTTAACGGAAATTAACGTTAATTGTTAACTCGTGCTAGAAATTGCATTTTATTATGTCGTTGTATTAGTAATTTACTTGTTTATAAAAAATGTTGGTATGGGCTATGGAAGTTTAGGCAGGAAATGAAAAAATCATATAAAATTGCAGCAGAGTTTGTAATAATACCTTCAATAAGAGATCAAATTCAAATAAAAAGTTATCTGAAATAAGCCCCGTTGTATCCTTTTGGCAAATAGTAGGAACTCAGTTAACGTTTAACGGGCTTTAATTGTTGTAACGGAAATTAATGAATCATGAGTGAGTTTTTAAGTTAACCTAAAGGTTAATCCGTTACTCGAAATGTTAACTTAGTTAATTAACGATTAACGGCTTAACGGTCTTGTGCTCAGCTATGCTGAGCGGAAGAAAATGGAACTACTAGTAGGTACTCTGTTTTCCATTAACGTATTTATTGACATTAAATTTGTACATCTGCTAGTGGCTCCCTCGATTCCATAGTGGAGTCGGTTGATATCAAGCGCGGGTCCAGAGGGCTCACGAGGCTCACGACCCCGACCTGGGCTAGATTTGCGTAAAAGCAACACAACACAACACTTGGGGTGCAATCCGAGTTCCTCCACGTTGGCTTGATTACCGCAGTTCTTCCCGAATTCTGAGGTTGGTGTGGGAGGTGAACTTTGGAACGTTGAACCATACCCGCGAAGTCGGAGAAAAGGGCAGTATCTGCGCATAGATTGGAACTGTTCTTGCTGCGGATAGGCACAGGGCCGGTGATCCGCTCAAGGACTTTCCGAGTCTATGGCTAATACTCGGTTGGGAGAGGGAGAGTGGTTGAAGTCATGTCTGTAGATCTCTTGTGATTTCTATAGTTGAGTGCGGACCCCTCTCGCGTAGCCTCTAGTAATCGGAGTGACACACAGAACTTGGGTATGGGCATTGGTTAGAACTGTCGAGCGATCGACTCTGCAAGCCGCTTACTTATCGATCTAGTTGAAGGGATGTGGATAGGCAGGCGGCCTTGGACCCGCTCCCTGTAACTATTTATTCCCTTCCAGTCTGCGAGGGTCCCTTAGCGTGTTCCTCTGCAATAGCGAAGGATACTACTGATCTGCGACAGGTGCGGCCGGGGTCGGTACGGGACGGTAAGGTCAGCGGTGGGCTGACTGAGCTGATCCTGGAAAGATTCCCCGCTGAACACAGACGGCCGGGGGAGAAGGCGAACCGGGCGAACTCTGTTTGCCCATCGCCCGAACCCCCTCGTAACTAGGTTTAGGGGCCATTCTACCTGTCTGGGGAAAGGTAGTACTGGCGAACGCTACCCTTTCTCCTTGGCGGTGGCTCTCAGGAGCAGGCTGGGGGGCGTCGTGGTTGCGTGCTTCGGCGATCCCATGGTGTCTCCACTTAACAGCCATGAGGGAAACGCCGGAGTGGTTTTAGACGTTATGCCCCCTGGGGTGAGTCCGTCATACCGCCCCATATAAGCCCTGACGCTGAATAAAGCATTACCACTTCGTAAAAAAGAATAAAGAGTACTTACACTTACAAAACGTCCAAAAGCTATTAAAAGACGTAAAGAAATTTAGTAAAACAACTGCGTATATTGTAGACCAGTTTACGGACAATTCGTGGCCGTCTCCGTTTCAGAAGTTAAAACATTAATTTCACTGCATTGTAGACTATATAGTAGAAATAATTTAAATAAACTGTGTTCACTTTGTCAAAGAAAACTTTCATATCCTTGTATTTTTAGTGCTCGGGGGAAACTACATTGTTATTTTTGTTCAGAACAAGTGAAATGTTCTGAAAGCATTTAAACCTTGCTGTTTTTAAGACTATGACACTCTTTCAATGTTAAATTAGTTTATTAGTAAAAAATATTAAATATTAAATTAAAGGATGAATTTTAGGGTTCTGTAACTAAAAGTATCAAGTAAGTAAGTAAAGGTAAGTTCTGTATTATTTGTTTTCCCTTATATTTACTAAAAGGTAAATATAAGGGAACAAATAATCTGGCTGTCTTTATGTCATATAGCTATAAAACTTACGCGCCATCGATATATAGGCATACAATGTTTTACTTAATGTTTCTAATTTATTTGATAAAGGGTGACAAGGCAGTGGGTCGAACTTGGAAAGTCAAGCAATAGGGTCAAAAGAGGTGTCATATGAAAGGGCTTTGTTCAAGCATTTCAAAACTATTTTCTAAAACCTTTTTAGGGTTCCGTACCTCAAAAGGAAAAAAGGAACCCTTATAGGATCACTCGTGTGTCTGTCTGTCTGTCTGTCTGTCTGTCCGTCTGTCACAGCCAATTTGCTCCGAAACTACTGGACCGATTGATTTGAAATTTGGTACACATACGTAAGTCTGTGACCGCAACACGGATGTGTAACGTAAACAAATTAATTTTAAACATGGGGGCCACTTTAGGGGGGTAAATTGGAAAATTAAAAAAGAAAGTTAAGCTCACTATATCATGTGACATATCAAATGAAAGGGCGTATTGTGAGGATCTTAAATATGTTTTTTTTTTTTAATTTTGAGATGAATGGTTTGGAAGTTATTTAGGAAAATAAGCGAAAATTGACCATTCCCCCCCCTTATCTCCGAAACTACCGGGCCTAAGATTTTGAAAAAAATACAGAAAATAGTTCTTTACCTATAGATTACAGGAAAACCTATGAGAAGTCTATGGTATTTAAAGTAACATAGGAAATTTCAGATAATCATGTATGGATCGGAACCCTCTCCACGCGGGTTTAACTCGCACTTGCCCGGTTTTTAAGTATTAAGAACTAGCTGTGCTCGCGACTTTGTTCGAGTTGGATTGGGATGAAAAGTATCCTGTGTGTTAATAGGTACAGGGTATAAACGAATGGAGACAAGTAGATTCATTCATACTTGTCTTATTTTGTAAACAAGTTTCTAACCTCAAAATGCACCCTTGTTGGCTAAAACAGATTTCCTTGCAAATAAAGCAACCAGAAACAATTATTGTTTTCGTCACATTACCAAATTTTTGACATAAATTTGATGGGGATGCATGTCCAAAGACTAAAATCATAACAAAAAAACAACATATATTTTTCACTACTTTTGACCCTTAATCAAATAAAAATGAATAGTCACAATGATATGCTTTTGTTCACATTTACTTTCATAATACATCATTTAAACCTTATTTTGATTTTCATGCCACTTCCCCATTAGAAACAATTACACACACACACACACACACACACACACTCACAAGCTTTCGCATTTATAATACTAGTGTGATGAGTATCATTATGCGCATTATTCAAAATGCAAGCATGCCGCGTCACAAACTTTGTCTAATAACGGCGCTAAATACTAAATTGTGCTCAACGCGCTCATTACCAGACGAGTTTGACAGCAATTAAGCCAAGCGGCGCACTCGAGGGCCATATTCCCTACAGTGTAAAACCATTTGCATGCATAAAGTTGCAAGAGTTTGCTTTAAGGAACTTGGATAGGCGAGTAGTTCATTTTGGAACAGCAAGTGAAACATCGAAACGTATTGTATTATACTAGCTTTAACTTTTTTTATAACCCTCTCATCACTCGCTCGGAGTGTTCTCTTAAGGTGCCGACAAGACCTAAATTGGCTTTAATTAAACAGTTTTTATACAAAAACGATTTGATTAGGCAATGCGGAAAAAATATACTTATATTCACCACTGAATAAATTTGAAAATAGACTTACTGTTGAGTTTCTTGCGGCGTTTCTTCTTAGCAGATGTCACCTTTCGAAGCGCATGGTAGATTCAAACATGTAAAAGAGCCCATGTGGCCTACTTGCAAAATAAATATTTTCATTTTCATTTTCATAATATTATTGAAACAATTGAAAAAAATTATAAATAATTAATAAGAAGAAAAAATAATTAATTAATAAGACCTACTAATTATTATAAATGTGAAAGTATTTGAATACAAATTGGTGTGTAAATATGAATTTACACACCAATTTGTATCCAGATTCCCAGATTAACATAAAGGATACTTTTATCCCGGAAAATATTAAAGTTTCGGAGGGAGCAACGATAACGGAACCGAAGTCTACATAACATGTAAACGCAGTCGCGAGCAAAAGCTAAGAAAAAATCTTGACAGTACAATGTTTAATATCATATAGGTAATTAAATGAAAACATTTGAAAGAATCCTTTTTTTTAATCTCAATGTTACCTACTGTTTTTAAGTTATCTAGTTTAGTACCCGTGTTGCAAAAAACTGGCTATCATACGTGTTTTCTAGTGCTTAGTTTCAAGATTTTTTATTCTGAAATTATCTTCATGGATCGTGTCAATGTTATGAAAACTTGATGGTCCTGTTGGCACTCATTGCCATTTTTTGTCTATAACGCTAAAGGCTATAGATAAAGCATATATTTTAAATTTCTTATTGTTAGTGCATTTAAACCACAATCCATATATTGTTATTGAAATAAATAAAATAAAAGTTAATACAAATTTCGCAAACTAAAATAATTACTAAAAAAAAACATTTGTTAACCGATTTTTCTGTATCATTAATGTTGAATTAAGGTCTAGAATGTTAACACTATAAATACAAACAGCTTCACTCACGAATTAATGTCAGCAATAGTCACATGTCGGACTATTTCTGACAATAATTCGTGAGTAGAGCCGTTTGTATTTATAGTGTTAATAATGTCTCACGAAAGCTTTAATTTGTATATTGTCTAGAATGTTGGACAACTTGTTAACTTGAATGAAAACGTTTCAGTAATATCTAGAAATGACATAGGCCTGCCTAAGCATTCAACCCTCGTCGTTATTTTGGATGCTATACTTTAAGCACATGAACTAGTTACCAAAGTATCTACATGTTAAAGTTCATTAATTGTAAAAGAAAAAGGGAGAGGATAACGAGACCGGGAAGCATCGCTGAAGTAACTTGCCACTTAGTATTGTTTTCTACTTAAAAAACTTTTGGGATTACTTAAGAAGTTAAAGAAGTACCAAAAGAATAATCGAATTGCGTGTAACATTGTTTTTGCTTAGACCAAATTGTATAAATCTCCTCTGCTGCACTGGGAGTGAAGAAATAGCATAGAATGCGTGCAGATGCTTATCATCCTGGCATGTCGTAAAAGTCGACTAAGGGACGGGTCCTCTCCAACATGGTGGACTATCTGTATGGGCGATGGGCTGATCCCCTGTCACCATACGGTTCATCATACCATCTTAGGACTAATCAATCAAACGTGGCCACAAGTAGTCTTGTGGCTCTGCCCACCCCATTAGGGATTTCGGGCGTGATAATATGTATGTATGTATGTATGTATAAAATATTCGTTACCCTTTCCTTGATAAGGTGATTATCATTAAGAAACTAATTAATAAAAACTTGACATACCTACATTAAATATGAAAGAGTACTACTACTAGTTTAAAAATTGTAAGGAATCTGCGGCCCTAGCATGCCAGACACGGGGATAAGTTAAACCCGTTTATCTCTCTGACTATCTTTTTCGTCGGCAATAGTGTGAGAGAGACGCACTTAGAGGGCCGCTGGAGGTTATCACTGTATAGCGATAAGATCGCCCATCCATCATTATCTGGCCTGTTGAGAATGCTTTAATCATTGCATTGTATCCTTTGTGCACAAGTACAATAAAGAAGTGTAATAAATTGCCATAAAACTGCCATGTAGTTAGGCGATATTTTGTAATATTTTCAAGTGTATTTTTAAACTGAAAATAATCTACAAAAAAAAACATTCAATCTGTATGCACTGTTCGTATTAGTTAATTTACTGCGTGAGAATAAATTTTGCCATGCCGGTATGCGCAGGCCGCGGGGTACGGGGAGGAGTTTAGACGCTCGGGGTCGAATCGATCTACATAGCGACGCGACGCGTGCAGTGCATGAGTCAGTCTCATAACCAAGTTGGTTGAATGAACCAACAGCCGCGCTGCGCTCGCGCTTCTTTATTATTGCTAAAAACGTTCTGGATTATTGATATCAAAACGACATTGCTTGTTTGAATAAATCTAAATATTAGTGAAGTAAGGGCAGATAAACTTTGACGAATAGCCTCGTAATAAATGTTTCGTATTATTGTGATTTTAGCTCGTTGTGTTCATATCGCTGACGATTTAAATGAGTAAAGTGCAAATCGAATAATGGGTAAAGTGAGCTCGTTGGATGTGTTAAGTAATCTTAAATTAGACGATATGAATGTCGACACTAAGTTAGCTGACCAATACTTAGACACCAACAAAGCAGGATTTTATGGCAGTTGGTCGCGTCATGCTCGTGCTGAATCCACAAGTGATGTGATCGATACTTATGGTAACAAGATATACTACACTGAACCTGGAATCATATTGAAACAAATATTTCCATTGCTAGATGATCATGATTGCCATCAGCTGGAAGATTCAGAACTAACAGAAAAAACTAAGAAACTGGCAATAGAGATTGGGAAAGCAACTGATTTGTTTTGTCAACTCGAATATTTAATTCGAAGAATCTCTTTCGAAGAAACCAGACTTAGTATCAAACTAATCACACAAAACTTGTTATTCACAAGTGAAAACATTCAATTGTATAGTGTACATGACAGAATTATAATGAGAGATAATACGCCGTTGTTCATGCTTGGATGTGTTGCCCAAATTTTTTTACAATGTGACGGACCGTTGATCTTGGCCTCAAAAGAAAGTGCCGTGATTTGTTATCTCTTCACAGAAATATGCCACAATGTTGGTTTTGATAACCGATTACTATTTGAAGTTAACTTAGATAAAGAAATAATAAAGTATACTGTAAGGGCTGTACAAATATATCCGGATGTATTCCATGGTATGCTGCCAGAAATTACTGGTGTTATAACAGAAAAATCCGATATCGATTCTGCCGTCGAAGTTTTTCTTCATTCTGGAAATCACCCATTTCCATTAACACGTATCTTTGTGCAAGAAAGCATTTACACAGAATTTAAGGATATCATGACGTTCAAATGTGCATTGAGGCCAGATATGAGTAAAAAATGTGACGAAGACTACGATTTAAAATGTACTCATGTATTTGAATATGGTACTAAGATTTTTGTTCTTGACTTCACTGGAAATTTGGATGAAGTAAAAAATGGACCTCAAGCGCTCATATTGGTTGAAGCCTATAGAACGGTTAAGGAGTTCTTATCACTTACAAACAAACCTCCCCAACGCCTTTGCCTTTCATTGTGGTCGAGTGATTTTTCAGAGGCTAACGAAATTGCATTAAATGCAAATGTGCCTATCGTATGGATAAACAATTATTGTAACTTGAATGGACCTGATGAAGTGGCACAATCAATTTTTAAAAGAATTAATTTTGGTCTCGGTATCGATGAAACTTTTTACAGTGAATTCACTATCAAAGAACTTAAAAAAAAACAAGACGCTTGGCTACAAAGAAGTTTCACTGAACGCTGTGAAATAATTTTAAAGGTACTCAAAAGTGCGTCATTAGACGTAGGAGTAGAAATTGGACGTGTAATGCCATTTTGGAAAATTAATAACTTTGTTGTCAATGAAAAGGAAACAATGGTTCTAGGTTTTAATGAACCTGTCAATAATATTATAGGATTTAAACAAAGTGCCTGGGATTTATCTTCATTCGTTATTAACGCACTTGTCAATGGAAACGCTGTTGCAATTGACACCGAGTCAAACAACGTATTAAAAGCTCTAGCAGGTGGAGATATACCAATTGCTTTTGATAGATCTACATATGATACTAAACATGAATTTAAAATAAATTTTCGACCTTTTAACTGGATAAATCAAACAAAAGTAATATGGGCAAATTTTGGAACCAATTTTGCGAATTAGCGATTTATAAAGTTTGACATTTGGAAGAATTTATTATTGGAATCAGATCCACGCAGATGAAACTGCGGGCGGCCGCTGCTCGCGGTATATCATCATCATTTTAACCTTTTGAACGCCACGGCATGCCCCGGACGCCGAGTGACGGCTGTAGCCGACAAAATGTATGGAAAACGGCATGCCGTGACGTCAGGGGCACGGAAATTTGCTGTCGGCTACAATTGTGTGCGACTGCGGCATTCAAAAGGTTAAACGTTTCCATCTTGACCGCACGCTACTAAAAATGTGACGGATGCTTATAGAATCCCAATTTTATTCATGCATTAGCTAATTTTACATTTAAGTCATTATTCATACTTATCTATATTCAAATTCAGTGTTGGTACTTTCAATCCTATATAATAATTCATATTGAGTTTATCAGTTAACACATACAGTGCCGAAAACCCGATAGTCGGGCTTTCTATGACTTTGTCGCCACGCCGAACGACTCGCTGGTTCTTGCTATAACAATTATGTATGGAAGCAATTCTGCGGCGCCTGGGATGGGACTTGAATTTTGGGCTGCCACTGAAAGTGTTAATTCTTTATATAGGATTTATAGAATACTAAACGTTTATTCATAAACTTAAAGTAAGCTTTAAAAAGTGCGTACAAGTAAATGAATATTGTCTTTGCCGTAAATGAATTTAAAGGATTTGTCATCTGTTAAAAATATTATTCTACGGAACCCTCGCTGCGCGAGTCGAACTGGCTGGTTTTATATTATTGTTTTAATTGTAATGTTATTGGCCGTTACAAATAAATAAATAAAATGTTATGGCGTCGATTGTCGTTTCAATTTATATTTAAATAAATACATTACACATACTTTGTCAAGTTTTATTCAAAACCCTTCACTACATCTTTAGAATAATTATGTCAGAAATCCCCACAGCTCATAAACAGAACTTCAACAAAAATAATAATAACTTAGATTACAATTTAGTATTAAAACGAAAACCATTTAGTTAAAGAACGATACTCATTGTGGCCACTCCGCTTTAAATTGTGCGTAAACATAATGACTATTGTATTACTGAGGCCAGGAAGCGGGCGGTAGATTTTACCAGCGTTTTAACCGCTCATCTGAAATATCACTCTTCAAATAAGTCATCGGGAAATACATACGAGTATATCATACTAACTGTAAGAATGACTGACTCAATTATAAGCAGCAGCACAAAGCCTGAAATTTAGGAAATATCAACTGCTTACCTAATACGACCAGACTTATGATCAGTCAGCGCTTCTATTCGGGAACGTCCAAGCGATATTGTAGCGACTCGGTAGCGAGATTCTCATCCCACTCTTCCGGACGATGCGTAAGAGTCTCGCTCGCGAGCCACAACAATATTGCTTGGACGTTCCCGAATAGAGGTCCTGATCGATCTAACTTGTTTATTAATTATTAAGCCCAAGCCACGACTTCACATTGTGTAGGTATTTATTTCTATAATGGCTGGATATTTTTAATTTTTAGGGTTCCGTACGTCAAAAGGAAAAAAGGAACCCTTATAGGATCACTCGTGTGTCTGTCTGTCCGTCTGTCACAGCCAATTTGATCCGAAACTACTGGACCGATTGATTTGAAATTTGGTATACACATGTAAATCAGTGATCGCAACACGGACGCGTGACGTAAATATATGAATTTTAAACATGGGGGCCACAATTGGGGGGGGGGGGGTAAATTAGAAAATTAAAAAAAAAGTTATGCAGCTTATGTCATGAGACATATCAGATAAAAGGGCTTATTATGCGGATCTTAAATATATATTTTTTTTAGAATTTTAAGATAAATGGTTTGGAAGTTATTAAGGAAAATAGGCGAAAATTGACCATTCCCCCACTTATCTCTGAAGATACCTGGCCTAAAATTTTGAAAAAACTACGAAAAGTAGTTCTTTACCTATAGATTACAGGAAAACCTATAGGAAGTCGGTGGTATTTAAAATAACAAAGGAAATTTCAGATAATCATGTATGGAACGGAACGCTCTCCACGCGGGTGTAACTCGCACTTTTCCGTTTTTTTTTAAACTACTGCAGTTATTTATTCATAAGTTCATAACACTACTGTTTAAACTCAAGCGAGTTTTTACCGGACCTTTTAACCTACCCGCATACTGCAGTCACGATTGTATGATAAATATTAGATCTCTCCAAAAATCCTAACCGCGTAAATAACAGTCATGTGGGACACATTCAAATTTGGACCAAATGTCTTAATCCTTACAGTCGAAATTAATTGTTGCACTTGTCCGCTGATCCGCCACTGCGCATGTTAGAGAATCACACAATAGGAAATTTCATAAAGTGTTAGTACATACCTTTTGTACATACATTTTCTTGACGAAAGCATCCTCTTAAAGCCTCATACACAGGCAGGTTTCTCGGATGTAATGCTACTGTTATACGGTCGGTAAAGTTCTCCTTGAAATGTTCCTACAGTAAAAAATTGGTCTTATGTTATGTCATATAACTATCACATTTTTTACTTAATACAAATAGCATAGAATGCGTGCAGATGTTTATCCTGGCATGTCGTAAAAGTCGACTAAGGGACGGCTCCTCTCCAACATGGTGGACTATCTGTATGGGCGATGGGCTGACCACCTGTCAACATACGGTTCATCATACCATCTTAGGACTAATTAATCGAACGTGGCCACAAGTAGTCTTGTGGCTCTGCCCACCCCATTAGGGATTTCGGGCGTGATGCTATGTATGTATGTATTTTTTACTTATTAACATATATAATGCTCTTATGCAACTCATTTGTGTTCCAAAACCGTATTTTAATTTAAATAATAAACAATGAGAACGTTAAAACAAGAATTTTTCCAGGTTCTTTAATAAAATACTTACTATTTTAATCAGACACTATGGCCCGACCATAAGTTCCAAGCTATACGGTCTCACACCGGGTGGCTGTACATTTAATTCAGCCATTTCCCTGGGGTTTTTTCTGGTCGAAATCCACATTAAATTTATATGAAATGTTCATCAATTTGAAACGGTATTGCTTGTAACATTAGTTTTATAATTATTGTACGAATGATTGTCACTCCTGAAGCACTGGAACCATTTCTTTAATAGATTATGATTTGATTAAATATATTTATATATAGGCCTATTATACGATGGCATAATTGAATTTCGAAAGGTTGCAGTTTGACTTGGGCTCTAAAACAGTTCCACTATTATAATAGGAATGTACCATTATCAGAATACTTTGTAATACACTGAAAAAATGGAAGGGCTAGAAACAAACCAATTATTGCTAATTTCAACCAAGCGACTTATTTCGGAGAGACCTTGCAAAATTGTTTGCTAAAATAAAACAAGTCAAAGCAATCACGTGTCTTTTATTTACCAAGTTGTTATTTATTTTCAAATAAGTCTCGGTTGTATGTAGCCCTACTATTTTTGCCACGCCAAATTGGAACTTTGCTGGCACTTCGTTTTTTTCGTGTGGATGCATTGGTAACTTAAATTGATTTTAATCAAAAAATGAGATAATAGTTTCACACCACACCTTTTCAGATAGCGCATTTTTTTATAAACCTCACCTATATACAATCTCACCTAATGGTAAGTGACGATGAGGCCGAAGAGGCATGCTTACCTAGATAGTACATATTCACTCTCGAATTTAGATAATACAACGAATTATATTATGTATTTTACTTTAACATATCTGACATTTTGAAACAATGTTAATGTTCCGAATGTCCTTTATAGGATAAGGCGCGCGTTAATACACTTGTCGTTCTGCGATATATCGTAGAACGACTACTACGTCGTACTTACGTCGTGCTACTTATAAGTAGCTAAACGAATATTTTTAAGCTAAGAGTTACAATGTTTTTAATTCGACCTTTGTCTTGAGTTCAATGGTATCGTTGTTCGCGTTTATTCTATTGTAAACGTTGGTAAGGCAGCGATATTATCCGAAGTGTTTTGCTTTCGGCCTGTCTGTATATCAAGTTAATGAATGCAAGTGTCTGCCGCAATGGATAAATTGATGCAAACGGGTCATGCACACGTTTAAGTTAAGGGGTGCGCAGCGGCTTATCAGCGGATAAACGAAAGTATTAATTTAGACTGTAAAGACAAAGACATTCAGTCTAAATTTGAATTGTCCCTCATCGCTGATCAACCACAATCACATGACAGAACTCTCCCTCCTGTTCCCGAAAGTTATCATAGGGTATCAGGCATAGTTTTGGCCTGGCCTTACAATTAACAAGTACTACGTAAATAACTTAAAACCATTTATCCTAAAATCATATAAAAAATACATACATTTATAATTCTCACAATGAGGGCTTCCATTTGATATGTCACACGCCATAGTTAGCAAAACTTTTTTTAAGTTTTCTTATTTACCCCCCAAAAGTGGTCCCCATGTTAAAAATTCATTTATTTACATCACACGTCCGTGTTGCAATCACTGACTTACATATGTGTACCAAATTTCAACTCAATCGGTGCTGTGGTTCTGTAGCAAATTGGCTGCGACAGACGGACAGACAGTCACACACGAGTGATCCTATAAGGGTTCCGATTTTTTCCTTTTGAGGTACGGAATCCTAAAAATGTGAATTAACTCGTCGTTTCTGTTATCTTTTGGCCGCAGGAGAGAAACATTTTGTTTCTTTAAGTGTATCCAAACTCCTATAAAATGTGTATACCTACCCTACAACTACACTGAAAAAGTGGAATCGGATTTATTTACGACGTGACCAGATTTCTTTGCCAGTGATAATTACACATCTCGTAATGTAGTAAGAAATTGTACTTCTATGAGCTCTCTCTCTTCCTCTCTTCCTAGCGTTTTTCCCATCTACGCTTATGCTACGGGGTACACTTTGTCCATGATCCCGGATATATCCCGGATTCGATAGGTCGGGTTATTACAGTGGAGCGACTGCCGTCTGACCTCCGTAACCCTTGTGTCAGGGGAATCAGACTGATTGGATCATGGTTACACATTTAGTTACCCAAATGTGCAGGTTCCTCACGATGTTTTCCCTCACCGTAAGAGCATCGGTTACCGCAATTCGCAGGCAAATAATGTACATAAGTTGGAACAACTCATTGGTAAATGGCAACCTCTTGGATTCGAACCCGGACCTCACGATCACGAGTCAACATCCTTAGCCATTAGGCTACCGCCGCTCTCTTCTACGAGCATTGCATTAAAATCACAAAGTACTTGAAATAAGGCAGAACTTCTTTGTACCTATTACACAGAGGAGCATCCATTTTTTCGTTGATTTCCTAGTACATCTTTACCTGTAAATTTTTTACTTGAACGCTACCAACAAAACTGTTATAAAAAAGTGATAGCGGATATTACTTATCTTGCTCTCGTAACTATCATCCGGGCTTCTCCCTCGGGAGTGCTAAATCAAGACCCTCTTTCCAAGACTTTGAAGATCACACAGCAGTCTTGGGATCACAATATTCCATCGGATAAATGCCTATAGATTGAAAAGTGTATCGATACCTACTTGCGTCATGGCTATACAGTTTCATTCATTTATTGTAAAACATCACTCCCCTTCTCTGATGGAACCAAAACTTTGAAATTAAATTAGTTTCGTTTTCTCGGTTTACAATTATTAAAAAAATTGACAGAATGCCACAAATAAGGATGTTACAATTTTTTAACAATACTCAGCAGGCCTTGTCTGTTTTCTAAAGGTTTACGGCAATATAATGAAAGTTAAAGTGTTTGTAAATCATTATTGACGCGCAAAGATTCCTATTATACACAGTCGGTGACTCTCCATAAAATCCTATGATACCTATTTGAAGTCACCGACGGCTATCTCCATATCGGCCCCACAAGCCTGGTAGAATAAATTTCTTGTTTCCTTCTTTTCAAGGTTATGCAGTCGGGTTTTTTGTCTTTTTTTGGATCACGTTATGCCATTTTCGCATAATATTATGTATGACTACATTAAAACACCGAAATCACATAAAAAAGTATGCATATGAGTAGAAATGCTTTGCCCGACGCATTTAGTTCAAAAACTATATATTATGACTACCCAGTTGCAAAAAAATCTAAATAAACTATTTAGATACCTACTTTGTCATTCAGAAACTTTGTTAAAAATAAAGAAAGTATCTCATCAGATGCTTTTAACGTAAGCTAACATAATGTTATTTATAACACTTGATGTAAGACTTTATCAGACATTGAAAAAGGTCAAAGATAAACGACTTACATTACCTACTTAAGTTTTATTAGGTATACTAAAGTATAATGAAGGAGTTGTCATTTTTATTCAATAAATAAAGTGAAAATGAATTCTAATATTAGCATCACACTCATGATTACCCAGTGCATTTTATGTAGACGCGCTCATATGAATGATTATTATGATGAGTTATAATTTTAAACATAAAAACAAAATTTGCCAGAATCACATTTTAGACTTAAACGAAACGATACAAGATTCAAATTGGACTGAATTCCAATTTCAAGTTACAGCATTTTACTTGTAAATGAACGAAGGATAACCCGTCCCTATCGACACATGCGTCCGAACCGGTCGCACGTCTACTGCGCAATTTATTTTATTTTACGAGACTCAAGATAAGTGCCCAGAGACGTGACGGCACTGACTGATGCTCTGCCCCTAAACTACAAATAACTAGTAGATATCGTAAGGATAAAACTATTATGAATGACGCAAAATATAGTTGGATTGATGGGGTACCTTGTTATGAGTGAGTACTTACTGAGACGGGGTCAGGAGAAAAACCTACTTCATCTACTTTTAGAAGTTAAGAACGCAGCTGATCACATTTTTACAAGCTTTTTAAATTGCAATGTTTCTATGTTTGTTTGTGTGCGAGCAAAGACGGACATACATACATACCGGTTGCAAGAACACTAGAGATTATTTCGTGTAGGGTACTTGTTTACGTGCGCGTTCCAAACTACCCTATTTATTGTCGTTGTTTATATTGTTACGAAATAGCAATAGTTTTATGTGTCTGTCTCATGTGTTTGGAAATTGTACCTATATGGAGTCAGAACTCTAATAAAAATCACTACATCTTGGAAACTCGTTTCTCTCACACTGCCACAGAAGCACCTTTTTTTTTGACAAAGTGGAAATGCTTTATGCATCATCACCCCAGCCCCGGGTCAGGGTTAATATGGGGCGATATGATGGACTCACCCCAGGGGCATACCGTCTAAAACCGCTCCGGTGTTTCCCTATTGGCTGTTAAGTGGGGACGCCATGGGATCGCCTTCTCCCTCAGCCGTCTGCGTGCAGCGGGGAAGCTTTCCAGGATCTGCTCAGCCGGCACCACAAAAGCACCTATCTCAACAGTGGTGACCCCGACGACCAAAATGCCCAAACAAGAGGCAACGACAGTATCGCCTACAATAATTCCCGTGACGCACTACGCATTCCACCCATGTGGCGGCTATGTGGTGGTATGTATGTTAGGTCAAATCTTGCAAGCTGAATTAGAACCATCCTCTTATCCTACGGAGTTGATTTTTTTACATGTTGGTTCAGTTCCGATGACAATGCATTTAAAAGTAATCTTGACCTAAATCGACATCCAGGATTAGCTCCATTATATAGAAAATCTTCAACAGTCAACAGCATAGACACGTAATTGTGTGTATATAGGTACGCATTTTATTGCAATATTACAGTGCAATGGGCACATAAGCTTATTATTAAAATGCAATTTTTAACAAAAACGTATTGTACTAGAAACCAGAACCTTTGTAGGTTTCCGTCATCCAACTAAAAACCCTAACAGCTTTGTCATGTCCGTCTGTCTGTCTCTCTGTATGTCACAGCCGCTGTACTTCCCTTTGGGAAAAAATATTTTCGCCAAATTTCACTTCTCAAAAGACTTATCGCAGTAGTTTCATTTAATAATAATAATAATAATAATAAAGACATTTATTTAACACAAATTAGACACAGACAAATAACAAGAATTTCCCAAACGAATCTTCAGCAAATTTACGAGTATATTTCGCAGTTTATTCATTTGGTCAAATTATTATTTGGCATCATTTTGCTTTGTCATGGTTAGGTTAGGGTTAACTCGTGTCCCTTACGTAAGTAGTTAAAAAATACTTTAGTAAACTTTAAAATTGCGATAAGCTGGTTTGACTAATGATTTTTTGCCAAATGATAATTTGACTAAAATGTTTGGGATCTGATACTGGGAGAAAAGTTTTTTGCCCATACATTAGTACTTAATCCGTTACAGTCTATTCTCGAAGACTATTTAAGTCACAAGTGTGTTTCTATTTATATAAAAAAGACACTGGCCAATCATATATTTTATATCGAAACCGCATTCACATTAAAAATTAACGACAAATTCATTTGCGAATATTCATATTCATTAAAGGGTGAAGCAATCCTCCTGCCGTTCTCACGCTTTATTCTACGGGTATTGTTTTGGGTAATGGATAAAACTATACCCAAAACATTACGGAACATGCAATGGGGCGTCGTCATTATGATATTTGGTCTATGTGGCAGCTACTGCTAGATCAAAAGCTAGCTAGGCGCTTTTCGTTTATTAACCGACTTTAAAAAAGGAGCAACAGGTTCTCAATTCGGTTGTATTTTTTTTTATATCTTTTCGTACAGAATTAGTTTATACCTCCGGAACTGTATCTATAAAGGAGCCTATGTCACGTCCCGATATTTCATCTACCACTAAACAAATTCAAGCATTTATTATTTGTTACGTATATATTATTGATTCAGGAAAAACGTTCAAAATTGTATTTAAAATTATACCGATATCCATAAATAAAATTTGTTCCACCTTCCTTCCTTGAGCTTTTAAGGAAGAGGCTTGAGGCTTGATCACAAACCATGGACTGCCACTTATATCACTAAAATGTATCTAACTGTTTAGGGTTCCGTAAACAAAAACGGAACCCTTATGGTAAGTAGGTAGGTAGTCATTTATTTCTTATTGAAAGAACATTACAATTTACATGTCAAAAAGAATAATGCTTTCACAAAAAGATCGTCACTTAAAATAGAATTATATAAAAATAAACTAGAAATAATTCTAGACATAATCAAAATGTCACAAAATACATAAAACAAAAATAGAAAAAATATGTCAGGAAATAAAAAGTATAAACAGAAAAAATAACAAATGTCAAAATAATAACAAAATATGAAATGGCAATAAAATAATACTAATAATAATATGTAGATTCGTCCCTACGAGACGTGCAGTCCATATACCTAGGCATTTAGGCAGTGCCAATTACCCTTTGTCCGATTTTATTAATTAATTTCGTAAACAATAAATATTTTAGGTATTTTTGAATCGTAGAAATTATTTAATGCGAATTACGAGTTATAAATCGGCCACAGGGTCATTTTGCCAGGGTAGCCGTTGCCTAAATGCCTATATGGACTGCACGCATATCTGTCTGTCTGACTGTCTATCCGTATGTTATCAATTTTACATAGGTACACTAGTAGGGCTACAAAGTTGAATTTTAACTCCTATTAGGTACGTCTTGTGTACCGTTATATTAATATGTAGTGAAAATATGAAAAAAATGTAAGGGTTAGCAGTTCATACATAAAAAATTGGCGTGAAAAAAATACACTAATATTATCAAATGATGTTTCGTTGCAAAGGTCCTCAAATATTACATGAATGCTTCTTATCCGTTTTTTTTATTTGGTAAATATTTTGCGAGATATTATGTCCTAAATTTGACCATAATGTCCTTTCCCCTCGCCCCCCCCCCCCCGTATAACTTCCTAACCGTGACATAAAAAAATCTGAAAAATCTAGCTTCTAACAGGTAATACATACTATTAACGAAAATTTCTTCTTTTTCGAAATATATATATTTTAAATGCCCAGTATATTTTGGTCTGTGTTTTCAAACAACCTCTAGGAGTCAGAACAAAGTTTGTTTGACTTTTGAATAGGTCGCACTCATTATGGCGGAACACAACGATGTTATATAAAGAATGGGTCCAATTAGAAACGGCGTCGCCTAAATTTAAAACTTCCTAAACCTAAAAATAAGAAACGTCAAACTCAATTTTGTATAGAGCCACGCCGTTAAAATCGAGTTTGAAGTTCTTAATAACAATACATTCAATATTAAGTATAAAATCCTACAGGCTGCGGAACACTGTGCGTGGTCCGACACGCACTTGGCCTTTTTTTATAACGCCCGTTCTACTCGATCCTACGAAATGGAGGAGAGATATTCCTGAGCATTCCTCACTAATTGCTGGGCGCTTAATATGCGACGGCACGCAAAAAAAGACATTAAAAGAACCAATGAATATTGATTGCGAAAGAACTGGCGGGTTACTTTGCTTACACGAATGTCCTTGTTGCGCTTTAAATTTGGAACATTATCTCATAAGTTTTTTTGGGTTCCGTACCTCAAAAGGAAAAAAACGGAAACCGTCCCGTGTGTCTGTCTTTTTGTACGTCTAGATGTTGTTCTGACTGACAACCTATTAAAAATTGGTCAAAATCAGTTAACATTTAAGGGGTGGAAATCGTTATCGCCTTTTTCCGTTGGTTCACTATCCTATTAAATAACTCCATTGTCTTCTTAGCCCTAAATTGATTTCATAAGTAATTCTTCCTTTTAGCTCCTCCATTCATCAATCAATACACCTGACAGTCAATAATCAATGAGAATACTCTTTCAATAAATATCACATACATGTACCCAACTGTCCAAATATGTCTCACAACAGTTCATATTTTCCTTTCACTAAAAAAGGTCCACATAATCGATGTACCTTTTTTCAGGTCGATTCATTTATGCGCATTGTTGGGGTCGGAAATAAGCGTAACTCGGGGCCCTCATGACCTTGGTTTTATCTTTGTTCTCGCTAGTGTGAATCATCGACCTAAGTAATGCCAAGAGATGCGTATTTTGTGTATATCTGTCTCAAATGAGGCGGGTGAGACAATCCCCGAAGAAAACAGAGTTATGTCACAGTTTCGGATAGCCAGTAAGTCAGGGTTACATCGAACTGGCTACACTTATGAAATATGATTATTTTCTGACTAGTTCCAAAGCAAAACGAGATGAATTTAGTCCGCTCAGATTAGAAATTAGTCTTTGGTCATCGCTGGATCTGCAGCAGTGCTGCATCTTTGAGGCGGACCGTATCCACAACAGCGGCCCTAACATGCAAGACACAAAAATAAGTATATCATATAAGTCATAGAGATAAAAGGGTTTAGCTTTTATCTCTATGACTATCTCTTTCGTCGGCACTAGTGTGAGAGAGAGGCACAGGAGTGTAATTTTCTTACATAACACTTCATTCATAAAGTCAGGCGCACCACGCAGGCGGTCACGGTTGCAAGTACGAACCTAACTCCGCATATTGCCTACGAACGTGCAGCGCCTCTATTCGGGAACTTCTAAGTGAAATTGTAGCGACTCGCGAGCGAGATTCTCATCCCACTCCGCAAGACGCGTAATACGTAAGAGCGAGATGCGAGTCTCGCTCGCGGGTCGCAACAATATCGCTTGACGTTCCCGAATAGAGGCGCTGGTCAATTTATGATTGACAGACGAAAATGAGAGACAAAATTTGCGATGAGATTTGTTTAAGAATAACATAGGAGTAGCCCAAAGTACTTAATAGCATGAATAGCACAAGGATAAGTTAACTCCAACTTATCTCTCAGTGCCGTCTCTAATTGACGCCGAATGTACACTGGGCGGGCACTTACACATCGATATAAGTTACTTGGTGTTGGCTTTTTAACTGTTAGTTTAATGATTTAGTTATTACTTTTTGCACTGAATAGATTAGAAGGATCACTGTCCAACAAAACCGGTGTTTAGGTACGGAAATATGCTTCATCATGCTTTCTGTCTCTGTCGCATAACATGTGCTCTTTCGTGTACGCTAGAGTTGTCAGTTTCTCATAGACGTACCCCAACCAAACCAAAAATCCTGGCTACAAACATACGCAACTAACAGTAGGTAGAGAAGCAAAAATGAGACTAGAGTAAATAGATATCTGGTTTGCTTTAATTTATGCACCCGTAAACACAATAGGGATGTTTCCTGGGTAAATAAAATATAATTAAGACAAAGATAACGCGCATCAAAGTTCGGGTGTGGAGACTTACGACGTCACAACTCCCCACTAATTTGTACAAAGTGTGCAAAGTCGTGAGGTCACGCCAAACTTCAACGCACTATATCTTCGTAATTTTCTTGTTTAATTGACGAAAGAAAAATATGTGTGCAATATTTTTTTATAATGTAAAAGACGGACTTATTAGAATTTTTCAGGAAACACGATTATTCATCATTACTAATTGACGAATTTACAGAATAAATAATAAGTAATACGCTTCTACGATGCGCAACCCGGTGAGCGAGCGAGCGGCAACCTACCGCGATTTACAGCTCCGAGCTGTCCGTCACGGCCCAGCGTACCTAAAGTGTGGAGGACCCTTCTGCCTTTTGCAAGATCTCTTCTGTGAATTATATCTGTTGCGCTCATATCAGTGGTGGAACTGGGTCGTCGAGGATTTCTTTATCTAACTGTCGTGAATGTTTCGGTCGTCGCGACCTTACGCTCGCGCCCCCTCGTCCCCCCACTTTACGTGTTTTCGTGTAATTCCGCTGATATTGTATTGTTTTCGTGAATTACTACAACATTCTAGCTTATTCATAACATAATTTTGTTTTCTGTATTTAGAGTGAGAGTTGTTTATGTCGAAATGTACAAAGATAGCGCAGTGTAGAAACACTTTATGTAAGGTAGTGTTATTACGAGGGAACAGATAATTCAAGGTCCCTTTATTGTTTTAGAAAGACATAAAGCAGAACTACTGAATTAGATAACCTCCAAACGAGATACACAGTATAGTAATATTAAACTTACAATATTTAGTGAAAGTACTTCATTTAGTTGGACTTCTTTTCTAAAAGCAGAAGCGACTGAAAATTGTTAATATATTTTAATCTAGCGTACGCATTTCGATGGAAGCTGCCTGGTAAGCCTTTGTACATCAGCAATTCTAATCTGAAAGAATTGGCTTTAAGATTATTATTCTAAATGGTTTTCTGCAAATAATTTGTTACTTAATCCTAAAAAGACCAAATGTATTAAATTTTCTTTAGTAAACACACCAGATGTTAATGCACACTTGAATATTAAATTAGACGGTCAAAACATTGAATTTGTAAAGTCAACTGTTTTTCTAGGATTAACACTTGACTCAAAACTGCAGTGGGGTTCCCATATTACAGCCATAGCGAGTAGGTTGAGCTCTGCTGCGTTTGCAGTCAGACAAATGAGGCAATTAACTGATGTAGCGACGGCAAGGTTGGTTTACTTCGCGTATTTCAAAAGTATTATTTCATACGGTTTAATTTTATGGGGATCAGCTGCTGACTTAGAGTCTATTTTTATTTTACAAAAAAGGGCCATCAGGGCCATATATAACATGGGCACCCGCGAGTCACTGAGGGAATTTTTTAAGGAAATTGAAATACTAACCCTGCCTTCGCTATACGTATTTGAAATAATAATGTATGTCAGAAAAAATATATACAATTTTCCTACAAATGTAGATAAGCCAAAGGCTACTAGAAATACCGGAAAGCTTAAAGTACCAACTTATAGACTGGCTAAAACTAAAAAATCATTTCTAGGAAATTGTACACGTTTTTACAATAAAATACCTAAAAACATAATAGAACAAACAGACACAATGTTCAAATCTACTGTAAAGCGAATTCTTATTTCTAGGGCATATTACTCAGTAAAAGACTACGTCATGGACAGGGACGTTTGGCTTAAATCGTGACCTGCACCGGCGATCCCTGGGTCTCGATGAGCGTACCTGCTGTGGTATATACTTAGATTTGTATAAAACTGTAGACATCATTGTTGACTTATATGTGTACTGATTTGAAAAAATGATACCTCACCGAGTTTCTTGCCGGCTCTTCTCAGTAGAGGATTTTTTCCGAACCGGTGGTAGATTCATTCCTTGACCTTCATAAGAGCTTGTAAAAGCCTAAATTGAATAAAGATAGTTTGACTTTGACTTTGACTTTGACTATTGATTAGATAAAATCAGTAATTCTTTTAATGTATTTATCTACACCCATATCATAAAACCTCCATTGGTTAATCAAAAACCGTAGGAAATGACCACCATTTTGACAACCAGTTAGGAAAAACCAGTGCTGCGATAAAGAAATAACATGACTTCTTTATCGTTTTTAGTAAAGAAATGAGATTAAATTTGGAACAGCTGTTAAAACTCAAGTGAGTCTCTATTCTAGTATCCATAGATAATAAAACAGTTATTGATACGAAACGTCAATTCAGTATGTTTTTTTAATATAAACTGCACAATATTTGATCTCGAGTGACGTGAGAATAGAGACTTCATCCGTTTGTCAATGATTTAAAAAAAAAATGGTCTTGACGGAGGATCGAATCGCCGCCATTGTGTTGACGTTTTGCTGAACGAAAGTAGAATTTTGTTGAATTGAATAGAAAAAGTTGTTTGTAATTTACATTTTAGTTGAAAATATGAAGTAAGTAGTCTTCTCGGAGTGTGTGTGATGTGAAAATGCGCCGGATATCGGAAATATGCAGCCACGATTGCAACAAATAACTTGTTGCTAGAAATTATTGTTTCTGAACCCATCATGGAGGATTTATAATATGTGTGTAGATAAAGTTATGTATGCAACTCTGCATAATTTGGCCTTAAAACACACGTGCGATCTTATTATGAAACTCGCCTATCGGCTCGTTTCATGAAAACCGCACTAGTGTTTTAAGGCCTATCATTATGCAACCGTTGCATAAACTACTATTATATGATTTCCCATAATGACCAAATGTTCAAAGCATTCCATGATATCGCCCATGGAAAATAGATACAAGGGGCGTTAATAAATGTCTATTATGGAATCCACTCGAGGCACTAAGGCCTGCTTAATGTACAGGCTTCCCCATTTAATGATGATGCATCAATTTTGTTTGCACTGAATTTATGGTGTGTTCGTTTGTATGCACAAATTTCAATACTACTTTGTTTAGTTTGGGATCATCAAGATCTTGAAGAGAATCCTCGCATGAAATTTGGTGCATCGGTTCCATGACAGCCTGTATACATTATAAATTCAATTGTGTACATAAAACCTGGAAACGTACGAAATACTCGCAATAAATTCTACTATTTGCCTTCAAGTTTGTTTTAATAGCAAGTATCTAACTTTGATGCGCGTTATCTTTATCAATTTTGATTGATTTGATAAAGCAAAAAATACGTGTTTAATAAAAAAAAATTAAATCTAACCGACGGACTCATTAGATTCTTTCAGAAAACTTCCTTATGCCTTTGTAATTCGGCAAGTAAATTGAGTCAAACAAAAAAAAACTGAGCACGAGAAATGCGTAAAATTTTCGGAACTTGTATAACATCCGATACATTTATTTAATAGTAATGTTTCGTTTTATCTATTTGTCTCCTTATTTTGTTCCTAATTCTCACGACTAGAGATAAAAGATTCACAAACAACGCGGTTGAGAAACGTTTTTTCACTTTCCTCTTATGATATATAATATTATATTTATTCCAGAGATTTTTATTTATACGAGTCTGTATCAACAAAAATCTCTGGAATCAACAATTTGGATCTGAATTTGATCTTATTAAGTAACGCTACGCATACTTTTCTTCATCCCCTTTTTTTTCCCGGTAGGCTATTTGTCAACTTAATATAGACGAACTAACTATAGACGCAAACATTTTAAACCACTTTACATGTGTTATGTTATGATTTAGATTAACATAATTCATTTCTCAAATGATTATTAATATTACAAACATATTTCAGGGAATAACTTTAAATGCCCCTAATAAATGTGAGACGTAATTTCTCAAGTTATATCCAAAAATAACTCCAGAACTTGACACAATCAGCAAGAACGTTAAACGCAAACTATCTTGAGTAAATACCGCGTCGTCGTCGTCTAACCTGACTGCGGAAAACAAGTCGGAGATTTATTATACATTCTCGTGGAGGCCAAGGCATTCCTCGGGTGGGTGTCTCTTTATTTAGTGGCATACGTACAAGAGCGATGTATTCAATTGACTGCTTGCTTCGCTGAATTTTAGGGTAGGGTTGGTTTGCGGACGTTCTTAGGTGGGTGTCATGAGACGTTTTTTTGATATGAACCAGCAATCTATTTTCTTGACCGTATCAACTCATCATCTAATTATTAACAAAAAGCATATCACTCATATAGTAGCAACATAGATAATTAGCGGCCACGCCTGCGTTCAGCTCGTGGTATTTCACATTATTAACTTTGAACATCTGTTTCACCTTCTCAGGATTGCTCGTAAAGTCCTTTCTTAGAGGATTATCTACAAAAACCTGCATTCCGAATTTTAAGTTTGTAGGTCGTATATTCCTGAAGTTTACATCAATAAATTAAAGTGAAACAGGACGCTTGAAACTCACTGTAAGCTTTATTTTAAAGTTTGATCATCATCTTCATCATCATTAGATTGTAATACGTTACACTGCACAAGTCTCTGAATGAGCTTCTCCTCTTTTAAGGGTTTTGTACCTCATAAGGAAACAACTTAACCCTTATACCCCTCGTGTGTCTTTCTGACACAGCCAATTTGCTCCGAAACTACTGGACCGATTGCGTTGAAATTGGGTATACATATGTAAGTCGGTGACCGCAACATGGACGTGTAACGCAAATAAATGAATTTTAAACATGGGGGCCAGTTTTGCAAACTATGGCGTTTGACATATCAAATGAAGGGACTCGTAAGGATCTATTTTTTTTTTATAATTTTAAGATAAATGGTTTTGAAGTTATTTAGGAAAATAGGCAAAAACTGACCATTCCCGCCACTTATCTCCGAAATAATTGGGCCTAAAATTTTGATAAAAATAATAATACAGAAAATAGTTTTTTACATATAGATAACAGTAAAACGTATAAGAAGTCTATAGTGTTTAAAGTAACAAAGGAAACATATAATCATAAAACCCTCTCCACGCGAGTGTAACTCACACTTGTCCGGTTTTTAATACTAAATTGAACTTATTTCAAGGAAATCTGATGTTTCTGCTAAGCAAGAGATTAAGTACCAACCAACCTTGACCGGGGCTCGGTAAAACGCTGATTCATTCTTATTTACTCTGAAGCTAGATTTACACGACCCTACTGTAATTTCGTTTGACATTTTCACAAACTTACTTTGAGGTGCGTTCGTTAAGGAAAATTCACCAAGATTTTTGTCTTTTTGACAAGTGTCATTCAATGAATTGATGCTCGTGATTGAGAGTATTTTTGCTTCTCAAGTTATTGACAATAGTATTAGATATGGTAAAGGAGATAATATTATATATGATATCCTTATGACTGTAAATTTAAGGTGGGGATAAACTGAGTCAACGTACGCCACGTGTGCAACGCCGCGGTTATCCTAGTTGGGAGTGACCCTGCCTCTGAAGCTAGCGTCCCGGGTTCGATCCCTGTAAGGGCAAATATTTGTGATTGTATTGTGATGAGCACGAATGTTTGTTCCTGAGTCTTGGATGTTTCCTATGTATTTTAAGTATTTATTCCTATATTCGGTATTGTATGTATAATACAATACCGTCTAGGACCTATAACACAAGCCTGTACAGCTTACTTTGGGACTAGATCGATTTGTGTAAAGATTGTCCTGATTAATTATTTAATCATTGAATTTTAAATGTATGCAGCCTCTTTATAATTCTAAAATATCACGAAGATTTTTATCAAAAGCGATGTTATATTAAATGAATTTAGTAGGTTCTTACATTTTTGATTACACTTAATACATTTCTCAAGTCAGTTCACCTTCTCAGTTCGCCAAATGCACATGCACATAGCTAAGTACAAAATGATCGCGGCAAGCGTACTGCAGTGCTTCCCGACGCTCAACTTTCTTATTAAAAAAATTCGGAGCTGAAACTTTTCTCGGTTAATGGATTTTTAACCGTCGCAATAAGTAATTAAGTTACTTCAGAACGGATCGTGCATTTTGCTCGTCCACTTTCTGAGGAACTGAAATGGTCGGAGCAGAGACAAATTACCCAGTGGTTTTATGCGAAATAAACTTATTTTAATACTCTTCTAGAAAGGAATGAGAGTAATTGGTAAGAAGTGTTTAACTGTGCAGATATTAGAAGTATTAGATAATAACTATTCAAACCCTAAGGTATCAGACATTGTCTTGAAGACTAAACTGACTGTAATCAATTATTTCTAAAGATTGTATCAAACATTTCAATTGCATTGAAAGTAACCCACTTTGCATACAGAATTTCTTAAAAGCAACGAAATATTCGTTTCAACCGTACTTACTCAGCGTACGTGTACGGTAGAAAACTTGTACAAGTTCTTTACTAGAACCAAACACCTTGAAAGTTTAAGCCAGCGCACCTCCGTACTAAGTATGCAAAGTGAATATTTAAGAAGGGTGCGCCGCACCGACCAGGCATAACTGCAATAGCAGCTTGAACACTTTGGAGTACTTTTTCTTTTACTACTAGCCATGCCCAGTATGCGTGCAATGCTCTGTTTCTTTTTTGGTTGCAAACCTTTCCGGGTGGGCGCACAACACCTCACCAAAGATTCATCTTAATCGGATGAATGTTATAGGAATTGGAGGCGCCAAACAAACAAACATTTATATAGTAGAAGATAAAGGGTTTAAATGATTTTGATGGATTTCACCTTTTTTTTGTTTCGCCTTCTTTTACGATGAATTATTGGGGAGATGCCATTATTTTCATCCCGGGAAGCATGCATTTGGTTCCCAAAAGAAAGATGAACTTGCAAGCAAAATTTAGTTTTGCAAATGCCGAAAATGTTGTTAGTCAGTTCTCGCTCTAAAAATCTTTGAAATATTGAACTATCAAGGCGAGCAAAATCATGAACCATATTGCAAGGGTTATCAAGTAAAGGAATATTAAGACGCTTGCCTGAAGCACAAAGCGTTGCCGAGCAAGATTAGGTGAATTGGCCGACCACACTGCACTTATCTAAGTTGTGGCCGGCTGCAGCTGCAGGCCATGATAAAACCACGCCAGATGCCCGTTATTCTAATACTTAACGACTCTCACTCTTGAATGGGAAAAGCTGTTTGCTGCACTGCCACCAGAGAGTTAGGATTAAGTACGTTTAATCATGAGCGTGTCGTCCGTCATATTGAAAGTCTAGGATTTTTTAAAGAATTCAACTGAATTTGTTCCGCGACTACCAAGCAGATAATGCTACATACGACCTATACAATAGAAAGAAGAAACAAAGAAAGAAAATACATGTATTCACAACAATTAATATAGTAAAACACGTATGCAAAACAAGAAAGAAAAAATAATTGTTGCGAAACGGTCCCAACTCAGCATGTGCTGGCTGTGAAGCCAACGCTGGTCTTCCGTTGGGACCGCTCGGTGAAAACACGGAAGGCGACACAAACATATTACACACTACGCTATGACAAATAAACAAAAATAAAGCACTAAGTACTAAAAAGAAACTCAGTAAACAAAACATAAGGGAGTTAACGTTGACGAGCAATATTATATTTAAAAAAAATTGTGGCAACATTGTTAGCGCTCCTACGGGAAGCAAAGGAACTTTGTTCTTTCTAAGACTATCGAAACTAACCTAAAAAAAATAACAACTACAACTTAGTGATAGGTACGAAAAAACATAATTGCAATTACCATAAATAAAAACAGTAATAATATGATGTCGCACGGCACAAGCCTCCTCTCATAGTGAGAGGGACTTAGCAGTAGACCCAATAACGGCTCCATGTGAATTCGGAAATTCACAAACGTTGCTAAAACTTTCCAGCGGCTGATTTTTTTTCGTCGGCACTAGTCTGAGAGAGCACTTTGAGATAAGACGGTGTTAACTTATCCTCGTGTCAACCTTGCTAGGGCTGCAGATGTATAGTATACGACGGGGTTAGCCTAGTTGGTAGTGACCCTGCCTCCGAAGCTAGCGGTCCCGGGTTCAATCCCCGGTCAGGGCAAATATTTGTGTGATGAGCACGAAATTTATTCCTGAGTCTTGGGTATTTCCTTTGTATGTAAGTATTTATTTATCTATATAAGTATGTATATCGTCGTCGTATACACAAGCCTTTAGAGCTTACTTTGGGACTAGATCGATTGGTATAAAGATTGTCCACTGATGAAGTGCAGTTCCTTCTTGAGGAAGAGATTGCAGTGCAAGTTCCAGTATTGCGTCTAAGTTTTCACCATCATTGTATTGTCACAAAAGTAGGCAGTCTGTTTTTATCATATTATTATTTTATTTTTACAAATTCTTCCTATTCAACTGAAGACGTTTAATAAACATTACTGTGAAATAAAAAAATATTCCTTATACAAAGCACCTTCTCAGAATCCCCGGTGAACATACTTAAGCAAGTTTAGCTATTGCGTAAAAACAACCGAGAAAAGCAAACCTATTTCCAGATAATCGCAGCTAAATTCATTCGCCCATCCGCATAAAAGACGTTTTGAAAAACCATTTTACAATGTGAATAAACAAGCTGCGAAAATATTTACGATAGAATGTCGTCACAAACTTTTCGCCTTATCTCAGTGGGTAAATTTGCTCGTCCCTTTGTTAAACTTGCTTATGTCCTGACAACATTACTTAGCCGCGCTTACGCCGTCCCTAGGCCTTTGAACAATGATTTATTGACTCGGTGGGTCGTGTTTACTCCGTACTTTGGAAAGTTTGCCTATAACCGCCAGAAAAATGTTTACATATTAAATTTTTGCTAGAAATCCTGTATAAATAAATAAGTAAATAAATCAGGGGACAATCTTTATACAAATCCTCGGTGATAGTTCAAAACCGCGTACGAGCAGTTTGTAAATACTGTGCAAGTGTACTTTTTTTTAACAAAAATCGCTAAAGCTAAGCTAAATCAAATCAGTTCAGCGTGTAGACCCCTCGGCCATAGGCTCGAAATCTTAATTTTGCTACGTAATAAATACTTAAATCGAAGACTCAACAACAAACATTCGTGTTCATCACACAAATATTTTCCCTTATCGGGGATCGAACCCGGGACCGCTAGTTTCGGATGCAGGGTCACTACCAAATCGGCTAACTGCGTCGTCAAAATGGTGTATGAAGCGTGTGTTTGATTGATAATTTAATTATGTTTGAGTCGGATGGGCTGAAAAGACGGAATAAAAGGAATAAGTACTCATTTGTCAAGGTTTTCTTCGACATCAAGGAGTTGTGTTTCCTTCAGCTTTTCTTAGCCTTTTAAGACTTTTCAGACAGTCAAAGCTGTTCCTGTCGGAAACGTGATCTAATTAGAAAAGGTGCATTCCTATTATATATTTCTACATGTTAGGCAAAAGAAGCTATAACCTATTAACTTAGATACACCCTATTAATCCAAAGCCTTTGTTTTGAAACGCAAAGGTCATGTTTTCTCAGAACACCGAAGGAAGACCCAATGATGATTTATCGAAACCTTGTTATTATGTTAGAAACTTGGAAAGTTACGATGCGTGAAGTAAGGTTATTGGTCAACGAGACGTTAGCTCTATTCTAGACTTATTAATAACTGCAACTCGTCTGCGTGGTTACTCTTACCTTTAAAATATAACGAATTTGCATGTAAATAAATGGCTTGAATGAACTTGGAATGTATTTCCTCAAATTAGGTGCCTCATCAAGCACGCGTGAACTTTCCGTTAATATTTTTTGCAGCATTTTTGTTTTAACGACAGCAGCATATGTCCTTCCCCAGGGCTCAAAATATCTCCGTACCTTTCACCAATATCGATCGGTGATTGTTGTGATCACCTAAGTATATAAATAGAAAACAAAGAAATAATATACGCAGCCTTCATACTAACGTGGCGTATATGCAGTATTACTTAATGCTAAAAGATCGTAACTGTAATACTATGGGATATTGCAGTAACGCCCTTTTAGTACGAAATAATACCGCAGAAGCCCACGGTGAACCTCATTGAAACTCCAAACCACAGTAAACCCCTTTATAACTAATACTGTTCTCTTAATAGTAACAACCGCGATAATCAAAAAAGTTTATTCTAACAATAACAGGATAGTATGCTTCAAATTCACACACATGTCTTCATTTACGACTAGAAAGTTATAAACTTGAAAGCACTTAATACTTAGATAGTTATCAGATATTCAATAGCTGTAAGTATTCCCAGGAAATCCAAGAGAACTTGCATTATTGGAAATTCCTGAAGTGTGCAGTGTGCAAACCTCACTGGAAAATGTAGCGGCTTAAGCTCACTTCAAAAGGCTGGCGATAGTATAAAATAGGTACATAGCAATATATTACATCTAGAAACATGAAATCTATATCTGGATTGAACATGATATAATAATATTTTCATCCCACGTGCTCGAAAAGGGTGTTATTATGCGCGGGCGTATAGAGCAGCTATAGCCGATTTAACTCCTCTATGGGCCCCGTCTTCAGCGGGAGTTATACACCATACAAAATCCATAACTCCCTAGGGAGTATGGATTTTGTATGGTTTCGAACTCCCGCGGGCAATTAAGTATGCGCCAGGTCGGCGGGGGCGCGCGCGAGCCGCAGACGGCGGGGCCGCGCGGGTGCCGTAGTCGGTGGAGCGGCCCCGCGGTGATCGCGATGTACAGTTTATTCTAACCACCTGATGGTAATTCACGGTGTACAATGGGAATAACTTTTTTTTTTTGTCTAATTTTTGTTTATTTCCTCGCAAATGTGATGAAAAACATTGTGTGTATCACGGGCAGTAAGGGGATAACAAACTCGAGTTATTAAAAGCCCTCGCCTATCGGCGTCGGGCTTCTAACAGACTCTCGCTAGTTATCCCCTTCTTACAGCCCTAGATGCACAATGTACTATTCCAGGGCCTCTATTCAGAACTGCAAGTGATTTACTTTTATCGTCACGAGAATGCCAAAACCGCGAATGTGTCGTTCTATAAGTATTTGACGTGCACATTCGCGGTTTTGTCATTTTAGTGGCGACTATAGTAAATCACTTGCAGTCCTGAATAGAGGCGCAGGACATTAGGTATTTATGTATGGGCCACTAGATGCCTAAAAATAAATGATTTATTATTATTATTACCATTATTAATAATAGTTAGAGTTCTTTGAATTTGTGATAAGACATTGCGACGCAAAAATATAGCTTCCTCATTGCATATTCCTGTACCTACGTTTAATATTACAGAAGACACGCCATGAAGCTTTTGGTCATGTTAGAAACAAGAACTCATAATCATACCCACACGGTTAAAATAAATGGAAGTTTAATGCTAAAATTTAGTATTTAATACCATGAGCTATGTATTTAATATAATTATGATGTACACAAACAGATTTTAGAGATTTTGCGAGTGACTGATTTCAAACGATATTTGTGTAAGTAATCGCCGGGTAAAGAAAGCTTTTGGCTGAATTAACAAACACATTTAAATTGATCCGACGTTAAATCCCGAATACTTTAGTCTCCGTCAACCTGCCCTCAACACATAAACGTCACTTTAATCAAAGATGTACTGTTGTTATATATTATATGAAATAGGGTATGGAAAATGAATTAACGGCAAATTCGCGCATGCCCAATGAGAGCCTGTAATCTGAGAAAAAGAACAAAATGTTAAAAGTCAGTCACGTGAAAATTCGTCATATTTTAAAGATATAATACATTTCCACACAGACGAAGTTGCGGATAAAAGCTAGTTTAATATCAAGTTTATAAAATGATTTTGTCTAATCAACTCGTAAGTATTCCTCGAAAAAGTTATATGTTAAAATTACATAAAATTTTCTCTAACAATCCTGATTTTACAAACGGTTTTTTTATTATAAGACTCGAAGGGTCGCAGACTAAATTACGTGGGCGCATAAAAAATCTATCCCAAACACTATTTGTTTAGGCCCCGGATATTAAAGCTCCGGTGCTCTTGGTCTGAATCATAGTTTGCTTCAATATTTGTAAAGGTTTTGTACTGAAATAAACGAGTTTTAGTATAGGAGTGCGTTTGAATCGAATTTGTATGGAAGGGTTATGAAAAAAGCAAAGCTAATTTATTTAAGAAATTATTTGGCTTGTGAATTTTATTTATGTTGCCATTTAATTGTTGAATTGAACATAAAAATATATTAATTGTGTAATTTACGAAAAATACCGGTCCGAAAATGACTCTCTAAATATAATGAACGAAACAAAACTATAGTAAAGTTACTTGCAACATCCTTTCTCTAATAATTACAGAGCTAGACAAAAAAAAACATCGAATCTGTAACAAGGTCCTAATTATTAGCCACATCGACATAAAAATGATCCGAAAAAATAATGAACACTACAAGTCCTCGAAAAACCTATGAATGGAGACAAAAAGCTTCATTACTTTCATCCCCGCTCTTAATGACGTCATTTTCTCTAGAGGCCCGGTTTTGGTCACGTCGTCCCTTAATTCGGACTGTTCTGAGCTCCGACGATTGTGACAGTTACGTCACACGGTCCAAGTTACGTGATGACTAACGAGCGAGACGCTGACGTTTCGTGAGGCTGAAGATTCGGGCATTCCGATTTACATATGCAAAACAACCATTCACAAGGGCTTATTTCTTTCAAACGCATCTTCAATTTAATTCCTTATCTACTAAGACATTGAGTTGAAGTTTATAAAGCTAGAGAATACGAATATATCCTTTGAAAATTCACCTAAAATATTGCGTGGGCGAGTTACCTGCGTTGCATTTAATGTGGAAGTTGAAATTGGAAAGGTTGAGTGAGCATTTTTTTAGATGTTGTGAAACATTTTCTATGAGGTTGACCTTTATATATAATGCGCGAGTCTTATTATTGGGTTACTAAAGTTTGAACCAAAGCCGCCTTTCCCGTCTCGACAATTCGTGTAACTATCCCATCTCTGCAAATTATTCCGTGTATTCTGTAGCACTGCAAGTCACACACGGCAGACGGGCAAGCTTTGCCAACTGATTTCGGTGGGCCGAGATTTGTGGCCTACACCTAGGAAACCAGCCTAGCCTTAATTGTTGTATGCGGCCAATTTAAGGAAAACTGTATCAAATTCTCATATAACAAAAATATTGATTTCCATGTTTAAAAAAGTATTACTAAAACTGTAAGGGTGTTTGTGCACTACAATGACTCAAATTCGAAGGAATTCTAGCCAACATCAAGGACACACAACATTTGATTCGAAGAGTCAGTCAGAACTCACAAGCACCGAATTACGAACCTTATTTTTTTGATTCGGAAATTGAATCCAATTCTTTTTAGTTTCCAAAACCCTCAAGACCACCATATCCTAATTATACTACAACGGGAGTATGACATTTAGTTATTTTTAAATTTATAAAACAGGTGCGTAATGTATCACACGTCGTTGTTTTTTGGACCTTTGCGTCGTGATTTGTTGCGCGCTACACTAGAACATTTTTCATCTGCCATTTATCAGGGCCCTCCCCATAACTCTTTAGCAAATGTAAGCCTCTACGCAATGACATGCCATTATTCATATCATCACGAAAAAAACTTTTTGTTGTCAATACACGAATGAGATGATTAGTTAGAGTTTGGGCCCAGTTACATACTTTGTCCCGTAGGATCTTTTCAGATCAGTTCGTTGTTATCAAAGTATGAATAAGTTTTTGTATGCAAATGTATCGGGGATCGGTTTCCGGTGGAAAAGCTGTAAATATGCTGACGGTCTAAAGGGATGTTCATAAGCTCAGTAAAATGATGTTTTTTTTTGGCGACAGAAAACACCATATTAACTCTTTTCTAAATGTAAATAACTTTGCTGATTGATAGTGACACATGAGCATGACGAATGTCACTCCACCGTGATACAGTTTTAACTAGTACGGGGAGTGAAGTACCTTATACTCAAATGATGTAACTTACAACACTATAATTAAGCTAAACATGTATTGAGTGATGTATTATTTTTTGAAATAAAGTATTTGTATTTGTATTTGTATTTGTTTTTTTTAAGTAAATGACATTACCTCTTTTACATCTTATCCAAATTGCCTTTTTGAACTCTCTCACTCTTCCTGGCTATGTATCCCACATGGTGGTGGGGTCAGCCTTCCTGGTCTTTATCTTCCACTTCGCTCTATCCTCGAGATCGTATTCGGATATCAGACACTCTTTCATGTCCTTTAGCACTACAGATTTTCTCCTTGTTTTGGGTCTGCCTCTGGGTCCTGGACTGGGAATGGAAAGTTATAGCGTTAATTTCCGTACGTATTCAGGCCTCCTATTCACCCTTTTTGAACAATTTAGAAAAATAATTCTAGCTACTTACATTTACACACCAACCGTGGAGTCCATGAGTTTTCTCCGCATACTAACGCAGTATCCATTTCTCAGGGACAGCTAAAGCCTAATGTGGCGTGGCGCAGTCCTATCACGGTCCTATGGGTCATTTGCACACGCGCTAGATTATTCATCAACATTAGGCCTGGAGATTTTCCCCGGGCGTAAGCAAATAACGTCTTAATGTCAAGGACATTACGTATTTAGCTCGCGCTTTGTGTAAAAGGTACGTTTACAACAACAACACAAGTTTGCATAGCAAAAGTTTGACAATTGAGCCTTTTTGCCAGTCGTACTTGATTATAACATTGTTAACGCAACAAAGCGTGGGTGAAATGACTGAATTGAATAAGGGAAACAGCTAGCTAACTGCTTATTAGAATGATTGTTTTATGACAACACTGTAGTGATGAGTTATAGTACATTGTGCATCTAGGGCCGTAATAAGGGGATAACTAACGAGAGTCTGTTAGAATCCCGACGCCGATAGGCGAGGGCTTTTATGACTCGAGTTTGTCATCCCCTTACTGTCCGTGATACACACAATGTTTTTCATCACATTTGCGAGGAAATAAAATAAAAATTAGACAAAAAAATGTATATATATTAATTTTATTCCCATTTTACACCGTGAATTACCATCAGGTGGGTGTTCAATGTTCATAAACTGTGCGTACGTTGCGATCAGCGTGGGGCAGCTCCGCCGGCTGCGGCTCCCGAGTAGCTCCGCCTACCTGGCGCACTTAACTGCCCGCGGGAGTTCAACACCATACAAAATCCATAACTCCCTAGAGAGTTATGGATTTTTTATAGGTTATAACTCCCGCTGACGGCGGGCGTATAGAGGAGCTAAATCGGCTATAGCTGCTCTATACGCCTGCGTATAATAACACCCTTTTCGAGCAAGTGTGATGAAAAAGTATTAGAATAAGACGGTTTTAGAACATTGTGTTACATTCACAATGCTTTAAATGAATCGTCGTTTTATATGCATTTATTGACAAAACTAGGATCGCGTATTCGACATACATCTTAATGGTTAGATAAGATATGCTACACAGTGACCGCGCCGGGATACGTCACTCGTGAGGCTAGCGAAATTCGCAAAGATGCAATTAATACTCATCCGAAAGCGGTGACGAGCGCACATGAAATGTCATATTCCACTATAGTCTACACAGCTAGAGATTGCAGGTTCAAGTTCCACTAGACTCAGATACTCGTACGTATCGAAAAATTATTCACTGGTCTTGATGTTTGATCAGTATGTGTTTTTAGTGTTCCGTACCCAAACGGTAAAACGGGACCCTATTACTAAGACTCCGGTGTCCGTCCGTCTGTCACCAGGCTGTATCTCATGAACCGTGATAGTGCTCCAGTTTAAATTTTCACACATTATGTATTTCTGTTGCCGCTATAACAAGAAATACTAAAAAACAGAATAAAAATAATATTTAAGGGGCTCCTATACAACAAACGTGATTTTTTTGCCGTTTTTATAGATACGGAACCCTTCGTGCGCGAGTCCGACTCGCACTTGGCCGGTTTTTTTAAACCGCGCTGAAGATACAGAGCATACTAGTGAAGGCAATCAGCTAGATTTATCATTTATACTACTTATTCGGCTGTTTGCTTTTGATGACTGTTTTGCTTGATCCATATCCCTACTTTAATATAATATAATCCTAGATGCAAAAGTTACTTGCTTGCATATGTGTAAATATTCATGTTACCACTCGGTCGGGGGCAAGTAAATTAGGGAATACATACCTCATACCGATTTCAATATATTTAATTTTGACAATTTTACAAATGACGTTTCTAGGTGATTAACTTACGAAGGCCAATAATTATCTCTTACTTTTCAAAGGGTTTTTGGAGTAGGTTTTATTCGGTTATTTAACACGTCTTTTTACGAAAGTTGCTCCCTTCTTTACATGTATGTTTTTGGTGAGATTTAATTTCGACGTAAAGGCTTTATCTTTACAGTTTAAATTAACAAGTTTTTTTTTAAATTACACTTTATAATAAGCGTTTTTGCCCATTGCACTTTAATATTGCAATCAAATTTCGTGTCTCCGCTGTTGACCGTTGAAGAGCTCTGGAGCTAACCCTGGATGTCGATTCAGGGTATGCTTACGATAAAAATGCATCATCGGAACTGAACCAAATTAAGCTCCATAGGATAAGAGAAAGTGGTACTAATTCAGCTTGCAAGGATTGACCCGAACATACAAACATTGCAAGTTAATAAAAGGCTTGTAAAATGCCACTCGTCGCTGCCGCAGCGCAGGGCACGTTAGAATCGCACCCCAGCACCCTTGTTATGCACAAGATACAAGGAGACTTGCTATATCATACGCTCAATTCACGTAAACGTTGAAGCCCCCACGCGAAGCAAAGATTGATGATTCCTTGATAAAGCGAGCAACGTGTCAGAAACGTATGGGCGTATTCATCTTCACATGCACACGGAAGTTATTTGGAGAAAGCTATTGGAAAGCCGATTTTAATGAAATAATTGTAACTTTCAATTAAGTACTTACAGTAGGGACGTTTCCTACATAAAAAATGATAATTCTCATTAGTCCGTCAGTTAGATTATCAAAAAATGTTGATGACGTATTTTTTCTTTATAAAATCAATCAAAATTGACAAAGATAACACGCATCAAAGTTCGGGCATAGGGTCTCATGACGTCGCTATCTTCTTAATTTTTTGTTTAATTGAAAAAAAAACTTTTTTAATATTTTATGATAATGTAAATGATGGACTAAATATAATTTTTCAGGCAACTAGCCTATTTTAATTTTCGAACGACTCAATAGAGTATTGTTTGCACGCTTTAAATGATTTTATTATTGATATGACACGTTTCCTTTTTGCATAGCTAAGCATTAATATAGACTTGATAAATGCATTTCATATGCATTCTATACACATTCAGTCGCTTTATGTATATAGATAACCTATCTACACCGGCACTCACTGACTTCCCAGTACGCTCTAATCATTGAATTTACAACACATCTGAATACTAAACATGTTTGTTCGTGGTGGTTTCAAGAGAAACACTTTCACATTGTTAATGCGAAAAAAATAGTCTCTTCTGGATACAGCCAAACAACAACGGCATTGTTGTTACAGATAATAATGACTACAATGTCTTAAAAACACTAAACATTGTTACGAGCTCCAAAAATGCTAGGCTACGTCTGGACTGGGCACGTTGCCAGCTATTTTAATCTGACATTAATTATTCAATAACAAGGTGTCCTGAGCGTTGGAGACATCGCGGATGACTGATTACAGCACAAAATTAGGTATAACTTAAGTTGGAACCCTGACTGAGATATGTGTTGGTGCTTAATCATTTGCGGGAATAGTTATGTATGTTGACATTCTCTCGAATAGTTGTGTTTCAACTGTCATTGCTTTGTACACAATAATTATCTCGATGAAGGACGATTTTTAATTTCCAACATTAAACAGGTGTAAGGATGGGAACAAGGCCTCTACTTGAAATTGCCTTGAGGGGCTTCTAACCGGGCTAGTTTTTCGGCAATTTATTGTTGCAATTCAGGCTATTCCCAAAAATATAACATTACATCATTTATGGGGACAAAGTTTGAGTGTAAACATTTGAGGATAGCCCGAATTGCAGCAATAAATTGCCGAAAAACTAGCTTCTTTAGCGATAGATATCGCGATGGTTTTACAAGTTTTGTTGTCAAAGTAATAAGAGCTATCGTATCGCAGCAATATAACTTGCGGTATCGTTTAGCAATTACGAATACAGGCCCTGGGTCAGCTGTAGATTTTTTTCAATTGTTTATTTTTTTGAGGCGCAATGTGTTAAGAGTTGAAAGCAGGAGATTTAAAAAAATATAAAATAATTAGTTGACTTTCTGCATACGAAGTATTCGTAACGTAGTTAATCAAAATAACTAAATATTAAAGCAGCTAGCAATTGTTAGTTCCCAAATAAATTATTAATTGAAATTATATTTCGAATAGTTGATGTTGAGTCAGTATCAAGTTTCGTGCTGATCAAGAATTATAATTGTGTATTTAAAACTTAAAATTATTTCTCACTCAATCTATATTTAAAACAGATAATAATTCCAAATGACCTCAATTCTTTAGTGAACCAGAAATGAAACGACCATACTGTAAGTGGTTTTGTAATATTAATGTTTTGTGGTTAAAACTTCGCCGCAAAAACGAACGAACTGAATTTTCCAAACCACAACTTAACTTTTGTTATGAATTGGTAAGCGTAGTAACAAAGTTCGAGTTCCTGATCTGACCACTGTTCCGGTTCTTTTGATATTGACCGAAACGAATTGAAATTTCGTAACTTTCAGCCATGAATTTGTTGCGTTAAGGCGCCATATTGTGAATTTCGAATTGTTATCGAATATTCTAAGCAAAGTTACTTAATCGCATACACGACAGAATTTGCTGAATGGTAGGGTTGGTAACGATAAATTAAAATAATACATATTTCTATACATAAAAATTGTTTGTTATTTTGTTTGAACTAAGCTTAGTATCCAGTTAAGTACATAATTATCATGACCTACCAGGTACCTTTTGATCTCAACGAGTCTTAAAAAACTTGTCTATGGTCTTTAGTCTGTGATACGATGTAGATACGATATTATTTCGATCTTTATTCCATTTTGCCCATGCCTAAAGCTAATTAGTCGGCCATTTGTATCCAAATCTCACACGCTCCTGCGCAGTTCTCAGGAAACGTATCTACCAAATATAAATGTCATTAAGCCAAAGGACCCTTATCAGGGCGCACTTCCGAAAAGGCTTAGGCGCCAGGCTAATGTCCCGATTTTCTGCCTCGTAAAAGACAACTATGTATCTCGGTAGAACTCCCGCCTATATCTAAATTGCTTTGAATACCCATTTGGGATTTCGCAGTCGAAATTACATGTTGGTTCGTTGGTTGGCCCCGGGGTGATTTGGTTTATATTGAATTAGCAGCAGGGTAATTATTTAGGCTTTTTCGCTGTGGCACTTTTCAGCAATTAGGTCGAAGTTCTTAGGAAACAAATATTTTCTAAATAGAATACAAAGCGGCAGTAGAGCCTACTAATTGTACTGTAATAAGTACTTTATGTTGGTGGAGAAAAACATTGATATTTCGAGAACAATTTATTTAAACAGTAATGCATTTTACTGACGTCATATGGTATTATTACGAAATTCGTGTTAATTTATAAAAAAGTAAAGAAGATTGGGGCCAATTTGAAAGTTTGTTCGCTAAATTTGAAATTACAAACGTCAAACTCGATTTTGAACCTTGGTGCTTTTAAGATTAGGGAAATTTCAATATGCGGGACACCGTTTCAAATTGGATTCATTATCTTTTGTTTTTTAATAGAACGCGAATCCGAATATGAATCAAAATTTATTGAACTAATTTTGATCCATAATTTTACGATTCAAAGTATTCTCAACCATTAACATACCTTTTAAGTAAGCTTAAAATCAAATAGAAAACCGCTCTATTGAAAAAACTGCAGTAGTCTTTGCACAGGATATTCTGACGGGGTCACAACCATTCGAACTAATTGGATTTTATCGGGTACTTACTTAGTGCTTAATTGCATTTCTAATGAGTTCATAACTTGTATCATGAAATGTTTCGATTTTCATAAAGTCGTATTCACAAAACAATACTAACTTGTCAGTTGGAGTAATTTCATCACAATGATCACTATTTACTCAAAAACCGAAGTTTGGCAAAAAAATACCATGATCATAATTCATGGCGACCACGTACTGGAAGTAGCTACACGTATTTTTGCTTTATAAAATCAATCAGAATTGACAAAGGTAACGCGCATCAAAGTTCGGAATTAGGGGCTCATGACGTCACTTAAGTCAAGTCACGAAAGTCGTGACGTCACGCGGAACTTCAACGCACTATATTTATCTTCGTCATTTTTTGTTTAATTGACAGAAGTAAAAATATTTGCTCAATGTTTTTTTATAATGTAAACGACGGACTAATTAGTATTTTTCAAGAAAGACGCCTATTCATATTAAGTTTTCTTTGTGCAGTTCGATTGAAAAATTATAAAACGGTATAAGAGTACCTCTTAATTACATAAACTTACCAAGCACAGGACGGGATTAACTTGTTTTAGGTATAAACCCAACATTTTATGGCATTAAATAATTAATCGAATGAATGATTGATGGGAGTTAAACCGCAACTGACGGGTTACTCCGAAGACATCGTTATGGTTTTAATATTATTTGACACTGCTTTTATTAACAGTGATAATATTTCCGGCAAAATTTTCAAGGGAGTTAAAGCATAAAATTCTGTAGACTATTTTGTAATTTCTTAGAAGCTAAAGTTTGTAGAGTAAATCAATGGAATAACTATTATTGTGAACTGTGCGTTTAAGCGGATTTTTTATCGTTTTTAGGGTTCCGTACCTCAAAAGGAAAAAACGAAACCCTTATAGGATCACTCGTGTGTCTGTCTGTCTGTCTGTCCGTCTGTCACAGCCAATTTGCTCCGAAACTACTGGACCGATTGAGTTGAAATTTGGTATTCATATGTAAGTTGGTGACCGCAACACGGACGCGTGACATAAATAAATGAATTTTAAACATAGGGGCCACTTTTGGGGGTAAATTAGAAAATTAAAAAAAAAAAGGTTTGCCACCGATATCGTGTGACATTTCAAATGAAAGAGCTTATTGTGAGGATCTTAAATATATTTTGTTTTGAATTTTAAGTAAAATAGTTTAGAAGTTATTCAGGAAAATAGACGAAAAATGACCATTCCCCCCCCTTATTTCCGAAACTACTGGGGCTAAAATTTTGAAAAAAATACAGAAAATAGATCTTTACCTATAGATTACAGGAAAACGTATAAGAAGTCCATGGTATTTAAAGTAACCTAGTAAATTTCAGATAATCATGTACGGAACGGAACCCTCTCCACGCGAGTTTAACTCGCACTTGTTAATAGAGTGGATTTAATTGATGATGATGAGTTGGCTTAAGGACAGCGTTTCAGGGATAGAAAGCTTTGATCCTGGTCTGGTTCTATCTGGTTCAGCGAGTATCGTTGGTAACACAGTGGGGGAATGCTAATGCTGCCATATGGGACCTTTGGGCCCGGTACAGACAGAACCGGCCATTGACACAATTATTGACAAAGTATTGTTACTGTTTATGTATAATCATCATCATAACAACAAACGTATTGTTCTCTGTCGCTCGTGTTGTCACCTAGGGGCCACTGAAAATCAGCGCCGAGTCTCGCCACGGCATAACGCTGAGTGGCACCCTCTTTGGCACCGTTCGGCACGGCTTTTTATGTTCATTGTTTCCTTTGCTTTCCTCGTCTGTGTCAAATGTGTGTTAAATAAATGTCTTTATTATTATTATTATCATAATCATCTTTTCAACTGAAAGTGGTACCAACTTGATCTGCATGAAAATGTATCTTTAAAATATGACGAATTTCCATTCTACAAACGTTTTAAATTTAGATTTTTCCCCTCAAATACCAGGCCCTCATCGAGCACACACGAACTTGCTGTTCATTAATTATCCAACCCCTAATTCACCCTTTTAGGGATTAATTGTGTTAAAAAAAAGCCTATGTCCTTCCTCAGGCCTCAAACTATCTCCGTACCAAATTTCATCAAAATCGTTTTGGCGGTTTAGCCGTGAAAATGTAACAAGTGATGCGATAACAATTACTTATAATTTGATGAACGATCACTTTATTCTAGAAATTAATAATTTTGTTAAGATAAGAGATAATTTATTTTGTTTTTTATATTCGGTTAAGTAATCTTGGATATAAATTGTACAGCTGTATCCATTAATTGAGATTGTTAACTTTGCACCAACATATTTCGTGTAAAATTCAATGATACAGCATCATTAGCGAATAAACACTAACAATAACAAACTGCACTAATGCAGCAACTTAAATGTATCTTACAACTAAGCACCGCTCCAACAAAACTATTTGCAGTAACAGATAAGACATCCTTGTTTATAGCGCGGAAGTCTTTAGCGACAACCTACCCCGTCTCATTACGTCTTGTTTCAACGTGCTACACAATGTCGTTTGCATACCATTTATATACTAAAATAAGCTATTCCAAAATAGCCTTTAGTGGATTATTATAAACAAAGAAAGAAAGTGAAGTTTATTCACAATAATAAACACTTAGTGGCTCCGTGAGCTGTAGACCTCGCGACGAAGTTAACTTTGCCGTTGGAAAACTGATATCCCGATACATCGACGTAGGTCAGGTCAGTATACCAACACCGCAATTAAGTTTGTAACTGCAAACACGCCCATATCGCCGCCATTTTGAAAAAAAATCTAAAAACTGAATTTACAAAAAAAATCTATATAATAATCGAACCTGCTCACAAAATTTCACGAGAATCGGTTGAGAACTGCGACCTGTAGAGGAGAACAAATGGACAGACGCCCGGACAGCCGACGGACATCCGCTGGACATACGAAAGCATTTTTTCCCAAGCTGAAACGGAGACGCTTCGCTCGCTTTGCTCGCTCGGTCGATTAAAGAGAACACACATTAAGAACAAGAAAAAGTTGCTAAACGGTCCCAACTCAGCGTGTGCTGGCTGTGAAGCCAACGCTGGTCTTCCGATGGGTTGGGATCGCTCGTTGAAAACACGGAAGGTGACACAAACATATAAAAAAAACATTATTATTAGTATTCACTGCGAGATCTAATTAAAAACTGGTCAAGTGTGAGTCTCGCACACCGAGGGTTCCGTACTACGCCAATTTGGCATGGTCTCAACTAATCAATAATAGACTTTATGTTAATGGTATAAGAAGCTGCAGTGGTATTTTTCTGGTTTGAATTCGATATATTTCTCACATTTTTATAACAGAGCACCATTGATTTGATATTTGCTGTTTAACTATGGAGTATAAACTAAAATAAGGCCAAATTTCATAGCTAAAACTTTAGACGTTTTGGAAATACAGATAGAACATAATCGTCTTATTAATTTTTTTTTTAAAAACCGACTTCAAATAGCCTTTTCAAAGTAAGTTTTTTTTTTGCATTTTAATACGTTCTATGCCGAGAAAAAAAACGCAGTTTCCCGTCTAGGCCGTGTCGGTCAGTGATGGTTGACATATAGACTTTCAGTTCAAGCCGCGTCAGTCAGTGCTGACCGCGTTTTACGAGGGGTTTCGTTTCGTTCTTTACAGGCCGTTGGGCAGTGCTGTCAAACGAAATCTCATATTAATTGACCCACGTGGCCCTCTAGCTTTTGCATATCAAGTTGGTTTTTGAAAAATTTAAGTGATAACAAATACTTTTGACAAGTATTTGTGCATTCAATGCATTCTTTAATGCACTGCAGTAGTAACGTATGTTAGATGTAATAGTACAGCACGGCGTCTCAACTCAAGATACGGACGGCAACTGCAAGCGCAAACGAACGCGGGGGAGCGCGAAGGACTGCCCGACACCGCGACCCGCGCGGCCCCCTGCAACGGAAAACCGTGTTTTCTCTCTCTGTAGGCCGCGTCGCTGCAATGCTGCCCGACGTTAATTATTTCCATGAATAATGGCTCAAATTGACTTTTTTTATTACCAAGTAACATTTTAGTAAAAGATAAAAGCATATAAGCAAAAAAAAAAACAATTTCGTAAGTTTTAAACAGATTTATGATTTTTAATAGGCCTAAAGGGAAACTTCACTGACGGTCAGCACTGTCCGCGTTAGCAGAGAACGTGTTAATTTATTATCATGTTATTTAATGACACATATGTACTACATCAAGAAACAATAGCATAATGCCAATTGCTCATCAGCATTTACAAACTGTTGCTATCCACGGTGCAAGGATGTCAATCGTTGAGGAGTTCTCCTGGTTCTTCACCACTGATTCTATTTTACCATATGGATCGTCATGAACATAGTTGCCTCTAAACCTTATACAAAAATCTATCGCTATCTATCTATCTATCGCCGCCCGTGAAACACTTATCATTTAGGAGTTCCGATGATCATCTATGATCTTCATCGACAGTTCCGCTTCATCAAATAATGCTTTTCGAATGTAACTACTTGAGTTATTACAGAAAATACTAAAATTGCTATATGCGTGCCTATAATAGTTGAGGAGTTCCATCGATTCCTCATACATCCTCTCATCACATCTCGATTTCGACTACAACTGGACCAATCTGGAAATATATCCTACCGATAAAAAAAAAAATGAAATCGGTTCGTAAATGACGGAGTTCTGAAGTAAAAACCGGACAAGTGCGAGTTAAACTCGCGTGGAGAGGGTTCCGTTTCGTACATGATTATCTGAAATTTAGTAGGTTACCTTAAATACCATAAACTTCTTATAGGTTTTCCTGTAATCTATAGGCAAAGATCTATTTTCTGTATTTTTTTCAAAATTTTAGCCCAAGTAGTTTCGGAAATAAGGGGGGGGAATGGTCATTTTTCGCCTATTTTCGCGAATAACTTCTAAACTATTTTACTTAAAATTCAAAAAAATATATATTTATGATCCTCACAATAAGCCCTTTGATTTGGAATGTCACACGATATAGGTGGCATAACTTTTTATTTTAATTTTTTAGTTTACCCCCAAAAAGTGGCCCCTATGTTTAAAATTCATATATTTACGTCACGCGGCCGTGTTGCGGTCACCAACTTACATATGAATACCAAATTTCAACTCATTCGGTCCAGTAGTTTCGGAGCAAATTGGCTGTGACAGACGGACAGACAGACAGACAGACAGACAGACACACGAGTGATCCTATAAGGGTTCCTTTTTTCCTTTTGAGGTACGGAACCCTAAAAAGCAGTATGAAAAGTAAAATGTGTTAGGAATTTAAAGTCAAGTCCCTGTAACATAACCCTTATAGGATCACTCGTGCGTCTGTCTGTCCGTCTGTCACAGCCAATTTACTCCGAAACTACTGGACCGATTGAGCTGAAATTTAGTATACATATGTAAGTCAGTGACCGCAATACGGACGCATGACGTAAATATATGAATTTTAAACATGGGGGCCACTTTTGGGGGGTAAATCAGAAAATTAAAAAAAAAAGTTATGCAATCTATATTGTGTGACATATCAAATGAAAGGGCTTATTGTGAGGACTTTAAATATATTTTTTTATGAATTTTAAGTAAAATAGTTTGGAAGTTATTTAGGAAAATAGGCGAAAATTGACCATTCCCCCCCCCTTATTTCCGAAACTACTGGGGCTAAAATTTTGAAAAAAATACAGAAAATAGTTCTTTACCTATAGATTACAGGAAAACCTATAAGAAGTCTATGGTAGGTATTTAAAGTAACCTAGTAAATTGCAGATAATCATGTACGGAACGGAACCCTCTCCACGCGAGTTTAACTCGCACTTGTCCGGTTTTTGGGTTTGGATTAATCAACTACCTTCTTATTAAAATGTATGTAGGGAATGGGGGATCCTTTTGCGTCATCACTCTTGGACAGACAAGGTGCCCCGGAAACGCCGGAGCACGACAGCCTTCAGCCAGAAGTCCGGACATACAATGGTCTCCAGCAGCGGACATGGCACGCACACCACATGCGACCTGAAGTGCACGTACATATAACCGGGGTTATCTCATGTTGAATTTGCAAATTGCATTTTGCAAGGCCGAATAATTAAACTATAGAAACCTCTACTAACGATGGTCCAACGAGTACTTATTATCAAGTATTTAATTTTCTACCTGACATTTTCAAAGAATTTAAATTTAAAATGATTGATATGAAATCGTTCATGCAACCAATGTTTTTTTTTAACTATTTTTTGAGTAATAAGTAAACGAAATAGAATATTACTTTCTGTTTATCTTTAAAAAGAAATATGAGATGAACAGGGTCAGATGCGAGTCCTAAAATGACACGTTTCACATTTTTAAAGTAAAATATTGCCGTGTGGTGCCGGCTGAGAATAGCATCACCCCATCTCCTCCCGTGGGTGTCGTAAAAGGCGACAGAGGGACCAACCGAAGGATGGGCAGCAGCGTCCTTCGAGCACTATCACGACCAACTGCGGTCGCCAACCCGCCTCCCAAGCGTGGCGACTATGGCAAATCCCCCCATTTTTGGGGGAGGCCTATGTCCTGCAGTGGATGTTTTATGGCTGATGATGATGATGATGAAAGTAAAATATTGCATTTTATCACGTTTATAAAATAAAGCAAAACGGCGTCTCACATTCATCATTGAAGACGTGAGCAACAGTTTCGGAAATTTATAATACAATGAGGATCCCAATGACCTTTGACCTCGGGAGATAAATCATGTTGGGAGTTTGACTTGTGGAAGGCCAACCCTGGGGCAAAAGGAATCTAAGTGGCGAGAAATATAGGTCAGAATAAAAGGACTGAATATGTAAATAGCACTATGGACTGATTGATTCTTATGCGTTTCATTTGTGATAAAAGAAGCTAAACAATTTTATTGAAAATGGGACACTGATTTGAGAACTTAAAAGTTAGAAGTTTAAACAATCTAAAACAAATAATTTAAAGTTTAAACTGGTCTTCATCAAATAAACAACAAACAAAGGCAGGTATTTACTTATTTTTTTAATTATTATAATAATAATTTTAATATTGTAATTTTGTGTATTGTGTAACATCGATCGTTGAGAAAAGCCAATTACATCAATAATGTAAAACGGCCACGAACACATATATTTTTAATTTCACATCCAACGAAAATAATTTAAAAAGCTAGTCTAGAAATCCTATGAAACTCACTATTTAAAATAGGACGATATAAAATGCCTTGTCTTGTCCTAAATAAAGCTGAAAATGCTGCGACTGAAAAGAGAAAAATACGCCCTGAATGAGGCACTCTTAAGACTAAAAGGAGACCCAGCACCTATTTGTCCTTCCCATCAACTCGGGACAAACGGCGTATTCAAACAAAAATTTGTCTTTCATTATGAAGGTTAACCGAAAGCAGATTTCAACTTACACGAAAAATTTATTTCTACCGAAAGCACTTTATAATGTAGGCTGAAAAGGCTCTTTGGATTGGCTTGCCCGAATAGGCCGGTGTTGGGACCCAAACAATTTGCATAAGCCCTTCAAGTAGGCGCGTATAAAGAAACATGACGGTACCTTATTATTATTATTAAAAAAAATATCGACGCCTTTCTGCGAGATAACAAAACGATGGCTCATGTCCTGTTTCTTTGTGAATTACGAAATTATGTGTGAATAATATTTATTCTTACCTAACCAATTATGCGAGTCTTTCACATGCAAATAATCTATTTGAAATTGCAACAATAGGAAGATGCTGAAAGATCTATATATTAATCTGTAAACATTCATTGTTGTTTCGTTCGTTTTAGAAGTCATAGAGTAAAGTAGTTATTTAAGTCATAAATTATCCAATCATTTATTTTTACTTTTCAAAGTGTTTTGGAGTCGGTTTTGTTGTTTGTTAAAAATAACATACCTATTGTCATTTGATTATTTATTTTTTATTCATAATTTGCACTATCATACATGACACTTATGGTCTAGGTCTTAAGGCCAGAATTCAAATTCTTTAAAGGGTTTTATTGTAACTCAATCCGAAATATTCTATTCCCGATTATTTCAGTGTGCCCCTGGTAAGAAATGGTAAAATCTCTATATATTATTTTCTTACCAAATTTGAGGAATTCCGTTGATTCCTCATGGATTCCATCATCAAACTCCCACGTAGACCTTAACGGGTACAATTTAAAGGAATATCTCAATCGGTTAATGAAAGAATCGACTAAATCGAGAGTTGTAAGAATCATCAGAGTTCTGCGCCTCTATTCGGAACGTCCTAGCGATATTGTAGCGACGCCCTAGCGAGAAGAATCTCACTCTTCCGCACGATGCGTAATGCGTCAGAGTGGGAAGCGAATCTCACACGCGAGTCGCAACAGTATCGCTTGCACGTTCCCGAATAGAGACCCTGGGTTAATAAAGATTTAAAAACAACACAGACGAATTGTGAACCTCCTTCTTGAAGTCAGTTAGAAATTAATAGAACCAACGTAGAAACCTACCTAGTACCTATTTTTTTGACTTTTTTTAAAGAAACGCCGCGAAAAAATACTGTTCCAAAAGCAATAAATTTTAAAGAAATAATAATCCAAATTGGTAAAGAACAAGTAAAGAAGCTTTCGAGATATTTTTCATTATCACTTTCCCAGTTTTTGGATCCTGTTAAAATATAGGCTTTTCACGTTGTAATTTTGTGAATTTATAGCTGACATTTTACGCGCGAAAACCTTGTAATTCGACTAGCGAAATGAGTTTTATTTACGTATTACTTGGTATTCCGTAGATGGCGCTGTAATCGTAAAAGGCAAAGGATTACAATGGCGGAGGCCAAGGCCTGTATTATTTAACAGTCTTATCCAGTTCTTATTGAGATTTATGATTTGAAAAGTTACTTTAGGCGCTAGAATTGAATGATGTAGGATTTTTCAATGTCATAATGTATTTTATCTACACCCATATCATAAAACCTCCATTGGTTAATCAAAAACCATAGAAAATGACCACCATTTTGACAACCAATTAGGAAAAACCAGTGCTGCGATAAAGAAATAACATGACTTCTTTATCGTTTTTAGTAAAGAAATGAGATTAAATTTGGAACAGCTGTCAAAACTCAAGTGGGTCTCTATTCTAGTATCCATAGATAATAAAACAGTTATTGATACGAAACGTCAATTCAGTATGTTTTTTTAATATAAACTGCAATATATTTGATATCGAGTGACGTGAGAATAGAGACTTCATTCGTTTGTCTATGATTTTTAAAAAAAATGGTCTTGACGGAGGATCGAATCGGCGCCATGTTGGTGTTTTGCTGAACGAAAGTAGAATTGTTTTTGAATTGAATAGTAAAAGTTGTTTGTTATTTACATTTTAGTTGAAAATATGAATAGTAAGTAGTCTTCTCGGAGTGTGTGTGATGTGAAATGCGCCGGATATCGGAAATATGCAGCCACGATTGCAACAAATAACTTGTTGCCAGATAATATTGTTTCTGAACCTATCATGGAGGATTTATAATATGTGTGTAGATAAAGTTATGTATGCAACTCTGCATAATTTGGCCTTAAAACACACGTGCGATCTTATTATGAAACTCGCCTATCGGCTCGTTTCATGAAAACCGCACTAGTGTTTTAAGGCCTATCATTATGCAACCGTTGCATAAACTACTATTAGGTATTGTGAAGCTACATATTTTACAAGGCATTTTGAATGTTTTTCGTAATAGGCACCCAATTAACCTCAAAGGTTAAAATAACAAAATTCAAGCCATCTTGTGAGATTCCCCAGTCTTTAACACAACATTACTAATTAGAAATCAGACAAAGCTGATGAGATCGTATTCTTTGATAAATCTCGTAATAAGATATCATTTATACAGGATGTTCGTTTAAATGAAACCCTAAAAAGACTCTCGCTTTTACAGACTTGCATGCCGCTCCAAATAATTAAATAACTCCGAGGGATTGAAGCCTCAACAAAAGCTAAATGCAAATTGAAATCTTCAACAATGTTACCACCCTAGTCCCTAGTACCAGTGTTGGGAGAAGAACCTATTCACTTTAAAAGTACCGAAATAATATTAATGACGCGTAACATGAGCGCAATCCAGCTGTTATTTTTTTTATGAACAATTAGTATTTCACTCTTAAGGGGCTCGTTAACGGGCTAGTTTTTCGGCAATTTATTGCTGCAATTCAAGCTATCCTCAAAAATGTACATTCAAACTGACGCGGATAGCCTAGTTGGTAGTGACCCTGCCGCCGAAGCTAGCGTCCCGGGTTCGATCCCCGGTAAGGGCAAATATTTGTGTGATGAGCACGAATGTTTGTTCCTTAGTCTTGGATGTTTCCTATGTATTTAAGTATTTATTTCTCCATATTAGTATTTACATCGTCGTCTAGTACTCATAACACAAGCCTTTAAGGCTTACTTTGGGACTAGATCGATTTGTGTAAAGATTGTCCCCTGATTTATTATTATTATTATAAACTCTTTGTTCCCATTAGTGATGTAAGTAATATGTAATATTTTTAGGGATAGCCTGAATTGCAGCAATAAATTGCCAAAAAACTAGCCCGTTAAAGAGCCCTTTTATGTTCTCAACCTTTTGACCACCAAGCATGTCTGAGAAGTAACACAAATTTCAACTTTTAGTCAAATTAATGAAGGACTTTTTTACCATGTAGCCGCTGACAGCTGCAGCCGACTGTGGTGGTCAAAAGGTTAATGCAATCGTATTGAACAAAGTGTATCTTTGTACTTATGTACCGTACCGTATGGGTGCTACAAATGGTTTTGATACGACCACTTTTATTGTTGTTGGATCAAAGTTTGTAATATACTGAAAACTTATTTAAACAAATAGATTATAAATAAATCCCTTATATCCCGGATAACAAACTTAATTTAAGCGATCATAAAGTTTCCTTACTAAAAATTAAAAAAAAAAAATTCTTTCGTAAGCAATATTGTGAAAAACTATGTATAAAACATTAGCAAATAGATGATACAGGTAGCGGCACGAAAGTCTAGCGGTGACTGTTATTGCGCAGACGTCGAAAATTGGTTATCGTGTGGGAGTGAGCGGGACGGTGACGGGACTGTGAGCAGTCGTACCCATGCGCAGTATCCCCACCACATTTCGTTCTCCGCTAGACTTACGTGCTAGCTGTAACACGCTCGTTTATTAGTTTTAAATCGGCTCTGCTTTCCGGACCCGGGTCATACTTAATCTACTTGGTTCCTCCAGAGACGATAAAAAAGCTGATAATAATTGGACGTTTTTTTCGCATAATGAAACGCTAATAAATTACTTTTTATGAGATGCCAAAATTAACTTTCAGTTTTAAATGTCGCCGTTGTATTAAGAGATTTAATTATTTCCCTTGTTATATGAAACATGCAACTTAAAAGTTTTTTATATAATTTGTAATGTAACTACAGTTTTATCTTCCTCTATTTATTTACAGTGTATACTTTTCCGTGTGTGTGCAATGCTTTAATGTAAAAGCAAGAGTTCAAAGTACTTATGTTCATCAAGAAGTTGTTAAATCATAAAAGCATTGCGTTGCCTATTATCAGTATCTTTACAGGAAACTTTGTCCCCGTCATTACGAATTCGGAATTCAAAACAAACTGTCACCATGCTCTCAGAATCCACGGTTTCCGTTTCCGAATACAAGTTTACAAAGTACAAGCAAACTGTTCACAGAGGTTCTTTGCGTTACGTTCTCCGCAATTACACGGCGTACATACAGGAAAAATACAATTGAACATTTTAAAAAGGACTATTTAAATAAGGTAATTACGTAAGCCGTTTGCTCATTTAAAAACTGTAGAAACTCTATCTTTACGTTTCAGCAGTTTTATTAATTAAGTTATGAGGATAATTACCGTTCTTCAGATGTTCATTTAGTGTACTTTTAGTTTAAAACTCATTAACTGGCCCACTTTATCTGATTATCAACTATGAAAAAAAACTTATAGGCCAGTTTTTTCTTGAGAAGTTGATAATACATTTGGGCATTAGGGCTGCTATCTTATACATAATGTGATCGTGATGGAAAACATCACAACTTATGAATATTTACTGAAATTTTAACTGCGATCGTTTCACGCATTAAAAATTGTGTTGAAATTTTGACTGCTCATATTTGGGTCGAAAAAAGGTCATAGGATACTTTCAATTATAAAAGAACATACTTACTTTTCATCCCAAAAATGAGCACAATTCTCGACGGTAAAACAATAAACGAATTCTCCGAAATAAACTTTAAAAGCTTGTGTTACGCAGAGAAATATAATGTAACACCTATAGTGAATCTTTAATTAATTAAGCTCTTAAGAACTTGTCGAGACTTTTAAACTTGAGATTTACTTTTGATTCTTACATTTTGATAAAAAGCGATTCAAGTTGCCATTTAATTAAAACAGGAAACTTCAACTTTGAGATCTTGTGAGGAGTTTGGCAAAACTTGAAGCATTGTCGTTAATTTAAGATACTCCAATTAAGGGTCAGCTATTTTTTCTGTCTTAATTTAAGAGGACTGTGAACCAACGGCAAAAATCACCCTTTTCATATAAAAGGCGATAACGATTTCCTACCCTTAAACGTTAACCGATTTTGACCAATTTTTGACAGATTGTCAGTCAGAACAAAATCTAGGTCTATACGTTATTGAATATTGATTGAAGATCAACAAAGTCAAATAATCGCTGAAATTCATTTGGTATGAGAATACTGAAACGTCAATAAAACTGAACTTATTAATTATCTATAGTGAAAAACTCAAAACGTATAGACCTAGATTTTGTTATCAAAGCTTATCAAAAATTGGTCAAAATTGGTTAACATTTAAGGGATGGAAATGGTTATCGCCTTTTATATGAAAAGTCGTAGCTTCACACTCCTCTTAAGTTGGTCCAGTTATTTAACTTGTTCATGATATTTATCAACAGTAAGTGTTTTGGCCTATGTTCGGCATTGGCCTAAGTTATACAGCAAAGATCGTTACTATGGTAACGAAATAGTAGTTTATGCAACGGTTGCATAATGATAGGCCTTAAAAAACTAGTGCGGTTTTATGAAACGAGCTTTTAGCGAGTTTCATAATAAGATCGCACGTGTGTTTTAAGGACAAATTATGCAGAGTTGCATACATAACTTTATCTACACACATATTATAAATCCTCCATGATGGGTTCAGAAACAATATTTTCTGGCAACAAGTTATTTGTTGCAATCGTGGCTGCATATTTCCGATATCCGGCGCATTTTCACATCACACACACTCCGAGAAGACTACTTACTATTCATATTTTCAACTAAAATGTAAATTACAAACAACTTTTTCTATTCAATTCAACAAAATTCTACTTTCGTTCAGCAAAACGTCAACAACATAATGGCGGCCGTCCGTCAAGACCATTTTTTTTTTAAATCATAGACAAACGGATGAAGTCTCTATTCTCACGTCACTCGAGATCAAATATTGTGCAGTTTATATTAAAAAAAACATACTGAATTGACGTTTCGTATCAATAACTGTATTTATATCTATGGATACTAGAATAGAGACCCACTTGAGTTTGACAGCTGTTCCAAATTTAATCTCATTTCTTTACTAAAAACGATAAAGAAGTCATGTTATTTCTTCATCGCAGCACTGGTTTTTCCTAATTGGTTGTCAAAATGGTGGTCATTTCCTACGGTTTTTGATTAACCAATGGAGGTTTTATGATATGGGTGTAGATAAAATCACTTTGTTTAATCACTTCCTTTCCAATGACAAAATAAAGGTCATCTCTGAATAATCTCCGTATTTAGCTCCTTAGGAAGGGTTATCAAACTTTCTGTAAACGTTACTTTAGTTTGAAATGTGTGAAACTTTTGACAGTACAGCATACATTTGCGCCATTTTTGATGGTAATCGATCCGTAATTTTCGAGAAAAATCAAATCAGATCACTGATGATGATTTAGTTTTTCATATTCTTTGATTATTCAACAATTGTATTTTTTTATTAGTCTTAATAGTTACATTTTACTACTTTATTACTTTTTAATGTGTCAATTTTATTTTATTCGGGATTTTTTATATGATATATAAATTAAAAGATGATTTTCTGCTGATTTTCTTGCGTCGTTTTTTCAATAATGATGGTTTGGTCCCAAGCGCATCGCCTCTATTCAGGAACGTTCAAGCGATATTGTAACGAAGCGCTAGCGAGATTGTCATCCCACTATTCCGCACGATGCGTAATGCGTAACAGTGAGATGCGAGTCTCGCTCGCGAGCCGCAACAATATCGCTTGGACGTTCCCGAAAAGAGGCCCTGGTAGTTTCAATCAATTTTCATTCATTCATGTGAATGTGACAAGTAAAAGAGCCCACAGATGGCCGATTTGCTGAATAAATGATTTAAATTTGAATATAATGATGTTATTAATGTTACTAATCGTTTCGTACATGGATGTATGCAACCATAAGTTTTAATATACCTTACAATTAACTAACCCAGTTTACCCTCAGTTATCTAGAAAGGACTGTAAAGCGGCCATCGGACACGACTTGCCTAAACCAACACAACTGGCTCCGAAACAGAATAAATAAACTCATGCCGTCTTGCTCTCATACCCGGGTGTATATTTTCACCAACTGCACCCAAGCGCGTTTACTTTATGCTTGTTTTCGCAAGTACGATGTGAATTTTTGAATTATTCAAGTATTCTGGCCTGAAGAGTGGGAATTACAACGGACAGCCGCTCCGTGAATACAGTTACGGTTTCTTTGTAGTTAGAACATGTGGAGGGAATTTTGAAAGCCAACAATGCGCTCCAGGTACGAAAAGATGTAAAATTTACCATCACAATAAAGGCGAGCATTTTTTGGAGTTCGGTAATAGTTTTATTGTAACTCGTTTAATGCAGACATTTTGTTCCGAGCAATGATTTCTGCCGCTAGATTGTAAAATGTTAAGATTTAACGGTAAAAAGGAATTTTTCAGTTGAGGTTTCAATAAAACTTATTCGGTAGTCGGATGAACAGCGCCTCTATTCGGGAACGTCCAAGCGATATTGTAGCGACACGCTAGCGAGATTGTCATCCCAGTCTTCCGCACCATGCGTAATGCGTAAGAGTGGGATGCGAGTCTCACTCGCGAGCCGCAACAATATCGCTTGGACGTTCCCGAATAAAGACCCAGGGCCCTATTTGACATTGCATTGTGATAGATATGGCGTATGTTGGCGGCTTTACAATGCGGCTAACTGTGCTCTCAAGTTAATAAAAGTTAATATCGTATCCAAAAAAGCGAGATATATGAAATGTTTTTGTAAATGTTTATTTGGTAAATTAGTTTGGCCCCTTGATTGTTGTCATGTTTGGTAAGTCGAGCATTCCCCCCTCTTCTTATCTACAACTGAACCTAATCCCAGACTACCGAACCTAACATTTTGTATTTATTTAATTTTTTTTAAATTAATTAAATATTTAATTTTTTTTTATTACTTATCAGTATTACGATGATTTATAGTACGTAACTCCACGCGAGTCCGACTCGCACTTGACCGGTAAAAGATACTCGTACGTTTATGACTGTAGAATCCAGAGTGGCTTAGGCGCAGTCAAAGAGTTCAAGTTTGTTACAATATTGTTTTTCTTATCATTTACTTACATAGACAATTTACCGGTATAACATAATGAAGTAAGAATTTACAACACACACATTATTTATCTGTACAGGACAGGAAATGTGGTAATAGGGCTTGTATACTGTGACGAAAGAAAAAAAAGTGGAAATGTTTCTTTATGTTTTTAATTTCTTAGATGTTAGACAGGTTCTTATCTATTAACTGGGTTTATACATTTTGATGGGAGGAAAAATACTAATTATATGGCTAAGAAGCTGCTATGCCTCATATGCTGAAGGTCGAAGGTTAGTAACATTTAATAAAATTCAAACTTTCGTGAGGCACTACGACTTTGAAACATGACGAGCCGTTCCTCCCAAAAATAGTGAGAAAAACGGATTTTATTTAAATTATTAGTAGTTTTTGTTCATACTCCGTTAGATGCAATATGTATTTATTTTTATTGTAGAAATAATATAATTTTAGTACAAAAGTATCCTTAAAAGGAAGATATGGAGATGCATTAAGTATAATATCAAAATACCTTCCTGTAGTAGAAGGCTAATACACATTTTAAGATACAAAAAATGTCCCTCCTGTGACCAAAATTTAACGAAAACGACTGCTTAATTTTACGTTTTCTTTATACAGGCTAAAAATATGCCTAATATCTTACATGCGGATGTAGTCCAAGCAACAAAATTAGGCCTCAGGGTCCTTAAGTTTCGGAAACAGGAGGGGACAGTTCTGAACCTAAACGTGTGTATGGCCCAGAAGCGTGCGTCGTACTTTCCTTACTGCGTATTTAGGAGCCTGGCTAGTTTAGCAGTCTGGCTAGTGGTGCTAGTACAAGAGTGATTCTCTTAGAAACCAAATTTTCATGCGGCAGTTCGTACCTGCAAGTAAAGTGCTTTGTATGTTAGAAAATCTTGGCTCAATATTTAATGAGATATTCCTTCTAAATAGGTAAAAAGCATGTTAGAGGCGACACAGTTTTCTCTATGAAACGGAATATTCTGACAAAATTAAGGAAATACAAATTCCGAAAAAAAACCTATCGAAAATTAATTTGAATAAGATAATGTTATGTAGTTTATGAGATATAGGGTATATTAGGTTAAACGTTAAGTTAAGCGAGGGCAGAAATGATGTCTTTCATCACAGAGTCTTTGAGAAATAATTTGAAACACAAACTTTATTTCGCTGCCGTTAAAATGAATACTGTGCTTGCGTAAATATTTTACCCGTGACCGTTCATCTCGACTTTGAAAGCCTTCACTTTGCGTGTTTTGACACGCATTTTGCCGGTTTTACAGCTTCAAGGAGAATCCAGCAAGAGAAGTGTTTTGCTCGTTAGAGAATTATACGGCTGCACTACACCGCCCGATCTTTAGCGTAATGCGTGATATTATAACACAACAATTATCGCGCTGTCACAGAGCTCGGACCCTCGTCACACGCAACCGCAGCCGGATTAATCAAGGATTAACTTAATCTCAACCAAATAAATCTGTTTTTGTTGTACGAAATCACTCGTGACACTTTTTGCATTCCGCCGGCAAGCTCACGTCAATTCAATTGACGGATGGTAAATTGAGTGTAATTCCGACATGATTGGGGTTTTCTGGGGAATATTCAGGCATTTATTTGATGGTGTGCCAATGACTGTCGTTTAACTGTGGTACCAGTCGTCATTAATTTTAAACGCGGTTTATGTAGGTAAATTTTATTTTAATATTCGTTTGACATGGCGACGGCATGGATTAATGAGGAATCGGAATTGGCTACTTGACCATAGTAACAAATATTATTATATTTCTTTGGAACGGTAGCTTAACGTAAATAAATGCATGTCAGAGAAACAAAAAGGTAATTTTGACTGTTACTTTTTCTTTTATTTAAGGTTCAAAAATTTTCAAAGTTAGTGAAAAATAAATATTGTTTTTTTTTTTAGTTTTGAATTACTACTTTTTGACATCGTCACCAAATTTCTGTCATTTTTTATTTCTACGATATTGGCCTAAAAACAGTATTATCAGAAATAATTACATATTTCATATACTTTGTATACCATGTCCCATGTAAAAAGAGCCCTGACGGCTATATAAATTGTATGACCATCGGGGCTCTTTTTACATTGGTCATGGATACACTCTTAACTGAACTGTGACGTAATATTTCCGGGCCATTTTGTATGGAGGGTATTTGTGACTGGTATGAATAAGGACTTTTCAAAGCGTCGTATCTCAAAAAAAAACAACACAATAATGTTTTGCGAACACAGTTGGGTTTCTATTACTCAGTACTTTCCAATAAAAGATGAAATAAAAGTCATGCAAGTAGCCAATTCTATCTCATAAGATGGCTCATTCCATTATAGTGTAATGAAATTGATCATTATCATAAAATTATTAAAAAATCCTATACTTATTAAAGGAAGGAGAGGAGAGGTTGTTAAATAGGCTCAACATTGTTGCTAGTGGAATTGTTTTATGGATAAATAGGTCACTTTAATTTACGCCTATCTTAATCGTATTGTCCACTCAGTGACACAACCATCGATTCAGTATATTTTTTTTACAAGCACATTAAATTAAAGTCTCTCTCAAAAAAAGTTTTAATGGTCTGACATATTTTATACGAAAACCGATATACATGGTATAATAAAAAGCTCGTTATAGCTGGCCACGAAATTGTAGAGGGAATAATGCATAAAAGGGAACAAAATCGTGAAAAAATGCGGAAATCTGAAAAAAAATCCACGCTAGTTTTTACTGTAAGGGTTAGTTTAGTATGTAGTTTAGTTTTAAGAGTCTTATTCTAATTTTAATGATCCTAAGATGTCTCTGATACGTTTAATCATAGACTTGTAATTTGTGAATTGCGATGCTTGATGCTTGATTCATGAGCACTAGAATTTGACACTGTCAGTAATGGAGACTTTGTGCCACGTCAATAATATATATCACAAGGTTATAAACAGTGAGCGTATCATTGATAATTAAGATTATACAGATAATTGTGCATAATCCATAGGTAAGGTACATAAAGGAAATAATAGTTGAATTAGGAGGATTCAAATATAATACTTTAATCGACCGAGCGAGCGAAGCGAGCGATGCGTCTCTGTTTCAGCTTGGGCAAAAATTCTTTCGTATGTCCAGCGGATGTCCGTCGGCTGTCCATTTGTTCTCGTCTACAGGCCGCAATTCTCAACCGATTCTCGTGAAATTTTGTGAGCACTGAGCAGGTTCGATTATAATACAGGCTGTCTCATTGAAATCGATCAGTATGGGAAATTCTGAAACTATAAGACATACGAAGATCTGTTCTTAGGAACCATGTCATCAATTTTAATGGGAAGAACAACCATGGTGGATATTTGGATAGATTCAAGTACCTTGCAATATTAGAAGATCTTTTAGAGGCCCTATGAGACATGTCGGCAGAAGTAAGATAACAACTTTATTTTCAACAGTATAAGTATTATCTAGTATTAGTATTAGTATTTTTTAGGAGTATGAATGCGGTTTTTCTTCTTATTAAAATCGATGACATGGTTCCTATGAACAGATCTTCGTATGTCTTATAGTTTCAGTTTTTTTTTTCAATATGGCGAAGTTATGGGGCCTTTTCCGATTACAAACTTATTTGCGGTGTTGAGAAACTGACTACAACATATGTCGATGTATGGCGATATCAGTTTTTCAACGGCAAACTTAAGTTTGTCGCGAGGTCTACAACTCACGGAGCCACTAGTATAATTTTAAGTAATGAAACCTGAGATATTAGTAGCCAGCTGTGAACCGTCTTGGTGTAAAAGGAATTTATGCTAGGCTCAATCTGTATTTGTCGACGATCCCCTCAAGCCATTCAACACCGCAATCAAATCTCAAGATCTCGAGTTCAATTGACAACATCTTATTGTTGAGCTGACAAATTGACAAACTAGTTCACAACCTAATAAGTTGTTACGTTAACCTAATATTGATTATTCTGTAACACGTAACTACAGCAAATGTTTGAACTTCGGAGTTGAGTTGTACCTACGTTTGGTGGAATCGTGTATCTGAGCTTAGTCTAACGTTTCCGTACTTCTTGTTCTTAAGTTTCTAAGTTTGTTATGTGAACACTATTGTAGAACCAGTGGAATCAAGAATGTCTAATCTATGATTAAGTTTCCTCTGCTGCACTGGGAGTGAAGAAATAGCATAGAATGCGTGCAGATGCTTATCATCCTGGCATGTCATAAAAGTCGACTAAGGGACGGGTCCTCTCCAACATGGTGGATCTGTATGGGCGATGGGCTGATCACCTGTCACCATACGGTTCATCATACCATCTTAGGACTAATTAATTAATCGAACTTGACCACGAGTAGTCTTGTGGCTCTGCCCACCCCATTAGGGATTTCGGGCGTGATGCTATTTATGTATTTATCTATTAAGTTTCCAAAGCTTGTCCATGATAGTAACTGCCGTTTGTCTGCATGAACTAAAAACTCGCGCGTTTAAATCATTTAAAATAGGTATGAACAAAGTTCTCGTATTCAACTGGCTTAATTCACAATTATTTCTGAATACTTTCACGCGCGAGCTCACTCCGCCGGCACAAAACCAGCATTCATACATTCACAGCATTACACTACAATCAGTTAACGCGGTGTTAAACCCGGCCGCGGACATACCGCCAATTTCAGCGAAAAGTAAAACAACATTACGCGCTCCAAAACGCGCATGGAAATATTTCCTGAAGCCAGAAGTCTCGTGGGACGACTGGTTCACTGCATGAACATGACCCCGCATTTGCGGCACCCGCTTTCTGCGTGCATTTTTATTTTATTCCTGCGCTTTTTTCGGCGAAAGCTTTTAACTTTTATGGAGGCGCTCATACAGCATTTTGGCAGTGAATTTCGTCCGGTGCTATTGTAGGTTGACGGTTATGAAATCGCGTTGTCATGCAGAATAGGATATGGTTACGATGCAAGTAAGCAATTTATGGAACGTTATGCTCTATACGCAGTAGGATTGTTTTTATTGCGTTGTATAGTGTGTTATATGCTCAATAAAATACATACATACATACATACATAGCATCACGCCCGAAATTCCTAATGGGGTGGGCAGAGCCACAAGACTACTTGTGGCCACGTTCGATTAATTAGTCCTAAGATGGCATGATGAACCGTATGGTGACAGGTGATCAGCCCATCGCCCATACAGACAGTCCACCATGTTGGAGAGGACCCGTCCCTTAGTCGACTTTTACGACATGCTAGGATGATAAGCATCTGCATGCATTCTATGCTATTTCTTCACTCCCAGGAACATAACAGATAACAGATATTGAATAACAGGACACAACAGATTTATTCGTACATTATAATTGGGCACATTTTTCTTTTCATGTGATAACATGTCAAACACACAGACCAATCGCTATCTCAGAGGTAACGTTTATCTTTTTCGTTTTATTAATTTAACTTATAATTATTATGATCTGTTTTGTAGTTATGATTTATTGTTTAATGTTGATTTTTTGTATGTCTTACATGATGTAATATAGTGAAAGAGTGAAATGAATTGAATTGAATTCTAAACGGCAGCAGCCTACCGAGAGCGGCGTTTTTATATGAAGTGCCGGCCGCCTGGCGTGGGTGTTTTTACGCCTTCCGCGTACAGCTTGACTTCTTTGTTAAGTGAGTTGATATAAGCGACAATCGTCTTTACATCAACGCTATACGGACTTTGACGAGTATCTTACATTTGTGGTACTGCTATAATATCCGCCGAGGGTAGGAAAGCAGAATTATGAGGACACTATCTAAAATTGTTATTCACCCAGGAGGTGTCGACGGTTTTTATGTGGCAAATCCACGTGCAATGTGAACCTTGCTACTGTAAGTATTTTATAAATTGTCAATGATCGATTTGAAGGATTAGGCGTTTCTTTTCTTCTTCAATATTTTATTCTTAAATAAGTTGTTAGGTAATGTGGACACGAGGAATTGTAGGGAAATATTTGTAATATGAAAACTAAAAAGTTATTGAATACTACTCGATTTGCACAAGAATAAGAAATAACAGAAAGTATATTTACTAGAGTCTCTCAGTCAGTCTTTGGTATTCAAAGTTTGGTTGTCAAACATTAAAACCCTCTTTACCCCTATGATGAAACTACTCATAACAAAGTGACAAATTGATCTAATAATTCCTCGTATTTCTCAAATATTTTCAATTTGTTTTAACACGAATTTTACGCCCTCGGCCATAAACCTTACAACAGCGATTCAGCCGATAAACAAAATGGAATCTAATATTATCCCAACATAGTCTAAATCAAAACGTTTCCATGAAATATTGATTTAACATATGATCGCTTCCCCGCAGTTTGCTCTAGCACTCGATGACCTATGGATTTTCCGTGAATGATTGTGTTTGCTCCCGCGCCGCTCTGTTCACGTCATCAGTGAATCCAGCTAGCAGTTTGAATTGCCTGTTTTATAGATACCTATTATTTTTATAAAACTTCTATTAGTGTTTATATAAAATATTGTCGTTACAAAAGCTTCAACGTGTGTATGACATTAGCTAAGAATCTTTAGCGCGTGAGATACTATTACCTCGGACAGATACGAGTATGTTTTGTTGGAAAGAAAGTTCTTCGTTTTTTCGATGCGCTTTGGCCAACCCAAAAAATTCTTACGGCTTTTGCCATACCTCGCACAAAGTTCAAAAATGGAACGTTATTTCATTAAAACCTGAATTTTGCCGAGGTAGGCTAAATTGGCACGTAGTGTGCAGTCCGCTGGAAAATTCCGGAAATGACTTATTTTCATGTTTTATTAGAAAAAACTGGTCAGTCAGTAAAGTGACCGTTAATGATAACTAAGTATACATTCAGAGGTTTTTAGCACTCGTCGACCCTAAGAAAAAAAGTCAAATTGGCAGGAATAAAAACTTTCCGTCATGAATAGTAACTGAGCAGAGCATCTGCCGGTGACGGCCCCGGATTATCTGTCATATTGTTTATGTCCCGGTTATTAATCTCAATAGATTTATGTGCAAATGCGATTACTAGGATTTCTTGATTTGGATTCTTTTTTATTATTCGTAATTTTGAAAGCCTGAAAGAGAGCGTAAATGTTAACCTTTTTAGTAAGACTTATTATTTTTCCATATTTGGTATTATTTAACTCTATTTAGATAACATGACAGTGGCAGTCATTATATGCCTTTAATTTTTAAAGGTTCTTTTTATGATTTATTTGTTAAATGTCGTGTTTTACTTAAATGAAATGAGAGCAATATATCAAATCATAATCAATATCTAACATTTTAATACTACTTATGTCCTTAAGATCCCTTGATAGCAGAAGACACCATTTACAGGAAACCAATTGTCTCATTCTTATGCTTTCTAACACCATTCGTTTACATAACAAAACTAAAACGTGTACGTACAACAATGCAATTCCATTAGTAAGTAAGACCAGTGTTGAATAACTCTCGAAAAAGATTTGTCTTCGGAACATTCTATTCATCACGACAAAGATCTCCTGTGGACTCTAGCTTTAGAGAAAATTGGATGTCTCCGTACTACGTCGTTGCCGGATTTATAGATGTTTCATCAAATTCTTACGTAAGATGGAATGGATGCGGCTATTCATTTACGCACGACAAATACAAGCTGACGCAAATTGGGTTTTTAGGAGTTCTGTTTGAAGCTGAATTACTTTTTACTTTCAATGTACCTTCGCATTTACTTGAAATGGTTGGCGAATTCTTAGTAAACGAACTCGCATTTACCAGTGGGTTACCGTGATCTCATTATGAGGTTCATAGTTGTCTAGCACTTTTAAAAGTAAAAGGAAGTCAAAAAGAAATTCTGTTTTATTTTATGACTTCGCTTACCCTAGTCCAGTTTTAATTTTAAATGAATTATTATCAAGCGTGTTGTTTTGTATTTGTTTAAGTAACATAAACCTTACTACAATATTGAACGTTTTGTATGGCAGCGTTACAGTTTAGCAATTAATAGTGGATCCCACAGTTGCGCCCTTGGGAACACCTTTAGGGATGGAATATAAAAAAAACGTAGTGCACCGTTAGCACCCAGTTCCAAATCTGGTTTAGGCTGTCCATGGGTTTTCCCTCAGTCACATTACTATTTTATAGGTAAACTGCTCTGCAAATGGATAGTTTTGACCACGGTAGGCTTACAATCAATATTTGGATAATCGTCACAAGCACGAACAGACTCTTCTTTCTTGACTCCACGAAACTTGTCGTAGTTGTCAGTTCAAGCATTAAGATGAATGTCTTACGCTGGGCGAGTGTCCAGAATATTTTGTGCTACCTAGTAAATCAGGACATCTCGACTTAATGTTGGACTATTGTTCATCTGCGTCACCACCAAGATGGCTTAAACGGCCCAGTGGGCTTAGATCAGAAGCATGTAATATGTAAGTTTCTAATTCCTTTTTTTTTTCTTCGAGGTTTAGTAATGCCAGCCAAGAATGTCATTCATTTAATACAAATATTAAAGTTAATGACAAGATGTCTTTAAACCTATGAGCCCAAAACATTTGTGACTATATAATCTACAGTGCAGTAGCAAAATACTCTTAATATATGTTTTGTAGTGCACGGTTATGAAAAACTTCAAAGCATCGTAAGTTACTTATTGCTCTAATAAAAGTATTAAGACGGTTTCATATTGCTATATTTGATATGTAGAACTTATTTAACATGCATGAGTGACACCTTAAGTATTTTCCACAGTTATTCAAATATTCAAATAAGTGCAGACACTGGTATTGTTTTGTAAATGGCAATTTTCGAATAGCAGCAAACCGCAGTACACCACAGTATTCTTCCACGCGGTCGTCAAATGCAGCGACATCAATGCTAACTCCACCGCAGACAAAGTTAGGAGTTCAGCGAGCGGGACTCGCGACTGTTACCATTAACATGTCACTGAGTTCGAATTCGCAAAACAAGTTAGGCAAAAATTTGAACATGCAAAAATTATTCACATTTAAGTCACGTTAGCCTCCGGGCTAACAGGCAATTAAAGGCATCCATGGGAGAAATAAAGGCGTTAGTTAGCAACTAAAATGGCTAACAGAATAAGCTAAATTCGAAGCACGGACCGGACAGCGCTGCAGAAAATTCAATTAGAGTGATTAGTTTCACCCTGCAACTTTATTTTGTAGTGAAAGCATCTGCAACATTTTTATAAAGGATATTGAGCCTTGAGTGGAAACAAATAAAGCTTTAATTGGATGAGGGTTATAGTGAGATGAGAATGCCAATCACGTGTTGCTTAACTTTAGGCTTCTACCTGAATTTACTTGGGATAATGCTTCCGGGGAAATTAGGTGCAGTCCCGTCCTTGTATCGGAAACTTGGAATTGTTTCGTTACAATTTTGTGCTTCCATTTGTTTTACATATCACGTTGTCCATTTCAGATTAGGAACAAATTAGAGGCTGCATTTTTATTCAGAAAATCAGAACACAATACCTGCCCAACTTTGTTAATAAATAACAGCCATGTGAAATTAGTTCATGTATCACATGAGCGGATAGTGCTTTCCATTCATATTTCCAACTTTATTAGGAGTTTCGGGGACTATTTCACGACCGGCGAGCTTTTTGTTGAGATGTCGGTGCATTTTAAAGTGAACACGCTGTTGTGTAAAAAACACATTTGTTCACTGTCTGCTCGTGTTTATAAAATATGTCCACAGTCTGATCGTGTTTATTTTTGTTTTGCAAATTAAATTCCTTTTAAATCGACTTCGAAAAATTAGGTTATGTAGTATTAATGAGATTGTAAAATAACATTATCACCATCTTTTGTTATAATTCTATCTGCATGTAGCTTATTATTAATAAAACAAAAGATGACGATGATGAATATAAAAATCAAGATAGGCTTCAGAGGTCAGATCCGCACCCACCATTGCGGGAGTCTTACAAAAACTTGAGATCGCCCTCATCGGAACTATCGGAACCTAAGAAGAATACATCATTATAATTTTAAACTTCGTTAGATTAGAATGGCAATTCTTGTATCAACAATCGAACATGTTTCATGTTGTAATCTTTAATGTTCCTATTTTTTTAACAGTCTAACTAATCCATTACCAACTCAAGTAAACTCAATAAACCTATGGTTGATTTATACCTATAAATAAAAATTACGTTATAGTTTTACATTCATATTTTTTTTAAATTATCGCCAACTACGTGCCTTTTCCGTCATTGAACTGGACCCAGTAAAATAAAGTTCAATGGAAATATCCTAAATACGTGACAAAATAAAAATCAAATATCCATTGAAGCTGAAAGGGAGTCTGCCATGCAATGCGATCTAATTTAGAGGACACCATTATTCCTTGACGCCCGTTCTGAGTCACGTTCATTGCCACTCGAACGGGTAAGCTTTCACTTATCGCTGTTTTCGAATCGAATCGCTATCGAAAATTGTTGTTTTACGTCATGAAACGCCTTCAGTTGGCAGTTTGTATCGTAAGATTGTAACAGTTTTGTTTAATTCGGCTGGACTTTATTTTACAAAAACACGTAAATTGTTGCTGCCTTTAGAACACAGAGTCATCGAGTCATCGTTCATAATTTCAGCCGAAAGACGTCCACTGCTGGGTATATGCCTCCCTCAATGATTCTATGATGCTTGCATCCAGTGGAGTCCCGCAGTCTTCACGAGATCGTCAGTTCACCATGAACGTGGTCGTCACTCAACTCTTTGGCGCCATCAGCCATCTGTTTTACGAGAGAAGAGCAAGTTCATCGAGTGGTCTTCAAATAAATATTTTCTGAAGTTTGACAATTTTTAAAGTTAGTATAGAGTGCAGGTTGCAGTGCCTGAACTTTTAATGTTTAATTTTAGCTCATCATCCAATCAATCAATCAATCAATCAATCAATCAATCAATCAATCAATCAATCAATCAATCAATCAATCAATCAATCAATCAATCAATCAATCAATCAATCAATCAATCAATCAATCAATCAATCAATCAATCAATCAATCAATCAATCAATCAATCAATCAATCAATCAATCAATCAATCAATCAATCAATCAATCAATCAATCAATCAATCAATCAATCAATCAATCAATCAATCAATCAATCAATCAATCAATCAATCAATCAATCAATTAATCAAAATAGATTCAACTTCGGAAGAAGTTACAAATGCGTGTGCATGAGGATTTTTTTGGCTTTTAGCTATAATTAACACCGGCGGTTAATTAATAACGGCTAAGGAGTGGAATTCCCTGCCTGCAGACTTGTTCCCAGAACGCTACAACTTGGGTATTTTCAAGGAGAGAGTGAATAGGCATTATCTAGGTGTGCATGCTCCATCGTCGGCCTCATCATCACTTTCCATCAGGTGAGATAGAGGTCAAATGCACATCTATCTAATTTAAAAAAAAAATAAAAAAATGTGAATGACGTTGATGTCACTACTATCATCAAATATGCCGAGAACTTACGTGTAATATTTTGCACTGCTCTCAATCATGCTTTTTTCCAAACGCAACTTTGCAAACTCATTGCAATTGCAAAGCTCGCGAATATGGTAATAACTCTTGTCGGATGTCTCTATCGACGTTTCAAACGGCTTCAGTAGGAAAGGCAAAAAAAAAATTGATGGTTATAAATTTACGCTGAACTTCTCTGATTTATTAACGAATAAAATGGGCTACTCGAGCCTTCTAAAGCCTGCTTAAGCCTTTTAATAATACCAATTCCAGTGAAATTAAGGATTCAGGGATTCATTAGCTTGAATGCATCTGAAAATATTTTTACCATTGCAGGGTCAAAAAAAATGACGATGAAAGCTAAAAAAGACTACCTGCATGCGACAAAGGTCAGATATAATTATAAATATACCGTGGCCAGCATGCGCCGTCGCAATGCTCATCCTTCGAGGGCGCGCGCATCGCACTACACCTCACCAAAGTGTCATCGTGATCGGATGAATTGCATAGGAACGCATAGGAGATGAACAAACACACACATATATATAGTAGATAAAGTGTTTAAATGCACAATTTCAAGAGTAGGGAAATCTGTTTATTTTTCTCATTCTAACTTCGACCCCATCTTGTACCCCCTTACAGTTTGATTTCCAAAAAAATATATAGCCTATGTCCTGCTTAAAGTTGCTTTTAATATAATATTGAAAACTGCATTGAAATCCGTTCAGCAGTTTAAAGTTTATCGCGTATATACAATCTGACAAACAGCATGAAATTATAAATCTATTGGGATAACTTGTGTTGCTCGTTCATTCTTTATCTATCTTTCAGTATAAAGATTTTATTATAATGTATAGATATATTGTAAGAGAATATAGTTTAAAGATAAAATCATCGTTTCCGGTTATCCAAAATCCAACCTAGTAGGTCCAACCCACTCATTCGTCTCAGCATTGAAATTTCATAAAAACATGTCGCGCTCTATATTAAACTAGTTGGCAAATAAACTCCAAGATAAGAAGCCTCTAACGATGCGGTGTACAAACGTCAAGCTTTAAGAAACGTTGTCACACATTGTTCCAAGTTGCGAATAACAAATATACAACTTCACCCGCTAAAGCAAATTCAACCAGAAAATCGACCTCGCACCTCAGGCTGAAATAGTAGTTTATGCAACGGTTGCATAATGATAGGCCTTAAAACACTAGTGCGGTTTTCATGAAACGAGCTTTAGCGAGTTTCATAATAAGATCGCACGTGTGTTTTAAGGCCAAATTATGCAGAGTTGCATACATAACTTTATCTACACACATATTATAAATACTTACTCCATGATGTGTTCAGAAACAATATTTTCTGGCAACAAGTTATTTGTTGCAATCGTGGCTGCATATTTCCGATATCCGGCGCATTTTCACATCACACAGTCACTCCGAGAAGACTACTTCATCGTTCATATTTTCAACTAAAATGTAAATTACAAACAACTTTTTACAATTCTACTTTCGTTCAGCAAAAAACCATCATGAAAGCAGTAATGGCGGCAATTCGATCCTCCGTCAAGACCATTTTTATTTTAAATCATAGACAAACGAATGAAGTCTCTATTCTCATGTCACTCGAGATCAAATGTTGTGCAGTTTATATTAAAAAACATACTGAATTGACGTTTCATATCAATAACTGTTTTAATATCTATGGATACTAGAATAGAGACCCACTTGAGTTTTGACAGCTGTTCCAAATTTAATCTAATTTCTATACTAAAATCGATACGGGAATAACATTGCAGCACTGGTTTTTCCTAATTGGTTGTCAAAATGGTGGTCATTTCCTACGGTTTTTGATTACACTATGGAGGTTTTATGATATGGGTGTAAATAAAGAAATAAATTGTATTACAACGCATTTGACAACGGTAAAGTTTTGTTGGTAAAATTGGCACTCCTAGCGGTAATTTGCTCTTCGCGAATTATATATAACAAGCAACTTTCATGGACTCTGGAGTTGTTTTCAAATTGTATTCTGCAATGAAATCATACTTGGTGTTTAGAATTGCTCTGTTGTTTGTAAAGTTGGGGAGCGTGAGTGGTCAGATACCTCTAATAATGGTGGTTTGAAAGTAATGCAAGTTTGTTGGTTTCATTTTCAGGGTTCCGTAGTCAAACTACGAAACCCTAAAAACGTCCTACCTTCAATTCAGAGCTTAGAATGTACGGTATACTTTGTTTAAATAATATTGTATTGCGGGCTTGGGGGCCAGAAGTACACATGACTACAGAGTTTTTTGGTCGGTTTTTATATCTACAAACAAATTCTTTCATATTTTCTCGAATTTCCATTTTGTTTTTTTTATGAACAATGAACAAAACGTAATCTGGAGCTGTTCATCTCAGCAGATCAAAGTGCTTATTTATTCCCAAACTCATATTTTTGGTATGTGGAATAAAAATTGCATAAACTCAACGTCCACATTGTTTGAAATTTATCTTTCCTTTTTGTATGCAAAATTTTATTTCAACGCGGAAATTGAACCTGGAAATAAATTCTGCTTGAACGCGAAAAAGGAAGCTCTTACGAAAACAACAGATCAAATTCAGAAAGATTTCGGAATATCATCGTGAGTAGTACAACCAGATATTTGCAATACTTTGTTATGAAACAAATCTTTATTCAGAAAAAAACACCAATGCAATTTTATTAAATGATTTAAATTTAGGATTTTTATGTGTTCATAAAATTAAATTTGTCTAAGTGCATCTAAAGTGGCTGGTAACTAAAAAATATTATTTGTTTCTATAACATGATTTAATTTTATTGGTTCTTACAATTGCAGAAATGTTGATTTGAGATTTCTGTTCTTTCACTGCCATCGTATTGGCATTCATTTTCTTCCCTTATTTGAATTTGCGAACTATCAGTGCCTCCAGTGAAAAGGGGACTAAGACGAGTTATTCCTTTATATTTTTAGGGTTCCGTACCTGAAAGGCAAAAACGGAACTCTTATACGATCACTCGCGTGTCTGTCTGTCTGTCCGTCTGTCCGTTTGTCACAGACAAATTGCTCCGAAACTACACACATGTAGAGGAAGGTACACATATGTAAGTCGTTAATGAGTAAATTTAAAAAAAAAGTTCTGCCAACTATATTGTGTAACATATCAAATTAAAGAGCACATTGTGAGAATCTTAAATATATATATTTTTTTAATTTAAAATAAACAGTTTGGCAGTTAATTAGGAAAAATAGGCGAAAATGTACCTACCTATTATCTCTGAAACTACTGGGACAAAGATTTTGAAAAAATTACTGACTATAGTTCTTTACCTATAAATTACAGGAAAATCTATAAAAAGTCTACGGTATTTTTGAATTAACATAGGAAATTTCAGATAATCATGTACGGAACGGAACCCTCTGCACGCGAGTTTAACTCGAACTTGTCCGGTTTTTTATTGCACCATTGGAGTTAGCGCGTTTGATTTAGTAATTTATCAAAAGCACATATCTCTAGCTATCCCATAAGCTAGTTTATTCGATTACGTTATGAGCAAAACTCACCGTTTTTAAAGGCATATTTCTACTTATCTGGCCTTATTTGTTAGTGTAAAGGCACTAGGGCTCTTAACTCAAAAAACACAACATGGCACCTAAAGATATTTCAGCAATTATTTTCTTTCATAAAGAAACTATTCGTGTTGCTCCGTAATAAGGGGAACAAAAAATAGGACTAAAAGCGAATATTCCATTTTTGCATAGTTTCCGTAAAGGCATATCTCGAAGCATTCCGTTGCTCCGTTAGCCACGATTGGTCATATCCGCTCCTATACCGCCTTGCTATTGGCTATTACTTTAAAAGCTTTATATTTTTATTTCGTTTTTTTTATGTCAATTGACTGGCAAACGAGCTGACGGCCCACCTGATGGAAAGTGGTCACCGCCGCCCATGGACATCTGCAACACCAGAGGTGCTGCCAATGCGAGTCTAGGGAGGATGGGGAATGGGGATGGGATAGGGACGAGGGGATAGGCCTCCGGATCTCGTCAATCACCGAACGAAACGCAATAGCAAGCTGCGCCGATTTCGATTTTATGAGTATAGTAATATTTGTGGCAAAGATGCAGATGAAGAAGATGAGTAGCATAAGTATTGTTTTAATCGTCTAACTGTCGTAGCTAAGGGAGTAACTAACTCGATTTATATCTTCAGGTATCACAACATTGACTAACACAAATCATGTTATACAGATAAGCTCCCATGACTAAGGGTTTAACTCGTAAAAAGACATAAAAAAGTACTGATTGAACGAATAAATTTAAAAATAAAACTCAAATACTAAATGAAAGTTTAGAATTATACTTGAAGAAAGAAACCATTAAAAGTACTAATTTTAAACGCTAAAAACCAAAATTCAAAATATTGGTTTTTTGCCTGTGCTGAGAATTAACGACTTTGAGTTATTCCCTTTTTCACTGGAGGCACTAAAATATTAAGCTCATTACCAACATGTCTTAAGATTGTGACGAATATTATTATAACAACTGTAGGTAATAAGAATACTTCAATAAAGCTTATTACTATCTAAAAAGTCATTTTTGTATCCACACTAATTCACATTAACAGGAAACCAAATCTGTTTTTAATCATAGCTGAAAAATGTCTAGTTGATAAACTTTCCTATCTACATTATTAAAAAATGAAGATGTCCATCGGTTTTAGTTTAAGCTGTACTGTAAAAATGACTTACCAATAGAAAGTTAATTAATTACCCTAAAGTATGAGATAAGGGGTCGTATTATAAGCTCTTAATTCCAGGCAGTTTCTGCCGTAAACTGAACTGACTGGAAAATTCGTATTATGAGTGCGCTAAAGCCGGCCTGACCGACTGACTGATCGGGTGACATATCAACGCACAGCCAAAACTACTGGAGCTAGAAGGCTGAAATTTGGTACAGGTATTTTTTAGGTAATGTAGGCGCCCGCTAGGAGAGTATTTTATGAAAATCAATCCCTAAAGGGGTGAAAAAGGAGTTAACAATTTGTATGGAAATCCGTCATTTTTAAGCTTATTAACATGAAAATGAGAATTTAGGCTTCTGAATAAAAACAAAGGCGCACTGCAAAAGCATTTTGAAAAAATCAACACCTGTAGGGTTGATAATTTAGTAAATTGATTTTGGGGTAGTTTTAAAATTCCATCCCATAAGGGGCAAAGTTTATATGGAAAATACCGCTGACGAAGCTGTGGCGGGTTTTCTAGTACCATCATAAATTACTTTCTATGAACCTCATTGTAAAATCTCTCAAACCAAACTGTTCCAAAATACAACTTAATATTGACTTTCGATATAACAGACTGCAAATGCAAAAAGCATCTTCTTAATGATTTAAAATTCAGATCCTTCCTGGCGCCTCATTCGGGAACGCTAAGTGATTCTGTAGCGACTCGTAAGCCAGATTTCTCATTCCACTCTTCCGCACGACGCCAAATGCGTAAGAGCGAGATGAGAGATCTGGCTTACGAGTCGCTACAGAATCACTTAGGGTTCCCGAATGAGGCGCCAGGTTTATTCTGGATTTCGCTTCGCATTCGAACTAATCGGAATACTAGAGGCAATAAATAATATTGTTTGTTGGAGCAAGCGATTGCTGGGCAGGGATTGGTCGAGGCGACTCGCGACCGCAGCCCGAGTGCCCTATTTGTCGGAAGCCTTGGCTGCCGAGCTAAACGGCTCAAGGCGTTTCGTGAACTGGCTAGGTTAGGCTAATTCAATAGAACTTAATTAACTGTGTCAGCAGTTTATGAGCAAAATTGTGAATTAACATTTGTGAGTATTACTCTACATTATAGAGATTATTCACTTAGATCTGAGAGTAACTTGTAGCACATTTGAAAAGGATGGACCTGCACGGCACAATTTTCAAAACATGCTTAATGGCAATTTTCACGACACTCCAAAATAAATGAAGTATCGCAGCAGCTACGGGTGTTAGAGCAAACACGATACTGATGAGTTTCTTACTGTAAACTTAGAATATACGCAGTGAACGTTTGAAACCTTCATCCAATATTTATCACATGAATTGATTCACACAACACGGTCGATTTATTTATAAATGCACAAACACGTTCAGGTTTTAAAACCCAGATTTTGAAACTAACGAGTTTGTATTGCAACCGTGCCAGAATATAAGCATAGATTGTTCATAAAATCATTCAAAACGCAAAACTTTGAGGCAATGACTTTGCCATTACCAGTGAAATAGATTCGGAAAACCTCTGCAAATTGGGTTAACGCTTGCATCGAAGCTTTGCGCTAGTGGGGACAAAAGGGTTCGTGAAATATCGGAATAGTAAAGATTGGCTCCGAGCGGTGCAGCAAAACGGATGGAGAAATAAAACGGGAATAACAAAACAAGCTGAGTGACGACAAAGAACAAAGGAATCTTGCGGGTGAGTTATAAGAACAATGAAGTCTATATTTTTTTAAATTTCACCTTAATAAAACAGCTAAGTTATTTTCGTTGTTACAGATAATCATATAAAGGACACTACTTGATATCTTAACCTTTACTATCTAAGTCATAGTCAATTGGCTAATTGCATGATTTTTATTTCATCTTATTTTGGAAATACTGAGTCATAGAAACCCAACTGTGTTCGCAAAACATTATTGTGTTGTTTTTTTTTTTTCGAGATTCGACGCTTTGAAAAGTCCTAGTTCATACCACTCACAAAAACGCTCCATACAAAATGGCCCTGAAATATGACGTCATAGTTCAGTTAGAGTGTATACCAGACCAATGTAAAAAGAGCCCTAACGGTCACATTTTATATGGCCATCAGGGCTCTTTTTACATGGGTTTTGGTATACAAAATATATGAAATTCGCAATTATTTCCGAAAATACTGTTTTTAGGCCAATATCGTAGAATTAAAAATGTGATAAATGAGGATGAGGATGTCAAAAACTAGTAATTCAGAACTAAAAAGCAATATTTATTTTTCACTTATTTTGACAATTTTTGACCCTTAATAGAAAAAAAAGTAAGAGTCAAAATGATCTTATTGTTTCTTTGACATGCATTTATTTATGTTTAGCTACCGTTCCACAGAAATATACTAATATTTGTTACTATAGTCAAGTAGCCAATTGTCAACACAGAAGACGTTGTAGATTCAAGTAAAGAAATACATAATTTCAAATTCTTGCTCGCTCTTCTATGAAGAATTTTAAGTTTACCATCAGTAAGTTGATACCCTTTGCCAAAGTATCTCCGTATGACCAAATCAAGGAAGCATTTATACGTGAATTAAGTCATTTAACACCCGCTGAGCATATGGCCCTGTCACAGACATGGATACAGAATAATAACTTTTAGAGAAACTTAGATCACCGAGCCGAGAGGCTTTAAGCCTAATGTTTCCTTTGTGAATAAGGCACTTATTTACTGTCTGAGTTGTTTGAGAGCTTGCTGAAACGAAATGGTACTAGAATCTATCGAAAAATGTATCTTCTATCATTTGTTCTTTGAGTGTTTCAGTGCTTAAAGAATTTTGGATTGTTATGGGTCGTTTCTTGCAGATACATTGATACTGTCTTTTATTAATTACTAGCTTCTATCCGCGACTTTGTTTGCGTGGAATTTCCCTATTTTTTTGTTTCTAAACCACCCCAGTATTACCTAATGAGAAGAAAACAAAAAAAAAAGTATTCAAATTGGTCAAGCCATTTTAGAGTTTTAGCGAGACTAACGAACGGCAATTGATTTATATATATATATAGATAGATAGATAGATTATTGTTAAGTAAAGTACCTAGTCAACAACAATTTGGCCACAGTTTAAAAAAGTATAAGGCAACAATTTGTTTCAAATTAGGTAACTGCTTATTCATTCGCTTATCAATTCTAGAATTTTATCAGGATTTTCACTTATATATTTTTCGTAATCTCCTTGTTATGTCGCAAAGCAAGATAAAATGTACGTAAACGCTTGTCATTCATTATTTTGCTATTTTTTATTATGGTCGCCTTATTATTTTCTATCATAAACAGTTTATTAAACTGCGTAACTATTTAAGGGAACAGGTTTTGTCACGTTCCTGTCTAGTCACTTCTTCGTCGTCATTACTATTATTACTTTCGTTTTTATAGCACACATTATCCTCTAGTTTCTGTTTTTCAAATTGTTCATTGCATTCTTCTAATACTAAACAAGAATATATTTTACTGTCTCTTTAGAGTGAATTGTGCGCCAGTAAATCACCTGAAGGTACTTTTCTTACTGTAAAAATGCTTGATGCAAAAAGCAAGAACGAAACTCTTTTACGGAATACGAAGTAGGTGAATAAAGAGACGTTTAAAACTTTGTTATGCGTCGTGGGATTCGGTCAGTTTAATTTACATGTATTTCGCTTAGTTTGATAAAATATTATAAATGAAGCAGCTACCATCCGAAATTGATTGCGTTTTTATCCTTAGGAGTAAAATAAGAGTATTACGTTTGTGAAGATACAAGTTCATGCATGATTGTAATTTACGGTTTCGTTGCTAAGAAACCCGACAATAGCCGGGTTCTGCTGTTTATAACGAGTTTTCACTACAAAGTGAAAAAAGCTGCTATTAGCTACAAGCATAGTTCGTTGCACTAGGTAGCAATGAAAGAGTTCACGACATACATTTCAACATAATTTCAACCCATATTAACACTTCCCAACGAAAACCCAAAATGAAATAGTCTGGGGGCTTATTTTACTAAGTGCAAGACTCGACGTGCTAAAGACGCGAGGCGCTTTATCACACATACCGAGATGCTCCGGGGTCGCATTCCGAGCGTAGCGATGTCACCTACGGCGATAAAAACGTGAGGGCATTAGCAGCCCTGCAATGCCGCAGTTTTGGGCCCGGAGGAAAGGTTCTCTGCATATAATATACCTAGTGGGGGAATCTTCCTGGCACGCTCGAATTTCGTTCGTTTCTACGTCTGTATTACCCTCTACAATGGTATCGCATTAGCAAATAAGGTATCGAATTAGAGGCTAAATAATAGTTTCTCTGTAGCTAGTTGTAGACTTACAAAGCCTTACAATGCTTGAATATGGATAGCGATCCTGTTTGTCTTTGTCAATGCTGTTGTGGATATCCCGATACCTTTAGCTCAATGCTATGATTATTAGGACATCTCTAAGGACATTTATCAGACGTCTTACGCAACGACATAATTTTCAATATAATAGTGATTGATAAAACATTCGCAATTTACTACATGATATTATTAACCAAATCTGAAGTAAGAAGAGTAAAATAATTTTAGTTCAAAAGAAATTTTTAGCTTATTGAAAAAGTATGAAGTTTGAGTATCAAGTGTCTGCGAGACAATTTTACTTTTATTTTAAGGAACAAAAGATATTTAAGCATTTATTTACCTTCTACCAAAACCATACCATGGTTCTCTATTGAAATAACGAATAATTTTTGACCGATTTTCATATCGCCGAAAACGTTTCGCCGATTTTTACATGGCCGAATTATTATGATGCAAAATGTTCACATCCCCTATTTTTGTTTAATTACTTATCATAACGCAGAAGGTTGATTTTCCCACTGTTTTATTTAACATACGAACTATTCGACATTTAACATTTAGCCGAAGAATTGTTTCCCATATAATACGCTTGCTAAAAAACGAATGGTTTTTAAACGATTAATTACTATTACGATTTAAATTTCATTTGGTATAAAACTCATTTTGTTCGTGGATTAACGACCTAAAGTTACTTATGCAACGGCTCCGGCGCTGCGGGAAGTGTAGCCCCTTCGCCCTTGCGTCACAGAGCGCGGGCACCCATGCTCACCTCCGCAGCTTCGGCTTGCTGGTCACCGACTTCGCCCTTGCGTCACAGAGCGCGGGCACCCATGCTCACCTCCGCAGCTTCGGCTTGCTGGTCACCGACTTCGCCCTTGCGTCACAGAGCGCGGGCACCCATGCTCACCTCCGCAGCTTCAGCTTGCTGGTCACCGCGCTCTGTGATGGCGGGCGAGGGCTGCTCTCCCTCCGCGCCTCCGGCTTTTTATATATACTCTAGGGGTAAGACAGACCAGTACCACGTGGAATCGGGGTTTAGCGAATTCGGCTCCTGGCACTCTTTATAGTGTACGGGTACACTATGTTAAGAAATTATAACTAGAAGATAATTTTACGATACGTGACTAAGCTAAATTTTAAAATTGGGAAAATAAGACGGTGTCGATGAAATATATCGGTAAAATAAGATTCGACAATTAGTTGGATAGTCAGTTTCTTGTACATGTAAGCAATGAAATAAATAAATAAATAAATAATAAATAAAATACCTGCCAAATAAATATTCGATGAAAGCAAAATCTGGGGATCGTTTTTCTGCCAACCAATCTTTCTAGAAAATAAATCAGTTAGCAAATGAAAGGGTGCCAAACGTTGATCGTACAAAGAATATTTTTGTTAACCGTTGAGTGGGAAATGAAATTCGACCAAACGTTTTTCGGTCATCAGATAGAACACCCCATACCATACATTGCTCGTCTATCAGATGGCCGATAGGGCCGAAGAGTTTTTGAGTGCTGCGTACTGGAAGGCGCCGCCAAAGCAGAACACCAGCAGTATATAACAACTTATACAGCAATTATAATCGTATTTTGTGTGTTATAAGGGTTGTATACGCTATTATACAGTTGAATGCCACCCACATGGTGGACTGACGACCTGGTTAAGATTGCAGGACTGCGCTGGATGCGAGTAGCACAGGTTCGGTCGTTATGGCGATCACTGGGCGAGGCCCTTGTCGAATAGTAGACGTCTTTCAGCTGAAATGATAAATGCCATACCGCAGTACAAACTAATTCTGAACTAAACATTTGGTTCATTAGTTCAGTAACTAACGTTGCAATGGGCAGCTTCAAATTGTAAACTTCAATAAGTATACCAGCAAAGTTATACTTGGGCAACAGGAAACTTAAAAAACTCCCGCGTTATGGTCTCGGAACTGAGAGGAGAAAAAAGTGTCAAGTCTACGTTACTTAAAAGTTAAATGTTGCCGGGTGTAGCGAGATTCCGTCGTAGACGTTTGGCGAGGCGGTTACGGCTGTCTGGCAAAGTGTTGTTTACGGAGTTTGTTGTGAAAAAATAAAATGTGTACAAGATAACATTCACGTTTTTTTCTAAATGTTAAATTTATTCGTGGCTTAAGTATCTTATCTTTTATAAAATTAAGATAGAAAATTCATTAAACATTTTCTTTCAAAATCTCAGTATAAGATTCTACGAGTGCTTGAACTTTAGGTTTAGTTACTAAGTTATGTGTCATTAAATATAAAAAAATGAGCTGGTAATAAAATATATATATACATACATACATATAATCACGCCTCTTTACCGTAGGGGTAGGCAGAGACCACTTCTTTCCACTTGCTGCGATCCTTACATACTTGTTTCGCTTCGTCCACTTTCATTATTCCCTTCATACATGCTCTTCGGTTTAGGGTACTCTTGACCTGCAGCTCAATTACGTAGCACAATTGGTATCGGTTTGGCTTGAAATGCAAACCAATTTAGTCTTAACTCTGTGTAAATAAGGGCACAATTGGTTTACTTTTCGAGAAAGCGATACCACTTGGTGTTACGTAATTGAGCAGCTGGCCTTTTTTCAAGACGTCACCGATTTGGTCTTGAATCGTTCGCCTAGGTCTACCCCTTCCAACCCTTTCATTCACACTCGCCTTATACACTTTTTTCGTCAATCGTTCTTCATTCATTCTCTCGACATGGCCAAACCATCTCAGCATACCTTTCTCAATTTTTGTCACTACATCTTCTTTCAGACCACAACGTTTCCTTATCTGAATATTTCTTATCCTGTCACTCAGTTTAACTCCTATCATACTTATTAACGCTCTCATCTCAACTGCATTTATTCTGCTTTCATGTTTCTTCTGCAATACCAAACTTTCACTTCCGTACATGAGTGTCGGAACCAACACTCCCTCATGCACAGCCAAACGAGCATTGTTAGATAACTTCCGACTGTTCATAAAGGAGTGCAAAGCTCCATTCACCATTTTTCCTGCATTCACTCTTCTTTCAATATCACTCTCACACTTTCCATCTCTTGTAAACTTTGAACCCAGATACACAAACTCATTCACCTGTTCAATTTGTTCATCTCCATTCACGATATTGCAGTCTGTCACTACCTCATCTCTTTCAAACACCATCACTTTCGTCTTCTTTACATTCATCTTCATTAACCTTTCTAACAAAAGCTCCACTCATAGCAGTTACCATCTCCTACAACTCCTCGGCCGACGACGCAAGTGATACTTGGTCATCAGCATAGAGAAAACATTTGACGAGTAACTCATTATTTCTCAACCCACTTTCATTCTCGTTTAAATCTGTCAAGCAATCGTTCATGAACAGATTAAACAGCCACGGTAACGCTACACTAACACCTAATAAATAAAAAATATGTTCCAATATAATGTTATTCAATTTAATATCAATATAGAATCACCCTTACAATGACCTTTATCTTCAGTGTGTCATCATTCATCATTAATAACACTAGAAATAAACTCGGCTTTCGGAAAGTATTAATTTGACTATTCATCATTAATCATCGTTCGACATCATTATTAATTTGTATGTGTACTGTTTTGAAAAAATATACCTCACCCTCTTTCTTACCGGCTCTTCTTTGCAAGAAGCGGTTTCTTTCTAAACCGGTGGTGGTAGATTCATTCCTTCAAAAGAGCTTTTCTAAATTGAATAAAGATATTTTGACTTTGACTTTGACTTTGAGTGAACATAGAACCTCTCCAATACTCTTTTACGTCTCCTTTATAAAGAGTTGGTAAAAATATCAAAAAGAAAATAAAATTAGGAATTTACAAACAAATAGACAAGAACTTGCTACAAAACAACAAATTGAATCAATTGGAAAAAAAATATGTGAAAGCACACGATAGAATTCCAACGGAATACTTTTTAAAATCCAATTTTATTTATTCGCACCGGCTTACATCAGTTCTGCAACTAACCACTTTCCTTGTAAAAAGAAAATGCATTACCATGGAACTCCAAACCGACCGAGTGACTAACTAAATTGACATTGGCCACAGCTGCTAGACTTAACCACTTCGTTTTTATCAAAGGAATGGAAAGTCTTTTGCTCCTTTTCATTATCACTTTGCCACTCATTCATTTGCATTGTGCATGTTACTTCCTTAAAATTGAGTGGCGAAACGCTCCAGCGAGACTCAAAGAACGCTTAAGTGAAATTTAAATTAGTGTCTCAACTTTTGATTCATCATGAAATTTCGATAATCGCTAATTCGAAACGGTGCCGCCTAAATTTTAAATTTAATCTAAAATAAGAAACGTCAACCTCAATTCTGTATAGCAACATGCTGTCAAAATCGAGTTTCATATTGCTTATTTTAAGTTTCGCGACTTTTAAATTAGCGAACGCAATTTCGAATTGGCCCCGCTGTTTAAAAAAACCGGACAAGTGCGAGTTAAACTCGCGTGGAGAGGGTTCCGTTAGTTCCGTACATGATTATCTGAAATTTCCTATCTTAGTTTAAATACCATAGACTTCTTATAGGTTTTCCTGTAATCTAAAGATAAATAACTATTTTCTGTCTTTTTTTCAAAATTTTAGGCCCAGTCGTTTCGGAAATAAAAGAGGGGAATTGTAAACTTTCGCCTATTTCCCTGAATAACTTCCAAACTTCCTAACTATATAAAAATTACAAAAAATATATATTTAAGATCCTCACATAAGTCCTTTCATTTGATGTCACACGATATAGTTTTCATAACTTTTTTTTAATTTCTTATTTACCCCTCAGAAGTGGCCCCCATGTTTAAAATTCATTTATTTACGTTACGCGTCCTTGTTGCGTTCACCAATTTACATTATGTAACTATACCAAATTTCAATTCAATCGATCCAGTAGTTTCGGAACAAATTGGCTGTGATAGACGGACATGATCCTATAAGGGTTCCGTTTTTTCCTTTTGATAGATCCCTAATAAAAACGTACTTAAAAAAAAGGTTAACTTTATTTAAAAAATTCCGTCCATATTTTCAAAGTTTAAATTGGCTTCGTAAAATGCAGTCAAATTTTGCTTTATGCACAAGAGCGAGATAAAAACTGGTGTTGATTTAATACGAGCGGCGTCGCTTTGACGCTTTATGTTTGCGTACAATAAAGCAGTTTATCGTGTTTTGTATTTGCCTGTTAAATTGGAGTAAATAACTACTAACTGGTATATTGTTCTCGGTCAAGGGACCCATGAACAATGGCAACACAAGTACAACGTCTCAAATTGATCCAAATAAACAGTTTATACGTAGCTAGGCACATACGGTTAATCCGTTAATTAACGAAGTTATAATTTTGATTAACGAATTAACTTTTGGTAAATTGCGGTTTACGATCTATGACGTATTAAAAAAAAACTACTTACCAGATCTCGTTCAAACCAATTTTCGGTGGAAGTTCCTACATGGTAATGTACATCATATATTTTTTTTAGTTTTATTATTCTCTTATTTTAGAAGTTACAGGGGGACACATTTTACCACTTTGGAAGTGCCTCTCACGCCAACTATTCAGTTTAGAAAAAAAATGATATTAAAAACCTAAATATCATTTTTGAAGACCTATCCATAGATACCCCAACCCACACGTATGGGTTTGATGAAAAAATATATTTGAGTTTCAGTACTAATTATGGGGAACCCCAAAAATTTATAGTTTCGGAAAAAAGTGGCTGTGACATACAGACGGACAGACCGACAGACAAACAGACAGACAAATGGACAGACAACAAGACATACAGACATGACGAATCTATAAGGGTTCCGTTTTTTGCCATCTGGCTACGGAACACTAAAAACGACCTACCTAGATTTTGTTCAGACTAACAAACCTATCAAAAATTGGTCGACATCGGTTAACATTTAAGGGGTGGAAATCACTATCGCCTTTTGTATGAAAAACCATAGGTTCACACTCTGACGTATACGAAGTATATCAGGTTGTGACAAATATCCTGAATGAAACTGTTTCTGTTTAAATCGTTATTAAATCAGGTGTTGCTAAAATAAAGAATAAAAAACACGACGGAACTTGCATCTGAGACAAAGACGTGGTAATTGAGTATTCGCGAAGCGAAGTTGGATGCCGTGGGTAAATTAATTCGAAACTCCTTTCTTTTTACAAGTACCTACGAACGAATTATTCGAGGACATTTATTATTCCACCCTTTTCTGTACGAGCTACAAGAAACAATAATAATGTATGTATTATAACTAATTATTAGTGGCTCCGTGAGCTTAACTTTGCCTTTAAAAAACTGATATTTCCATACATCGACATAGCGGTCAGTTTACCAATACCGCAAATAAGTTTGTAATTGCAAAAACCCCCATATCTCCGCCATTTTGAACAAACTGAATCGACTGAAAAATTCTATATATTATCGAACCTGCTTACAAAATATCACGACAATCGGTTCAGAACTGCGAGTTGCAGACCAGAACAAATGGACATCCGCTGGACATACGAAAGCAGTTTTGCCCAAGCTGAAACGGAGACGCTTCGCTCGCTCGGTCGATAAACAATACTTGACAGTCTAAGGTATCATTTGTAAGCAGTTATACCGGATCTATGTTAAGCATCTATTAAATTTACTTCCGAATTTTACGTAAAAACGGTTTTAAATTATGAAATTTTCGAATTAATTGGATATAGGATAGGAGACGATTCTGAAAAATATTGCTTCAACATTAATAAATCATACAAATACAAACCTTCGAACTAACCACATTTTCAAAACTGATTTTCTAATGCGAGCAATCTAACTATATAAGAAATTTTTATGGATCCCAGGATTCAAAATGTATACGTATACTTATTACGATACGATGGACATTAAAAAACTCTACCATTTCCGATCCCTGCTTATGACCGCATTGAATATACATTTTGGACAGCTAGCGACAAATATCAAACTAGTAAAGATGCCTAAACAATCAAGACTTCTGACAGCTTTAAATCCTTAGCGATTTACCTAAGTCAACGACCTCAGCCAGACTAAAACATTCGCTTTTCCATGTAAATATATTTCTGCGCTGGCACGAGTTGGTTTGTAATTCGCAGCTTAAAGTTTAACGGCTGTCTTATTTATCAACAACATGATGTTACCAACCACACAGCACAAAGTGATTTTAACTCTTATATATGCATGCAAGTAAAACTAGGCACTTTATTCACTAAATACATTTTTTATTAAGACGACTGTTAGTACACTTTTTATTGTTAGACTTGGTTTAAAGAATACCCAGCCAAGACAGTAATTACTATTTGAAACAAACTGTGGAAAAAGCTGGTGAAGACGAAAAAAATATGAAAAGAGAAAAAGTTGAAAAAAAACAGCCTGTTTCAGGCACACGTTATATCTTAACTTAATGTCACCAAGGTTCCTAAACTACATCCAACCCGACCTGATCACCCTTTTTTAATGACTGCCGCCATCATAATTATGGACCTCTTTTATCAACGCACTTTGATTCATCCAGTTTAACATTCGGTAAATATTCAAAGTGTTTTCACCGTTTATATGAAAGTGAGTTTTTACCGTTGCGTTGGTGATCTGCCCTATTAAATTAGCGTCGCACACTTGAGTCATTACCCCAGCGGTTTTGATTTATGGAGTTGTGTGATGCTTATGAATCATTATAGTGGCACATGACGAGTAGAAGTCATGCCACCGCGCTATCTCGAATGCAAACAGTTCTCCAACTCGCGCGAGTACTTTGACCACGATTTCTACAATATTACGCGTTTCCATTGCATTTCCATAAATTTGTCGTGAGATGAATGTAGTTTTGACTAAATAATTTGGATAACTTGAAAAGGTAACTGCATAGGAGAAGGCATTGTTAGTAAAATTTTGTCAAAAATGGATGATATTGAAACATTGATCGCTATACTTGTTTTCAAACAACTGAAACTAACAAAAATACAAACTTTGCTGGTAACACAGAATAAATAATAGTACTAACGTACAGAAGAATCTCTGTCCAAGAAAACTGGTGTTTAGGTACGAATATAATGCCTAATCACGCCTTTTCTCTCCGTCGCATAAAACGTGCTCTTTCGTGTACGCTTAGGTTGTGAGTTTCTTATCCGCGTCACCCAACAACACCAAACATCTAGCAGGTTACTTGATGACGCGCGAATCAACCAGCAAGCGAGCGAGTGGAAACCTACTGCGATTTACAGCTCCGAGCTGTCCGACAGCAGAGCGTACCCAAAGTGCGGAGTGAGACCCGCCTGCTGGTACTAACACAGTTGTTATGTACTAGAATTGAGCAAGCCTAACTTCCGCCGTCAATGCGTGATAAACTTCGTGTTCTTCGTGTTCGTGCGTATCTGCTAGCTCAGTCCTATTTGACGCATGTCTGCTATTATCTAGTTTGTGGCTCTGCCAAGATCGTAGGCACCTTAGTCCGCATAATGTCTAGGAGCACGCGGGTCAATTTATGATTGTCTGAGAAATAAGGGACCAAATGAGAGACGAAATTTGTTAAGAGAATAACATAGCTGAGGTTGTAAAAGTCGGTGTATAAATTTGCATTGAGGTTACAATGTGAATTTCGTAAAGTACATTTTTTTATAGATACTAAGTTTAGTGGGAAATGTACTCTGCGATATTGTTCTTTTACGTTTCTAAGATAATAGAATTTCCTTTGGTCGGTCTCAAATTACGAGTATAAAATATTCTAGACGGTATTTTATTTCTACAAAATCATTTTTAAATGAAAAAGAACGCAATCAGGTAGTACGAGTATGGTTAAAGTAATAGCGGACTTTATTGCTGAAAAAGATCAAAAGATAATGATCATTAATCATTGATGAGCAAATTCACAAAGGCCTCTCAAATTAATACTTGATCAAAGTGACGTTTACGTGGCAACGTACGTGGGCCGATGGGGCCGAAGAGTTCTTGAGTGGCGACCACGTACTGGAAGGCGCACGGTCGACTGATGAATGACGGAAGTCCGCTGGATGTGAGCAGCACAGCATCGGTCGTTGTGGAGATCATTGAGGAGGCCTAAGTCCAGCAGTGGACGTCCTCGCATGAAATGCTTTACGTACTTATAAGTTGACAGCTGGTTGATGGCTATTTAACTATTTAATCTTGGACCAAATGATTCAGCGGGCATGTTGGCCATTAGTATCTCAGTTTATATTTAATTTACAAATAAATTCAACAATTAGAGTAAACTCAGCTAGTTATTCGATCTAAAGTTTTTTTGGCAACCACACGTTCCAAGTTCTTACTTATGGCAAATGTTTCAATCATCAAATTATGCTTATATACGACAAATAACAGCGATTTTTCGATAAGTGTCTCTTTAAATAAATCTAATAAATCTGAAATACAGCCTCTAAATCCTAACTCGTCACTCTTGTACACGTTTTTACAATAGAATACCTAAAAACATTATAGAACAAACAGACACAATGTTCAAAGCTACTGTAAAGCGAATTCTTATTTCTAGGGCATATTACTCAGTTAAAGACTACATCATGGACAGGGACGTTTAGTTTAAAGCGTGACCTGCACCGGCGATCCCTGGGTCGCGATGGGCGTACCTGCTGTGCTATATACTTAGATTTGTATAAAACTGTAGATATCGTTGTTAACTTATATGTGTACTCATTTGAAAAAATGATACCTCACCGAGTTTCTTGCCGGCTCTTCTCGGTAGAGGATTTTTTTCCGAACCGGTGGTAGATTCATTCTTTGACCTTCATAAGAGCTTGTAAAAGCCTAAATTGAATAAAGATAGTTTGACTTTGACTTTGACTCTTTATTTCTTTTGATAGTAATTCATTTGAACAAATAAAAAACCAGTAAATACAAGAAACCTGGTTATTTTACTACTTTTAACTGAATACACGAAAGATAACCACGGTATATTGACATAACGAAAATTCTTTCAAAAATAATGCTGCTGTGCGTTGAAAACCGAACCGCTCCATTTCCGATATGCTAATAAACTCACATACGGAGGAAAAAAAACCAGTTAAAATTCAATTACCAAATTGATATATCGTGTACGTAGTATGCAGAGTATAAAATAATCTCCCTAAGGAGGCTGTAATTATGATCAATAGCACGAGCAGGTGCGGGTCTAAGAAGCACGGATGCCCTCGGGTCTTCGTCGTAGACCGGGATTACGATGTTTAATTAGTTCTTTGGTCTTTTTAAGTTAAGTTAGGGCTTTTTCTTTTACTTATATTCATTACAATAATAAACCTCTGTTGACAAAACAGGGGTTTATAAATTTGTTCCCGTTGTCTGTGGCGCTGTGACGACAAGTAAGTTTCAGAGTTATGAAACTTTCATGGGAGAAGCTCTTTGTAACTTCTATTCTCGAAATTTGAACGGGAGTTAAAATGTTCTCAATGAAATCAGGAACAGGAAATCATTTATTATTGAACCGTGAATGTACTCTAATAATCTCGAGAAAGTTATCAGAAATTTCTGGAGCATTCTCGCATTTTTGGAATGTCCCGCAACTTGCACTTTGTCATAACTGTCCAACGAATAAGCTATGAATGTGTTTTTTTAGTGTGTAGTGGATTATTATTATATAGGAAGAAACATACGAGTATTTAAGGTGTCATTTGCCGTAGTAAATTACAAGTACAGTTCTGTTGTTTTGTGAATATGGTACACTTAAACTTAGCTGATTTCCAAGTCTCCTGTCTCAAATTAAACTTCGTTATTGTTTATACCTACTTCATAATTCGATAACAAGAAACTATTAAATATGGCATCGTTACCAAAACGCCATTAGATAATTTAAAGACGAGGACAGCGCTACAGGGAACGAACGGACGATAAATCTAACATATTCAAGCAAAATTATGGTGGTAGAGAACCCTCTGTGCGCTGTTTCTTCTTCACATAACCATGCCACTTAATGTGTGTTAAAGAGCCGTGTGCAAATGGAAACATACCATTATTTAATCGGGAAGCCAGACGGAGTGCATCAAAACATTACGGATTTGGAACTTAGTCTAAGTTTGAGTCCCTGGAATGTGTGTACTGGTTGCGGGCTTGAGAGAATAGTAAACCTGCAGAAACAGATACCTGGCTTACTCCTAAACTTTGTGCATTCGCGGGTATAACTGCAACTGGCTTACTTGGATTTAAACACATGCAACTCAGATATTCATAATATTAAATGCGAAAGTGAATTTGTATGTTTGTTACGACTTTACACCCTAACTACGGCAGCAATTATCCTGAAAGGCATGGACGTAACTTAGGTGATGAAGACGGATAATGGACACTTTCTATCCCGGGAACATGCAAGCTAGTTCATAATAAATCTCAGGTTACTACCAATACTCACTTGTGTTCCTTAAATTGTAAACACTAAAGAGACCATCGTTATTTTACTTCAAAAACGTTACAGACAACCAATGCACCTACATAACAATCATGTTTTGTTACTATCTTCAAAAGAATGCAAATAACGGTCATTTTCAGAAAAGTTAAGGATCAAACTACAATGAGAAATCAATACTCGTACCAGGGAACTAGGTCCAAAATTGATCTCCCGGAATCGAGGTACCCGTGGTCTGCTTTTATCATAATCCATGTTGTCTCATAACCCTTAGAGATTTGAGGAAAGCGCGGATTACATGGTTGTACGCCGACATACACATTTGTAAATGTCATTGTGTTTGTGCTGAGATGTGATTCTCTTAAACAAAACGTTCAAGAAGTCGTCGGCGAGTCTAACTTGACCCATCAGTACGTATAAACTAAATGCTCATGGGTGTCTTCGACCGTGGTCAATTTATCGACGCAACAGACACGGATGTAGATACCTAACACCGCGTAATGCCTACGTGCGCGCGGGTCAATTTATGATTGTCAGGCGAAATGTTGGATGAAATGAGAGACGAAATTAGTTAGAGAATAGCAGAGCAGATAATAATCTCTACCTCCCTCCATTTACCGCTGTTGTTCTTGAAGATATGCAATGACTAAACTTTGCATATCAAAACTAATTACAGTTAAATCTTGACTCTACACCAGGGCGTCTATTCGGGAACGTCTAAGTGATATTGTAGCGACTCGCGAGCGAGATTCGCATCCCGATCTTACGCATTACACATCTTGCGGAAGAGTGGGATGAGGATCTCGCTCGCGAGCCGCTACAATTTCATTGAGACGTGTTCCCGAATAGAGGCGCTGTCCAACTGCTGTATACGGTGGTCGTATCTATCTAACGCGTGGCCTCGTGCATACAGTCCCGGGTCCAAATCCGAGTGGTTTTAGTGGGTATGCTCCCCCTTGGGAGAGAGTCCCACATAACCCCTGCGCTTCCCCAGGCGCGGGGGTATGCGTAACGCATTTCCAATCCGTTAAAAAAAATAATGGTGCACTAGCCCAGATACTGCCCTTCTCCCCGACTTCGCGGGTATGATTCAACGTTCAAAAGTATCCCCCTCCCACACCAACCTCAGAATTCGGGAAGAACTGAAGTATCCAAGCCAGCGTGGAGGAACTCGGCTTGCACCCCTACATAGACGACCTGATACCACGATGTGATAACTGATAACTTCTTAAAAGTGAACATTAACACGCAGAATCCTGTCTTCTGAGTAAAATCTTACTTTATTATTGATATTATACGTTTTTAATAACTTCTAATTGCTTTCTCTCTCTGTCTCTTATTTTCGTGTCATTCGTTCGTGATTGAAGTTTTTTTTACGCGACGGCGTGAATTCATACGTAGGTTATAGAGTTTAATAGTCTATCTGTGTGTATCTTTCTTATTTATATTATTGTTTTTGTTAAGAATTAACGTTTTTGTTTCTTTCTTAATAAACTTCAGGCACAAATAAGCAAAGAAGGTACTCTTAATTACGTGAATATGCCTTCACCTATTATTATTGTATTGTTAAGCTCCTGAGCAAACTTATAAAAATTATGATTTTATTGTCAAAGTTGTTGAAACATGTTCAAGGTATTCTCCTCTTTTTAGACTCCTCTCCGCTCCAAACACCACAAAATTACAAAAAAGGGCCATATTGGAAAAAAATAGCAAAATATGAAGCGTACTTATTTACTACATTTTGATCCGCCCAAACAAATATAGAAGAAATAAATCGTCGTCAACGCTTTAATCGCAAACGTTGTTACAGAGCTTTTGTGAAAATAAATTTTAATAAAATCAGTGGCGAGCGGGCATTTTTATTTAAATGTAAACGATAAAACAACACGGATGATTTGAGTCCAGCCGGAGTACGTGGATCGATAAGCGACGCTGTACTTCCAGCTCGGAAGAACATTAGATACGGCAACGGTACTTTACCGTAAATAAATCCAGGCGTTTCATTCGGGAACGCTAAGTGATTCTGTAGCGACTCATAAGCCAGATTTCTCATCCCACTCTTCCGCACGACGCGTAATGCGTAAGAGCGAGATGAAAAATCTGGCTTACGAGTCGCTACAGAATCACTCAGCGTTCCCGAATGAGGCGCCAGTTCCACACCACCAATCAACACCAATCTTCCCGTCCAATATACTGCAGCGGCTCAAGACGAAAGTCTTTGACCAGTGTGTTGCCAGTGATGAATTATGTTGTATGTATTACGTGGACGCTCACTGTGGGCCTCATAAGAGGGCTCAAGATCACCCAAATGATCCAATTAAAAATGAGGAGATACGCAAAAGATCTAGAGTAACCGACCTATCCCAAAGGATTGCTAAAGTTAAGTGGCGGGGCGCATTGCTCGTAGAACCGATGGCCGATGGGGCCGAAGAGTTCTTCGGTGGCACCACGTACTGGAATAATGTAAATATAATAAGCAATATCGTAAATGTTTCAACCTGATTACAAATTGTGTTTAAGATGACAATGTATTTAATTTATTATCAATCGTGAGTAAAACCGTGTGTATTTCAAGTAAGTATTCATAATGTCTCATGAAAGTTTTAATTTGACTATAATATTAGTTGTTTAAAACACATACAAAGTATTTAAGTACAGTACTTGCAACCCCACAGACCAAAATGGCGCATCCAGTTTCAAGCTTGCCGTTCCCCGGCATGTATATTTTATAAATGCAGACACTGAAGAGCACTTCATTCACTCAATTACTGAAGAAATACCCGCATTTCCGATATTAAATCTGGGCGCGTTCATTGCATCTGACTGCGTAATTTAAATTGGAAAATGTTGAACGTTTTCATTCCAGCTTTTAAACTTCGGCATCGCTGTAACGTTCGACGCATTGTGAGGGCTCGTATCAAAATGGAGTTTGACTGTAAGTTTAGGATTGAGCTCAAAGTTTTCAAAGAACTTCAATTCAATTTGAATGCAGGTATTGATTCTACTCAGACTTTTTAATGGACTATTCGTATCAAATTTGTAACTTGCATTAGCCATAACGTTCATTCCACGTTTAGTTAATTAGTACATTACTGCAGAGAACAATAAGTGGGCATTTCTGGGTGAAGTACGTAATATTTTTATATATAAGTCCAAACGAGTAACGTGCTAACCTCTTTTGTTATTTATCTATGCTCTTTTTAGGGTTCCGTACCCAAAGGGTAAAAACGGTGCCCTATTACTGTCCATCTGTCCGTCTGTCCGTCTACCCGGTCTGTCTGTCTGTCCGTCTGTCCGTCTGTCCGTCTGTCCGTCTGTCCGTCTGTCCGTCTGTCCGTCTGTCCGTCTGTCCGTCTGTCCGTCTGTCCGTCTGTCCGTCTGTCCGTCTGTCCGTCTGTCTGTCTGCCACCAGGCTGCATCTCATTAACCATGATAGTTAGATAGTTGAAATTTTCACAGATGATGTATTTCTGTTGCCGCTATAACAACAAATACTAAAAAAACACAAAATACAGAATAAAATAAATATTTAAGGGGGCTCTCATACGACAAAAGTGATTTTTTTTGCCGCTTTTAAAGATAATGGTACGGAACCCTTCGTGCGCGAGTCCGACTTGCACTTGGCCGGTTTTTTATTATTACTAGCGGCTAGTATTGTAATGTCAACCTCTGTAGCGTTGATAATTTGATATTTGACCTTACTATGCCAACCTCCACCAAAAATAGTTTAAAAGAAAACGAGGCCAATTCGAAACGGTGTTGCTTAAATTTTAAATTATCTAAACTTAAGATAAGAAACGTCAAACTGAATTTTGTATACCATCAACCTGTCAAAATTGAGTCTCAAATTTCTTATTTTAAAGTTAACGACTATTAAATTAGCGAACTGACTTTCGAATTGGTCTCAATGTTATGGTATAACATCAATTGTCATACTACTTTCATGGACACTTATTGATTCCAAATTCAAAAAATTGCTATACAGGATGCAGTACTTTCAGGCATCTCTTCACAGGTGTAATCGCAACATTCCAATGTGTTTTTAGAACATGAGTCTTGGTCCCTTTTAGTTATTTAAATGCGCTGCAATAGAAGATAGCGACAAAACAGAGTAAAAAAGTCTAATTGTATCTTATAAATAAATAAATAATAGACCCATCAAGCCACATTATGGCTCTCGGAACTTAAAATAAGTTTATACCAGTTATGTAAAGACATTAGTAGATTAGTTAGGGTAAACACTTATTATATTTACTGCAGCTTAGTATTCTTGCCAATGGTTAGGTAGAGTAAACAAAAATTGCATTTGCATTTGTAAACGTCTATTATGATAATAGTACATTGTGCATCTAGGGCCGTAAGAAGGGGATAACTAACGAGAGTCTGTTAGAAGCCCGAAGCCGATAGGCGAGGGCTTTTATGACTCGAGTTTGTTACCCCTTACTGCCCGTGATACACACAATGTTTTTCATCACATTTGCGAGAAAATGAAATAAAAATTAGACAAAAAAAGTATATATATTAATTTTATTTCCATTTTACATCGTGAATTACCATCAGGTGGGTGTTCATAAACTGAGCGTACGTTGCGATCAGCGCGGGGCAGCTCCGCCGGCTTGCGGTCGCGCGCCCCGCCGGCTGCGGCTCCCGAGCAGCTCCGCCGACCTGGCGCATTTAACTGCCCGCGGGAGTTCGAAACCACACAAAATCCATAACTCCCTAGGGAGTTATGGATTTTGTGTGGTTTCGAACTCCCTTATAACTCCCGCTGACGGCGAGGCCCATAGAGGAGTTAAATCGGCTATAGTTGCTCTATACGCTTGCGTATAATAATTAATAACACCCTTTCCGAGCAAGTGTGATGAAAAGTAAATTATTAATTAGAATAAAACAATAAGTGAAGTTTTATAATATTTCGCTCAATAGTAGCCATATGATTCTCTAACGTGCGCAGCGCCGATAAGGGAGACATTCAAATTTAGACCGAATGATGTTGTGTTTACAGTCTAAATTAATAGTTTCTTTTATGCGCTGATCAGCCGCTGTTTACGTTAAAGAATCGCTCCTGCTAATTCTGGGCCTCTATTCGCGGGACTGCTAAGTGATTCACTATTTATCGTCACTTAAATGCCATAACCTAATGTGCACGTCAAACGTATACAAAACGACACATATGCGGTTTCGGCATTTTAGTGGCGATAGTAAACCACTTACCAGTCCCATATAGGGGCCCTATTTCGCATCGAATATCTACAGGATGGGATAGTTTTAGCACTTTTAGAAACATGATAGAGACAAAACTGCAAATGCTACTTAATTAGGTATTTATTATAAGTAATATGTACAAAATATTTTACTTATTAGTAAACACACTGTCGTATAAATGAGCTCCTTCTTGTTGCTGGCAATCGACTACGCAATTGTATGAAAAAAGGCTGATAATCACCACTTCTGGTACGAAACCACCCAAACAGGTCGTAATATTCGTTGTTGAACCAGTTTCTTGAAGCTTTTCGACCCAAACTTTGATTAAATTGATGCTGACACTCACTTAAATCGTGCAATCCGTATTCAATCCTATAAAGGCATCCCATAGTAAAGTAAGACTGGTTTTTTTAAAAGTGTTTAACACAATAACCACGTGGCTTTCCTGTGAAATGGTCCATCGTAGTGAAAAATGTACAAAATGGCGTATAATTTCCCGTCATCCTTTGTACCGCACAATTAATAGTTTAGAAAAAAATCTGTGTTTCTATTTGCAAAAACGTATGGCCCAGCCTGTATGAACAACCTTTTTCGATGTAAATCGCGCCTAAAAATCTTAAGGATGTATATCCAATATTTCGATTTGTATATTTTTCGCTGAAATTGAATAGTATGGTAATAGTTATTAGTCGTTTCGCATAAGTGTAATAAAAAATAAAACGTAAAGTGGTTTTATTTTTTATTACACTTATGCGAAACGACTAATATTACCATACGTTCTTTTAAAGGAAATAAATGACATTTAAGATAACATGTGACATGTGCTGTGCCTGTGTTATTTGTACCGGAAGTTGATTAAATTACAAGAAAAAGCAAAAAATGTTTCTGTCCCATAGTACTTTTATAATCAGAAAATGTATTTTCTATAACTTTTTACTCTTCTCGATTTTTTGATAAAAAAGAAAAATGTCGTTACCGTTGTTCCCACGGAAATATTTTTGACTGAATTTCCATGTGTCCGGACCGTTTCAAATACTGCATATTGATTGGTTATGACTCTAGTAGTCAAGTCAGGTTCTGATCTTATTTACATACGTACATACATAGCATCACGCCCGAAATCCCTAATGGGGTGGACAGAGCCACAAGACTACTTGTGGCCACGTTCGATTAATTAGTCCTAAGATGGTATGATGAACCGTATGGTGACAGGTGATCAGCCCATCGCCCATACAGATAGTCCACCATGTTGGAGAGTACCCGTCCCTTAGTCGATTTTTACGACATGCCAGGATGATAAGCATCTGTACGCATTCTATGCTATTTCTTTACTCCCAGTGCAGCAGAGGAGCACATACTAAATAATTATTAATAATCACACAATTTGTATATTTTTAATCATTATTCGTACAAAATTTACTCATTGCCGTTATTTGGTGCAAATGAAACAAAATTTGAAAAATAAAATTTATGTACTGCGGATTTGACGTGGTACACATCCTTAACTCTTAAGAGTAGAGTGCTGAAGTCGTTTCGTGGCAAGTAAAGACATATTTATGTTTAGTTATATTTATTAATTAATCTAATTTAAACAACGTAACGTATTTTCTTTTTTGTTGTATTTTTAGACTTATATTTAGGTTAAGATTTAGATTAAGGTAACCATAATCATATTGTTAGCTAATATTGATTTACCCTTAGGTTAAATGTTACATGTATTCTGTGAATGTTGTACATACCTACCTGTAATAGGCATGCATATCAGAACGATACATTATACAATGTTCTTGTGGTTTTTTGAATATGTATGCTGTTGGTATGTCTTTAAATAAATAAATAAATTAACTACGCAAAGTGAGTTCACTTATTCTGCGCAGACGCTTAAAAAATGAAGACATTCAAATATCTGTTCAAAAAGTCAGCTTGTTATCTTACAAATTGATATTCATGATATTTAAATGTAACCCAAAACGTCAGCAAAGCAAACGGTTATGGAAATGGAGAGCAAGAAGTGAACCTAATACGAATTTTAATATCGCGTCTGCAGGCTGGGCTCAAGTATTGAAGAATCTGTATAATAACTTGTAGATTCAGTTATATACTTCGAAGCCCAGATTTCACCTAGACAGAGAAGCAACACTAAAGGAAACTAACATGAATTCATCAATCAAATTGATAGATTTATTATCACGACACGGTTAGCCTAGTTGGTAGTGATCCTGCCTAGAAAAGCGGCCCGCATTCGATCCACGGTAAGGGCAAATATTTGTGTCATGAGCACGAATGTTTGTTCCTGAGTCTTGGGTGCTTCCTATATACCTATTTAAGTATTTATTTATGATATCTATGTAATTCTGTATACCTTCGTCTAGTACCCATAACACAAGCCTTTACTTAGATCTTACTTTGGGACTAGATTTTACGTAAAGATTTGTCCCCTGATCGATTTATTTTTTGATTTATATCAGTTGTGTCGGATTCTACACGAGTGAAACAAATTAAGAACTAAACTTTAACCTTAACTTAAAGGTAACTTTGAAGACGTAAAGTAAAACAAATGTTTCCAACTCAGTTGAATACGGTCAAAATAATGCAATAACTCCAACGTTAAACATGTCGCATTTAACTGTACTTAATAAGAATAATAATAAAGGTAGCCCTAGTATTATCACCCCACAAACAGTACTTAGTCCATTTTCATTTGTCACAGTAAATCATTTTAGATGTAAATGTGAATCCAATTAAATTGGAGCAAATAAATAAAAAAATTATATATTTTTTTATAGAAGATAGTTGTTCATTTGACCTCTATCTCACCTGATGGAAAGTGATGATGAGGTCGACGATGGAGCATGCACACCTAGATAATGCCTATCACTCTCTCCTTGAAAAGACCCAAGTTGTAGCGTTCTGGGAACAAGTCTGCAGGCAGGGAATTCCACTCCTTAGCCGTTCACCAAATGAATGTTGAAGCGTACCGCTTAGTGCGAATTCTTGGAACATCCACAACATAGGGATGGAACCCCAGCCCATGCCTAGTCCCCCGATGAAGGAATGGGGATGGCCGAATTAGTTCATGTAATTCCATCGCACAATGCGTGATATATCCTGTAGAATACCGATAAGCAGACAACTTTGCGGCGGTGTTCAAGGCTTTATTATTAATAGATAGTTCTTATTTAATTCCAGCACTGCAGGAACGTTCAGGCGATTGTTAATATAGATGAGGTGTATCTAAAAAAATGGGTTTGCATTAATCTTCAATGTTACCCTGTATCTACTCTTCCTTTTCACAATAACACGAGTCTATTTCCAACTCTGTATTTGTTTTATAAACAGTATTCATAACTGGCGTATATTCTGACTCAACGTCTGTAAACACAAGTTATTTTTGCCTGTCAAGCAGCGAACACGAGAGACCTTTAAAATTATACCAGCAGTTAAATCCGAACGTGTAAAATAGATGAAAATTGCACACGTTAATTAAAATTGGCACGGATCAGTTTTAATTGGGCGCTTAAATCGCTCGTTCGAAACAATTGACTTCGAGTTGAAATTCGAATAATCAATCCGGGACGTTTGGTTCCCATTTTAATGAGATGGAACTCATACTTTGCAGTTTTGTTCGTAGAATAGAGGGATAAATTATTGTTCTTGAGTTAAAATAATATATCTAACGTCCCTTAAAAATATGTTTATACGCGAAATATCTCCAAAACGGAGGAGGAGGTAAGGGAGGGGTAAGTCCTTTTATAGTGTAGACACGCGCTAAAAAAGGATTATTCAAAATTCAACCCCTGAAGGCGTTAGCGAAGCTGAGACGGAGCCGCTAGAAATAAATAAATTCAAGAAGAAAAAATACAATCGCTTCTACTTAAGGGCAACGACACAAGTCAGGGACAAATTAGCGACCACTTTGATAAGTTAGTAGGTTCAATATAATAGAAGCATAAATTAGATAATACTAGGCCATCTAGTCTCATTAATAACCGTTGTACCGATTTATTTGTTCACAATTATAATTACCTATGATTTACAGACAGTTGAGCATGATTACGAGATAATTATAATGTAACCGTGGAAATGATATTTTATTGAGTTGTGCACGTTCATAAAAAAAAATCACGGAACTATGTATTTCCGTAATATGATTAAATAAAATCTCAGTCTTTTTAGGGTTCCGTACCTCAAAAGGAACCCTTATAGGATCACTCGTGTCTGTCTGTCTGTCTGTCTGTCTGTCTGTCTGTCTGTCCGTCTGTCACAGACAATTTTCTCCTAAACTACTGGACCGATTGATTTGAAACTTGGGTATACATATGTTAATTGGTGACCGCAACGGGGATGCGTAACGTAAATAAATTAATTTTGAACATGGGGCAAATTAGAAAATTAAAAAAAAAGTTACGCAAACTATATCATGTGACATATGAAATGAAAGGGCTTATTGTGAGGATCTTAAATATGGTTTTTTTGGAATTTTAAAATAAATGGTTTGGAAGTTATTTAGGAAAATAGGCGAAATTTTACCATTCCCCCCCCTTATCTCCGAAACTAAAGGGCCTAAAATTTTGAAAAAAATACAAAAAATAGTTCTTTATCTATAGATTACAGGAAAACCTATAAAGAAGTCTATGGTATTTAAAGTAACATAGGAAATTTCAGTTAATCATGTATGGAACGGAACCCTCTCCACGCGGGTTTCACTCGCACTTGTCCGGTTTTGATCTTACAAGCAATTAATTATAGGAAAATTATGAGGTATAATAATTCATCCACTACTAAGCTACTAATACTTATAGGGTGAACGCAAAAAAGGTATTTAAAATAAACATATATATATTTATCGGCGTATAAAATCATTATGGCGTATAAAAGACTTCCAAGATTATATTTTGACTAAGTATCGTTTTATAGTTTGAATAAAAACTGGTCGGACTACATAATAACCAACCGGTTACAAAAGTTGAGTAACGTGAGGCGGCACTCCATCGCAATATACCTATTATATTTTATGCTATTTCTGAGAGAATACAAAAGAACCAGAACACACAAAGTAATATTATACCATTCGAGGATACAGAACTTCGTTTTTGTTTTGTGTTACATTTCAAAAAATATTCCAACAGTAGTGATATAAATCAAAAAAGTATTCCAAGTCATTATTAGTCTTATTTAAGACGTTAATAACTAATTGCTCTCCCACGGCGCCGGCGCATAGCAGCCATGTGTTTCTCGAACATACACAGCGGCTGATAAGGTACATATTCAAATTTAGACCAAATGACTTTGTCATTACAGTCTAAATTAATAGTTTCGTTTTTCCGGCCGATCTGCCATTGCGCACGTAAGGAAATCACACAATTGATTAAGTATTCGATACTTCCGCGCCGACGCTTAAACAAGCGACACAGACGCTCACCGCGCGCGCGTTGTAGACACTGGCCTTAACATAAATTGATGACGCGATACGCGTTGACCTTAAACACTTGATAACGCGTTCAGTATCCACCAAGTGCTTCAACAGCATACACGTAAACATGTCACAAACCGAGCAAGTGCCTACTTTATGGGACGAATTGACGAGCCCCGTCAATTTCACGCTTCTCCTTGTGATCTTGTACCTTGTTTACAAGATAGTAAGGGCGAAATTCGATCCGGAACCCGAGCCGGCGCCGGCGATACCGCGCTTACCTAAGTTGCGCAAGGATCTCACAGTGCAGGAGCTGAAGAAATACAACGGCACTCAACCCGACGGCAGGGTTTTGCTGGCCGTAAACAGCGTGATTTTCGATGTCACCAGGGGAAAGTCGTTTTACGGGCCCGGTAAGTGACGCTTTCGTTTGGAGCATAAACTCCGTATTACATTACAGGCCGAACGTCAATCTCGGTTTTGTTGCTGTGTCATTATATTTTTTATGCGGCTCGGTTTCTCGTGACGCTGGCCTTAAATCAGTAACATCATTGCGACGTCATTCAACTGTGCGCCGTAAAGATGAATTTCGCTTGGCATTCGCCGACAAAATCATAACATTTGGACATAACATCACACGTTCCACCTGAATGACTTGATTTATTGACAGTCTAAATTCTGTATTCCGAAGCCTTCCTTGAGAATATTCTAGAACTTTTTTATTATTGAGAATAAGAAGTATCTCACGTATGAGTGATCTCGACTTGAAAGGTCCAACTTATACTGTTTGGGAGTTTGGGAAAACGGTCAGCAGGAAGAGACTACCTATAACACCTGTCAAGATAATGCCAATTTTGGAAACTTAACAGGTAGAAGATTCGATAAAATGTATGATAAAGGGAATACAAACTTTGTGAATTATATTTGTTGAGCGCCCGCTGTATAAATAAGTGTGATTGGGAAACAGTTGAAATAAAGCATTATTGCTGACGCGTTAGAGTTTATTCTTAAATGTTACTTCAATCTGTATTTTCTATGACGAGACTCATGATTCAAAGATAGTATTATCTTTTCACGTTTCATTCAACTGCTGTATTTTAATGGCACATTCGAAAACATAAGTAAATAGGTATCTATAAAGACGTTTGACGAGCTCGTCGCTTAAGCAGCGTTGTGAACTATAGAGTGACACACTAGTACCATTACCATGAGTTTACGCAAACCGTGCTCGTTATCGAAAACTGTCGCTCGGTCCCCTTGGCTTGTATTGGCAAAAAACAGTATTTCGGATAGCTTTCGATAGCGAGAACGTTTTGCATAAACTCATGGTAAGGGTACTGCCATATCATTCTATAACGCGCGCAGCAACAGTGATGACGGACACATTCAAATTTAGACCGAGTGACTTTGTTCTTACAGTCGAAATTAACAGTTTCGTTTTTCCGATGATCAGCCGCTGCGCGCGTTAAGGAATCACATCCCCGATGGTTACATTTATCTGCAGTATGTTATGATTTTTTTTGTAACAGTAGGCAGTTGAAACACAATTATAGTTGAGGCGTAGTAGAATATTATAAACATACATACATACATATTATCACGCCCGAAATCCCTAATGGGGTGGGCAGAGCCACAAGACTACTTGTGGCCACGTTCGATTAATTCGTCCTAAGATGGTATGATGAACCGTATGGTGACAGGTGATCAGCCCATCGCCCATACAGATAGTCCACCATGTTGGAGGGGACCCGTCCCTTAGTCGACTTTTACGACATGCCAGGATGATAAGCATCTGCACGCATTCTATGCTATTTCTTCACTCCCAGTGCAGCAGAGGAGGGGAGGGGAATATTATAAAACTCATCAAATATCGTATTTATTAATAAATCACGCAACATAAATAACGGCTTCATTATGGACTTGATTGCTTCATTATCATGTGGTAAATCCATATTAAAAAAACTATTTATGCCTGAGTTACGGCTGAGTTTCCTTCTTTATTACTTTTGTGATGTAGGTAGATTACACAGCGGGTATTGGTATTTTTTACATACATTATAATGATCCTAACTCCTCTGCTGCACTGGGAGTGAAGAAATAGCATAGAATGCGTGCAGATGCTTATCATCCTGGCATGTCGTAAAAGTCAACTAAGGGACGGGTCCTCTCCAACATGGTGGACTATCTGTATGGGCGATGGGCTGATCACCTGTCACCATACGGTTCATCATACCATCTTAGGACTAATTCATCGAACGTGGCCACAAGTAGTCTTGTGGCTCTGCCCACCCCATTAGGGATTTCGGGCGTTATGCTATGTATGTATGTATGTATTAAAATGATGATGATGATGAATTTTTTTAACCATTCCCTTGACCATCCCCCCCTTCTTTTATCTCTAAAACTACTCGGCCTAAAATTATGAAAGATTACAGGATATAGTTCTTTACCTACAAATTACGGGAAAACCTATGAGAAGTCTATGGTATTTAAAGTAACATAGGAAATTTCATATAATCACGCACTTTTATGTTATGCACAGTTTTTATGTTACTCTACGTTTAAAGTTACTTTTATCATTGTATGAACTAGTTAGTAGTTAACTACATGTAAACAAACTAACCCACGTGACTTAGCGTACAAGCCAATCAATAAATTCCATAGATTATAAAGAAAATCTGGATTGGCTGGATTAGCTGATTCAAATGGTTTTAGTTTTTTCCGTTTATTTAACTACCTAAATGAATAGAGTATAGGCCAGCTGATTGATTGGAAATATATCATAGTTTGAAATCCATTCCAAATTGAATCTTGACACTGGTTAGCAAAGTCTAAAACCAAAGTTAACTTTATTTTGACTTACCTCCTTTTACCTTTAACGAGCGTAATGTCGTCAGCACTTCTGATTTGGTTTTTAACAGTTCCTATTTATTATACAGAGTGTTTATTCGACCAAGAAACGGGTAAGGGTAAGAATAATTATTATGATTGTAATTATTTATTTATCGTATGGCGATTTACATGTCACTGGATATCATTAGAATTATACATATTATTATTAAATTATTATTATGATTGTAATTAAACCTTTTAAATCTTAAATCAATCGCAGTTTTGAATTCCACAAACTGCGCCTCTATTCGGGAACGTCTAAGTGATACTGCTGCGACCCGCGAGCGAGACTCTCATCTCGCTCTTACACATTACGCGTCTTGTGGTAGAGTGGGATGAGAAATCTCGCGAGCGAGTCGCTACTTCACTTAGCGTTCCCGAATAGAGGCGCAGTTAGTCGAATTAAAAACTGTGAATGCATCTCTAGGGTAAGTACTCCAGGAATGTCTCCTCCAAATTTCAAACCTGTAGGACCACCCGTTTAGGCTGTGCGTAGTCTAAAAGTGAGTCACGGTACTGTTTTTTAAGTATTAATGAAGACAATTCAAAAATTATTTAATGCGAAGTTTTCTTACTCACTCTGGGAGCCCGTTAATATCTTTTGTATCGCACTACATTGTAATTAGGTACCCGATGTGATTTATGATTTAAAAGGTTTAATTACAATCATAATAATAATTCTTACCCTTACCCGTTTCTTGGCCGAATAAACATCCTGTATAATAGGAACTGTTAAAAACCAAATCAGAAGTGCTGACGACATTACGCTCGTTAAAAGTAAAAGGAGGTAAGTCAAAATAAAGTTCACTTTGGTTTTAAACTTTGCTAACCCGTGTCAAGATTCAATTTGGAATGGATTTGAAGTTCAAGCTATTTCTTTTACTTTTGAACGTAAAACATGCGCGGTCGACCGAGGTCGTGACGAAGGTCTCCAGTAATTATCTTATTAAAATGCTGAATGCATCGCGCTGCTGAAATAAACAAGAAACATTTAAAATTTATGAGATGACACCATTTTTTCTCGCGACATTTACAATAACATCCACTTATTGTAAACACATGGATGTAATTTTTGGCTAACGCAAGCTAACGCATTGCGTTTTACGTTTTTACACATCATGTTAACCTCTAGTAAATGTTATCATCTACGTAGATATACATACATATAATAATGTGTGCTAGAAGGATGGAAAACAAATAAATGATGAAAAACCGGCCAAGTGTGAGTCGGACTCGTGCACGAAGGGTTCCTCACCATTATCTATAATCAAGCAACAAAAAAAAATCACGTTTGTTGTATGGGAGCACCCCTTAAATATTGATTTTATTTTAATTTAATTATTTCTTTTTAAAGTGAATATATATCTAAATATTCTGTGAATATTTTAAGCGTCTACCTGTTGCCGTTATCAATATCCAGCAAAAACGAGCCAAAAAATCACGTTTGTTGTATGGAAGCCCCCTTAAATATTTATTTAATTCTGTTTTTTAGTATTTGATGTTATAGCGGCAACAGAAATACATCATCTGTGAAAATTTCAACTGTCTAACTATCACGGTTCATGAGATACAGCCTGGTGACAGACGGACGGACGGACAGACGGACAGCGGAGCCTTAGTAATAGGGTCCCGTTTTTACCCTTTGGGTACGGAACCCTAAAAACGGTGTAAAAGCAGGATGGAAGTGTTACGTGTTTTTGAAATGCATCAGTATGACAAAAGTATAATTAGGTACCTAATAAAGCGGAATTATTAATAATCATAAAAAACAATAAAAGTTTATTATAACTACGTTGTACATGTACATCAAATCACGCGTCTATTTAAACGATTTTCATAATTTCAGAATGATAATTGAAATGGTGTTCTATTACTTTAACTACTTTATTCATAGGATAAGTTAATTACTACATCCATCCCTATAAATATTACACTTAGCGTAGGACGGAGATTGCAATTTTTACGAAAAAAATTGACAGATAATTATGTTGACTAACCTATTTTATAAATTAAGTTTTAGACAAAAATGTCTCAAATATCATTTTGAAAGTATAAGATTCGTTTAATATGTATAACAGTTCTCGGAATAGGCCCGTCATTCTAGACGTTTCCCTATTAAAATCTTTGGTGGCACCGTGACGTAACTCAGGATAACAGGTAAAAAAACTGACCAACGTGACTTTCGCGATGCTCTTTTTTGGTGTCAAAACGCGATTTTGACACCATCGCACACAATAAATATTATTCAGAGTTCTTATTACATTGAAGAAAGGTCTAGTGTTGGTTGATTCAGGCGTTATATTTTTGTAGTTCGTAATGAATCAGGTAAAATAAGACTGTGTATATGCAATTATGAACTAAGACGTCAGCAATAGAGCTTCCTAGTTTATGAACTTGTAAATAGATGGCGTTACTATTACGAACTAAGTCACTTTTTCAACGCAGTTGTATCCTTCTTTTGCGATCGTTGCATAAAGTACTGAGTTAGAACCGAAAATCTGTACATTACTTACTGCAATCATAGATTATTTTATGAGTGGTAACAGTTTAAAGAAGGAGAAGGGCATTAAAATTATAAGAAAAGGTCTTCAAATGAAGTGACCCCTTTACTAACGCCGCGTGTACTTCGTTCATTTTTAATCAATATTCCTCAATGAGCTATCACTGTTTTAACATTTCTCGTTATGTGATTATTTACGAAACTCTATTCTTCGTTTTTGTATGATGTAATAATATTGTTTTTCTGTGACATTTATACCAAGCATTAAGGAAAACTCCTAGCCTTTATTGTTTTATGAATAAGTAATAAAATGATCAAAGTAGCGAAACCAATATCAGATACGTTAAATAAATTATTTCATTAGTGTGTGTAAATCCATACACACTGTACCCAAGAGGATAAACGTCCATATACCTATTATTATAATGCTAGTTCATCTGCTCTTAGCAATAGACGTACACTGATTATATTTATAGGTAATGTGGTTGATTATTCTAGCAGGGGCCGTTTCTCGAAGCATATTAGTCTTTATATTAATGTTTTGTTTCATTTTTTTTTAATCTTCGAGAAAACACTAAATGCTACAGCTGTAAAAGTAAAGAATTTTGTCGTAATGACCAGTCAGCAGCATATTATTCTGTAGTAAAAGCCATACTATTTCCTAAACTACAATATCTACGCCTTTCATACTTACAGAAAATAATGTCCTCAAAAATCTAAGGTTGCCTGTTTCACTTATTTACAAATAACACCAAAAACAAATACAAAAAGAGACTTCATCCTCAAAGGGTCGATATTATTAGACTAAATATGCTTCGAGAAACGGGCCCCAGGTAGTGGCGTATATACAGACAGGCGCCTCATTCGGGAACGCTAAGTGATTCTGTAGCGACTCGTAAGCCAGATTTCTCATTCCACTCTTCCGCACGACGCGAAATGCGTAAGAGCGAGATAAGAGATATGGCTTACGAGTCGCTACAGAATCACTTAGCGTCCCCGAATGAGGCGCCTGATTATGTTTAGACATTTTGTAGATTTCCTTAGCAATGAGCGGTATACAGGCTGATTATATTTTGATGTTCTGATAATTCCTAATATTATCCTCTACTTAATTCCAGGTGGTCCTTACGCAGCGTTCGCCGGTACTGACGCGACGCGCGGCCTAGCCACCGGCACCGTGGCAGGATCCGACAAGGAGTACGATGACGTCAGCGACCTCACACCTGATGAGGTCTCCGCTGCAAAGGAGTGGGAGGAACAATTCACTGGTGGGTAATTCACACAGTCATTTCAACGATACTCGAGTTACGATATTTTATAAGTAATTACTTACATTAATTATCTAAATCAGATAAGGTTAGAGTTATGACAATGCTTGAAAGATCGGCCAGTTATCGGCTAGTTAACCAGTGAGTCTCATATAATATTCAGCCGATAAATTCCCCTCGAAACCGTAATAAATTTGATTAAATCAACAACAGGCCTTAGTTGCAAGAGGAATTAAAACAACTATAATGTGTATGCATTATTTTTGTATATTTGCACAATGTCTATGAATTCACGACACACACAATGATTATCAAAACAAGCTGTTACAACGATAAACATTGTGCATGTTACAAGGCATTGATTCATTTCTAGGAACCGCCTTGCTCTGTGAAACCGAGGCAATATAGATGTTTGAGCGTGTCCGCGGAATCGCGTCTTTAGGGGTGTTATTTATGTTTAAGAAATCCAAATTTGACATTTTATTTTTCTTGTACTATAGTAGCATCTTTGAACCTTCTTAAACATTCGACCCCCTACAAGAAAAAAAAGTTTTACCACCACCTATGACCGTATTAATACTATATCAGTGGTTTAAACAGCGAGGAGATGAAAAACCTGACTTACGACAGGGACCCATTGAGCAAGGGTTTGCGACACCGATCCAAAGGTTGAAAACCCCTGTACTATAACATTATTATAAACTAGCGACCCACCCCGGCTTCGCACGGGTGCAATGCTGATACTAAATATACCTACCGACTACAGAATGTCCTTATAAACAACCTTTAAAGCTTTTTTGTCTGTTTTGTTTACTGTTTGAATTTTTTAATTCGTAATATCTTTTGAATGGAAAGTCCAATTAAAATAATTTAAAAACTATTTTATAGGTAGTTAAATGGTCTTGACCATAAAATAATTTATTTGGATAAGGATTAATATAAACACATAAATAGCATGGTTTGAATTTGGTTAGCATTTTCATTAATGTTTAAAATGAAAAAAGTTGTTGTAGTGACATAACTACAATAGTTGGACATATGCTACCGCGGAGTTTTTTGTAGACATTATGATGTTCTTCAATATTGTTGTACATTATTTTGTTCTATCGCTAATAGTTTCGGCAGCGCATTCGACGAAACACATTTTAAGACTCATTTTTCTACACCTTCGGTTACATTGTTCAAATTTTACCAAGGATCCCTAATTTTTTTCAAAATGAAATGTAGCCTATGTCAAATTGGAAGAATGTAGCATTCTATTGGTGAAAGAATTTTTTAAATCGGCCCAGTACTTTTTGAGCCTATTCATTACAAACATACAAACATACAAAAATAGGTACAAATCTTTCCTCTTTATAATATTAGTGTAGAAGTGTAGATAGATTAGTGTAGATATGGTGTTCATCACACTTTATCCTAATTATAAGGATAGTGTGCTTAAACTATATTTATTATGTTCAATAGGTTACCTCTGTCCCAATAACATGTATTCTACTAATCACGACCTATTAATGGCATTGGTTTCATCAGTTAACTCTTGGGCCATTGTCCATTTTCCGTTGATTTTTAGGGTTCCGTACCTCAAAAGGAAAAAACGAAACCCTTATAGGACTCGTGCGTCTGTCTGTCCGTCTGTCACAGTCAATTTGCTCCGAAACTACTGGACCGATTGAGCTGAAATTTGGTATAAATATGTAAGTCGGTGACCGCAACATGAACGCGTGACGTAAATATATGAATTTTAAACATGGGGGCAACTTTTGGGGGGTAAATCAGAAAATTTAAAAAAAGTTATTCAATCTCTGTAACAAAAAGTCTGTATCAAATGAAAGGGCTTATTGTGAAGACTTTCAATATATTTTTTTCTGAATTTTAAGTAAAATAGTTTGGAAGTTATTTAGGAAAATAGGCGAAAATTGACCATTCCCCCCCCTTATTTCCAAAACTACTGGGGCTAACATTTTGAAAAAAATACAGAAACTAGTTCTTTACCTATAGATTACAGGAAAACCTATTAGAAGTCTATGGTATTTAAAATAACCTAGTAAATTGCAGATAATCATGTACGGAACGGAACCCTCTCCACGCGAGTTTAACTCGCACTTGTCCGGTTTTTCGTTTTCTTTTTTCCGGCCAGTAATGGATCCAAGATAAACAAGAATTCTTGACTAACTTTATTTTATGTCGTTTTTATTTCCAGGAAAGTATGACATTGTGGGTCGTCTCCTGAAGCCTGGCGAGTCACCAAAACAATACAGCGATGATGAGAGCGAAGACAAGAAATCGCAATAGTCAATTTGGGTCTCGCGTACGCTGATGCGTAAATTAAGCGTAACGTTTCAAAGTCAAGCTTTACTGTACTTAACGTAAATACGCTTAGGTTCATCGGGATTATACAATGTTATTTTTGCCGTTATTTCTTGAAATTATTATTTTCATGACAGGTTTGACCAAAAGAATTATTGTATTAAAAGTATTTTTGTAAGTAATAATGATTGTTTTATTTTTAGGGTTCCGTACCTCAAAAGGAAAAAACGAAACCCTTATAGGATCACTCGTGTGTCTGTCTCTGTCTGTCTGTCTGTCTGTCCGTCTGTCACAGCCAATTTGCTCCGAAACTACAAGACCGATTGAGTTGAAATTTGGTATACATATGTAAGTCGGTGACCTCAACACGGACGCGTGACGTAAATATATGAATTTTAAACATGGGGGCCACTTTTGGGGGGAAAATTAGAAAAAAAAAAAAAAGTTATGCAACCTACATCGTGTGACATATCAAATGAAATGAAATGAAATTGTGAGGATCTTAAATATATTTTTTTTCGAATTTTAAGTAAAATAGTTTAGAAGTTATTTAGGAAAATAGGCGAAAATTGACCATTCCCCCCCTTATCTCCGAAACTACTGGGCCTATAATTTTGAAAAAAATACAGAAAATAGCTCTTTGCCTATAGATTACAGGAAAACCTATAATAAGTCTATGGTATTTAAAGTAACATAGTAAATTTCAGATAATCATGTACGGAACGGAACCCTCTCCACGCGAGTTTAACTCGCACTTGTCCGGTTTTTAATCGTAAATCACGTCTTAGTTTAGTTACTAAAAATACGCAATCTAGGCCAGTGCTAGGTTTTTACAAAGGATTTTTTTATCATTTTATTCATAGTATTTCGTTTTACATCTGTGATCCACGTAACGCAAAACAAACACAGTATGTAATAAAAAAATGGCGTGACTAGATTTGGATAGACTTGGTTACTATGGGTTAAGAGGAGTGTGAACCTATGGCTTTTCATGTAAAAGGCGATAACTATTTCACCAATTTTTGATAGGTTGTCAGTCAGAACCAAAACCTACAATAAAACTGAATTAAAAGATAGTGAAAAAATCAAAACGTATAGGCCACGTTTTGATTTTTTCACTATCTTTTAATTCAGTTTTATTGTGGTTTCAGTATTCTCATACAAAACTAATTTAGGCATTATTTGACTTTCATGATCTTTAATCAAAATTCGAAAAACGTAAAGACCTAGATTTTGTTCTCACTGACAACCTATCAAAAATTGGTTAACATTTAAGGGGTGAAAATCGTTATCGCCTTTTGTATGAAAAGGGTAATCGTTGCCTTTAGTTCACAGTCCTCTTAAAAGGTGATTTGCTTTACACAAAATGTAATTTTTTATCTGGTAGTAACCTAATTTATCCACGGATTGAATATTGGGAACGGGCGTTACTATCTCATGTATGTCACGCCGCCAGGGGTGTTTATGCGATTTTTCTTTTCGTGCATTTGTAATAACTTGATAGTAGAGTTCATAATTCAATAAACTTTCAATGTAATTATTTCTGGTTTTAACAAACCGTGTTCTGCGGTTAGCCACTTCAATCAAAGGCAATACGTTGGTAGGTAATTTTGCTTTAAACGGATCAGCTCAATTGAAAAACGATATACTATCATCAAAACGATATTTGTTAAAATTGAAATGAGACGCTACTACCTACAGATATCTCAAACCGTACAGAATGTATACCGTGCTTATAAGAGTATTATTAGGATCGATTTTAAAACTCCTATTTTAACGCCTAAGCATGCGAAATCTATAAAGCCGTTAAAAATATTAGATAAAATACTTACTTTCATCATAATCACAATAAATTGATACTAAAGCAATTTAATCCCTTTTTTTACACTATCGCGCAATAATAGGACCTCTTTAAATATGCCTCTTCAAAACCCAGACAACTTTAAACGAGTACAGTTGAAAAATTTTAATACAGAAAAATAAGAATGCATAAAGGCATACTTAGTGACAGCGTTTCCAAGTTTTAATGGCGCTGACTTGACGGTTCGTTTCGTGCAGCCTTTACGGCTTCAAGTACAAAAGAAAAGTAAAAATTGTATTGAAAATATATTTGAGCAATGGATGGTAACAATTGTATTTGCGATCAAACTTCAAGTAACTTGTATTAACGCCAAATAGAAATATTTGGCGTTAATACAAGTTACTTGAAGTTTGCATTGCTCAAATATATTTTCAATACAATTTTAACTTTTCTTTTGTACTTGAAGCCGTAAAGGCTGCACGAAACGAAACTGTGCATGTTTCACTAAATTATGCAATCTGTGTATGTTGTCAGCGACATAAAATGTCATTTTTAGGGTTCCGTACCTCAAAAGGAAAAAAGGAACCCCTGTAGGATCACTCGGTTGTCCGTCTGTCTGTCTGTCTGTCTGTCAAGACCTTTTTCTCAGGAACGCGTGGATGTATAAAGTTGAAATTAATATAAAATACTCAAGTCTGCAAACTCTTGAAGCTATGAAAAAATCAATCTTCTAAGTCACCGCAATTAAAAGATATGGCCGTTTATGTCTCATATTTTGATACTTTCAAGGGAATCCAAAGGGAATCAAAACCTATAGGGTACTTCCCGTTGACCTAGAATCATGAACTTTGGCACGAAGCAGTGTCTTACAGCACAAGTAAAGAAAAAGTCCGAAAATCGTGAATATGTAATTACATCACATAAAAAAAGTTAAACGGAATAACCTTTGCAAAGTCGTATCACACTCTACGATGGAACGGAGATAGGAGCTTGCGAAAGTTATTTTTTGTCTTATTTCATTGGAAGGTTGTAAATGGTTGCCCCGTTGTTAAAAGCTATTTTTTATTCTTTTTTAGGGTTCCGTACTTACAAGGTACTGTTTCTTGTTCATATGTAATTCCGGAACCCTCAGCGCGTGAGTCAGGCTCGCACTTAACCGGTTTTTATTAATACACAAACTAAACTAAACTTATATTTTGGATGCTAGAGTTCACAGATGGCGCTACTAGATTACGTGTTGTGGCTCAAATAATCAAATTAAATGAAAACATTTTATTTAGTAAATAGGCAGTGACCTAGAAAGACTTATCTTTCTTAAGAGCGTGGGTCCGGACGGATTTTCTTCGAACCTTCGGCTGAAACTTTTTAAAAGTATTTATGCTCACATGATCTAAAAAAGGCGGTCACCGCCTATGTACTGAACAATAGTTATGTTTTCATTATTTGAGTTCACTGGTCTTAATCAGTTCTAAGGAAAGGGTAATGCCACAAAATATTCCATAGGGTCGAACTAAATCCGTCAGGAACCGACAGTCTAAGATAAAATAAGTGCTAAGGGAAGGGTAATTACACAAAAGATCCTATAGGGACGAAGTGTATCCATCAGAACCCCACATTCTAAGATAAGATAGATAAGATAAACAACCAACAAGCAGCTGTAGTGTAAAGCATGATACATGGATAGTGGGATGTTTACACGTGCAAATCTAGCTGTTATAATAAAACTGTTTTCGCCGTTGGCATGGCTGAAGCATTTATTACAAGCGTAATATTAAAACGGGATTTGGAGCGTTGCTATTCAAAGCGACATTTTCCTTTGGAAAATTCCTGAAACTCATTAAGCGCAAAAACTAGTATTACTTTAAAGAAAATAGTTAAAATTTAAATTCGAATCGGATCTGTCCCAAAATATGACATTGTTTCCAAATCATTCGCTCATTCGCTAACTTGCATTATTTTATTAGGGTTCCGTACCCAAAAGACCAAATGGGACCCATTTAAAATGGATGACATAAAAAATCTGACTTCAATTGATTATGTATTGCCGTACGCATGCACTGTCCACGCCATTATTAAGAGGACTGTGAGCCAACAGCAAAAATCACCCTTTACATACAAAAGGCGATAACGATTTCCACCCCTTAAATGTTAACTGATTATGAGGTCAGAACAAAATCTAGGTCTATACGTTTTTTGAATTTTGATTAAAGATCAAGAAAGTCAAATAATCGCATAAATTATATTTGTATGAGAATAATACAACAATAAAACTGAATTTATTGATATAGTGAATTAATCACGTGTGTGAACGTGTGAACGCTAAGTGATGATTTCTCATCCCACGCTTCCGCAGGACGCGTAATGCGTAAGAGAGAGATGAGGAATCTCGCTCGCGAATCCCTACAGAATCACTTAGCGTTCCCAAATAGAAGCGCTAGATTATGTTCTGAATGACAACCTTGTAACGAGGCGCCATCGCGACTCGTACAAAACTCCTTCGACTAACTTTTTCATCTTCTTCTTCTTCTTCCTTCAAATTATTTTCCAATTCCAAATTCGAAACGCAAACGTTAGATCGATAGATCGATTTAGAAAATTGACTTCACTTCATAAGAGAGCTCGGCCTAGAAAGGTCTTAGAATTACAAAGAAATATTGCTTTATTTTAATACATACATACGGTAAAATACCTAAATAATTAGAATCATAGTAACCGCAGTTAAAAAGTGCAGTGTGAATTACAAAGGAAGCACAATTGTACCCGTTATCCTGTCATTAAGAATTACCAGTGAGGCACTTAATCGTAAGTAGAGTGTCACACAAAGCCTCCAAATCATCTCATTCCATAGCCTCACCTACCTATATTCATAAGTTTTATAATGTTCTTCCAGAGTGCCTCGTATTTACAAAATAAATTACCTCTACCCTGTTACCTGTTTTATCTGCATCATCCACCCTCACCTACACCGGCAACCTATCCACGTTCCAACCTATCAAAAATTGGTCAACCTCGGTTAACATTGAAGGGTCGGAAATCCATTGCCTTTTGTATGTAAAGCCGTAGGTTCTCACTCCTCTTAAGAAATAATGCAGTTTTCTGGATCAAGCTCCCATCGCAAGCGCACGTCCTAGTCCAGATTGCGGAGTGCGGGCCAATTTCCTCTCGGCCACGGAGCGACAAAAGAGACTAATCTGTGAAAGGAACTCCATTTCTCGCTTCATTTCATTCCGAAACGTTTTATAACTCGACTGTCTCTAAGTACATGTGAGTACTCGGTTAAGTGTTCCTCAGGCGGCTTTGTGGTCTTGACGTTTGTTTAGGGTTGGGATTCGAAGGTTTAAACAAGTACCGGAATTGGAGGGTTTACCTGTCTGGGCTTTGATGTTATTGCAAACAAACGAATTTACAATTATCTTGCCAGTTGGTTTGTTTGATGGTGTTCACGTTACAGTTACTTATTAAAGTGTTTTGTTGTGATTTTGTACTATGAAATTTCATGTTAAGAGCCCACATATATTAAGCACCTCATTTTGTATCAATCAGAACTGAGCTCTATGATGTTGCGTTTAATTTTAAAATAGCGCGCTTTCAGCCGCGGCTGTTACAACCACCGCGCGCGCGCACGCGTTCACGAAAATCTGAGTTTTTTTGCTGTTAGCTAGAGAACCAAATAATCTTTTAAAAAAACAGTTTTAAGCGAATTGAGAAGTTAATATACTTAAGTCAACAATTTAACCAGAAAATCATCGCTTAAGACCATATAGGGTTTCGAAGATTCAACCAAAAACATGTTAAAAAAACATTATGCTTGAAAAATAAAAGTATGAAGGTTTTTATTACTAATCCTGTTTTCACGTTTAAGCATCTGAAGAATAAATATGTTCAAGTTTAATAATATTCAAAGAAAAACACGTAGCCCCTACTGGTATTGAAATCCAGGTCGTGTATTAAGGAACGTCTAAGTGATACTGCAGAGACCCGCGAGTGAGACTCGCATCTCGCTCTTACGCATTACGCATCGGTTCGTAATACGGTAACGGTAAAAAGGAATATTTAAATTAAACCTTACTATAATTATGTAATTCTTACTAATATTGTACGTGCAAAAGTGTGTAAGTATGTTTATTCTTGTTTCACGTTACAAATTTTCTTGGATCAACATCCCACAGATAGTTGGAAGGCGACTAGTTACAGGCTACGTTTTATCCCGGAAAAATACTCAGTCTCCGAGGGAATAATGATAAACGAATTCCACGTGAATGAAGTGACGGACAAAAACCAGGTTTGGTATATTGGTGATTTACGTAGCTCATCTGCCCGCGGGGGGACTGCTCCCCATTCCCTCTCGAAGTATGTTCCTAGCATAAAGAAGGACGTATATGATCCGGTCTAGGGAAACAGGCGTGGTGGGCCCGACCGTTCTTTCATACCCTGCACTGCACCAGTACGTCTAGAAGATTGCTCATACTTATTAAGTCATTTGCAGCACTAGATCTTTACTTTTAAGGGCGTACCCCACGCCGATGACCTTGAGCATTCCAACTTGTTCCTTCCCCACTTGCCTTAGTTCACGCGCCGCAGTGAATAGTAAAGCCGTTTGTATTTATAGTGTTAATAGTATGATTTACTCAAAAAGTACAAAATAAATTGAAAAACCGGCGGATGATATTATAGTGTACATTATTGTCTTCCGATTAGTAAAAGTCTCATGTATAAGCGTCGCATAATAAAGGAGCCTTAACGGATTTTAGTTTGAAAAAAGGGTTTACAGTTTCTTTTTTGCTCTTCATTTATCACTTTTTTCAAGATTCCAGTGGATAAAAATAAAGAATAGATTCCATACTACAATACATTATTATTATTTTCAAGATTCTTGCACAACGCTAAGTATACTTCATAGGATTTGAAAACAGCGAAATTTGCCAGGTAGGACCTTAACGTGCGTTAAGATTCCTCGGAGCTCGCACGCGAACACTATAGGCTAACGACATGATGATGACGTACTTCATTTAAAGACGTAAGTCTTGTTTGTTGACCTGTGTTCAAGCTTCACATAACATAGTGTCGTTTGGAATATTTTATTGCATACTTTTACTTTTGCTTCGAAGCGCCTGCTTCTTAGTAGTGGCAGCAAAGTTAAACACGACATTAATACCAATTATTAAACGACTTCAAAATAACCGAAGAAGGAAGTTCTCAATTCGAAGCGTATATTTGTTTTCTTTTTACAATTGGTAATGTTTACCAAGTGGAAGGTTTGCGTTGGTAATGGAGCTAAAGTGTACAACAGTATTTTGTCCCCGCAGTGTTCTCGAAATAATTACCTACAGCCGCTCGGTATGTAAACACGCTGTAGGGTTGCCCACTGACTGTCTTTTTTGGGTTACATATTTTATAACTATTTTAAAGTTTCGTAGTATCTTTTCATCAAATATTACTGCAAATCTTGTAAGTTTTCATTTTAGTTATTTCTACTTGGTTTAAAAGTGACTGTAAGACAATATGGATTAAAAAAATTAATTTTATGTATTTTGATTTTGATATTATCAAAAAACATCAAAAATTCTCATGCCATAATTTACGTAAATAAATGTGCGGGAACGTCTCACACTGCACCCGTGCGTAACCCCGGCGCACTAACGGCTGTTGTGTACCGAAGTTTACCGAGATTTCGAAGCACGTCGTTTCGGCCGTTTGTATGAAGACGAACGACGATGTTGTTTGCTTACTTAATTATCTTACTATAAGATTCTTAGGCAGCGCTAAAAGCTGAACTACCTAATCTATAACGGTGCATACAGCTGGATGAGTTTAATTATTGACTCGATGGCGCAGTGGTAACCAGTTCAACTGCCATAGGTCGTGGATTCGAATCCTGCCAGGGGCAAACTGTTTGTGATAAGCACGAATGTTTTACTCTAGTCATGGATGTTAATTATTTATTTATATATGTTAGTTTGTAAGCTTGGTCACCTGCGTTAGTTTGTTTACATTTGTTAACTACCTAGACGAATAGCGTATAGGCTAGCACTCTTAATAATGTACACTAGTCGAACCCAGATTTAATCGATTTACTCGTTTTTACTACCTTCTTTTACGATTACTAATTAGTTTCTTCTTACATCGCGAATGTCTTTTTAAAAGCACAAAACCTCCCCCTTTGATACAAGTTTAAAAATAAACGTATCGTAGATAGTATAGGAATCCACTATCACGACCACAACGCCAAAACCGCTTTCCAACACACACAACCGAGCTGAAACTTTAACAAACTTCAAAATTACTCCAACCTGACATACATTTTCACTTTCATTAAAACGTTCTAGCGCTACCATAAGTTTCCACGTTGTCATTTACTTTGAAACTGAAGTTGGTGGATTTAGACCAATGTTTGCTCAACCATTCAGCCCAGAATATCACTACGTTCCAACTCGGCGAACTTCGGTACAGTACAGCAATATATTCTTATAAGAGTGTTGGGTGTAGCAACAGGGGCAGTAACTCTTCATTCCTGGACTACTTTCAACTCCGACGCAATACTGAAGCTCTTACGCTTCGCAAGATTCCACTGTTTACTTAGGATGAGTGAGCGTATTCATGTATTCGTATTTAACTCCGCTGCTGACGCGAGAGAACTTAAATCATTTGATTTCTAAATTGTTTGGTTTATTTAGGATAACTATTAGCGCGTCTATATTACTTAGTAAGTAGAAGCTTTAGCTTAGTTAAACAAAAGCAAGGTTGATGAAGGTAGATTTCGTTACCTCTAACAATTCATTACAATTTATACGATCCACTACTATTAAGTTTCTATTTTCGTAGATTTTTCTCTCGGTTGAGGTTGTCCTGGAAGAGATTAAGCAAAGAGACCACTTACTGTTCTGGGCTTTGTTTCGTCGTTTTCAAATAAAATTTATTGTATTGCCCATATGGTTTTCAAAGATCTAAATCCAAATCATAATATTGTAAAGAGATTTATAGCACTGAAAACTTAAGAAAATTTTTAAATCTTTAATTTTGTTTTCTTGAAAGATAGTACTAGAGCAGCTATGACTCTTAACAAACAGCTTTCAAGTTAGTTTTTCTATTTTAATTAAAATATCAGTTTCTAAAGCTTTAAAGTGACCTTTTGAATCAGAATAACCCCCAAGAAGGTTTAGAGTTCGTAATAGAATCAAAGCAGTTACTTCGTTGAAAATCAGATTATGTGAGCAGTTGGAGTCGCTAAGCAATTTACTGGCGTACCAACTTACTTTTGCGCTGCGTAAAAGGAAAGGACGCCTTTACGGGGGCGCCACACATACCGGATTCGTAGATCTGGACAGGGCACCGAAATACCAGCGTTAATGCCCACCATTAGCCACTTAAGGCTGAACGTTTACAAGTCTACACTGCCTTTATATTTAGAATTGGTTCTGGATTAACAATAAAAATTGTCTGAATCTTTGTCGTTTCAAATTCAATCGGAAACATTATACATTTTAAATGTTCTGTGTTATTTATTGTTACTATGGGCTTTCGATGAAATATTTATGACTTTTTTTTATGTCAATTGACTGGCAAACGATCTGACGGCCCACCTGATGGAAAGTGGTCACCGCCGCCCATGGACATCTGCAACACCAGAGGTGCTGCTAATGCGTTGCCAGTCTAGGGAGGATAGGGAATGGGCATGGGATGGGGATGAAGGAATAGGCCTCCGGATCTGGTCACTCACCGTACGAAACGCAATAGCAAGCTATTACTTTACGCCGATATTCTGTTAGAGTGTGGTACTACCCCGGTCGAGCCGGCCCATTCGAACAGGAATCATATAGTGAGGATTACTGTTTGGCTCTACCACTACGAACAGACTTTCAGGTTTTGTGTTATAAACTTAAGCGTTACTTACTTAGTGGCCGTTCAATGGAATTCTTAATAGTCTTATCTTAATTTTCTTATCGTTTTGAATCATAGCTATTCAATAGTCCCATTTTTTATTTTCATGCACTGGTGGATAATTCCAAAAGGCATTCAGTTCTTCATTTCACACTTTTGTGTGTACATTTTGAGTTCATTGTACTCGTACCCAGTCAAACCGACACATTAGTGCGTTGCTACGCCATATCTTTTCCTCCAATATACAGCAGTGTCTAAAAATGAAATTCTTTGACCAGTGTGTTTTCAGTGATAACTTACGGCACTGAGACTTAGTCGCTCACTATTAGCCTCATAAGAAGACGGGTCACCTAAAGAGCAAATGAGATAGCTTGCTCAAATTACACTGTGAAATCGAATAAGAAATGAGGAGATCCGAAAGAACTGGAGTAACCGACATAGCCCAAAGAATTGCAAAACATAAGTGGCAGTGCCCCACATTGCTCGTAAAACAGATGGCCGATGGAGTCGAAGGGCTCTTGAATAGCGACCACCTACTGTGGACTTACCAACCACATGGTGGACTGATGACCAAGTGAAGATTGCGGGACTCTGCTGGATGCGAGTAGCACAGGATCGGTCATTGTGGTGAACATTGGGGGAGGCATAAGTTCATCATTAGACGTTTTTCGGTTGAAATTATGATTTTAAAACTAGGTTATAGAGCCAATGTCAGAAACATGTTTCCACTACAAATGAAATACAATTACATACGAGGAAATAAGTCGAAAGTGAAGGTGTATTTTTGGTAAAATTTGACATGCTATATTTTTTTATCTGTTTTTCTCGACCAAAACCAATTTCCGATCTCGATTTGTGTTATTGAGTTCATTTACTACGTTGTTCTATGAAAATAACTACAAGTATTTATAGCTAGTAACAGTTAACTCTTAAAGGCAAATTTTACCTGCACACATTTTCTATTTAGACATCTAATTCAATATACAAACTATTCAGTATCGACGTACGTCTTTTGTATTCATATCAATTCATTTAAGCGGCCAGGTGGCACAGGCGGTGGCCATCTGCGATCGTGAGTCGCATTCAAACGCCTGTGTAGATCTGGTTTAATATTCCTGTCTGGACCCACTGCATCCGAGATTGCTCTGCTGTAGGGAAACAGTGAGAGTACTTGCTCCGGGAAACGTCGGTTAACGGCTGCTGATTTCACTGCTAAAGCTTTAAATAAACCGATATGGTATGGTAACGTTTTATGGCAACTGAACAACTGGGGATTTAAATTAACAGAATTCGAAAAACAATTACACTACCCTAGAAAAGGTAATCGGATTATACCAGGTTAAGAATAATCAACCTGCAACATTTTTGAAATGTTCACCTATTTTTAATGAATTTTTACTTTAACTTATGAATGGAATTGATGTTGATGATGATTTGTAAATTATTGCATTTAACTGGAAAAATTTAAGAAAATATTTTTTACTAACGATTACACCGAAAACCACTACAAATATAAAGTTCTCGTTAGCAAGATAAGTATTTTTAATGGAAGAAATTGTAAAAAAACCAACATGAGAAACATTACCTAAATTTGTGTGTTTTTGATATCGAAGCGAGTTTTACGAGCAATGATCTAGCTTCCACAATCTGCCTAGCTTCTGAAAGGAAACATCTCTGCGGCCCTAGCATGCCAGACACGGGGATAAATTAAACCCGTTTATCTCCCTGACTATCTCTTGCATCAGCACTAGTGTGAGAGAGACAGACATAAGACGGTTTAACTTATCCTTGTGTCAACCTAACTAGGGCCGCTGGTGATCCGCAAAGCTGCGCACCCCTGACCGCTGCAACGACGTTTTTCATTTTTTTGGCATACTAGCATAATGCGCAGATCAATCATATAATTATCTGATCCTTGCCTGCAGCAATAGAACTGTGCCTCTATTCGGGAACGTCTAAGTGATATTGTAACGAGTTGTGCGCGAGATTCTCATCCCACTCTTCTGCACGATGCGTAATGTGTAAGAGCGGGATGCGAATCTCGCTCGCGAATAGATTTCCTGATTTAAGCACTATGATACTCATTGTCGAGCCTTCGTCCTACATGGTAGAGTATGTGACCGCTGGCTACGGATGCAACAGAAATATAAGAGAGTCACCGAAATTCCCAAATTTAACTGTCTCCTGCTCATGAAAACATTAATTATCGCAACAGCGATAGGATTCATTGACTTCGCATAACACGCTTTGTAAATTGACACAAACGATTGTTTAGCCAGATAAATTAAAGAAGGAAATATTGGGTAGAAGTTCGACGATGTATAGCCCCAACCAACGATAAATATTTATGCCGTTGTACTGCGGTGTGCCAAATACGACTTGGCTAGCAAGCTGTTGCTAATGTTGACCTTTTTTCTTTCTTCGGGACTGAGAAAGTTACATCTTGTTTACATGTGTGATTGCCAAATCCAATATCGTAATGCAAAAAGGTCGTTAGACGCAATCACCACACCTTCAAGGCTTTCTATTGATTGATTTGCACTTGATATATTATGTACTAGTGGACCCGCCACAGCTTCGCCCGCGGTATTTTATATACAAACTTTATCACCCCTTCTCACCCTTTTAGGGATGGAATTTTTAAAAATCCCTCCTTAGTGCACCTTTAGAGGACTTGAGGAATGTCTCCTCCAAATTTCAAACCTCAATGGCCATCCGTTTAGGATGTGCGTTGTGTATAAGTGAGTCACCCTACTGTTTTATATGTATTGAAAAATCAAATGGTAATGTTAATACGTTGTAGTATCCTTGGTTTGTCAAATGGTCTGGCTTACATCGTAATAAGCTTTAACTTCAGTCACTTTGCTGGCTGAAAATTAGCGCTGACGTCTGGCACCTGAACATTATGCTGAGCCAGTGACCGATTCACTGCCGCGATGACACACATCCCTCGTTTTTCTATATTATTTTTGTTTTTATTATTGTGTCTGGTGTTGTGAATAAATATGTCTTTTCTTCTGTCTTTTTCTTCTACTTTAGTTAATAGCTCATTATTAACTCTTTTTACTTAGATGTCTGTTGGATCGACGACGCGGTTAGCTAAGTTGGTAGTGACCCTGCCTCCGAAGCTAGCGTCCCGGGTTCGATCCCCGGTAAGGGCAAATATTTCTGCGCACGAATGTTTTTTCCCGAGTCTTGGATGTTTCCTATGTATTTAAGTATTTATTTATCTATATAAGTATGTATATTGTCGTCTAGTACCCATAACACAAGCCTTTAGAGCTTACTTTGGGACTAGATCGATTTGCGTAAAAGATTGTCCCCTGATTATCTAGAGTATTTAAGATGATAAGAATACAATTGTTACAAACGCAACAACAGTTGATTCCAGTTATTGTGATGTTTTGTATTTAGACCGTATTTATCGACACCCAAAATCAATTAAATATAAAGTCTCCATAATACCTGCAGTACGAGTACAAGCACCATTGAAGCGTTTTAAAAAACAGGAAATGTGCGAAGACGTTGAAACTACCGCAATTGCTATTCTTGCCAGGACCATTACCATGAGTTGTGGAAAACGTACTCACTAGCGTAAACTATCGGAAACACTGCTTGTTGCCGATACAAGTAAAAGGGACCGAGCGATAGTTTACGCTAGCGAGAACGGTTTGCACAATTCATGGTCAGTAAGTACCATTGTACTGGACCCATCGCCGCTGGCAGGCGGCCACGTGAGTGGCAGACCGCTGCAGCAAAAGGACCTGGTTATCGGCTTTTGTAAACCGATATTTGTGCCGAGATAGTCATGTGGAACAAAGGCTACTAAGTGTATAGACCAAACCGGAAAAAAGAACTAAAATTATTGACTTCTTATACGGAAAAGCGATTACTAGTTGCATCAACTAATGTGTAATTTGAAATCAAAAAGAAATTATTCAATACTTGTTTATTAGCAAATTGTGTTATGAGCCTTACATTCCGTAAAGAGTTTCCCCAAAACTTTTAATTGCAAAAGTTATGAATCCGCTATTACCTAGTCCATTCCTATAATAGGCTTTAACTGCAAATTAATTAAATAAATAATTAATTGATTACATAACTAATTTGTTATAATTGTTTTATTTTACTTTGTGCAAATTCATTGCAACAGCGAAACGACGTCAACCAGATATTCTAGATTTTTATCATAAAATCTCAGCTTGCCTTAAAAGAGAAGATATAGAAACTTAACCCTCCCTTGCTCCGCAATCTAATATTGCATTAGCGATGCACGAACAAACAAATATGCAGCCTTACTACATCACAATCCATCAAAATTCTATTTCATAAGTAAACAAAGCTTTAGTTGGTAAATTTAAGGTTAAATAAAATTTGTTGGTTTTGCAAAATTAATCAACTATACAAACCCTTTGAATGCCACAGTCGGCTGTAGCCGACAGCAGATTTTGAGATACATTTTGTCGGCCACTGCCGTCACTAGGCGTCTGGAGCACGCTTTCTCGCATTGAGCCGTGGCGCTCAAAAGGTTAAGCGATTCAGAAAACACCTTAAAACTAAAAAATCCCAAAATCAACAGAATTGACACTGTTTACATCAACAGATGCTTACGCGTGTCGATTCGAAAAAAACTGACGACCTCCATCGCAAAGGTACATAAGTATGCATACCTATATGTTACAAAACCGCCTGCGTTTTCCCACGATATTTTCCTTACCGGCCCGGAAACATTTATTACTCCCAAACTCGGGAGAGCATGGAAAAAAATTGACAATCAATTTCCCTGCCTTATTGGGGAATCCCATTTGCGTGTTGTGTAGACAAAGCTCGACAGAGCACACAACGACCACGTCCCGTAACAAGAAATCCAGGACGTATCCCGAGATTCGTCTCAACGATTCCCTAATGAATACGCAACGGAAGTCTGCCATTTCCGTCAACGAGCCCAACCCTATCTCGATTGAGAAGGATTACGTAACGCATTACAAAGGACGGGCTTCTTTTCCTCCTCCCTCGTCCAAGAAAAATTGTTCTGATTAATACTTCCTTTGTCCAACGCAATAGCTGCTATTTGTGAGCTTGTAAATTATGTTTGGGTATTTTTTGTCGTTAAGGTACATTATGTTAATCATTGTGTTGGTAATTTCTGTTAATAAGAGGAATTTCTTTAGTTCTGTTCCACCTGTTTACGTCAAAATACGAGCCAGTTTTCTTTCATTCGATAACTTTTAGTTGTTTTTCTGGTTGGAATGCGAATAATTTTATATTTTCCAATTATAGGTACACCGATTAAATTACGGGTGCACGTTTTCATAACAGAATAGGTCGGACTCAGGGCTTTGGAATGAAATAGATTATTAGATCATTACAATAATGTAGGATATCAAAAAGTTCAAACGTAAAGCTTTTGCATTCCCTGAATATCTGGGTTCAAAGATATTGAACGACGACGATACGATTTTACGAAAAATTTACCACAAAAAAAGTTGAATCCAAAAACCAGTTTCAATATATCGACTGTGAAAATTTCAATGTCCCTTACTACATTAGAAAATTCCACAGTCGATATGTCTTACCAAATCTTTTTCAAATGAAATTGTTTCATTATCTTCGTCACAGTAAATTAAAATCAGCAGTCAGACAATTTTTTACCTGAAACTTATTATTTTTATTTGTCTTACATGTTGTGTTCAATACCTAAATATGATTGCATTTTATTGTTATTTTCTCGTGACACTTGTCAATGGAAACATATTATGTCCCGACAGACGTTTCACGACGCGGGCGCACGCACCGAACTAATTGCATTTGTGATTCTCTCTGAAGTTGTCGTAATTAACTCGAGCCGTAATGCTGAGGCCACAAGAACCGCGGCTACGTCTGCTTTGAGGCCAATACCCTGAAGCACTACGACCCCAGCTGGAGCAATGGTAACATTGTTTGAGGTCGCGGTTGCACGTTCGATTCGAGTTTACCGTTCAGTGTGTGTTCTGTGTCGTGTAGTGAATAAATGATTATCTTTGTTTCTTTTTTCTTTTTTTTTCCTACTAGGATGCCACTTCATAGAAATTTAAAATTGACCGATAATTATTCTTTGAATTTAATTGGAAAATCATCTTGCCGGTTACTGTTAATCTATAATGCCATCATTTAAATTGAATGGCTATTGATATCTACTTAACATTAGGGTTTTTTACTTAATCCTTTAAAAGCGACGGCTAAATGCGAAACAGGGCGGGCGCCAACGACGGCATTAGCCAACGCACACGAGGTATGGAAAATAGGATATCGTGGAGTCAGTTGGCACCAAAATCCGCTATCGTAGAGCCGACTTTGGCGTTCAAAGAGTTAAAACCTTATCCTAATAACTCTATAAGTAGCTTAGTTTTAACATTTACCACAGGTGAAAAAACCGCACCCTTAGTAATTTCAAACCAACCTAACATTAGGTATAATTTTATCACGATACATTGTATGCGCACTACACCAACAAACCAAGTAGTAATAAAGATAAGGTATAATTATATGACTTAATCATTAATAACATACTACCTACCTACCCTCAAAAGCTTCCACCCACGAATTTTCTGCTGTTTTAATAATTCAAGTTCAGACCTTTTCCGCCTACGCGACGTTTTGGTTACTTCAAAAAATATTAAATTAAAAGGTACGAGTAGCTGAATAACGCCTGAGTTCTTGGAGTAAGTAGAGTAAAACGGGTAAAAGTACGGATTCAATTTTATATAGTAGTCAAAATACGAAGTAAAATCCATGTTCCAGAGGACTAATTTCACTAAAGGGTGTAGGCACGTAGTTCACACCAACAGAAATAACATTTTCGGCCTCAATATTTCCTTTTAGGTACTCAAATTTTAAAGAGCTACCCATCCAATGACTAGTGCTATTCGCGCACCGGAAGGCCCAGCGTGGGTAGGACGGACGACCTAGTGAGGATTGTGGGATTCCGCTGGATGCGATCAGCACGGAGTCGTTCGTTGTGGCGATTATTGTAAGAAACCTACGTCCAGCAGTAGAGGATGAAATAATGATGATGATGATGATTTAACGACACTATTCGAGATTGTAGAAGAAACAGATCTTTTTAAATATAACGGAGGATATGCGATAGGTATAGATATGTGGACAGTAAAGTAAGGCGTGGGCTGTACTTAAGTCATCTTTTACGATTGTTATCTATGTAGATATGAAAGGAAAGGAACAAAATATGTTCCAGAAAATGGTGCTAGCGATATTATTACTTTCTAATATTACTTTGGAACTTATTGGAATTGTTACTTGGAACTTTTCAATGACAGTGTTGATGATCACATTTATTGTAAGAAAAGCATTAATTGCTGATAAGCACACTAGAAAAACACAGCCCAATATTATGATATCTGTACCATAAATCTTGTAAGGCTAGATAAGGTTAAGTTCGATTTGAAACTTTTTGCCGAAAAGTACGTTTCGGTCGTAAATCATGCTTACACAAACGTTCTAAGAACGTTTAATAGTTCTTCTGACATATATATGTCCTAACTTATCTTCAAGTCTTCAAGCTTTATCAGATAAGCTTTAACCATGCATGCTGGTTGTTTTTTTACAGTTATTCTTTCATTGTTTTAAATGATATCTTTCTCACCTATATAGTCATTAAATTCATTATCATCATCAGCTAATATACGTCCCACTGCTCTCATAGTGAGAGGGACTGGACAGCAGTCCTCATACAGGCGCAGTGCGGATTGGGGACTTCTTCTTGAAATACTATTGTCTCTTACTGTAAGAGCATCGCATCGGTTACTGCAGTTCACTTGCAGGTAGGTAATGTAAGTACATAATAAGTTAGTAATATCATTGTTATCGGTATCGCATAGGTATTTTATATATTTTAGTAATTTTAAACATTAAGTTTAAGTTAAGACATTAAGTCCTCCTCTGCTGCACTGGGAGTGAAGAAATAGCATAGAATGCGTGCAGATGCTTATCATCCAGGCATGTCGTAAAAGTCGACTAAGGGATGGGTCCTCTCCAACATGGTGGACTATCTGTATGGGCTATGGGCTGATCACCTGTCCCCATACGGTTCATCATACCATCATAGGACTAATTAATCGAACATGGCCACAAGTAGTCTTGTGGCTCTGCCCACCCCATTAGGGATTTCGGGCGTGATGCTATGTATGTATGTATGTTAAGTTTAAATATGTACTCTGAAGTCATGGCCCCACATATGAATCCAATAAATACGAGAGCACTACAGCTCGCAGCTGCATTCGACCTTTGTGATACTAACTCGGCTGGTTCTTGCGATATATTGCCCCATTTTTATTTTATATCCAGTAATCCTTACTAATATTATAAACGCGAAAGTATATTCGTATGTTTGTTTGTTCCGTTTTTAGATTGACTCGATTTTGTTAATTATGAAGCCGGAGAAGGGCATAGGCTACTTTATATCCCGGAAAATGCACAATTCTCGAGGTCACAGCTGTAAACGGCGCGAAGTCAGGGGCAAAAGCTAGTAATAAAATATATATCACCGTGAATTTGAAGCAGTAGGTCGATTTCAGGCATTTGTAACTTTTAACCTTTTGAACGCCACGGCTGAGTGCGAGAAGGCGTGCCTGGGACGCCGAGTGACGGCGCTGTAGCCGACAAAATGTATGGAAAACGGCAAGCCGTGGCGTCAGGGGCACGGAAATCTGCTGTCGGTTACAGCAGACTGGCGTTCAAAAGATAAAATAATTTTGAACCACGAAACCATAATACATTCATATTCATCAAAAAATTTACATTTCAAATATCATTAGGGAAGTTTTCGATTGTATTACTTATTTTATAAAAAAGACATAATACTTCATTCTGTGCTACATAGTAATTATTTCGGTAATTCATTATGCATTTTTTTATTTTATAAAGGGCGAGAGTACAATACCATATCAAGGTATTTCTTTATGAAGACTGTAGCACACACGCTTATACAGCCCTTATAATTAACGCTCAAACTAGTAATAATGTCTGTATAAGATCTTTTACAGTGTGCTGCTTGGATAATGATGTTAATCCTGAATATCAATTCCATTCTTTTCCGAAGTTAAACGCTTTGATATTTTGCATTAAATTGTAAGCGGCTTCGTATGCTGACAGTTAGGGCACGGTCTAAGTAAAACTAACTTTAATCATTCCAAACTAAATGTAATAAAAACTAACGCTGTAGGTATATACGTATACACATCGTCTTTTTATTTTTGTATCTTCAATTGTTAATTATCAGGGGTATAAGTAGCATTTTTATTTTATTCTTCATGGGCTTCCGCTTGACTGCAGTCTCACCTGATGAAAAGCGATGACGCGGCCGTTGGAGCAACTTAATTGAACAGGAAATTCCCATAGTTACTCTATGGGTAAATACGCATGCAGAGGAAGAAAGTTGGAGGAGGAACCTAAACTGGAACTAAGAAATCGTTTATCTACACCCATATCATAAAACCTCCATAGTGTAATCAAAAACCGTAGGAAATGACCACCATTTTGACAACCAATTAGGGAAAACCAGTGCTGCAATGTTATTCCCGTATCGATTTTAGTATAGAAATGAGATTAAATTTTGAACAGCTGTCAAAACTCAAGTGGGTCTCTATTTTAGTATCCATAGATATTAAAACAGTTATTGATACGAAACGTCAATTCAGTATGTTTTTTTAATATAAACTGCACAACATTTGATCTCGAGTGACATGAGAATAGAGACTTCATTGGTTTGTCTATGATTAAAAAAAAATGGTCTTGACGGAGGATCGAATTGCCGCCATTACTGCTTTCATGATGGTTTTTTGCTGAACGAAAGTAGAATTGTAAAAAGTTGTTTCTAATTTACATTTTAGTTGAAAATATGAACAGTGACTCTTCTCGGAGTGACTGTGTGATGTGAAAATGCGCCGGATATCGGAAATATGCAGCCACGATTGCAACAAATAACTTGTTGCCAGAAAATATTGTTTCTGAACACATCATGGAGTAAGTATTTATGATATGTGTGTAGATAAAGTTATGTATGCAACTCTGCATAATTTGGCCTTAAAACACACGTGCGATCTTATTATGAAACTAGCTAAAGCTCGTTTCATGAAAACCGCACTAGTGTTTTAAGGCCTATCATTATGCAACCGTTGCATAAATTACTATTGCTTGTTCGTTGCAACTGCCCAGATTCAACCACTTCAAACGGCCGCGGCATCATGCCGGGACACGATTGGAGTCGCTTGAAGATATTATGGCTTTGCCAAGGGCGCGGTGACCAGCCGCGATCAAACCATACTACCGGTAATGTGTTGCTCGTTTTGCACTACCCGGGATCACGGGACATGAGAGTAAAACTTCAATCCCTATAATATTTATGGTTTTAAGCCAATCTTTTCTGATGCACCTGCTGGACGGCTAACGAAACTTTGAACTGGCGACCCACTTGACTATATACCGGCCATCGCAGCGTAGTAAGCTAATGATTACAGAACCCCTCCCCTCTTGGGCTAGGCGGACATTGAAACGTTGTTAACGTTAACCGGTCCATCAAAGTAGGTTGATGCCTAGGCGTTTACTCCGACTCGATCTGAGATTTCGTCTTTTTCTCGCAAATTTATCACGTCTCGAAAGTAAGTGGGATACCAATAAACGAAACTGATTGTGCTTTTGAGAGTACATTATTTTGTCCTCAGTCAAAAAAGTATCATAATCGTAACCCGCTTCCGACTGTCCCTCGCACAGTGGCGCCTTCCGTAGCCCGTCGCTTCACGCGCCTCCTGCATTATTCAAAGAACCCGCCATAAAACTCCAGCTGGTCGGCACTGAATCGTAACTCGAACTGAAACTGGGGATGTAACCACTAACGCATAATTCACGATAGTGTAAAAGAACGCTGAACAAAACCTCTATTTGTAAGTGTGCAACTGTTGATATCCCTGGTCGTCTTTCCTCCTCCTTTTATGACATTAGTTTAACCGAAATCATACATATATACTTACATAGCATCACGCCCGAAATCTCTAATGGGGTGGGTAGAGCAACAAGACTACTTGTGGCCACGTTCGATTAATTAGTCCTAAGATGTTATGATGAACCGTATGGTGACAGGTGATAAGCCCATCGCCCATATACAAATAGTCCACCATGTCAGGGACCCGTCTGGGTCCCGACGGGTGGTCCCTTAGTCGACTTTTACGACATGCCTGGATGATAAGCATCTGCACGCATTCTATGCTATTTCTTCACCCCCAGTGCAGCAGAGGAAATCAATTTGAGTAATAATTAAATATGTGGAGATAAATAGTATAATCATCACCGTTATTTCAACCTTCGAATGTCCACTGCAGAACATAGGTTTTCCCCAAAAACTTCCTCAAACGATCGCATGCGTTATTCTATCAGCTTACGGCGACCTTACTCAGAACGTCAGTTGGACTTATGAGGGTGGGCACGCTATTTTCCTGGTTCCTACATAGTGTCCATTCTATGGTACCGTAAAATCTAATACAACGAACTGCACTATTAGTGTCCAGAAGCCTACCAAACGGGCATAAAAGGCATGACATATTTTTCATTTATTTTCGATTTCGATTTCGATTCCGCGGAACACCGAATTGATTTTCCAAGCGCTCGTGACAATCAATTGTGAGAAACGAACAATGTGACAATATCGGTTATTATGCCTTTTCTTAACGAGAGTAAAATGACGCATATAATCCGAGAGGAGAAATTGAGGAAATAAAACGACTATCCGAGGCTTGCAGAGTTGAGACTAGGATAGATCATTATATAAATTAATAAATCAGGAGACAACCTTGTACACAAATCTGTTTAGTCCCAAACTACGCCCTGGGGACTTGTATTCTGTTGTAACAACGATATACATATCAATATTTTTTTACTTAAATACATAGAAAATACCTAACCAAGACTCAGGACCAAACATTCGTGCTCATTTCACAAATATTTGCCCTTACCGGGGCTCGAACCCAGGACCGCTATGACATTTAATCCTGCAATTCTCAGCTGTATTTTATTTTTTATAAATACTAATACATACGTAATTTTATTCTTAATCCAATGAGTCTTTATGTTATGAACAACAATATGAAAGGACCGGATTTTCATGCTGTAGGTATTTTACGGTGACAATATCGACTCTTTACTTTGTAAACCGCCATTGTCGCAATACGCAACTCGAAATAAGAACTTAATTTTGAGGTTGTCAAGGTTGTTATTGCCACTGCAGATGTAAGTAAGATACGAGTTTGAGAACGTTAACGGTGGATATAGTAAAATTTCTGTCATCACGTCTGGATAGTTTAATACGATGCGCAGCTGCACAAAATTGCACGTCTTACGGCGGCCGCCTGTGAGTAATGCGGATAAAACACAGGCAAAATAATTCGTCGCTGCGACCAATTCAGCGATAAAACGACGAAGAATCTCCTTACTGTTCGGAAAAGTAAAGTATACTTAGAACTAGACCTCAAAATGGATTTATGTTGTCCTCGATTTCCCTAAAAAAGTTCATAGTGGAAATAAGCTCTTTTGAAAAGACACCTCAGTTATTATTAATCCTTAGTTTGTGCACAAATGCCGACTTTCTGCGCTGTTTGTTAATCGTTATTTTTAATGTATTGCTATCGGTGAGAACCTGTGGCTTTTTTAATTCATATTTGTTTCCGAATTGTGTGTGATATTCGTAGCTGATGGTATTCCATAAATAAACTGCTGATCACCCAACAGCGACAGTTTGAAGCTGTCGGCCCGTGGTCGGCCCCAACCACTTCAACCGGTCCGTCTATGTAAGCCCTTAATAAATAAAATAAATAAATAAATAAATATCAGGGGACAATCTTTACACAAATCGATCTAGTCCCAAAGTAAGCTCTAAAGGCTTGTGTTATGAGTACTAGATGACGATATAAATACTTATATAGAGAAATAAATACTTAAATAGATAGGAAACATCCAAGACTCAGGAACAAACATTCGTGCTCATCACACAAATATTTGCCCTTACCAGGGATCGAACCCGAAACGCTTGCGTCGGAGGCATGGTCACTACCAACTAGGCTATCCACGTCGTCGTCGTCGTATTTCTGTAACCAACAGTTTATGCTGCATTCGTAATTAATCAGACCTTCAACAAAAATCAAATAAATCCACTATATATCTGCCTTGGTTTTTTTCGCCGGCCATATTTTCACGTGATGAATTCACTCACAAAATAAAACAGTGGCAAAAAACGCAAATGCGTTTGGGGCCGCGAGGGTTTTTATTCTGAAAGGTTCATTTGTACACGTTTGAGCTGTTATATTTCTTGTCATTTTTATAAAGGATTTCACACAATTTACTACATTGCGGTCGTACTTGCTGTGATTCGCACAGATATTGCAGCCCTAATTGGTTTATTTGTAAGGTAAATCAAGGACAACGATTATATATGTTTTAATCAAAGTCAAAGTCAAAGTCAAACTATCTTTATTCAATTTAGGCTTTTACAAGCTCTTATGAAGGTCAAGGAATGAATCTACCACCGGTTCGGAAAAAAACCTCTACTGAGAAGAGCCGGCAAGAAACTCGGTGAGGTATCATTTTTTCAAATCAGTACACATATAAGTCAACAATGATGTCTACAGTTTTATACAAATCTAAGTATATACCACAGCAGGTACGCTCATCGAGACCCAGGGATCGCCGGTGCAGGTCACGATTTAAGCCAAACGTCCCTGTCCATGACGTAGTCTTTTACTGAGTAATATGCCCTAGAAATAAGAATTCGCTTTACAGTAGATTTGAACATTGTGTCTGTTTGTTCTATTATGTTTTTAGGTATTTTATTGTAAAAACGTGTACAATTTCCTAGAAATGATTTTTTAGTTTTAGCCAGTCTATAAGTTGGTACTTTAAGCTTTCCGGTATTTCTAGTAATGATCATCATCATCTAAAATGATGCAAAAAATCATATCTGAAAAGTTATTTCAAGATTAAATCCTGATCTGTTCAGGGCCCGCGTAGGTCCTGTGCCCAATCTTAGAACGTATATAAATAGTCTGATGATGAAACTGTGATTTTTATTGCATCTAATCAATAAAACATTCATCATCATCATGTTTTAAGAGATCTTTTAAGTGGAGAAATTGCCCTAATTCATTTTCTTCCAATCTACTATTTACTTCTTGGCATTGAAGTTCTCTCTCACATGGTCCCAGTAACTTAATTTAGGTCTTCCTCGTCTCTTCTTCCTTTGATTTCGCCCTCCAGCACCATCACCGTGAGTTTCTGCAAACCATTCTCGTAATAGAAAACTATCGCCCTGTCCCTTTTACTTGTATTGGCGACAAGCAGTATTCCCGATATATTTCGATAACGAGAACGGTTTGCGTAAGACTCATGGTAATGGTACAGTGTTCGTAAAGAAACTGTCGTGTCGTGGTTTCCTCCTCATCATCCCATCATCTTTCCGCTTCATCAGTATTTACTGGATGTTCTTTATAATTAAAAATATATTACCAAACAAATTAACAATAATATTATTAGTTTTAGTCTTCCAAACATTATTTTAGACTATACGGGCATTTGGTCATAAGATACGCCTTATATCTTTGTATAGTTACTCACTCTCTCTTTCTAGTGCTTTTTCCCGTCTTTAATTCGGGGTTCGCTTTGACCACGATCCCGTCGGGTTATTACAGTGGAGCGACTGCCGTCTGACCTCCGTAACCCTTGTGACAGGGGAACCAGACCAACTGGATCATGATTACACATTTAGTACCCAAATGTGCAGGTTTTCCTCACCGTAAAAGCATCAGTTACCGCAATGCACCCATATCTTGTATAGTTACGCAAAAGTATAATATATATGAAGAAGCTTTTGCGCCACGTAACGGCCGACGTGAAGCCGAATGATATTCAAAAGCGCACTTTAAAAAGGTATGTCCCACTTCGTTTGAATATTTTGCGCGACGAACTTTTTCATTTTTACATGATATTAACTCCGCCCTGGCGAAAAGGTATTAGAATATGTGGAGTGTGTTGGTGTTTAATCCTTTTTATTGATATGTTGTGTGTTAATCACAAGCCAAGACATAAAAAATCAACATTACGGACCTAGAATTCCGTGTATCGTGTGGTATTTTTTAAACTGTTGGGACAAATTTTTGTTTGTTGTTTTGTTGTGCCAGTGATTTAACACACATAAATAAGTTAATTAGAGTTTTAGGGCGATTTAAAGTAACTAAAGGTAGGTTAGGTATTAAGAAAGTACTTAGATTATGATTATTAATACCTTAAAAGAAAGGCACGTCAAAAAAGTAACCAAGTAAAATAACCTACTGTCAGCCATGTGATTCTTTAACGTGCGCAGCAGCTGATCAGCGATGAGGGACACATTCAAATTTAGACCAAATGATTTTGTTCTTACAGTCTATAATAATATTAACAATAATAAAGACATTTATTTAACACACATTAGACACAGACAGATAACAAGAAAAGCACAATAAACAATGAACATAAAAAGCTGTGCCGAACAGTGCCAAAGATGCACCTGAGTGGCACCTCAGCGTTATGCCGTGGCGAGCCTCGGCGCCGATTTTCAGTGGCCCCTAGGTGACAGCACGAATAATAAATAATGTCTATAATGAATAGTTTCGTTTATCCGCTGATCAGCCGCTGTGCAAGTAAAATAATTACACAACTGGATGCTTTTTATTTGATATTGAGCTAAGGGACACAGAAACCAATCTATACTATGTTAACAAAATGTTGCTTTGTTTTATCTCTTTCCTTTTCAGGAAAATGCAATGTCTCACAATATCGCTTAACGAATGTCCATTTGCATAGCATTGTATGTTACACAGATAAGACACATTTCGCTTTGTTTACAGTGTAGGTACTTTACTTTAAGCGGCCTTGAATTACGCGTAGTCGAGACATTTACAGATATTTTGACACAAGTTGTCCCGAAAACCGATCGCTCCAACTGAACCGCAAGCTTGATGAATGGCCTACTTTACATCTGATAATTAATTACTTGTAACTCTATCCAAGGCTTAATTGTTTCGCTTCCGATTACGATTTATTGCTGTTGTTGCCCGTGGAATAATATTAAGACTATAAATATTCATTTTCTGCTTTAAATGTTCACTGTTCGAATGAAATACTTATTCATGTTACTCTACAAATAAAATTACGTAAAAGGTTATTGAACCATTTCGGCGGCAATAGAACCACGAAAATTGTACATGTAGTTATTATTTTACAAGATGTAAGGCGGTATTATTGGTATAATAAGTAACAGGAATTCATTAAAAGGCAGCGCAGCGGTCGTTATGATTATCTTTTGGGGAGGCCAGCAGTGGACATCTTTCCGCTAGAATTCTAATGGTGATGATGATAATGACCGTTGACAGATACATTTTAACTCATCCGGTAAAACAGCGAATAATTTGATACATTGAATACTAAAATACCGAAATTTCTTTCCGCAACTTTGTTCCACAAGAACGCTGACTCTATATCATGCAAATAGAATCAAAAACTTTCAAAACACGAGCAAAAGCTCGGAGCAGTGGAATCTGGACGCGTAATTAAAGCGAGCGGAGACGATTCGGCCAACGACGTCTATAAGAGACGGCATAGGGCTGACACTCTTCTGTAGTACAAAAACCAGTAAATGTCGTGGTAATTTTTACCACCTGAATTGGCCGCATAACTTGAAGAGTGTTATCAATCAATACATAAATATAAAACAGTACCGTGACTCACTTATAGACAACCCACAGCCTAAACGGGTAGTTCTAGAGGTTTGAAATTTGGAGGAGATATTCCTTGAGTACCCTAGATGTGCATTAAGGATGTGCATAAAAAAAGGAGGGATTTTTTGAAATTCTATCCCTAAAGGGGTGATAAAGCTGTTGCGGGTCCACTAGTCACTAATAAAGTTTGTTAATTTCAATAATAATATTTGTATTTCTAGACCTGTTCGTTTTAAAATCTGACCACACAAGCTCTGCAACTACTTCTTGATCTTTTTGTCGCCCAATAATAATTGATTTGAATGCCTTAGCATTAAATTTACCTATAAAATACTATAAAATTTTATTTATTTATAAATAAAGGAAAATGAGATAAAAACCATAATGCAACTACGACGGGCTTTGCGCAGATGAGCCTGCTGATAATTTAACTACACTAGTCTTGTCCTAAAGTTGCCTGAAGACGAGTGTTACTTCGTGTTGCTTCACCTCACCTTGCGCAATTTCCATTTGATGTAAATTTTCGGCCCAAGACACACCACACTCGCAGTTCGTCGAGAAACTACAACCAATACTCTTAGGAGCTATAATGCCAATAAAAAGACTTTTGATCATACTTACTTGGTAATTGGTAGGATTATATTTTAGAAAAATGGATCTGAAGGCTTGAATGACACCCGCGGGCATCTCATTAACATGGTCGACCACTAACAGCTCCTCAAGGGCCATGGTTCTCCTCTGCCCGAGCGACATTGACGTTGTCGCCGGTCTTTGGATGATTTGGTATTAAATAAACTTAGCATGTGTGATAAACAACATTGTATGTCACATACAATTGTAAACGTCATGCTATTGTAGCCTAATCACATACGTTTAATTGTCCTTCCATTAGCAAAGGCTTCCTTAGCGTCCTTGTAACACAATCTACTATTACTACACAATAAATTCCGGCAGCCCTGCGGAACTCGCTTACACTTGAATGTCTTTGCAGATGAGTTAAACGCTTGCACGTGACGAGTGCGTTGCTTGTTAGGTAGGTTATAGTAAGTTGTTTGTTAGGACTGCTTGAAAGTTTGTGCTCTTTCTAGAAGTGAGAACTTAAAATGTATGCTCCAAAAAAGAAGTAGGGTAATTTATTTACCGGCCGGCGGCGCGGCTATTATTATTGCTTTGAAGGTTCGTTTTTATAGGTTTACGGTTTCAATGCTGATATTTTTACGCTACTGCGTTATTATTCGGTCATGGACGCATTTTGCTTTCCTCGGGTTTTTTTTATAGATTAAATTTTATTATTGAGGGAGTTGCACACATTAAGGCTAAGTTCAGATGAACGCGCGTCGATGCGCGTTCATCTGAACTAAGCCTTAAATACTTTGTCGCTTGAAATTGATACTTAAAAACAAATAGGTATGTACATTCTTCAATTTGGAGCGACGCGACATGTTAATAATAATAATGCAGATACATTCGACGCTACAATATTCACGCCACTGAAATCCCCCTACAGAAAAACAAGAGAGCATCGCGCCGTCGAACGATCAGTGGATGATTTAAAAAATTTTGACGCGTCTCCTGTCACGGCTTGCCGCGGTGCCATTTGTCAAGTGTAATTCCGGTGTCGAAAGGCAGAGGGCGCGGTGACAACCAAAGAAATGTTTCCCGTAATATCGGCGTGCGACGCCGCGCGACAAAAAGGCAATCGATCACGCCGCTTCCACCTGGGTGGAGATGGCAATCCGAATGCGTGATACGCGTTAACTACCGACGAATCGACATGCAACACAATCAAAAAGGAACCTTGACTCAGCTCTTTACAGCTGAAGCTCCTTTGCACGCGACAGTTATAAACACACGGCTACATTTTACGCGATTCGTCTGCCCCTGCTTTTCGTCCGGGATAATGCTTCCTGTGATATTGGCGTAATATTTCTTTGCGATACCGTTTGTTATCTGCGTTTAAGACGAGGTCGTTTCAATCGATATGTTTGCCGTAAAATTTTCATTTTAGGATCACCTGATTTAATTTTTGAGTACTACCCAGTCCAACAGTTTATTAAGAGGACTGTGAACCTACGGCTGTTCATACAAAAGGTGATAACGATTTCCACCCCTTAACTGTTGACCGATGTTCACCAAGTTTTGATAAGTTGTCAGTAAATAAATTCAGTTTTATTGTACTAATTTCGGCATTATTTGACTTTCTTGATCTTTAAACAAAATTCAAATAACGTATAGACCTAGATTTTTTCTGACTGACAATCTATCAAAACTTGGTCCAAATCGGTTAACATTTGAGGGGTGGAAATCGTTATCGCCTTTTGTATGAAAAGGGTGATTTTTGCCTTTGGTTCCCAGTCCTTTTAATATCAATCAACGTAATGCAGAATTATGTTACAAGTGAATATAATCGTAAAGTTTAAAAATAAATAAAAATTACTGTCACTTGTATAATTTAAACATTTAGCACGACTAACTTAATTTAAATATATTATTAAATTTACATATTTATGCAGATACTGAACTCGGCCAGAGTTTCAATTTGATTTATCTTATTAAAATTCGGTGATTTGACGAAACTTAAGTAGCCTTTTTATCCAACTGCGCAAAGAAACATGGTAAAATATGTTAATATTTGGGTTGATTGCTGACTTAGTATTTAGGTATGTTATAATAATGTAATTTAAGTATGCTTAAGTTAACATTAATTTAATGCTTAGCTCTTTAAAATCGTCGTATTCCATCAAAGTCAGAGTAACTTATTCAAACCACAGCAAACGTTAACCTCTCTACTCGTAGACTTTGTACGAAAACTGAGACCAAAATATACTGGACAGTAAATAGTCGTCTCAGAAGCTTGTCCACGGATCTTGTTCAAACCAATTTTCTTTGAAAGTATTTATTACCCGTGAAAAGCTAGATTTATTTAATGTCAAGGTTCGTAAGTTAGAGTGCGATTCATTATTGATAACTTTAGTAGCTCATATTCACCAAATATTCGCTAAATCAAATAAAAAACGAATTAAACACCTTCTCTGCTGCACTGGGAGTGAAGAAATAGCATAGAATGCGTGCAGATGCTTATCATCCTGGCATGTCGTAAAAGTCGACTAAGGGACGGGTTCTCTCCAACATGGTGGACTATCTGTATGGGCGATGGGCTGATCACCTGTCACCATACGGTTCATCATACCATGTTAGGACTAATTAATCGAACGTGGCCACAAGTAGTCTTATTGTGGCTCTGCCCACCCCATTAGGGATTTCTGGCGTGATGCTATGTATATATGTAGAAACCTTCATTTTCTTTCATAATTTCACAACGTTTTAATATAATGGTACACAGAAGACGTAACTTAAATTTCAACTTTGTAGTCTCAATATTGTCCCAGTTAAATGGCTTTCATAAAGACAGACAGACAGATGGACATGACGCATTTATAAGGGTTCCGTTTTTTGCCATTTGGCTAAGGAATCCTAAAAATCACCCTTAGAACTAAGGCCTCTCGAACATAGTTACGTCAAGCTCCACAGCCCGCATTAACTTTATTAGAATTCCAAATAGCCCGGCGCCCACTAAAATAAAGGGCCACTCCACTCCGTCCCTTCAAAATAAACCTCGGTTTTTTTTTTTTTTCAATTCGTCCAACACCCGAAGAAAAGCCGTGGTGAATTATCTGCGGATCTATCTGAAGACATTCGCGCTTATTGTTTCCTTGACAAAAGGGCGGGATGTCAGTGGCAATTGATCACGTAGCCACCCATTTCTCGGCTGATGCTAAGCGCTCGAACGATTTCAGGTTGACAATTGGAATTAGGAGTTGTTTATTTTTGACCTATAATTGAGTGCAGTGGTAGCACAGGTGATCTGATGCACGGCCACCAAATAGACTAGTGGCTCCGTGAGCTGTAGAACTCGCGACAAATTTATATTTGACGTTGGAAAACTGATACATCGATATAGGTTGGGTCAGTTTACCACCAACGCAAATAAGTTTGTAATTGCAAAAACCTCCATATCTCCGCCATTTTCAAAAGATTTCGAAAAACTGAACCGACAAAAAAGTCTATATAATAATCGAACCTGCTCACAAAATTTCACGAGAATCGGTTGAGAACTGCGGCCTGTAGACGAGAACAAATGGACAGACGCCGGACAGCCGACGGACATCCGCTGGACATACGAAAGCATTTTTGCCCAAGCTGAAACGGAGACGCTTCGCTCGCTCGGTCGATAAGTACTAACGTACAGAAGAATCACTGTCCAACAAAACCGGTGTTTAGTAACGAAAATATGCCTAATCTTGCTATCTCTCTCCGTCGCATAAAACGTGCTCTTTCGTGTACGCTAGGGTTGTCAGTTTTTTATCCGCTTTACCAAACAACACCGAACATCTAGGCTACTTGATGTCGCGTGAATCGGTCAGCGAGCGAGCGAACGGCAACCTATTGCGATTTACAGCTCCGAGCTGTCCGACGGCCGAGTGTACCTAAACCGCAGAGTGAGACTCCCCTACCACGGCCTCTCGAGTAAGGGAATTTTCGGATGTCGATTTATTTACTAGGTACAACCATTTCGATGAAGGAAAATCATCGTTAAGAAACCTGCATTCATCTGCGAAGTTATTCCAAATATGTGTGTACACAGTGGTGTAGACCCCAATCCGCACTGGGTCCGCATGGGAACTACTGCCAATAATGACGGGAGGCCCGTGCCCCAGCAGTGTGATGTATATCAGCTGATGATGAACATTATAATAACTATAATGATTCAGTATTTCTAAAGGCCCCGGCAGAAGGGCGTGAGATATATCCTGCTCACACCTATGCAATACAACATGGCATGGCATCGCACTGCACCGCTGCTGCCGCGCCCGCAATGTGATCGGGCCTTAGTCTTAATTTTGTATGCGTAAGTTGAGTAGCGGTTCTAATTCGTTAAAAAGCACTATAACTCCAGTTTGTTTAAATTGGTTTAAAAACATTTTAGGTTACGTCGGTTTTGCTTAAGGCGATTTCATAATTTCTTATTCTCATTTTGGTTCAAATTTCAGCTCTGAAATAATATTAATCCCGGACTTTTCTAGTGACTTATAATTTACCTTTAAAATAACAGTCGCTCCGAGAGAGGCTTTGTAAATTCTAATAGACATTGAGACTCCGTTAATGTCGATTTGAATGCAAATAAAATAAAAACCTGTCAACCTTATTACTTTTTGAGAAAGACTTAAAGCCATATGACATTATTTTATGATATTATATATTTTTTTAATACAGAAATTCTTTAATAGTTGTTATAAATTATTACGAAAATACGATGAGAAATACAACAAAAATATAACTCCTTTGGATTACGACTCAAAACACATAATTTTTATACTAAAGTTAATTCTACAACTTTCTTAAGTAACACAATATAATCAACAATAGCAGTGTTGCCTACACCATAAGAATAACGACGCGTAATTTATTTTTGTGCTGCAAGTTCAAATTACAAGCAAACGCTGATAAAACCAATATCTAACGTACACATTGGCATCCGTTGATAGTGCAATACCCGCCTCCCCTGTGCCCCCTCTGCCTGCATTTCGCGATGCATTCGTAGAACACGCAACGCGGGAACGCTGGGCCTACAATTGTCTGTGACTTTACTTTTATTTGGCGTTTTTCTAGCTGGTGTGAAGGCTCTGTAACAATATAGGTTTTGGTTTAAAGTGATTATTGCGTTCTGGAACTCAATTGATATATCTAATGAGGTGTTATCATGAAAAGATTTAAGTCTGTTAGCTTGAATGCGTTAACGAATTAAATGAAAATCCTATATATTTCTTAAAAAATTACAGACCTACTTCTCCATAATAACAGCGTGATAAACTGATTAAAAGTATGTCAAAAATAGGCAACACAAGTGTGATATTTAAAAACAAATGAAGCAGTTAAAAAAAATTAAAATAATTAGACGGACGGATTTGCTGGAGGGCGTATTCTTTTTATAATAATATACATTTATGTAAATATATTCCTTTTTTAAATTAGTAATAAGTTGTACATATTTATTAATTTATCTCTTATATATTATGTAGATTAGTTTTAGTTTTAATTTATAATGTTATTGTTAATATTGTATACTAATTACTAATAATAAATTAGTATTCACCGAAAAAAAAATCGGAGGTATATGTAAAATAATAATACTAACCGAAATCCCTGTCGATAGCCGAAACAGCGAGAGTTAGAGTAATAAGGAGAGCAAATATTATCCAGACCTTCATTTTGTGCGCACAATTTAGTTTCTGCGCCAAACACTGCTATGACTGCCTCATTTATACATCTTCAACGCATCTTTAAACATAACTTAATACTACAAAATACTATCTAAAATAACTACTAATTCAGTACTATCTCCACAACAATACATTGCTGCTTTATCAGTGCAAACGCCGAACAAGCTTGCAATCTCGCAGCAATGGAAATCGTTCAAAACGATTTCCCGTAAAAAGTCGTTAGAGAAAGCTCCTCATTAACTGCCGAGGGAAGTCCCGGGCTACAGTCACTGCAGTTCAAATTCTTTGCTAATTATTCAGCAACGTTTATGCTACACGAAATTATACTTTGTGCTTTTGCGTCTAAACTGACATTGTATTGACCGTGTATTTTGTATTTGAGCGTTCTATGTTTGCAATATGTCGACGATATGATAACGTAACCACTTCAACTATCTCGTTCAACAAAGTAAACCTTTGTGGAATTCCATGGATTTTCTTTCGTTTATTAATAATTACGTTTATATAATTGCGGGAAACATTTTGTAACCGTACGTGATATCTGAGAATCCTCGGAAACATACTACGGGTTGTTATCATTTGTGCTTTATATATTTAGGAGCTCCGGTTTGTTATTTGTATCTGTCTTCCATACATCTCTATAGCAACAGAGTGCTTATAAGCATGTATATGAGCGCTATTAGTGGTTAATATTATGCTGATGCTTGATTCAATTTAAATCATGACAACATTTAAAGTCGATTCGTCCTTACCTGTCTTATTTGGTAAACAAGTTAATAACCTCAAAATGTACCTTTCTTGGGTTAAACAGCTATTTTATCGTAGACGTAAGTAAAGCAATCCCACGTGTAAAATTGACACCATGATATTATCTAAAGTATTAGCTTGCTATTGCGTTTCATACGGTGAGTGATGAGATCCGGAGGCCTATTCCCTCATCCCTATCCCATCCCCATTCCTCCCTAGACTGGCAACGCATTGGCAGCACCTCTGGTGTTGCAGATGTCCATGGGCGGCGGTGACCACTTTCCATCAGGTGGGCCGTCAGCTCGTTTGCCAGTCAATCGACATAAAAAAAAATATCCCCGGTTGCTTTATTTACGAAGAAATAGCAGTTTTAGTCAAAAAAAAAAGGTACCTACATTTTAAGGTTAGAAACTTGTTTACCAAATAAGACAAGTAAGTATGAATTTACTTTACTTCGGCAGCAATGAACAAAGGGTACCTACAAAACCTTGAAAGATTTTGCTTCAAATACTCTAGCTTTACAATAACTGAATTGAAGCGTTGAACTTTTAACTCAATTATCGTTGGCTGCACCAGCGTTTACTGTCAAAATAGTCCCAGTTCCTTTAACACTGAGACGTCAGTTATCTCGAACTTACTAACTTATTTAACTCGTTTAACCCGATGTGGCCGGTCGACTGACCGCTGAATGATCGCCCGTATTGCCCCAAAAATATGCTGATTTTGCCCTCACACAAAAAAGCAGGAATTTCGCGACGAATATTTTAGTGTCAGCCTCATTTCATGGGAATTGAGGTGGTACTTATTTTGCCTGAATAAATTGTGCACGGTTCCCTTTGTGTCGCGATTTGGCTCTCGAGAAGTAAGTATTAATATCTTTAATTAATTCTCGCTGTTATTTTTCATAAATCTCGTTTTTATTCTCTCTTTGTGAAATTATACTTATTTTCTCTTAAACGCTCCGGGGGTTTTATTGCATTTTCCGCTACACGTAACTCCACCTTGATATAAAAACAAAGGTTTTGAAATCTCCGGCCTATGAGGACGAACTCTTTCCGACACGTGACGACTTTGTCCTGCCCATAAAAGGAATCGAGTGAAAAATAGATGGCTGCGACGCAGACGCGCCCAAATTACGATTTGACGGCGCTTCGACAATTGGATGCTAGTATTGCGAGATTAGATGCCAGCAAAGTCCCGGGCGACCAATAAGGGTTTCAAAATACTCGTTTTAATAAACATTTTAATGAACTTTATTACGAACACTTGAAACATTATTGTGGTTTTGGATGTCACACTCATAAACTAACATTAAATTGAATTTTGCCCGCGACTCCCTTCACGCAAAATTAGTTTATCGCGATGGCTTCGGTAATAACGCATTTTCCTGCGATAAAAAGTATTAGGTCCGTCTCTATGACCTGTAAGCTACGTCCGTACCAAATTGCAGGATAATTGGTTCAGTAATTAGGCCGTGAAGGCGTAACAGACAAACCCACTATCGCATGCATGAAAAAGTCTAGCATTGCAACGTATGCCACGCATAGGTTTAGTAAAAGATAGACCAATTTAAAATTAAATTGACTGTAAAGACTTGTGGTGCTCTGAGTACTAATATATATTCTGTATCTCTGCACGTACGTAGTAGCGGAAAACCAGATATATCGTATTGTATCAGGGTACACAAAGCCAATTTAACTTCTAACAGTTGCTGCCGCTGGAGATCAATATCGCCCTTCGTAAGGTCAACTTGCGAAGAAAATGATACGAGGAACGGCTAAGTTCGGGAACATAACTAGATAATCAGTTGGCTGGTTCGTAAGGGATCCTAACACAATACGGAGTTTGGGAGTGCTTAGTTATGATAGTTTTATGTCTTTTTCCGTCAAGATTGAAGAAAGAGAATTAACTACTCCCCTGTTTTGCTCTTTTATGATACTTGCTCCTATAAAAGAGGTTGTTGGTCAGCATTTGTTTGGTCATAAACGTATTTGCGTTAATTGCAACGATTTCATGAAAACGGTTAACAGTGATCCATTTCACGAAGCTACGAGTTACAATTTTACATGCAAAAACTGGCCAAACCGATGACAGATACCAGTACCATTACCATGAGTTGCGCAAACCGCTCTCGCTAGCGTAAACTATCGCTCGGTTCCTTTTACTTGTATCGGCAACAAACAACATTTTCGATAGATTTCGATACCGAGAACGGTTTGCGCAAACTCATTGTAAGGGCTCAGACATATACTTGTAGTTTCGTAAAACGGGCGACTGATAGATACAATAGTTTCCAATCAGTGCGACGAATAAACACGTGATATTGAGAGTAGAATAGTTATTAATTTGACTGACGTAATATCATCATTCTCTATGTGCATCTGGGAAAACACAAAGGAATACAACCCCAACTCAGCTAAGATTAATTTATCATAACACCACCTTCGTCTATCTTTGGCCTTCTCTGACCTTTTACCACAATTCGAAGGGAATCATATTCCCGCTGAATTCCGACGTGAATCATAACCGGTTAATTAATACAATGCGATTATCTAAACTCTCATCTTACTGTATCCTTACATTTATGTGTTCCTGTTTAAAATTAACAATTTCTACCTCTGCGGTCCTATGACGCAATACGCGAACACGTAAGAGTAAGGTACCTCACCTACCTTTATGTAATTACATCATACAGGATTAATTATCGTTTTGAATAACTCAGTGGCCAAAATGTACTGGAAGATTAAGTGGGTAAGTATGTACCTAAATCTATTTTGAAGGAATCACCGAGCGAGAATACATATTTAAGGGAATGAAGTGCACTTCCCTGTCGCGATTTGTTTCAAAGCTCCTTTTAGGTAGATATGTAAAGGTAGTGGGTTCTTAAGTTTCGTCCGATCTTCTTGGAAGATAAAACACAGTACCAGTTGTCAGTAGAAGTGATTGTCTGGAAGAGATCGCTACAAAGCGGTTACCGCCTATTGTTTACCTTGTAACTTATTTCTTTGTCTTTTTCCAGTATCTTCCATGTGGTGTTCAATGAACAATATTTGTATTTGTATTGTTAGTAATTCTTTAATTAACATTAATTACGTGTAACGTAATATTTTTTTTTTTTTCAATTTACTGAGTCAACATTCGTTCAGCCAATATTTTTGTTTACTCAACATTTTTCGAAGTGTACTGGAATCAATACTACATACTTCCTGTTCATCTAGTCAATAGAAAATCGCTTGAAAGAACTTTTAGTTAAATTTATACTAAGAAAGTCTCGTAGAAGTATTTGTACACCTGCATCGTTCAAGATGCATTGTCAATAAGCTCTGCTCTTGTTGAACTTTGGAATAATGTCTAAACTTCCAAGGTTCTTGGAAGTTATAACCGACCCGCGCCCTATCTTGATGGTTTCTGCGATGCATATTGCGTAACTATGCTTCTATTAATCAGGTCGAGGGGTAGAACCGTTTCAATTCACACAGATCAAGAACAGCAAGTCACGTGCCAAAACACAGGCGCCGTTGTCGTCCATGGCCTCTATTCGGCACACAGACCATAATAATATATCCAATAGATTCCGCATAGCTGGGCAAGCCGACCCCCGCTGCCAGCATTAGAGTCAAAAAACTATAACTGAAGGGGGCACGAGCAGACTAAGGGAGTGTATAAACCTTGAACGCACCAATTACAGCGCTCTAAAAACCCCTCGCGCCCCGTAAGTTTGGCAGCTTTATTTGTTAGGTCATCCATAAAGTACGTCACACGTTAAGAGGGAGGGAGGGGGTCGACGAAGTGTGACATTGGGTGACAAGGGGTGAGAGGGGACCTAGGTTTCGTGACATCACATTTCAAAATCTAATACATCTAAATAAGTGTTAAAATGCTAAATTTGAACTATTAACGAAAATCTTAAAAATTGTTCCAACTTTATCTGTGTAGGTTGTTAAATTGTTTTGTTGACGAGTTCACACACGCTTTACTAGTGTCACGCGCCGGTCGCGTTTTTTCGAAGGTTTGACTTGATGTTGATTTTATTAAAAAATAATTTAAATGGAAATAAAACTAATTTCGGAATCGCTGTTTTAATTTAAAAATTTCTAGATGCAAAATTGCAAAATATGTGACGTGTAGTGTGACGTGTCTTTAGGATCTTTCGTCTTATTTGGACGAGTTAGAGATCACAGGCGCTTATTCGGAGAGGTCTATGTCCAGCTTTGGACTAAAATATAGGTACTATGATGATAATGATGATGCTTTAATAGCGCTTATTTCTCTATTGTATTTACCTCCGCAAATTCAACGCGTGGGGAACTACTACCCGGTCTCACTATGAGAGACCGCAGATGATGAAGGTGATGATGATGTTTATGATAATGATGACGATTTGCCTTACTGTTTCTAAACTGTATACCGCACATGTCTCGCAATTAATGGTCGCAAACTGATAGCCGTAATGAAAACTATCATAATGCACGTGAACTACTATTAATTACTGTTCAGGCTGATTCTTGCTTCTTCTTGATTCTTCGTGGCTTTCAAACATGAGCAATACCAGCAATACATACAAAAAGTCACGATACTACACGGAAATCCAATAGACATGCATGGACGAGATCCCATTAGGGATAAGTTCGCCTTTGTACACTGTTCTTGTCATAATGCAGAATTGTTTTCATTTATGTGCAATAAAGAGTTTACATACATACATACATGCGGTTGGTTATATAACTTGGTAAAGTTATTTAACTATCTCTTCTTTTTAACCCTGCCTGGAAGATATCGCTACTTAGCGATAAGACCACCTATTAAACCGTAGAGACTAACGCCTTGTTATTTACCTACTGAAGTTTACGGTTATTTTCTAACATATTTTATTTGATGTTCAATAGAAGAGATATTGTTGTGTTGTAGTCAGCGCTCTTTTTACATTGGGCGAGGTATACCTATTGTATTGACGACGCGGATAGCCTAGTTGGTAGTGACCCTGCCTCCGACGCAAGCGTCCCGGGTTCGATCCACGGTAAGGGCAAATATTTGTGTGATGAGCACGAATGTTTGTTCCTGAGTCTTGGATGTTTTCTACGTATTTTAAGTATATATTTCTCTATATAAGTTATGTTATATCGTCATCTAGTACTCATAACACAAGCCTTTAGAGCTTACTTTGGGACTAGTTCGATTTGTGTAAAGATTGTCCCCTGATTTATTTATTATTTATTATTGTTAACATCCAATAATCAACATTGTTTTCAGTGCCACTGAATAGGGGTCTATTTCTTTTAAATAAATCTTTGTTACCGTACTCACCGGTGAGGCTAATTTGAGTCAGTGCTTGTAAAATCCATATTCGTGCGTATTTTCGACATTGGCCGTATTTGACGCAGCTCTACCAAGCTCGTAGGTACCTAAATCCGCAAAATGCCTTCGAGAGCGCGGATCAATTTATGATTGTCGAGATAAATGAGGGACGAATTTTGCTAAGGGAATAACATAGCAGCGGGGTTGACACAAGGATAAGTTAAACCGTCTTATCTCTAAGTGCGTCTCTCTCACACTAGTGCCGGTGAAAGAGAAGTCAGAGAGACTAACCGGTGAGCTTAACTTGACCCGTTAGAGCGAATAAACTATATGTTTATGCGTGTCTTTGACCATAGTCGTTTGACGCAACCGGCCACGGACGTAGATACCTAACTCCGCATAATGGCTATGAGCGCGCAGGTCAATTTATAATATAATATATATTTATTTAAGAGAAGAAAGGAGCTCGAGATTTGTTAAAGACATCACGCTGTAGAACTGACACAGAGTTTTCACGGACTCTGTACGAAACAAAATATTCATTCGGCGAAAGAAACGTCATATAAATTAACTGTCATGCTGACTATCGAATAAATCTCGGGGTCAAATCGTTCGAACACTCCCACGCTATTCGCTCCCTTTATTGTGTTCGCAGAGACAATAAAATAGGAATTTAAAGTGAGATTTACAATGTGGTAGGTCGAATACTCACGAATAGTCCCTAGGGAAAGATCTCATGGCATTGTATGAATAATGAACGTGCTTCTAAAATAGAAATTAGAATTCCACTGGAGGAACGCAGAACACCTGGTGTTTTGGTTATTGCATCTTGGGTGCTGCGATCTGCAGCAGTATGCTATTCTATCCTATCATACTTTATTCCTCAATTTCGATTTCTCTATGAATTCGTATATTAAATAAGTGATATTGAGAACATATTTACATGTAAACGGGACTTAATGGCGTAACGATGTTTCGACCGTATTGCAACGGCTGTGACGTCGAGGTAAATAATAACATTTAAGTTACGCGATTAAGTCCCGTTTACATGTAAATATGTGGTTAAATCGCGAAAGTTTATAACAATCAATTGATATTGAGAAATAAACAAAATCAAAACAAATTCACGCAAATGGCTGGACGGATTTGATTAAAATTTCACAGACTATTAGACCATTACTTAAGATACTTTTCATCCCCATCTTACGAGAACATTGTCGCAGGCATAGTTAATACACACTTCAAGAAACAAAAATTGTCCCTCCCGTCACCAAAACTTAACGAAAACGACTGCTTAATTTTACGTTGTCTTCATACAGGCCAAAACTATGCCTTATGGCCTACATGCGGATATAGTCCAAGCAAAAAAGTCAGGCCTCAGGGTCCTTAGCTTTCGGGAACACGAGGGGACAGTTCTGAACCTAAACGTGTGTATTACCCAGTTGGACTTATTACGCAAAAAAATAAGAATCCAACCCCTATGACAAGCCTGAACTGGATCCTTTTGTGACATCGTTGTTAACTTATATGACTGTTTTGAAAAAATTATACCTCACCAAGTTTCTTCCCGGCTCTTCTCAGTTGAGGATTTTTTCCGAACCGGTGGTAGTTTAATTCCTTGACCTTCATAGGAGCTTGTAAAAGCCTGCATTGAATAAAGATAGTTTGACTTTCACTTAGACTTTGACTTTTTGCGTGACTTCTAAATAGTTTTGCTAAAGCGCGTTCCGTTTTGCTATAGTATAATTCAAAAAAGCTACTCAAATTGAGCTTTAATTAAAGTCACGTTTCTGTATAGGTTGACAGCTAGTTGAGGCACATTTAACTACTTAATATCTAGTCAAATGCTTAAGTGGCATTTCTGAATTCCACCATTAGTGCCATTTTCAATCCTGTACAGCGCTTCTATTTGGGAACGCTAAGTGATGTTGTAGCGACTCGCGAGCGACATTTCTCATCTCACTCCGCACAACGCGTAATGCGTACGAGCGAGATGTGAGTCTCGCTCGCGGGTCGCTGCAGTATCACTTAGACGTTCCCGAATAGACACCCTGACTTTCATAGTAGCTATCACGTCTAGTTTGTAAGTACTTACTGTTGCTGTGATACACTTTACGACCGTGTCGTCGCGTCCGCGCCTCGCTCGTCTGCGATCACAAACCGACCTTAAACGTTTATCCGGGACCTATAGTTTGCGATGTGCAATTCCGTTTCAAATAAAACAGGAATATTTTACGGCGACGCCGATGTTAAACATCAGTTAACGCAAAACGCTACGCTCCGTGGAGATCGAACAAAGGAATTTTATTAAGAAAATTTTGCGAGTCCTAAGTTTTTTCAGCAGGTGTTAAGTATTTCTTTAAAACTCGTATAAGAAAGTAACGCTGAGTTTCTTTGACCTGTTGGCAAATTGTTTCAAAGTTAAAATACGTGTTCAATTTAGTAACCAGAGCCTTTCTAAATCTTTTCGGTTTAAAGATTCAAGTAAGTTTTAAAACCTTACAAATGCACATGAAAATCAGATATTCGTATGTAACGAAGATTTATTTATAAAATTTAACGAACCGAATAGTTTTTATTTTCCATTTCTAAGTTATTCTCTAACAAACCTCGGCGCTCATCAAGACCGACAATCATAAAATGACCCGCGCGCTCGTAGGAATTACGCGGAGTTAGGTATCTACGTCCGTGGCCCGCTGCGTCGAAGTTCGTCCAAGGTTGAAGACACGCACGAACATGCAGTTTATATGCACTGACGGGTCAAGTTAGGGTCGCCATTGAGATCATGAACGAAGTTTTATTTAATAGAATCACACCCAGCTGGGTGCCAAAATTTCTATATGATTTGTTCGCTTGGCAGACCTGAATTGTTCGATTAATGACAATGTAAAGAATTACAGAAAAATAGTCTGCCACCATGGTAGCGCTGCGTTTTCAATTGACAGCGTTACACAGATTTAAAAAAAAAAACGGTGCGCAAAATCATTTGTTCGTGTCTACTTCTTGGACTGATGGTCAGAATCATCCTCAAAACGTGCAGGGCTCTGTTTTATAACGGGACATAGTTGCAAAAATGTAAACGAAAAAAGCTATACTAAATCATTTGTTCGTCGTTCTTGTTGCGTTCATTCGATTCATTAGGACTCCCAGAATAGTAAAAAGTAGTTAGGAGACGTCTAGGTCGCTGATTTGAAAGTTGTAATTCAAAAACCCAAGGACATACGACTTTTATTTACTGGACCAAATCGATTTGTATTCACATAAACTTTCATCTCTATCAATATGAAAGACGAACAAATCATATACCAAAATGGCACCCAGCTCCCTAACTATCAAAGGAGGAAATGGCGTTCAATACAACTGCGTTGAAAACTAAGTTCGTCATGGTAAATATTTAAAACTTTATAAACTACGAAGCTGTATTACCGACGTCTTAGTTCTTATGACGTTTAGACAGAGTCTTATTTTGCCTGATTCATCACTGTCTTTAATTGCTCGCCAGGAGCTACAAACCAAAAAATCAAAACGCATGAATCAGCCAATAATGGACCTATCTTCAATGTAATAAGACCGCCGATGTCGGCAATATTTACCGAGTGTGCGATGGTGTCATTTGACACCAAAAAGTGAGCATCGGGAATATCGCGTTGGGCAGTGCCTTACTATATATTTCTATGATCAGACCTCTATGGTGGGATTAACTAAACTGCACAGCTCTGCGTCAGCAACGAGAAACACAATACATTTTAGATCTAATGGCTTCGTATTTAAAGTCTAAATTAAAAATGACGTTCGTGGCTGACATAGCGCTGCAAACGTCCCCAAACGCACAGGCAAGTGGCTTGCTTAGCGCCTAGAGCCTTGGCTATAAACAAAAGTTCTAGATTCCTCGGCACCAGCCACACTGCGCGTTTGGCGTTTTCAACAGTCACCTGACTCGCTAGGCTGTAGGCGGCAAGCAAGCATAGGTATTATTACAAACTCGAATTTATTATGTTTCATGTCCTGCCTAAACTTCCATAGCACAAACCAACATTTTTTATAAGTAAATTCTAATGCAACTACATATACGATTACGAACGATTAACGTTAACTTACGTTAAACCTTCCGAAAGGTAACGTTTAAACGTATAACGAAGTTAACTTTTTTAGTAACGGATTTGCGATTAACGAAGTTAATTATTTGATTAACAGTGCCCAGTTATGATGGTAGTGCCTCCATTATTTTTACGTTAGCTGGAACGCTCTGCCGGTGAATTAATGATGAGAGCCCTTTCACCGCCCACTCTTTATTTACAATATTTACTTACCAAGACCCTCTTTCGTGTTGGACAAATCCAAACAAAACGACGACAAGCCATAATTAAAAAAATATAAGATTTACTTTTATTTTGTGAGTTCCGTTAAATCATACTCTCAGCAGAAATTGTGTATTTTTCCGGGATGAAAAGTAGCATTTGTCTCCAGCTCTCCAACTGTCACTATACATACGAATATAAGAATTACACAAGTCCATTGTTCCGTTTGCACATACAAAAGGAAAAAATAAATAAGCACAAAAAGAAAGTTTTCTGAATAATTCTCATTCGTCCGTCAGTTAGATTATCAAAAAATATTGAACACGTATTTTTTGCTTTATTAATTCAATCAAAATTGACAAAGATAACGCGCATCAAAGTTCGGGTGTGGGGACTTGTGTGCAAAGTCGTGACGTCACACGTAACTTCAACGCACTATATCTTCGTCATTTATTGTTCAATCTTTTCTTATAATAATGTAAATGACGGACTAATTAGAATTTTTCAGAAAACTTCCTTAATTCTTATATATTATAAAAAGGATTATAAGAAACCGAGTAGTAACAAACAAATGTAAACAACAAACAAAAAAGCCTTATTTATTGTGCAAAATTAAAAGGTAGGTAATTAAATTTTGTCCGGGGTCAGAGCAAGCACTTCCACCAATAAATCTCTAAAGTGCGCAGCGGCTGATCAGCAATGAGGGAAACATTCAAATTTGGACCGAATGACTTCGTCCTTACAGTCTAAATTAATAGTTTTGTTCATGAGCTGATCAGCCTCTGCAGAATTCGACGCGTTAAAGAATCACACCTCTAAACAAAAGCAATTTATTGCCTATCTCCTTGGCCTGTATTGCGATAATTAGTTGTGTGGGTGTTCCGAATTGTGAATAGACCACTTGATTAATGTTAAACAATGAGAGTTTATGTCAGCAGAAATCAATTCTCCAGAATTCCAAATTACGAATAACGGAAGACTAAACAAAGTTTCAACTGAAGGCTACGTATTGCGAAACTTCTTAATAAAGTAAAGTTTAATCTGCCTTTTAGACTATTTTGGAACAGTTTCGTCACTTGTAATTGGCGTCTGATCCTAAGTAAAGATTGAAATCTAGGTCGCGCAATTAATTCGGTTTGCTTTTAAACTGATTAAATAAGTACTTAACAAAATGTAGTAGGTATAATAAGATAGCTGCTTGCAAAAGTGTTATCTTTTTGCAAACTTCAAATCCAATTTCGGATTTATGACAATCTGCTAGTTAAGTTTAAGATTGTTTAAAAAGATCTCATCTCTAATCTTTTAACCTAATTAAGGTTATCGGGAATAGATTATTAAGTATTGATTTATTTATTTGGTACAAAAGGTTACGTTACGTTATGGTTACGGAGATTCACGGATGACGTAGAGAAATCGGATGGCGGAAGCCAAACCTAGTGCGTAAACTAACATAGAAATAATTCTACGACTACTCCCGACCGTATTTTCATGGGTTCGGAACGGATATGGATCGAAAGTAGTGCGTAAGCGCTCTAATATTTCTTATCTGTCGTTGGCCGTGGTTTACCAGCTTACCTGATAGCGATTCATCAAACGGAATTTAAGTGATGTTCAATAGTTAATTCAAAGTATTTGAAGTATAAGGAAGTCAATATTAATACCTAGATTAGGTAATCAATTGAGATGTTTATATATTTCTTTATTTTTATTATTATTATTATGACCCTTAGAGGCTTCATACATCTCTAAGTCACTTAACTTGTCCAGACGCGGAGACTATACATCTATCTCCCTTATTCGTTATTTATTATAATTAATTTTTACCCATTAGGATTGTTTGCTGCCCTTTTCATGTGTTAGTTTTAGTTAAAACTCTAATGTAAAAGTTGGGAAAAACAAGAATTACTGCTGAGTTTCTTGCGGCGTTTCTTCTCAGCAGATGTCACCTTTCGAAGCGCTGGTAGCTTCAGACATGTAAACGAGCCCATGTGGCCTACTTGCAAAATAAATATTTTCATTTTCATTTCCTTAGAGTTTCATATGCAAAAAGCGTTTCTAATAAAACAACCCAGCTATTGTGGCATATTTTTTTGATCCTAAATAAACTTTGTCCGCCTCTCACAAACACCTCAAAGATTATCTTGCGTAACTTGAATATTCTTATTATTCATCTTTTCGCCCGAGACTACAAAGAGTAACGGGCCTGTTCTAATTGACAGGCTGATTCTGAAGAACTTGAAGGGCCATCCACGAGGGGCCGACGCGACGCGACGTGTTCAATCGCTTTGACAAGCCGACTGACTTCGATTCGACTTGTCAAATGCACTCGAATAAGGCCTCTTGTACATTTTTATACTAGGTACAAGGAAGGTGTTTATTGGCAGAATCATTATTATTATTTTGGTTAAGCATAGTTTCATCTCAAATCCTGAAGTTATTTTATCGAATAATCATTTTACAGAGTTAAGTTACGCAAAAAAGAGGCCGAAACATTATAACAAGAAAAAACTGGTCATGTGCAAGTAGGACCTACGCTCCGAGGGTTCCTTACTACGTGAATTTGGCATGGTCTCAAGCAATCAATATAGACTTTATTATTAATGTCCTACGTATAGGAACTCTGACTGTTGCAATTCAATTGGCAGATTGTTAAGCTGCAAACGTAATTTTCTGGTTTGATTGTAATAATTTTTTTACATTTCTGTACCAGAATACCATTAAATTGATATTAGTTGTTTAAGTATGGAGTATAAACTAAAATCAGGCCAAATTTAATAGCTGAAACTTAAGCCGTTTTGGAAATAAATCTGGAACAAAATTGGTCTAAAATCTACCAATTTTTAGCGTATCAATGCATGTATTTTTTTTTTGCTATAGTATTCATGCCGTAACAACACATATTCTGTGAAAATTCAAACTTACTACGTCTTACCGTTTTGCTGAGCTAGAGGCGTACGTTGTAGGCTCGGTAATAGGGTCCCGTTGATCCCTTCGGGTACGGAACCCTAAAAAGAAAAGGTCCCAATACGTTGTTATTGTCATAAATGCTTATAGATAGCATTAGCGGTTGCCTTTGTAGATGTTATTTTTAATTGCCGCCACCATTTTCCATTTCGTTGGCTCGCCAAGTTTCATTTGTTACAAGTTCAGAAGTTCTCGTACTTTTTGCGAACTTCTAAACGTCTAATAAAAACAAAACTTTCGCCACAAACAAAGAAGAGCTAAATTGTTTTAATCGCTTATGTTCAAGCTTTGGCTCAACTTCACTTGTTCGTTCGTTTGTTCGTCTGGTTTGGGTCAAAAATATTAAAAAAAATAGTTTTCATTTGATTGGTTTCAAATTAGCATGCGCATTGCACAGCATAATTTCTATGACAATAATATTTGATATTGGTTATACTGTAGGCATTAATATTAATATATATATTTTATTTGTATTTTAGATATGTATGTATATTTAATAAATGATATTTATTTAGGTTTATTATAAACATATAAGTCTTTTGTATATTGTAAAATATACACCATAGCGTGTATTACTGTAGTACTGCTTACGGTATAATTCCTCCTGCACCATCCTTAACATATTTCTGTTTGGCCTAGTGGTTGACTGGTAGAGAATGCCTTTTGGTATTAAATCCGCCATTTGTACAATCGTATATTGTGCAATAAAGTTTAAATAAATTCTACAAATACTGTTGTCTCAGCACTTTCACAATCCGAATTTCAAATTCTTACTTTTGAAAAGCAATGACGGTTATTTCCGGAGATATATTACAGTGTAATAATATAATAATAATAATAAATAATGATAATAAAATTTGTTTTCAAAGTTATCAAAGTTACAAGTTACAATTTAACAATTTTCTTAAGCTATAATTTGTCCTTAACGCTAATATCCGACGGGCCCCAAACTAGGCTGGGCCTGTATCTTGGTAATAGAGTTGTACATAAGTCTCTCTTAGGTTGAAATTCATATTACTTCTTAGACATGCCAATGCAACGTTAAAATAGACAGCCATAGTCTGTCTCTGATGGACTTAATCTGTGACATATTTTTGCCGCTAACTATAAATATTATGCGCAGGAACATCCTATATCTCAATTATAGCTATATCTAGACTTAATTTTTTTTATGTCAATCGACTGACAAACGAGCTGACGGCCCACCTGATGGAAAGTGGTCACCGCCGCCCATGGACATCTGCAACACCAGAGGTGCTGCCAATGCGTTGCCAGTCTAGGGAGGTTACTTTACGCCGATATTCTGTGAGAGTGTGGTACTACCCCGGTCGAGCCGGTCCATTCGAACAGTAATCATCTAGTGAGGATTACTGTTTGGCAAAATGCCATCGATTCTTCTATTACGTTCATTTTACACCTCGAAATGTTTACCAATTCTTTACATATGTGACTGATGCTTAAAATAAAGTCGAACCTTTTCCTGCGAATCCTACAGACATAATTGAATATTTAAATGCACAAAGCAATTAGGATTGCACTGAAAATAATAGAAATTCTGCTCGAAAATGCAAAGATGAGGTAAATATAACATTCAAATTAATTCAAACCAAAATAACTAAAATCGCTGAACTTTCCTAAATAAATAATGAGTTTGCATAACAATCCGGTCGTTCAACCTACTGAAATAATTTAATTGGGTACTCTTCAATTACTTACTCAGTGTGCTGGTTCCCAAATTTTTATTGTAATAGTTGTAACGTTCTTTCGTCGTTTTTAAAATGTAAAATGATTATACAAACAATACCTTAAGGGGACTGTGAATCAACGGCAAAAATCACCCTTTCCATACAAAAGGCGATAACGATTTCCACCCCTTAAATGTTGACCGATTTTGACCAATTTTGGATAGGTTGTCAGTCAAACAAAAATCTAGGTCTATACGTTTTTTAAATATTAATTAAAGATCAACAAAGTCCTATAATCGCCGAAATTAGTTTTATATGAGAATACTGAAACAACAATAAAACTGATTTTATTGATTAAAGTGAAAAAACTGAAACCTAGATTTTGTTCTGACTGACAACCTATCAAAAATTGGTGAACATCGGTTATCTTTTAAGGGGTGGCAATCGTTATCGCCTTTTGTATGAAATGCCACTCCTCACATTCCTCTTAAGTGTCCGATTTTAAACATATCGTCTGTCGTTTGACAGAAGGATTCATAAGATTTACTCACATTTTATTAATATATTTTTCCAAATGTTGACAATGTTTATAATATCTACATGAGCATATGAGAGTATACTAGCTTAAACGAACGCTTGTTTCAAGCTTGGTAGCTTAGCTTATTATTTAACAAAAAACCGGCCAAGTGCGAGTCGGACTCGCGCACGAAGGGTGCCATTATCTAAGAAAAAAGCAAAAAAATCACGATTGTTGCATGGGAGCCCCCTTAAATATTTATTTTACGGCAACGGAAATACATCATCTGTGAAAATTTCAATTGTCTAGCTATCACGGTTCATGAGCTACAGCCTGGTGACACACGGACAGATGGACGGACAGCGGAGTCTTAGTAATAGGGTCCCGTTTTACCCGTTGGGCACGGAACCCTTAAATAGGAATCAAGGCAATGAGTTGACAAATGTTATTTTCCTCGTTTGAGTAAGTAGGTGTAACCACAGAAGCAGGCAGATTTACCTTATATTTATTGTTATTATGTACATCATGAACAATTATCATTTTTATCAACATTATAGAAACCTTTTTATTCCGTATCTAATCTACCCAAAGATATAACTCTCAGTCGTGAATAAAGGCCATCCGTGGAACCCGAAATGTGACGCAACTTAATTTTTCATGTCATTAAACAAAGACTCGTATTACGCACACCGTTACATTCGGAGTCTCCTCCCCCCTCAATATCCTCTTTTCCCCCAACGCTGAGTACCTTCATCACAAATTCAAACGCAGTTTAGTCATTATCACGTCACACCTGTTGCCAACGGGGGCTGTTTTAAGAAATTCCAAGGCACGCCAAGGGATGTCTATTTCGTGATAGAACACCAACGCTGCTTAAATGTTGAAGCTTTCCAAATAGATAATGGGGCCAATTCGAAAGTGTGTTCGCTAAATTTAAAAGACGCTAAACTGGAAATAGAAAACGTCAAACTCGATTTTAATGGCCTGGCTCTATACAAAATTGAGTTTGACGTTTCTTATTTTAAGTTTAGGAAGTTTTAAATTTAGCCGACGCCGTTTAGAATCGGTACACTTGCACGTTCTCCACAAATGACACCCCATTTATTAAAATCGGTCCAGTAGTTCAGGAGCTAAAGTTGAAAATTCGATTTTAGGTCATATAGATACATAAATACATAGACTGTTAAATAGACAATAGACTTTGAGTTCGCGCACTCGGGGAAAAAGAACGGAGTATTTCAATTTAAATAAACTCTTATGCAGCATGTCCTCATGTAGGTAATGTTTTCTTATCTAAATATGATTATTCCGCAATCAAATTATGTTCTAATAAAGCTTGTCTAATCATAATAACCGTGATAATTACACATGCTATTTAAATTATAGTTTATTGTCCCACGGTTACCGTAAAACAAAATTACACAGACCTTCACAAATACGTTTCGTCTTTTACAGACGAGCGGCTCGAAAATATACGAACTAAACGTAATTGATAATAATATATGTCCCGTAGTAAAAAATAAAACCTTATTCTGCACAAAAATAATATACGCTCGAAGAACGAGGCACCTACCCTTCCCGTATATGTTTTACGAGAGTATGATGTAATTTAATTTTGGCCCTCTGAGAATCTTATAATATTTCAAGTTATTTTCGTTTCATGCTAGTAAATTACATGACAACGATAAAAGCACTTAGGGAGTTCGAAATTCTGTATGATTCGAGATAAAATCTAGACAGAAATTTTAAATATGGAGAGCTATGCTCGGAGTATCTTTGCGAAATCGAATTAGAAATGAGGAGGTCCTCAAAAGATCTAGAGTAACCGACATAGCCCAAAGAATTGCTAAACTTTGTAGGCGTGTTTCCTGAAAAATTCTAATCAGTCCGTCATTTACATTATAAAAAAATATTGAACACATATTTTTTCTTTCGTCAGTTAAACAAAAAATGACGAAGTGACGTCATGAGCCCCCACCCCCGAACTTTGATGCGGGTTATCTTTATCAATTATGCTTGATTTGATAAAGCAAAAAATACGTGTTCAATATTTACATACATACATACATACATAGCATCACGCCCGAAATCCCTAATGGGGTGGGAGAGCCACAAGACTACTTGTGGCCACGTTCGATTAATTAGTCCTAAGATGGTATGATGAACCGTATGGTGACAGGTGATCAGCCCATCGCCCATACAGATGTTGGAGAGAACCCGTCCCTTAGTCGACTTTTACGACATGCCAGGATGATAAGCATCTGCACGCATTCTATGCTATTTCTTCACTCCCAGTGCAGCAGAGGAGTAGATTAACTTAATTCGCCATGAAGAGTGGTCATAGCGGGGTGAAAATAACTGAACAGGTGCTGATGTGGTTTTCACGAAAGAATAAGAGCCGTTAGGTATATTGTGTGATTTAGCCTATTTGTGTTTGCCACTGCTGGGCAAAAGGAAAGGAAAGAGACTTCCTTTGCAATGACTTTCCATGTGTTGCGTTAATATGTTCCCCGCCTCGCCGCGACGCTCTCAAGTGGCAATTTCAAATGGGAAAAGCTGATTTTTTCATATAAAAGCGCTCCAGTTGCCATAATGCGGCCAATGTAGAAAAACCCCAGAGAAATGGGGAAATTAAACGTACACACCGCACGATACGGCGCCGCGCCGGCAGTTGCACTCCGCTTTTATTGCATTCTGAACTTTATTGCTACGTGATAAAAGGAGTGTTGGATTAGAATTGTGGAACAATGCTCAAGCAGACATAATGTGAAAATCAGTCGTATATTTTATTTTTATATCTTATCGTTATATTGTTCTAGCGTAAATTGATTTAAAAATCACCTTCCTTGGATCGCATGATTATTGTTGTGAATAATGTAATGTTGTGCATTATGCCAATCTAACCACAACATATGCAAACAATGAAGATCAGCAATCATCGAATTATAATTCATAATTCATAATTCATTTATTCGCTTTACACATGGTACATAGGTCTTAATGTTATAAAATATGTCTAGAATCACATGTCTAACCATTATTGGCATGCAAAATTTTCTTAACTAAAACTATACCAACTATTAAAATTTATTAGAATATATAACGCTGATGTCAAATTATACAGTAATAACGTACGAATGTCATGTCGATCAAAGTTAAACCCACAAATATTAATTAAATTTATTGTAAATATTCCTTTACCGAGTAAAATGTCCTTTCTTTGAGCCATTGGAAGAGCTTGATTTTGAACCTATTAACTGATTATTAATTTATACGAAACTTATACGAAATCATCATTATTAACTTATACGAAATCATCATTATGGACACCAAAAACTATGCGATATAACAGCGCTGAGATTATTTAATCTTTAAAAGCGAGCAATAATCAGAAACTCGAGCGCTATCAGTATTGATAAATGCAGCTTGTTATTCCATGCTGTCGCCCATCTTGTTTATCGGGGCTCTAACAAGATGGCGTAAAGTAACAGGTTCATTATTTGCCAGCCAAGTCCGTGCCGAACTAGGCCAATCATTGAACCACAATGCTGATCACTTCGCCCGTTCCACTAATGTTCGGGGACCGGAGGACTGGCAGGGAATTGTCTGCCGCATTTGGATCGATGGGTTCTGTAAACTCATGTATTTCAGTCGTGTTAATGATAGCGGTGATCAATTTGATGACGCGACCCCCATTTTTGACATGCCAATTAGCAGAAGACTTTAACAACTTACTCAATAAATCCTTATTCATTGTCTATTTCTATTGAGAGTAGTAAGAACTACATAGAACTAGCCTTTCCTTGTAAATTCGTCTGCGTGGAACTCGTGTATTACACGCAGCGCCATCTATCGAGGAGAAGCATTCCTCGTATTTCCTGAATTTATATTCCTGAAAAGCCCTCCAGGATATCAGGATAAAAAGTATCCTATGTCCACCTCCATATAACGCACTGCATACTGTGCCTATTTTTATGGAAACGTGTTAAGACGTTTGGCCGTGAAAACAAAACAAACAAACAAACACACTTTCCTATTTATAATATTAAATACGGGGGACCTTTCATAATATTTGACAACTGCATTTAGTATTTAAACTTTGACTATAACCGCTCTCTCTACAAGGGGATTTTTCTTCGAACAACAACGTTGGGTGTGAACCCTACGGCAAAATGTGGGCCCATCATTTGTGATTCCCCTCAATGAAGTGGCTCACCAGTCCACCACTATGCCTCATCTTACATATATAACACGCAGGGAATTCAAATAAACTAATGCTTTGTCAATCCGTGAAGACAAGTTACGACAAGGTACAACGACGCGGTTAGCCTAGTTGGTAGTAACACTGCCCCCGAAGGGAGCGGTCCCCGGTTCGATCCCCGGCAAATATTAGTGTGATGATCACGAATGTTTATTTTTGAGTGCAGGATATTTCCTATGTATTTAAGTATTTATTTGTCTATATAAGTATGTGTATATCGTCGCCTGGTACCCATAACACAAGCCTTTAGAGCGGTTCTTAACCTTTTAGTGATGAAGGAGCATTTGATATTTTTTTGTCTTGCCTTGGACCACTTACTTACAGTAAATGAAAATTAATAAAGGATTGCTCTATCGATTTTTCACTCGTAGTGCAAATCGCGCCACGCGGCCTTGTGTCGACTCATTGTTACTTATTTAATATTTTTCCTATGGCTTCGCGGACCACAGGTTAATAACCTCTGTTGTAGAGCTTACCTTGAGACTAGATTGATTTGTGTAAAGATTTTACATTGATTTTTTATTTGTTTAAGTGAAGAAGCGTTTAAGACCTGAGTTTATCTACTATATAAAAATAAGTCGGGTTTTCCTTCCTGACGCTATAACTCCAGAACGCACGAACCGATTTCCACGGTTTTGCATTCGTTGGAAAGGTCTCGGGCTCCGTGAGGTTTATAATAAAGAAAATTCAGGAAAAATTTCAACAGAAAAGCGGGAATATCTTTTTTCACATACAGCGCCATCTCTGATACATAGCTACACCAAACGAAATGTTACATAAAACGAAGCCATCTGGTGGCGAAACGGAGTTCGCCGGGTTTGCTAGTACAGTTATAAAAAACATAAATGAATTAACTGAGCTTCTACGATGTACATCACCGTAAGTACACCAAATGTAGTCTTGAGAAGCAAGGTCTCTCTACAACGCAAAATTTCTAAGCTTAAAAATTTCACTTGAGGCCGGCTGATTTGATTTTTGGCAAATAAAATGTGCAAGCCTAAGTTTTTACATTCCAGAAAGTGATTTAGATCTATATTTGTACTCATAAACTCCTGTTTTGTTATAAATTCATTCCCCGCTAATACGAAAGTTGCAGTGAACGTCTCAGCTGCACGAAGTGTTATTTAAATTTATCGTCAAAGTTCCGAAGTCCCTACAAATTAGAGACGGTTCACAGCAGACTGTTACTGTGCATTTGGCTTAATACGCGAGTTTGACTTATTATAGATAGGTAAGGTAACATTATGGTCTTATAAAGTTTAACATAAATAATATGCAATTGAATTATGATAGGTATGCTGGTAGATTTAGTAGAGTTGTGCGTGCTCGTTCACTGCACGGATCGCTCCGGACTAGTACGATTGTACGAATGTACTAGTTCGTTCTTTTAGTTCTTTTAGTACACTAGTACACTGAAATAATCTCTCTATGATCTGCTCCCGCCCGACTGGTCCGTTCCCTTCCCTCTTCCCTTACTCTGACAGAGCCAATGTGTAGCCGTTCGGTCGGTCAATCGGATCGCTTCGCTTGCGCTGCTCGCTCTGCGCAATTGTACTAAATGTACTGAGAGCAGAAACGTTACGGAATAGTTCGTTCTAGTACAGTGACGGGAATTCATTCCTTTAGTTCATTAGTACATGTACTACACAAGCCTAAGATTTAGCCCACATAACGTCACATAGCATTACAGTTTACGGTCAATATACATACCGCAGTCATAATGATGAAAACGGAGATTTGATCAAATCGCAAAGCGAGGATGAGCAATTAACTGCAGATGATAAAATAACCACTCTACATAATATATGGTCATATTCGAAAACAACAAATAGTTATGTTTTCTTCAAATCCCTTGACTATTTTAGTTAAAAGAGTAAATTAACGAGTACCTAATGTCAAGACGATATTCCCATTGCCCTAAAAAAATACCTAAAGTGATTTGATAAAATCCCTAAACTGTTTTAATAACCTACAAAATCTAGATAAAATGGGCAGAAGGCGAACGCCCAAACTACGCGCGCGCGTCCAACTGTCGCGTTTCCTCTTTTCACTAACTGTTTAGGAATTTGGTCTAACCACTTTTTTAGGGATATGACCTTATACAGTTTTTATTTAAGTTTTAGTTAGTAATTTTATTTTAATATCTGCAGTGAATCGATAATCACGATGGCGTAATGGCAAAGATTATCAGGACATTTTTTAACCGGCAGAATGAAAGCAGGTGCGGGGAAGGGGGTGTTTAACATTTGAATAGATATATACATACATAGCATCACGCCCTAAATCCCTAATGGGGTGGGCAGAGCCATAAGACTACTTGTGGCCACGTTCGATTAATTAGTCCTCAGATGGTAATGATGAATGATGTCTCCTTTGCTGCACTGGGAGTGAAGAAATAGCATAGAATGCGTGCAGATGCTTATCATCCTGGCATGTCGTAAAAGTCGACTAAGGGACGGGTGCTCTCCAACATGGTGGACTATCTGTATGGGCGATGCTCTGATCACCTGTCACCATATGGTTCATCATACCATCTTAGGACTAATTATTAATCGAACGTGGCCACAAGTAGTCATGTGGCTCTGCCCACCCCATTAGGGATTTCGGGCGTGATGCTATGTATGTATGTATGTATGGTAATGATGAACCGTATGGTGACAGGTGATCAGCCCATCGCCCATACAGATAGTCCACCATGTTGGAGAGGACCCGTCCCTTAGTCGACTTTTACGATATGCCAGGATTTGAATTGATAATGTATTTTATTCAACCTACGGAAATATTTGTCAGTCTAAAAACTTATTTGCCTTCCCTATTACACTCACGTGTGATGTATGTTGTGTTAATTACAGATGAACTAGCAGGATATTGAATTCGATCATAAGTACTTACTAAAACTTATGTCACGGAAAACAAGACTGAAGTGTTTTCGTGAATATAATAAAATATGAATAAAAAGGACTTTATTAATACCGGTCTAGAGGCCATTCTTTAGCTCCAGGTGGGGGTTAATTACGAACACGGCTCCCGTCATAAATCACAATCAATCCTCGTCGCTTTTGACCCAATTTCGGTAATTCGGGAGAAAACTTGCTTATCTGACGCAATTATCGTCCACGATTCATTTCGGTTCGCCGGAGTTTGCACTGTGCGAACATCAATTCAAACCGCGGTATGGAATTTCGTGGTGGTTCGATTTAAAATACTCCTACATACAATCTTGAGCCCGCTCTATTAAAAACCGTAAATTTATTGGTACTTTAAAACTTAATTCAGTAAATTTAATGTACTAAAAAGTATGGTCAAGCTACCATACTTTTAAAGTATATTAATGACATTATGTACCTTTTTTATCGAATTATTTGTGTGCGAATATGTGTTGTAATGGAGCGTGTTTGAATTTTGTTCTCATAGGAAGAGTCAAGGCAGAGGGTTTCACTTAGGACTTGGGGAGTAAAAATATTTATGTTTTGAACTGGATTAAACTCAGGATTCTACGTTTAAATCCCTCGCTACGCTCGTCAAGAATCTCGTCTAGAATTATTCTTTGTGCTCTGGATTCAATATTTAGAGGTCAGTACAAGAAATTTTATAACCAATTAGATAATCAGTTCTTCTTACTATTACATACCTAATTATGAAAAGTATTATATACGCGAAAGTTTATGAGGATGGATGTTTGTTACTCCTTCAGGCGCAACCGGTGGACGGATTAGGGAAAAAATTTGAATGGAGATAGCTTATACACATGAATAACATATAGGATCCCGGGAAATTTAAAGTTCTCGAGGAAATAACTATAACCGAATTCCATGCGAACGAAAACGCGGGCAGAAGCTAGTTAACAAAAAAATAATTCACTCTTCTTATACCTCGCTATATATTTCACTCGGTATATAATAGCAGTCGGAAACACTCATGCAGAAGCAGCAGAGAAAATTCAAATAGCAGTCAATAAAATCCATGATTGGACAAAAGAATGGCGTAGCCAGCTCAATGAATCAAAATCTATTCATATTAATTTTACCAACAACAAAGACCAATACTGTCCGGTATTTATTAATAGTAAACTGATACCATATGAAAATACGGCCAAGTATTTAGGCAAGGCTCTTGATGCGAAGGTACGCTGGAAAGCTCAAGTCAAGAAAAAAAGAGACGAGCTAGAGATACCTACGCTACAAAAAGATGTACACCTCTATTCGGGAACGCTAAGTGATGTTGCAGCGACTCGCGAGCGAGATTTCTCAACCTACTCTTCCGCACGACGCGTAATGCGTAAGAGCGAGATGCGAATCTCACTCGCGGGTCGCTGCAGTATCACTTAGACGTTCCCGAATAGACGCCCTGGTACTTAAAAGACAATCAGTGCACAAGACACAATAAAATAATCTTATACAAAAGCCAGTCCTGCTGCCAGTTTGGACTTATGGTATACAACTGTGGGGGTGTACCAAAAAAAGCAATGTTCGTATTATTCAACAATTTCAAAATAAAGTGCTCAGGGAAATAGTAAATGCACTTTGGTACAGAAGGAGCAGCGACCTCCACCGGGACCTCAATATAGAGGTCGTCGATAAAGTTATAAAAAAATATGCAGAAGCTCACCAGCAAAGACTTCCCCATCATGTAAACTTCGAGGCAATTCAGCTCGTTGACAATACTGACATAGTGAGAAGACTCAAAAGAACTGAACCTTTTGAGCTAGTGTAGTAAAAAATAGCTAAATGTAATTAGTGTAAGTGCTACTTGATAAAGAACTCAAGAACGTAGTGTCCCCTTAACTAGAGACTGTAAGAAAAGTGCTATTGGACACATTCTTATTTCAATTTATTTTATAAAACTAAGTTAAAATTAAATTGATCATTAGCCTACTCGGCTAGATTGGAATTATACTACATTATGTGTTAAATATGTAATCAAAGTAATACAATATAGGTATATATATATTTCGCTCACAGGTGACACAATCTACAATTTCATTAATTGGTACAAATGCTCATGTTTTTATAATTGGCTACAGTTCTAAATTGGACCAGGAAGTATGTATCGATACTATTACCGTTTCTTGCTAACAGATGAAAACTTATTCAGAAAGAAAACATGTTTATTATACACGTGACGGCTACGCTCTCTTTGATTATACATAGACGTTTGAACCTACATTTTGTTTCGAAAATGTATCAATTACGGTACTTGTTTAAAATAATTTCAAAATAATAAATCGTTTATTTCAGCAACACAAAAACTCATAATTATCATTTGTTAGTGGAAGGTTATGTTTACGGTTATTATTTAATTGATTTATTAAAATGGTTTTCTTCTTCTTCTTACAATACATTTTTCTATTGGTGGCTCCATTTTCACCGTTTTATCTGTCTTATTTTTTTCTTTTATTGCTAAAAACTCGGCAGCCGAGTTTTCTGTTGGCAGCATCTTTTCGCTACAAAACGGAAAACGCTGCTGCGCGCTATACGTGGCAATTAAGGTGTTAAGATACTGAAATCTTTTGGATAATGTAGACCAAACTTCACATGGAAGGTAAACTATTCTAATTTGCATATTATTTAGGTACATTTTCTCCGTAGCGTAAACAAGATTCATTAAAAATTTCACCAACTAAAATGGAAAAAAGACTACACCCACGGATTCGAATCGACAACCATTTCTTTGCTATGCTAATTATCATTGAGCTACCAGGCGACCGTACATTATTTGTCCTTAGCGCCACGTATGACATAATTTAATCGATTAAAAATTGATAGATGTCAAAATCCGTTTGGACTCAACTGCGTACCTTCCAATCAGTCTTTTTGTATTAACGTCAATTTTGCTCCCAGTTATGAGGGTCGGGTCGGGAAGGCCATGCATCACAATCACTCTTTGTCTGAGGGCACGCCTTTCTTAATATTATTTTTTAGATTTATTAAATGATAAAAACGACGCTAGAACAAATCGCATCCTAACTATCAGCGGCACACAGTGCAATTTCGTTTGCAACGACTTTCGTAAAGGTTTTCCTTAAATTAGAACGATGGGGAAGCTTCGTAATAATTCGCGAGTTAATTATCTTAAAAAGGTTTTCTTTGGGTTCCATATTTAAAAAAAAGCAACCATTATTTTATGAATCCACGCCATGCTTAATTAGAACGAGTCGCTGTGTACTTATATCAACGTGAATTAATTATGTATCCAAACTTTAATCCTTTATCTCAAACATATATACCATTTAAAATTAGTAAACAAAACATTCCCTAGGTATCTTGCGGTAAAGTTAAATAGAAAACGTATCCGATTTCCAATAACACTTTACGCAAACCAGGCACAAACGGTCGCTTATTACACTGCAAGTGCATAAAGAGTAAATTTTATCACAACGTCTAGTCTGCCTGGTGGCACAAGTTTGAAATAACTTCGCAAGTGCGCTTATTTACTCGGCTCTCAAACCGCGAACTGGTCCCGCTTGCATAGATGATATTTCAAATTGAACAGAATTGACAGAATACCAAACTAGAGAACCCGCCACAGCTTCGCCCGTGGTATTTTCGATATAAACTTTGCCCCTTATGTGCTTTGATATGTCACCCGATCAGTCAGTCCGTCAGCTTCTTCTTTTATATATATATATATATAGATAGATAGATGATTATTAATCACTGGGCTCAAATTTCCGTCATTGCCTTCTAATTTTACGTCGCTGTATTATCATTACCAGATTTTATGCGGGAGTGTGTGTTTTATGAACGCAGTAATGAGCTCAACTTACTAACCGTAAAGGTGGACTGTCGAAGCAAGCGTCAGTGGCGTCAGTGGTGCCGCGTCAGTGACGCCGCGACAGAGCGGCAAATTAATTTACTACGCAAATATATGGAACGTTATTCGAAATCAGCGAGACTAACACGCCGTCTCTGAAGTCTGACGTCGGGCGCTGCGCTCGAACGACGGTCCATTCACTTGCGTAATAATTACATTAATCTACTGCTCTGTCGCGGTGTCACTGACTCAGCACCACTGACGCCACTGACGCTTGCTTCGATAGTCTACCTTAAACGGGCTCTTACAATTATGCTTTTGCATAGGTATGGACGTTTGTACATATGAACTCTGGAATTGAAGTCCGACAAGACGCCATGCTCGAAAGCGTTGGTATCGAACTTATTGTAAACAAATAAAAAGCAAATTTCTTAAATAATAACATTGTTACTTTAATCTTCCGTTTAGGTATTTGTAATTTAAATCTGATGGAAAAGATGCCTGCTCAAACTTTGTAGGTCTTTTTATCCAGCCTTATCCTGCTGATAGGATAAGACTGGATAAAAAGACCTACAAAGTTTGAAGAATAAAGGTTGGAATCCAAAAATAAGAAAATATAGTAAAATAATAAGTATTTAAAGCCGCTAAGCAACATTTTTGAACATTTTCCCAACAATATTTTTGTCCCTCACCTGCACCCATACAAGGATGCTCCAATCATCTCTCCTAAAGAATGTTTATTTTATTCTATGGCTAAAACAATTTCTTTTACAAGAAACCACTCCAAAGCAGCAAATATGAAATTGGCTCATCCTTGCTACAGATATTTTTATCTTATTTATGCTTTTGGATCTAAGATTTTCGTGTTTATTTTGAGTTGATCGCATAAAAAGGCTAATAAACTGTAATACTTTCCCTTAGTAATATGATTTATGTTTATTGTTAGATATGAAATGGGAAATATCAAGAGTTGTCTTAAATAAAAGACAGAAGACGAAGCAAGTTATCATAATTTAATAACATTATGCATTATTTTGTAGTGGTAGATCCAAACAGTAATCCTCACTAGATGATTACTGTTCGAATAGGCCAGCTCGACCGGGGTAGTACCACACTCTCACAGAATATCGGCGTAAAGTAATAGCTTGCTATTGCGTTTCGTACGGTGAGTGACGAGATCCGGAGACCTATTCCCTCATCCCCATCCAATCCCCATTCCCCATCCTCCCTAGACTGGCAACGCATTGGCAGCACCTCTGGTGTTGCAGATGTCCATGGGCGGCGGTGACCACTTTCCATCAGGTGGGCCGTCAGCTCGTTTGTCAGTCAATTGACATAAAAAAAATGCATTCTCCAAGCTTGATTGCAATACGACCCCAGAAGAAATATTTGCCTGGTCAAATATACAAATATGTGAAATACCTACATTTGGAATCATTTCTCGCTACGAAAACTGTACAAGTGATAACACAACTCAAACTAAAGAGACATCTCTATGTATTTTATACGTTTTCAACCCCCATATTTCCGCTAATTCGAAAAATTTCTAAAAAATTCGACCTGTAGAGGAGAACTGACACCGGACATATGAAAGTATTTTTGTCCAAGCTAAAACGGAGACGCTTCGCTTGGTCAAAAATTGAAGTGTTTGTGTGTAATTTCAAAATAATAGCTTTATACTAAATCATTATGAAAATATATACGATATACTAACAACGAAAATGTTTTTTTTTTTTTAATTTTTGTTTTTCATCTGTTTGTTCCGGCTAATCTCCGAAATAACTGGAACGATTATGATGGGACTTTCGCTTGCAGATATCTGATGTTATGAGGAATAACTAAGGCTACTTTTATTTTAGAAACAGAATTAGGGTTCCGCGCCATGAAATTGTGAACAAAATTCGATCTACGCAGGTGAAACGCGGAGGACAGCTAGTTAATTATATAAATAAAAAGCTCATCATTAAGTCATATAATAGCTGTATTAGGTCACCGACTGCTATTTCTATATCGAACCCATAGGCATGGCGGAAACAATTTCTGGTTTCTCGTAGGCGTTTTTGTTTATAATTTAATAAACAATTAAGTGAATAATTCATTTTAAATATATCACAATCTTCAATAAATTTCAATTTCAAACCCCAGTTTGGTTCTTGCGCTGCAGCTAGTTCGTTTCGGGATGCACATAAAATCATAACATACATACATTATTTATTATGATAATGCCGTGGCAGACAGGCAGGAATTAGTAAAATCCTTCAAGCTGTTACTTAATTTCGTATCTCTTTATCAAAGTCATCCTCATTTTTAATTGGGATTTTATTGTAGTTTGGACCTCTATTCCTTTTTTAGGGTTCCATACCACAAAAATAATAACGGAACCCTTATAGGATTCCGTTTGTCTGTCTGTCCGTCCGTCCAGCTGTCTGTCACAGCTAATTTGCTCCGAAACTGCTGGACCGATTTAGTTAAAATGGACGTGTAACGTAAATTTTAAACACAGGGGACTTTTGGGGTGTAAATAAGAAAATTTTAAAAAAGGTCTATTCCTAGAGATTCCTAATTGTCCTTATTTCCGAAACGAGCGGGCCTAAAATTCTGAAAAAAATATAAAAAAATGTTCTTTACCTATAGATTACAGGAAGGAAGTGTATGGTATTTAAAGTAACATAGGACATTTCAAATAATCGCGGAACCCTCTCCAGGCGAGTCTAACTCGCACTAGTCCGGTATTTTTTATTTTTTAATAAAAAATACGTAAAATGTGCCGTGTCTCAAGTAAGTTTTAGTCTAAAATTTAAAAACATTTATATTTTAGCATCCTAGATAATATACAAGGGGATTACAAGAGCGGTATAAAAGACAGTCGCTATCGTGCTTCAACGGATAGCAGTAACAAGCTGCTGATAAATTGAGTTGCCACCACTTTGCCCAGCGAGCGGCTCGCTCCACTGTGGTACCCTGAGTCGTTATGCAACAATAACATAGCTTACGAGTATAATCGCTGTTAACAGAGCCTGCAGTATCCAAAATGAATCCACCGCCAAAGTCAAAGCAGTGCTTCGCAAATGGTTTGGCACACTGCCATATGAGACTACAGAAAAAAATTATTATATAGCTAGCGTCACACACACGCAAATACGCTCACGAACACACACACACACACATCCACACACACACATCCACCAACTCATACATGCACACATACTGGCCACCTAGATCGTAAGTAGGTACTTTAATTTCTCTTTCTAAATTTTTGTTGTTACCTTGTCGCGATCTGTTTGTTAGTTTGACATGTGATTCCTAGACTCAAAAACTGCACTTGCTGGACTCCCAAGATATAGGCTCAGCCTAGTTTGGGGTCCACTGAATATTTAGATTTTAAGTGAACAAGTATTTTTCTTGGAAATACATTTAATTATCTTATCTTAATGCAGCGGGCAAGCGAGCGGTAACACACTGCGATTTACAGCTCCGAGCTGACCGACTGCCGATCGTACTTAAAGTGTGGAGTGAGACGATGAGACTCTTCTGGTAAAAATGGAAACTTTTCGTAAATTTAACCAAATAGATCATCCCCACTAAGAGCACATAATTAAAAATCTAACCAGTTCCTAAATAAGTTACATACCACAACATCAACATTTTTATTCGGAAAGAATTCACGGAGCTAGACTGGACTCCACACAACCAGCGCCGTTCATGCTATAAAGAATCTTGAGTATTGTTTTTCTTCACACTGCCACTTAGAAAAATTACACTTTTCCTTGCTGATTTTGACGTCGTGAAATTTAATCTTGTTTGAGAACCTTGGCTCGCACATCTGTCTGCCAAACACAACCAAACATTTGTATGAGATCGTTTGAGATTGCTTTATCAACTTCTTTATGAATAAACCTATACTTAGCTCCCTAACTTGTTTCATTGGATTATTCAACGTTTATACGATTATTATTTCTTCCTATTCGCGATTCTGCACAATATGAATTCCACTCAACTTCATTTGAACACATTATTTATGCTGCACAGGTCTTCCTTGTACACAATCGCGTTTCTTCCTATTTTAACGCTAAGCTCGAACTATTCTCGACTTTTCCATTATACCTATATGTGTTTACTAGTGGACCCGCCGCAGCTTCGCCCGCGGTATTTTCCATACAAACTTTATCACCCCTATAGGGATGAAATTTCAAAAAATCCCTCCTTAGTGCACCTCTAAGGTACTCGAGGAATGTCTCTTCCTTTGAAACCTCTAGGACCACCCGTTTAGGCTGAGCGTTGTCTATAAGTAAGTGAGTCACGGTACTGTTTTATATGTATTGAGATTATGGGCGAATCAACTTTTTAGTGCCACCCGTTGCTATAATAATAATAATAAAACCATTTATTGCAGGCATCTGTGACCCATACATAAATACCTTACAAACTAACATACATATTAAAATAACTTAAATTAGGTGATTAAAACTATTTAGGGGACGAAAAGGCGGTGGCTCCTTAGCGTCGTCCCACCTGGAGTCGTGGTTACACAAATTTTGTCCCTTGGCCAACCTAAGCAATCTATGAAACAGTATGTAAGTGTCACTTGGACAACTGGGGACAAAATAACAACACAAAAAAGTTGATTGACCCTTATATACATTTAGACTGAATAACTTTTTCCCAATCAATTCAAGCTTTCATTTATCCGCTGATCAGTTGCTGCGCACGTAAAAGAACCATACCCCTGTGCAAATACCCTAATATCGTCCATGTACTACCAGAGAAATAATGTACGAAGGCGTCACATAGATACAGGAAGCGTCACATAGATACAGGAAATATCAAAAACCTTATTCTAACTTAATAACAACAAAGGTGGGGATGCCTTGGCGATATAGCTTATAATTTTATGGCATTACGTTCTGAAAATTATATTTATAGGTTCGATGATCATTATTATTTAATCGATTAGTTTCGAGCAAATAAATAACTTCTTGAGTATGTTCTTTTCAATTGATTTGTCAATTGATTTGAATCAATTTGATTTAAATAGTTTAGCATACCGTTACAATTGAAAAGAATCTTATCTTAAGAAGAATTCCAACATAGCCGGCTGACATTATCATCAATACATATAAAACAGTACCATGATTCACTTATAGACAACGCATAGCCTAAACGGGAGGTCCTAGCCTCGTGCCACCCAGGAAAAAAACGCGAGATAAGCTAAACACCCAGTGTGAATCTATAAACCAAAACATTTTTATGTCCAAACTGCCCATGAGTATTAATTAATCTTTTTATTTTAATGAAAAAGCCAACCAGGACTTTTTATATTTTTTCTAGGTATACATATATAAGTAAGCGTAAATAGAGTAAGCCCAAATTCAACTCCATATTTTTAGTTCATTTAGATGCACATTGGGTTTTTGTGCTATGGCAAAAATGATATAAACACATAACTCTTGAGATCAGTTTTTATTACAAATTAAGGCAGAAAATCACATATTTCTATAACACAGCGTCTAACTTTTGTTTATCTTTATTAATACTTACATAATTGTAATTAAAATCAGGAAATGAACCAAAAATAAAATGTAATAGCAAATTTTACCTAAATTGAGACTCCAAATGCTTGATAATAAGCCTTGTTACAAATATTTATGAAACTAGAATAACATAAATTATAAAATTTTTTGGTTAATAATTAACGTTCATTATAAAATGCTTAAAAACCTTGATAACGCTTAATCACAAGTTTTTACAAATAGAAAATGTAACAGTAAAAACCTTAAAACTTTTTATATTCAAATACAAATAACCATCAAAGGTCGTACAAACAAAGAACAATCTCGCCATCAGAGGGTAAAAAGTCCTCCAGCTCGGAATCAGCAAGCAAATCTTCAATTTGTTTATCACTTTGACCTAAAATCAAAATCTCGCATTAGTTGTAAGAATTATAATTTTTGTAACAGTAACGCCCAATGTTCAGGGTAATGTACATAATATTTCGTTTGCAAATAGTAAATAATGCCTTCATCTAAAAATAACATGTTATTTTAATAAATCACACATTTAGGATCATTTTTATGTAACGTTTAAAATAAAAAAAGCCAAGATTCATTTCATAAAAACTTCGTGCGTGTTGGCAGCATGGTGGCAAAATGGCGGAGGTAAAAACTTTGTCTGTGAACATCTGTCAAACGTCAGCTGTCAAAATGGCTGCCGAAAAACAAACCATTCACGACCTCTCGACGAATTTCACTTTAGCGCGAAAGTTTAAAATTGGCATCCGATAAATGTTTATGTACAGTATAATGTACACTGGGCGTTTAGTTCAAAATTATATGGCTTAAGTCTGGGCGGTTATGCTGTCACTTTGTACAATGTGATGTACATTGGGCGGCACGAGGCTAGAGGTTTGAAATTTGGAGGAAATATTCCTCGAGTACCCTAGAGGTGCATTAAGGAGGGATTTTTTGAAATTCCATTCCTAAAGGGGTGAAAGGGATGATAAAGTTTGTGTGGAACATACCGCGGGCGAAGCTGTGGCGGATCCACTAGTATTAAATAATGGTATTGTATTCCACCTGAAAGTGCCATGTTTAATTATGTATGCAATTATCTACGGACTTAACCGATTTGACACCGATTTCATTTGGACATAATGTAACTTGTTATAAGTAAATAAAGTGATTGCAGCAAAGCAGCTCAGAAAGCATTCTCTGCTCACGATATGAAGGCGTGGTTCATATTTGCGGTCCTGATCGCTGTTCTAGCTGCAATAGCTTCTGGTAAAATGCCTTTCTAATGCCCGAATTCAGAAAAGCCACTCAAATTGAGCTTTAATTAAAGTGACGTTTCAGTGACGTTTCTGTATAGGTTGACAACTAGTTGAGAGAAATTTAACAATTTAATATTTAATCAAATACTTAAGTAGCGTTTCTGAATTCGGACATAAGTATCATTTATGTTTAAAATTGACCTTCCTGTTTCTGAATATTTAGCCTGAGCTTCGCTTAAAACATAATCTGCGCATGTTCATCAGGAAATTAAATTAAGAGCCCTGTCCTTGAAAAGCGCTTCATACAAACGTAGTTCGGTTGTGATTGGATATTTTAGCCGGATATATATATATATACAAGGCAAATCGAGGATAAATATAAACTTGCCGCGATTGAAAAAAAAAATATTTATAAAAAATACGATAAAAACAGGTTTGTGTGAAAATACAAAATCATTGAATAAATACACCTGTTAAATTTTATCTCAAAACTCGCAATTTACAAACGTAGATTTGTCTTTTATCAATACATATTCTTGTAAACTGTCTATGCGATCCAGCTTAAAATGACTAAACTACAACTGAACTACATTTGTACTGTCGTTAGTTTTTGGCACATTAAAGACATAGTATAAAGATAAGGAAGTAGGGTATCTTAATACAAGCGCACCACGCGCGGCGCACGCACACATAATCACGACCACGACCCGTTTCCCCTTACTACGCTCATTTAAACGGGTCGAGATTTGTTTAAGTGTGCGTGCGGCCATGTGCGGCGATGCATAGATACTTTGGCGCACACATACAAGCCGCGCGCGGTGCACTTGTATGAAGATACCCTACTTCCTTCTCTTTATACTATGTTAAAGACCTTTGGTTTTTTCCTTCTATTTTCTGCAGTTTCGCGTTCGATTTTTATATACCTTCTAACTTTTTTTTTGTTTTCGACACTTAATAAAACAAATTGTTTACAGGATCTCCTCGGAAACCGGATTATACAATAGGAGCGTGTGGCACGCGCGGCGGCTGTAACAAGGTCTGTAGGCGGACTCACGGGCGTGGATTGTATGGAGTCTGCAAATACCACAAAAAAGCTGACTATTGCGCGTGTTATAAAATAAAATAAAATATGAATACTTGAAAAACACACGGCTTTACTCACGATTGACGACGACGATGACGATGTGCGCGGGTTGCTTTGACCGGGACCGCACTCAAACCCTGAAGAAGGACTCCATTCGAGTCCGAAACATGTTCAAGTATTCATAATGTCTCACGAAAGTTTTAATTTTTCTAAAATAAAATATCTTTATTTTCAGACAGCTAAGTCCATAGGTTGTTAGTGTACAATAGAAACTTAAAAACTACATACATACATACATATAATCACGCCTCTTTCCCGTAGGGGTAGGCAGAGACCACTTCTTTCCACTTGCTACGATCCTTACATACTTGTTTCGCTTCGTCCACTTTCATTATTCCCTTCATACATGCTCTTCGGTTTAGGGTACTCTTGACCTGGCCTTTTTTCAAAACTATATTAGAGAATAAGTACTATATTTAAATTTAAATTGGTCGGTCATCGAGCCACACGCCTGACGTGCAACTCAGTAAACCTCCCTAGCAGAGCGCTGTCCAGCCTCCCCACTACGACCTGCAAAAGGCTGTTGGGACTACCCTTCACTCGGCGGATGAGGGATGCCACTTTTTTGCGCATCAGTGCAAAAAAGTCATCTGTTTGCGCATTGGCAAACATGCCAGAAGCACTGCAGCGAGGTGGAAATCCCATCAACAACCTGAATACATTATTATACAGTACACGCAGAGTACTGTATGATTTTTGGGTGTAGCCAGCCCATAGACTGCTAGTGTAAAAAGTTTGACAGTATGCCTTAAAGAGTGTGACTTTGACATCAGCTGTGCAGCTAGCAAATCTACGCGCTAGCATATCCCCTCTTACAGAAAGCGCCCTGCGTTCTCTTTCTATATCATAGTCATCTTTGAGATCTACAGTAACTATATGCCCAAGGTATCTAAACTGCGTGACTCTCTGCAATAAAACACCATTGAGGAAAACTGGAGGCACTGATGCTGGTGGTCCGTTTCTGCCTTTAAATACCAAGAGTTCACTTTTTTGAGTTGTACTTTAGACCATGACTTTCAGCATATGCATATGGTATGTATAATTTGTATGTATGAGATAATTTAGCTATAATACGCCAAAGGCTAAGCATGGGGGTAAGCCGGTGTATAATTTCTATTTTTAAACATTATATTATAACTCATTAAATAGTGTATTGACATAAACAATTATGTAATATGCCGTTTTCATGTTAATACAATAGAAGTAATTAATAATATTGTAATGTTTTAGTTAAGAAACTATGCATCGGCTTCCCTCAAGCGCCGCCACTGTTAAGACGCCAAAGGTTTCCAGTGTACCACGTGGGTACAGCTTTTGCTCGCCGAGTATTTCATGCCCTAAGCACATGCCTCTATAATATATACAAAAAAATCAAATCTTGCAAGGTTTGGCATACGATACGACTCCACAGAAAATCTACTTAAGTATAACAAATAAATAATTATGGTATTAAGTAACTCGTTTGCATTAAGCCCGCTTTCAATGTACCTATAGACGACGAGTCTTATAAACCGTATTGTGTAAAGGGAAAGATCCAGCTTCCAAGATGAAGACCAAGAAGAAGAAGACCAGTGGCGCAGCCTGCCTACAAGCCGATTCTTGACAGCTTTACCAAGCTAGAAAGCTCCGGCTAGCTGTTAATGAAGTCCATGGTACTCTAATAAAATATCAGACTCGCACGTACGGTTCTAATTCTTCCGGCTTTCCTTAGAAAATATTTCACGCTTTGCCACTGCAAAATACAGGGTTAGAAACCAGGCTTACTCTCTCCTGCTTGTATTTACATACATAAACAACAATTTAAATTTAATAACAACATGCTTGCCGAATCGCCGTCGTAGCTCATGGTGCCCAGCAGGTTGGCAGCATTCTCCCTTTGCACAACTACATACATACATACATACATAGCATCATGCCCGAAATCCCTAATGGGGTGGGCAGAGCCACAAGACTACTTGTGACCACGTTCGATTAATTAGTCCTAAGATGGTATGATGAACCGTATGGTGACAGGTGATCGGCCCATCGCCCAAACAGATAGTCCACCATGTTGGAGAGGATCCGTCCCTTAATCGACTTTTACGACATGCCAGGATGATAAGCATCTGCACGCATTCTATGCTATTTCTTCACTCCCAGTGCAGCAGAGGAGTTTACAGCCAAACTAACGGTTAGCGCGTCTATTCGGGAACGTCTAAGTGATACTGCAGCAACCCGCGAGCGAGACTCGTATCTCGCTCTTACGCATTACGCGTGCGGAAGAGTGGAATAAGAAATCTCGCTCGCGAGTCGCTACAACATCACTTAGCGTTCCCGAATAGAGGCGCAGCCTTCTGTTTCCCAGCACCATTACCATGAGTTGCGCAAACCGTTCTCGCTAGCGTAAACTATCGCTCGTTCCCTTGTACTTGTATCGGCAACAAGCAGCAGTTCCGATAGATTTCGATAGCGAGAACGGTTTGCGCAAACTCATGGTAAGGGCTCCGAAGTGTCGATGAGGCTCGCCGAAATCTTCTTGATGAGTAAAGTACTTAAAGTTTATCAAAGTAATTCCATCCACGGTACCATGTCAATTGCAGTTAACGTATGATGAGTTATTATTTTTGTATGTTATCAACTTTAAGTGACACAGTACTAAAGTATTAAGTTTTCTTAATGCTCTACCAATTCGGTATATCGTATAATAAATGTTTAAAAAAATCTTTAATTTTCTTTCTTCCACTAACTTCATATAATACTTTATACATAAGGCTTTTTAATTAATAAATAAAGTCGTTTATTTCAGACATAAAACAAAATCATAAATAGGTAGTTTTTACAATACTAGATATCATTGCTAAGAAATAATGTAAAATTTTAAGAACTTGTAATTATTTCAACTAGTTACTTTTACATATGATTGCACTTTAAAAAATATTTAAAATGTATAATTATTTAGTAACAAACTATTACTTAGTATCTCCCTTTATTAACCAACTTGTAGCCGTTATTGAAATGATTGGGTATCGTGGAGGGCACAATCACTCCTACTCTAGACATATTCTTAATCACTGGCTTGTTACCTGTTCCATAGTAGTAAGCCTGCACGACCAGCTTCGAGCAATAGCTCGGGTTCGTTGCACGAAGGTTGGTATCGATCCTGTAAGTAATATGCCTGGTCTTCTTCAAACCGCCTGTAGGGTTGTAGTAAGTGTGGTCGGCCCAAACGGCAGCGCTGTTGGCGGCGCCCCGATCGGGACAGCGGTACACGGTCGTCCAGTCGGACGCGTGCAGGTCGAACCACCTCTCCTTCCGGACCTGCCTGTTGTTGTCTTTGATCCCGTTCCGCCAGCCAGCGCCGCCCGGCATCTCCAGCACCCAGAGGTCGGTCGTCATGATCGCCGCGTGCCCGATCAGACCCCCCACCCCCCTGCCCGTGATCAATATGTCCCCTTTCCTCACGGTATTGACGAATCGCCGCTTATTGTCTGCCGTGCTCCGCTTGGCTATTTTCCTTGCGAACAACGACTCCTGTGTATCGGGCAGTATTCCAAAGTTGTTCATAACGAGCCATTCCTCGTAATTAATCGGCTCTGTGCCATTCATCGAGGCGTACTCCCGGTAAGAGTCTCTGAAGACATTTTGTTCGTCTTTCAGAAATGATTTAAATGAATACTTTTCAGAATTGATTATACCCGAGGCGACGCCAGCAAGGTACGCTTTGCTGCTGCTAGTCTCGTTTGAAAACGTCAATTTTCCGTCTGAAAATGATACATTCAGTGACATTAGTAACTGTTAGTTTTATGAAACGTTTATAATAAATTAACTTTTTCGTATTAAATTTAATGGAAACTTTGTAAAACTATACACTATTGTGTAAGAATGAGTTCTTATACTCGTATCATTGTGATCATGGCAATTGCAAAATCATGAAAATATAGGAACCTTCCCAAAAATTCAAACCGCAAAACTCGAAACCACAATATTTACTCTTTTATAAACAACAAGTGGACGCGCCACAGCTTCGCCCGCGGTATTTTCCATATAAACTTTATCACCCCTTTTCACCCCATTAGGGATGGAACTTTATAAAATCCCTCCTTAGTGCATCTCTAGGGTACTCGAGGAATGTATCCTCCAAATTTCAAACCTTTAGGACCACCCGTTTAGGCTGTGCGTTGTCTATAAGTGAGTCACGGTACTGTTTTATATGTATTGATTGAAGTGTTATGATATAAATATGCAATTACATCTAAAAAAAATTGAGCTATATACATCAGTCGGAAAGTAAAATTGATCAAAACATAAAGTAGGCAGGCACCTAGTCGTTTTAAAAAGTGAAAAGATCTTACCGTCCAACACATCTTGACATGTGACGTGCAAGCCGAGGCTTAACACTTGAATAAGAACGCAGGCGCATCCCACAGTCTTCATGGCTGCTTATTGTTTAATTGCAACTCGAAAAATTGTCACATATATACTCAGGTTGGCGATAAAAAACTCATAAACAGAGCACAATTGCTGAACGAAATGTCCTGAACATGATCTAATTCTGTTTGTTCTTTGAATTGTCTTAATCTCTTGCTGTGTACACAGTGTTTATCCCCGAATAATAAAAACGTGTAAGACACACAGTCACAAAAAACGAGTTGTGGAGTGTTTTGAATGATAATAATAAATAAAAGGCTTGTGTTATGGGTTCTAGGGGACGAATATGGAAAATAACCTTACCAGGAATAGAACCCGGGACCGCTTACTTCGAGGGCAGGGTCACTAAACAACTAGAGTCTTGTTACTAGAATAACCGCGTCGTCATATGCATGCATGTACGAGTAAGTAGTTAAAATATTTTGGAAGCCGATGAATTACGATGTGGCATCCCTATGATTCATTATTGGATAGGTACACATAAATATTACAATTTATTACCACATGTCAGTAATTATTTTATCAAAAGTCAATAGTATAAATGTCTACGTGGTCAAAGTAGTCAAAACTATGTGAACACGACTTTATTGACAAGGGCGTAAGAGCGCTCAAATATTGTTGACCCTTTGCTACCGTATATATTTATGAACTCACCTGTACATAACTTAAAACCGACTATGCGTTTTTTTTTCATGAAGAATAAGCATTGTGTTTGAAAATCTTAATAGACGTAAGTAAACAAAGTCAGATAACGGTTCTGCGTCTTAATATCCCATGACAACAATAATCCAAATATATCTCAATTATGAGATTAGCCTATTAATATCGGTGTCAATTACCAGTATTTAGTACTCTTATATTATTATTCTCTTTATTTATCTTGAATCTTAAGCTAGGTTTTATAATATTTGTATAAAAAGTAAAATACAATATCATTATAAAAATACAGATAAAAACCTAGCCTAGGGTGCCGCCGGTAGCGGGGCAGGGCTCATGCTACCGGTGGTTAGGGCCGCAGAGAGAGGAACCTCCTGACGATGCGCGCCGTGTCCAGGAGTACCGCCTTCTGTATCTGACCCATGATCCAGCCATCAAGCGAGAGTCTCTTGAGGTGCTGGTCGAGACTCTTATTATTATTAAGTTAAGAGTAGTGGTATAGTGGCTAGCTGGCTAGAAGAGCCACGTTTGCGAGGCCATTATTGCAGTTGTATGACAATAAACAATACATGTTTTTGTAAAATACGCGCATGTACCTACAAAAAGTCAATGCGTTATATACTTGCTCGTTAATGGTGTCATAATCAGTCATGCTCAAAACCGTTGGAATTCAGGAAAAATATGATATTAATTATAATGGGAATATTTCATGACTTCATTTGCGTACTTGCGGCGGTTTTTTGGTGCGATTGGTCACATATATGCGAAATTAGATTATTTGTTCCAGTATTATTCGTGTTACTTATTATTTTAATGAGTGCGCCTTCCTGTTGCGGTTATCGGGTAACCTATATATCACCATGTCCAAGTTTTCGCAATTCATTTTAATACTCAGTTTCATAAGTAACTGACCACGATTCATATTTAATTCGAAGTTAACTAACGAATAACTGTTAACCATGGAGCGACGTAATGCTATGGATGCCGCGCGCACCGAGGAACTAAGACAAGCTAGAAGAGACTTGGAAAGACAAAACGAACAAAGAAGACAGGAAGAACAACGGCGCGCACAGCAGCGGGCGAGGAGACATGGAAACAGATAAGAATTACATGTGTATATGATAATTCGTAAAAATTACCAAATTTTTCAACAATAAATGTTTTTTTATATCAAGTATGTGTCCATTCATTTAAAGATCAATACGTTATTATTGTTCATTTGTTCATTTTTCCTGTACAATCCTTAAATGATTTGATACTCGTAAAAAGTATACTCTTTTAGGACATATGGTCTCCGTAGCACTTGACTGATACTGTATACTGACATTGATCTGACTGTCCCACTATAAGAATATATATATATATATAATTTTTTTTTAATTTCAAATCATACAGTGTAAAAAAAGATATGAAATTTCAAACATTTTTACTGTATACAACTGTCATGGAAATTCAAAAACACGGAATATCGAATGCAAATTCATGCACGTGTATGTGCCAATGCCTTCATACTGTCGCTATAGTCAGAGTCATCGGTATCTGAGTCTGATGAACCATCCCGGTTCGATTTTTGATAAATATTAACTCAAAGTCGTCACTGACTCAGCTAAAGACAGAAGTGGGAGGTGTCTTTGGTATAAAAGAAGTGGCTCATGGGAATGGTTCAAATGGACCCTCATACTTCTTGAGCTGGCTGTTCCACCTCGTGTTCCACAGAATGTTCCATGGTAGGTATGGTAAAAATATTTTTTTTTAAATCGATAGAACAAAATTTTATAAATTAAATTCTTAATCTATCATTTCAAAACAAAAAATACCTACGGGTAGCCTGGTTCACTGACAGTTCACATTACTAAAGAAAAAGGGCCAATTCCAAACCCTTCATTGAAAAAAAAAATATTTTCGAAACCTTCACCCTGGCACATTTCGTGGAACAGGCACTAAGGCCCGGAATCCTGCATTAAGCAGGTTATTTCATATGATTCCATCATTACAAAGGAAAGGAATATTTTTGTATGAGATATTACAGTGGTATGCATAGTTCTGCCTCAAAAATAAGGAGCCCTTATTCCATGTCTTCTCAATACTAATAAGGGATCCTTATTTTCAAGGAAGGACTATGAATACCACTGTTAGTTTTGGGATATTTTGACGTGGTACGCAGATAACAGATTCATATATTAACTCAGATAACAGATTCATATAAATAAATTACGAAAATAAATCACATGTCACTTAAAATAAATTAGGATAATTAGAAAAGTTACTTCCACAGGTTCCTTCGCGAGACGTTTATATATAAAATAGTTATAAGTAATATTTATGTATTGTACAAGCAAATGCATTTCAGGATTAAAACTTAAAATTCTTAAAAAATACGTGTTTCTACTTGCCAAATAATAATTCGTTTTATGATCAACATTCTCAATTAAAATCGGGATTAATTAGACGTGACAAATCTTAACTCACAGCTGTTAAACATGTTAAGTCCCAGGTACATAGTGAAAGTATTTATTTGTTAAGAGATGATCCATCACTAGAGTGTTGATTCAAATGTCTTGGGATTTCCCAGAATTTTTCTGCTTGAGAGTTTTTTTAAAAAGATATTTTGGGATTGCGTTCGTGACGTAAACAGTACACACATTTCCTTAAAAAAGTTGTTTGTGTTTTGTATAATTGTTTAGCAGTGATATTAAAAAACCTCCTTGCTGCCTCCTTGTTTGTCGGCTGCTGCAAGTGAATTAAGCATAAATATGAATTTATAGAATGTTAAAAACTCATCCAACCTATAGAGTCATGGATTTTAAAGCAAATAAGATACCACCTTTTGTAATTTTCGTATCGTTGGCTAGAACCCATAATAAAGGGAATCCTAGTTAAGTTTAATAGCGATCTTCTTTACTCCATTAATTTCTTAAAGAAAATAGTTGTTGTGTATTACTACTGGTAAGAATTTGTGCAGTGGAACGTTCAACTTTATTTTGTTCGAAAACTTGATTGACTTATGGCCATTCATGACGCACTAGGCTTATCCGATCACATTAGTACATTATTCAGCTTCTTACGTACGTACAGGTTTTAAAAGCTTCGACTGACTCGATGGCTGTTATAAATGGTTACCTACACAGGTCTTTGTTTGCCATAATCTGAATTTGAGACTGACGCATTTAAGACGATCACCATTATGAAGTAACAGTAACACTCACACAGTAGCTCACTAAAACAGACAAAGAAATGATTGTTGAATCATTGCATGAGCAGTCTTCGCCCTGTTTACAGGTACAATTCCTAGACTAAGTAGGCTGAGACCTAACTATTGTGTAATGTGTCAGCAAACATCTAAAAGCTGTATACTAAAGAAAACATTCTACTCGTATGACATTGTATAAAAAGTATACTATTGAATGATAGATGTTAAAGATTTACCAGGCGCAAGGAAATAATATAAATTCAGGCCACCTGTTTTCAATACTTATTACATCGACTCTATTAAGAACTTCCATCATAATGTTTGACACTCCCTAACTCCAGTTTAGACATCAAAGACTTAATTCGAAAGATCCAAGGTCGCAAAACCTCGTTAATCCACTTCAGCTATATTACGTGGCCTAAGAGCAGAGTTCTGAATCCAGCGAGGAAGTTTAGCCTAATTTGTTCTTGCTGCCGCAGTTCACCCGCAGTGGGTTTGCGAACAGTACCTATATAATCTTTTTTAAAACCAACCATGGGGCCAATTTGAAAGTGGGTTCGCTAAGTTTAAACGTCACTAAACTTAAAATAAGAAACGTCTTACTTGATTTTGATAGCTTTGTGCTATACAAAATTAAGTTTGACGTTTCTTCGAATTTTAAATTTCTGGGTGTAAATTTATATTAAAGTATTTATTTACACATAAACATCAATAAATATTTACAAAGGTTTTCTAGCGTGGTAGGTATGTAAGCGAATGCCATTCATTAAATGTCAGCACGTCTAGCACGACATGCCCGTGAGTCGTTTCTCGCTCAGTGCGTCCCTTACACACTTGAATTATTCGACAGAGACGCACTGAGCGACAAACGACTCGCGGGCATGTCGTGCTAGCCCCCCAGGCACTGTAATCGAGAGATATGTATACTAAAACAGTCGATAAATTACTTTTTACACTGTTGTTAAAAAAATGTTTATTAGGGTTAAAGTCGATTAATCAGTTCTTGTCTTATTTGGTAAACAAGTTTCTAACCTCAAAATGCACCTTTTTTTTGACTAAAACAGCTATTTGTTCATAAACAAAGCAACCGGAGATAATAATTAAGACATGACTTTGCTAATTTTTCACCTAGGATTGCTTTACTTAGGACCAAATAGCTGTTTCACCCAGAAAAGGTCCATTTTGAGGTTATAAACTTGTTTACCAAATAAGACAAGTAAGCATTAATCGACTTTACTGCATAATTTCCGCCGAACGGCACGCATCGCATCGGATTGGAACGGATTTTACAATTTTTAAACGATATTAAATCATGTACACAATATTTTAAGTCGACATTACCTAGTCGCGCGTTAAACTATGAGAGATGTCTTACCTAATTAGAGTATTTTTCCTGCTTTGATAAATTATATTCTACGCAATTATTATATTTGTGTAACTATTATTGTTTACCTCATTTGCATATTTTAATTCCAGTTTTATTTATTGTTAAACTGTGTACAAAAATTCTATAAACACATTTCTTAAATTTTCATTAAAAGGTCAAATTCCATACTCGTTAAATAGTTAATAGATTCAGGCGTTACTTTGCGGAAATCCATACTCGTTATTAAATTCATAGACCTTACCAAACGTGAATGTAAATTACATAGCAAAAACATTGCTGAAAAACTGATATAACTTTTCTATATGCTAACTGGTATTTTAGTTACCTATCTTGTTTCACAACTTTCTATTTTTGTGGACATCTGTCATTGGTTTTTAAATGTACCTACATTTCATGCCATACGTAAAAAAAAACGGTCAAGTGTGCGTCTGACTCGCGCGCCGTGGGTTTCGTATGAAAAAGAAACAGTACCTTGTAAGTACGGAACCCTAGAAAAGAAAAAAAAATAGCTTTCAACTACGGGGTAACCATTTACAACCTACCTATGAAATAAGACAAGAAATAACTTTCGCAAGCTCCTATCTCCGTTCAATCGTCGAGTGTGATACGACTTTGCAAAGGTTATTCCGTTTAACTTTTTTTTATGTGATGTAATTACAAATTCACTGTTTTCGGACTTTTTCCTTTACTTGTGCTGTAAGACACTGCTTCTTGCCAAATTTCATGATTCTAGGTCAACGGGAAGTACCCTATAGGTTTTGATTCCCTTTGGATTTCCTTGAAAGTATCAAAATATGAGACATAAACGGCCATATCTTTTGAATGCGGTGACTTAGAAGGTTGATTTTTTCATAGCTTCAAGAGATTGCAGACCTGAGTATTTGATATTCATTTCATACCTCCACGCGTTCCTGAGAAATAGGTCTTGACAGACAGACAGACAGACAGACAGACAGACAGACAGACAGACAGACAGACGGACAACCAAATGATCCTATAAGGGTTCGTTTTTTCGTTTTGAGGTACGGAACCCTAAAATTGCTTAGGATGTCGGTGAATTGATAATAACTGTCCGTATTTACTTACTTGATTCATAACCTTCACACTGCTTTAACATTGGCTGTGGCACGCGTCTGTCAGCACACGGGGCCGCCCCGGATGAGTTAGGTCAACGAACAAGGCAAGATGTTTGCAGACCCCGAAGAATCACACACATTCTGTTGAGAACTGTTTATTTATTAAGTTACGAAAGCAAATCGATGGAAACGCGACATCGACATCGATCGTCCACACTTTAGGGCTTAGGGTAAGTTAGGCATTTTGTTTGTTACACATTTTAAGGGTTCTGCATCTCAAAAAGAAAAAACGGAACCCTTATAGGATCACTCGAATGTCAGTGTCTGTCTGACTGTCCGTCCGTCTGTCACAGCCAATTTGATCCGAAGCTACTGGACCGATTGAGTTTATATTTGGATTGGGACACATATGGCCGAATTCAGAAACGCCACTTAAGTATGTGGTTAGAAATTAAGTAATTAAATGTAGCTCAACTAGTTGTCAACCTATACAGAAACCTCACCGAAACGTCACTTTAAATAAAGCTCAATTTGAATGGCCTTTCTGAATTCCTGCAATATTATGTACGCAACACGGACGTGTAACTTAAATAAATTTGTGTTTAGGTAGGAAAATACGCCTAATCATGCCTTCTCTCTCCGTCGCATAAAACGTGCTCTTTTGTGTACGCTAGTGTTCTAAATTTTTATACTTAATTACGTCACCCAACAACACCAAACATCTATTTAGGCTACTTGATGACGCGCGAATCGGCAGCCAGCGAGCGGCCGGGTATAAGTACATAAAGGGCGGAGTGAGGACACCCTCCGCCGCCCGCCCTGGCCCGAGGGCTCGGGAAATGGTCCCTGCAACCATGGTGGAGGAGTCGGCACCATCCACACTGATGGCGTCGGCCAACGCCCCCCGCTCAAGGGGGCCCAGGAACGAGACGACCGGCCCGCGCGAGCCAGCAAAGCGAAGGAAACGTAAGAAGCCCGCCGCTGCGAAGCCCGCAGCCCCGCAAGCCATAGAGCCCGCCACGCGCCCGCTCAGCCTCGAAAATCTGCAAGCCCAGGTGCTGCAGATGATGGATAGCCAACAGAAGGTCCTCGCGTTTATATCCCAGCTTAAAGCGCGACATCACAAAGCCGCTAAATGGTAGATAATTCCACCACGCCGCAGAAAGGCAGCGTGGACCCAAACGCCATGATAGGCAAGAGGAACGCCAGGATAGCTAATCCAATGACCAGCTCCGTCGTCACGGGCTGCGACAAAAGCCACCATAAAGGGTTTGACCCTGTCAGGCTACACCCGCACACCACCCGCTACGCGGGCGGTGCGCGAGAGAAGATTCGAGTGTGTGAGGACACCCTGCTAGAAGTAATGCCAATTTATGCCTGTAAAATTTTCGGCATCAAAACACTGTAATTTCCCAAAATCTAAATGGTAAGAAACTTAGCGAAATATGAATAAAATATAATGCTCAGGATAGCTTTATATTTTGCGGGCACCACCTGCCCGGGCTCCGTAGCCGGGAAACAAATATTCACGGAGCGCCGCCCATTTATTGCATGTTGCACCCGGCTGCACTAAATTCGGTTTAAAACTTAGTTCCACGCTATACCTGGCATATTATGAAACTTCGGTTAGTGATGAGCTTCTTATTTATAATAATTACGTAATGGATTTATACGGAAGCTGTCCCCTGCGGTTTCACACGCGTAGATCGAATTTAGTTCATGATTTCATGGGTTGAATATTTTTTGCGGGTAACCATAATTCTGCTTCTAAAATAAAAGTATTATAGCCTATGTTACTCCGTTAAACATCAGCTATCTGCCAGTGAAAGTTCCGTCAAAATCGATCAGTTGTTTTGGAGATTACCCGGAACGAACAGACAGACAGACAAAGCGACCAAAAATATTACGTTTTTTGTAATAATTACCGTATACTTTCCGGACCGTATACCGGATTTAGTAAAATGCTGTTATTTTGACAAACAAACACTTCAGTTTTATTTATTTGTATAAACGACGTATTGATATAGACAAGATTCAATATAGACGCGGGTTGCGTCGACTTAGAACTTTTAAAAACTTCGGTCGAGTGCATCGCGGACCATGCTCAATGTTCTGTAGCCATTATAACTCTGAAAACCATTAAAACGAGTGTTCTATTCAAAGTTAATTGGTGCTATTTACGATGATTTTACAGTACATACATAAACAAGTTAGCCGTCTATGACTCATGAACCAATAAAAGTTATACCTGGATAGTTTTTCTTTTAACTTCCTTATAATAGCTTCCATTTAAAATATTACTAGTGGCTCCGTGAGCTGTAGACTTCGCGACAAACTTAACTTTGCCTTGGGAAAACTGTTATCCACATACATCGACATAGGTCACAGTCAGTTTACCAATACCGCAAATAACTTTAAAATCGAAGAATCCGCCATAACTCCGCCATTTCGAAAAATTTCGGAAATCAAAATAGACAAAAAAAAACTATGTAATTCTCGAACCTGCTCACAAATTTCATGAAAATCGGTTGAGAACTGCGACCTGTAGCACAGAATAGATAATAGTACTAACGTACAGAAAAATCACTGTCTAACAAAACCGGTGTTTACTTAGGCGCGGAAATATGCCTACTCATGCCTTCTCTCACCGTCGCATAAAACGTGCTCTTTCGTGTACGCTAGGGTTGTCAGTTTTTATCCGCGTCATCCAACGACAACGACGCGCGAACCGCTCAGCGAGTGAGCGAGCGGCAACCTACTGCGAGTTACAGCTCCGAGCAACGCGACGGCCGAGCTTACCTAAAGTGCGGGGTGAAACCCGCCTGCCTGTAGACGAGAAGAAATAGACAGCCGCTGGACAGCCGGACATACGAAAGCATTTTTGCCCAAGCTGAAACGGAGACGCTTCGCTCATTTCGCTCGCTCGGTCGATTATATCTTATAAACTTGAAAATAGATGATGTTACCCTACCAAACAAAGGGACTTGTGCAACGCAGTTGCTTATGAACGCTTTATCCATCTTTTGAAATAGTTGGAGGTAACAGATACAGCATAGATGGTACAAGCTAGTCGTACGAGTACCATGAGCTGACGTTCTATAACAAACAATGAACAACGCGTTGCATTTAAGGTATTCGTGGAATTATTTTTGTTTAAATAACAAAATATTAATCATTAATACGCTTATTATAAAAGCCTTTAAGTTTGTATAAAATTAAATTTCTAATAAAATGGTTTGACAAATGTAAAATTGCAAATTATTAAAACGTTTTCTTACCCACCTAAAAATCTTATAATTAATTAATTTTAACGTTAACTGAACGTTGTCATTCTATTCTAATTTTGAACACTATTTCTTTTAACAATACTTTAAAATTAGAATAGACCTCTATGTTATTGTGAATTTAGGAATTTATTCTATTAATATATGCCCGAGGGAATAGCACAACACAACCTGCCGTCGAGTCTTTTGTCGCTTTGTGCGTCACTGTCACACTATTCAAATACGTAAGAGACACAGTGCTAGACAAATGACTCGCGGGCAAGTCGTCCAGACGCGCTAGCACTTGACAGATGAAGGTCAAACCAACCTCGTAAAAGGACATTTTACAGAGAACGCGTTCTTCATGACCCAATTGTCTCCTTACGTCAATAGTGTGACATTATTGCATCAATCAATATTAAACCTTTAAGTAATTATCATTGAAATAAATAGTAAGGAACTGCTCAAAGCAATTCTCGCGATGCTTACTTTTGAGGTGTCATATCGCGAATACACCATCGCACGTTCATTCGCATGGCAACCACGGTCATGGACACCCGTTTAAGTGATTCCACAAACAACCTGTGGGACCGCACATCCGAAGCCACCGCCGACAATGATATGAAAGCGTGTGAATCAAGCAATATTAAACTTTAGTATTTCCGTTGTAAGTACTAAGACATCAGCAATAGGGTGCGTGGTTATGCCATGGCGCTGGCGTTTGACAACCTTCTATGAGACTTATTACACGAAATTGTAATGATAGGCATATCCTCCTTTTGAGATCTTTGGTAATTATGTATACTAGAGTAGAAGAGTAGAGGCCTCAACTTGATTTTTGTAAAGCCTGTTGAGGCCAAATGGCACAAACGCCTGTAAGAAAACGATCACCGCCGGACGCGGCGCGCATGCCCGCTCCGTCATCAAGTGCTCGCTGTCATTTATTTGAGGTGTCTGTTCTAGTGTAACTTAATACTTCAAAGTATTAAACCCTATTTTTTTTATGTCAGTTGATTGACAAACGAGCTGACGGCCCACCTGATGGAAAGTGGTCACCGCCGCCCATGGACATCTGTAACACCAGAGGTGCTGCCAATGCGTTGCCAGTCTAGGGAGGATGGAGAATGAAAATGAGATGGAGATGAGGGAATAGGTCTCCGGATCTCGTCACTCACCGTACGAAACGCAATAGCAAGCTATTACTATACGCTGATATTCTGTGAGAGTGTGGTACTACCCCGGTCGAGCCGGCCCATTCGAACAGTAATCATAATCGTCTAGTGAGCATTACTGTTTGGCTCTACCTCACATTATTGCCTCAATCAATATTAAACCCTATTAATAAAACAAAGAGATATTTTTACATTGTATTCATAAATCAAGAGTCCACCGTAGAGAGACACTTGCAGGTCTGTTGCCGGCAGACACCGGTACTCTCGCCCCTGGTCTGGCAAAGTGCCTCGCAGTCATATCGGCAATGATTTTTCATTTGAATAGTGGCTGCCCCAGGAACTGAAAAGAGTAGGCACCTGTTTTTACTTCTATTATATGTATTCCTCTGCTGTACTGGGAGTGAAGAAATATACTCCTCTGCTGCACTGGGAGTGAAGAAATAGCATAGAATGCGTGCAGATGCTTATCATCCTGGCATGTCGTAAAAGTCGACTAAGGGACGGGTCCTATCCTACATGGTGGACTATCTGTATGGGCGATGGGCTGATCACCTGTCACCATACGGTTCATCATACCATCTTAGGACTAATTAATCGAACGTGGCCACAAATAGTCTTGTGGCTCTGCCCACCCCATTAGGGATTTCGGGCGTGATAATATGTATGTATATGTATTCTCATGCTAACTCACATTTTACGGCATATGACAATTCTATAGACTGTTGTTCTGTTTTGTTTGTTATTTAAGCATTCCAGCGGCCCTATGCAAGTCACAAGGATAAGTTAAACAGTCTTATCTCTAAGTGCGTCTCTCTCACACTAGTACCGACGAAAGAGATAGTCATAGAGATAAACGGGTTTAACTTATCTTTTTGTCTTGCATGTTAGGGCCGCTGTGTCGCTACAGAACTAAAGCTAATCTAAGTCTATCCTGAAAAAGGAACACCTTAAAATACAAATCTATATCTAGCTGACCTTTTTGACATTACGGATGTCTAGTTTAAAAATAAGGTGGCCACAATTAAATCATAAAAATAAAAACAAAACTGAGAAGATACAACACATACTGGATTTCATGTCTTGGCGCTATTTATGCTCAATATGTTGCAAAGATACGGCTGTCGTCTATTCAAAGTGTAAGAGCAAGTTAAACGAGACTTCTGAGAATCCATTATTACCTTAAGCAACATAATAGCAATAAACAAAATAAATACTAATGAAATACGATACCTTTAAATGTAATCGCAAACAACACAAAAAACAAAAAGAAACTGATTACAACATGCGTATTCATAACCTTAGCCGCGCGCGCCGGTAATGCAAATACAGTGTGCCGAGCGAAGCGACAACAATTAACTTGTCTTACCTTAAATTTAAACATGAGCAAGACAGAAATACCGTGAAATACCTGAACTACGCGCTTGCACATGTTAGGCTCTGACGTAGTAAAGGTGTACCCAATTAACTGAGGAGCGGCTGAAAATGGAACTACGATAATTTCCATAGTAGTAAACGTCATTTTTGGACATTTTCATAGCTGTCAGCGCCCCCGAGTCCACTTTAGTTGGTAAATCTATATAATGAGAAATCCATAGCGAAACGAAACGCATCAGAAACGCTTACCGGTTTATAAGTACTTCTATTTAACTGGAAGTACTGTATTTGGTGTCGTTCAGACGCTTTCAGCATAATGAACCAAGAACAGTTGTTTTGTATATGTAGATAATATAATTTTGTCTCCACAATCGTAAACAAAATCTTGTTGCAGTTCTCATGAGACTGAGTAATTTATACCAACGCATCGAACATTTTTTCGTCGGAATTATAAGAGACCTTAAAAATGGCTCGGGATTTACCAATAAATATTTTTTTACATAAATACCTGAACAATTATATTCCTCATCGTGATAAACTATTGCAGTACACACATAAATACAATCTAAATAAAATATTTTTTTCAATTTCAGTCAAATTTCCGTTGAGAGTGTGAACCTACGGGTTTTCATACAAAAGGCGATAACGATTTCCACCCCTTAAATATTAACCGATTTTGACCAATTTTTGATACCTAGGTTTAGTCAGAATAAAATTTAGGTCTGTACGTTTTGTTTTTTTTTTTCACTATCTTCTATCTTCTATCTATATATATAAAAATGAATTGCTGTTCGTTAGTCTCACTAAAACTCGAGAACGGCTGAACGGATTTATCTTATTTTAGTCTTGAAATGTTCGTGGAGGTCTAGGGAAGGTTTAAAAGTACATAGGTTACTTAAATTATTATTCTTCGCAGACGAAGTCGCGGGCACCGGCTAGTAATCAATAAATTGAGTTTATTTTTGTTTCAGTATTCTCATACAAAAATAATTTCATCCATTATTTGACTTTGTTAGTCTTTAATCAATATTCAAAAAACGTTTGATATCCCGTCCATAGAGTATAATATACAGCGCCTCTATTCGGGAACGCTAAGTGATTCTGTAGCGACTCGTGAGCGAGATTTCTCATCCCACTCTTTCACATTACGCGTCGTGCGGAAGAGTGGGATGAGAAATCTCGCTCACGAGTCGCTACAGAAGCACTTAGCGTTCCCGAGTAGAGGTGCTGGCAACCAATTTGATTGGCAATTTATAGGATGCCGCCATGTCAGAGTGATGTAAATAGCGTATTCTAACAAATGATGGCGCGACAGGCCGATCTGGATCTCCATTTACTGACACCAACGCAATAGACATACCTATAATAAACAACAAGTTTAGTCTCAACCAGGGTTTATAACCTTTTCAATGTATTAGTTCGCTTCGGCGTAAACGGAGCGGGGCTTTCCCTAATCAAATATTATCACGGAAAGTCCCGCTCCGGTTACACCGAAGCGAACCACCACGTTGCAGACGCTTATGTACTAACTATATTATATTAGCATTAACGAATTCTTTGAAAATGTATCTTTGTATAATTATTACATATGCTTTTGTTGATCCAATTTAGTTAAATAATTGCTCTATGCAACTAACAATTGTAAACAACCAAATGTAAAATGCTTAATACGAAACGCATAGATAATTATGTGTGTGACTGACAGCGCCCCGCCGCTCAATTACGCAACACCAAGTGGTATCGCTTTCGCGAAAAGTAAACCAATTGTGCCCTTATTTACACAGAGTTAAGACTAAATTGGTTTGCATTTCGAGCCAAACCGATACCAATTGTGCTGCGTAATTGAGCTGGCGGGTTGTCAGATAGATATATTGTGACGAGAGACGAAAAAAACAATAACCACGACACTGATGAAAGAATATTTAATACTTCAAGGATTGTAAGTGCATAGGTATCCAATCCTCCTCTGCTGCACTGGGAGTGAAGAAATAGCTTAGAATGCGTGCAGATGCTTATCATCCTGGCATGTCGTAAAAGTCGACTAAGGGACGGGTCCTCTCCAACATGGTGGACTGTCTGTATGGGCGATGGGCTGATCACCTGTCACCATACGGTTCATCATACCATCTGAGGACTAATTAATCGAACGTGGCCACAAGTACTCTTGTGGCTCTGCCCACTAGGGATTTCGGGCGTGATGCTATGTATGTATGTATGTATAGGTATCCAAAAGAATATAATAAACATTGTCAACCCGATTGGCGTTATTATTCAACACTTACTACAAGTACCATGTTGTTCACGTAAATGTAGAAGAAAATAGATGACTTCTGCACAAAACTACTATCAAGTTTTTTTTATTTAAATAACATTTACAATCTGCATGAACGTTCATCATTTGTTATTAATTTGGTGTTTATTCAAAGTGACAACGCTGCATTTAGATGTTGCTTGATAAAATGAGGTACTTAGTACTTAAAGCAGGCAGCAACTATTAACTCGATATCTTTAAAAAAACATATTGATATATTTGAGTGTAACTTTTTCAGGCTGATGCTCAAGTGCTGCTCAAACTAGCCTTTAAAATTATTATTTTCTCGCTTCCTTAGGAGATAGCGGAGAGCAATTATTTGTTTTACTTTTGCAATGGTTATAATTACAAACTAGCTATATTTTGTGGGTCTAGGTTGAGTGTCTACATATCTAAAGAAAGCAGCAATTTCTTTCTCTTAAACGGTTTTGGGGGTATTATTTCCTATTTTCCAAAACTTAAAAAATGATCTCGATTACGTGTTCAACATGATAAGAAATATAACAGCGAACTTGTGTGCATTATCGTCTTAAACAAGGTGAGAAAGGCGTTAACTCAACAGCTGTATATTGATTCCCACAAAAGAATCAGTAAATAGGTATTTCCTGCACGCGTGCTTAACTCCTCGCCTTGGGTTAAAAGGAGGCTCAAGCAATCCCGGGGGAAATTTGAAACTGTCTCAGAACAGACAGAACTCCGACTATTCAACCGCGACCTCGCCAACACTCGCAACACATGATACCATCCCTTTTATTCACGAGGAATTAGGCGAAACAGATAGAGAATTTTACTGCCGACGTGCATAATGTACGGCACAGTTCGTTTTTATATGGCATTAGATCTCCAGTTTTGACATATTTACGTAGACAACCTTTTATTTGTAATTCTCAAACGATGAGTGCAAAGGAACTTTTTCTTTTAGCAAATGTTACGTGTGTACTATAAACTAAATGTTTGCACGCGACTTCGTCCGCGTGGGATTCGTTTATCGCTGTTCCCGGGGGTACAGTGCATTTTTCCGGGATACAAATTAGCTTATGTCACTCCCCAGCTCATAAAGTATCTTGACGTACGTACCTTTTTTTCCCAGTGTTGCCAATTCAGCAACTTGTAGCTAAGTTTAGGATTTTTTCAGCTGATTCAGCAACTAAAATTTCTATTTAGCATCGAGCATAATTATTTTTAAGCAACTTTTGTTATTCACGCTTTTTGCTAATGTCTATTCAAGATAATATACTCATAGAAGTCGCATATTTCAATATTATGTTGTTTGAGATACTAACAAAGGCGTACTTCTAGCATTTTTTAGGGTTCCGTAGCCAAATGGCAAAAAACGGAACACTTATAGATTCGTCATGTCTGTCTGTCTGTCTGTCCGTCCGTATGTCACAGCCACTTTTTTCCGAAACTATAAGAACAATGCTGTTGAAACTTGGTAAGTAGATGTATTCTGTGAACCGCATTAGGATTTTCACTTAAAAATAGAAAAAAACAATAAATTGGGGGGTTCCCCATACTTAGAACTGAAACTCAAATATATTTTTTTCATCAAACCCATACGTATGGGGTATCTATGAATAGGGCTTCAAAAATGATATTGAGGTTTTTAACATAATTTTTTTCTAAACTGAATAGTTTGCGCGAGAGACACTTCCAAAGAGGTAAAATGTGTGTCCCCCCCCTGTAACTTCTAAAATAAGAATATGTTAAAACTAAAAAAAATATATGATGTACATTACCATGTAAACTTCCACTGAAAATTGGTTTGAACGAGATCTAGTGAGTAGTTTTTTTTAATACGTCATAATTCACGGAACCCTTCATGGGTGAATCCGACTCGCACTTGGCCTCTTTTTTTAATTTAACAGTTGACGACACTAGTAGCTCCGCTGCGTGAACATTTAAATACGTAAGTAAGGATTTATATAAGTACCTTAAGATTTATTGCTCTGTTACGCATCGTTATCACAGTGAATTATCTCACCTCGGAAAATATTTGCAATTAATACTGATTGTTACAAGTTCGCGAACTCAAGTCCCAATTAGTAAATTGGAAATTTAATTACGCAAGTTGTAACTTTAATGTCACTTAGCTGCAGTTCAGCAGTTTTAATTGGTGATATTGTTCTTTCCCTGACATTTTGAAGTACTGGGGCACAGTTATACTTCAGTTCATTCTAAAGAGAATCACACAGGGCCGTTTTAAATAAGTCAGTGTCAAATCGGTGTCAGCGACATTCGTCTACTTCTTATTTCGTCATAACTATAATTTGCCAACTTCGGAATTGGTCTACTTCTCAGTTTGCCTCTATCGGAATTCGTTCGTTTAGTAAATGGGCGAATTATTGTTTCGACAATATCGTAGTTCGTCAATTTCTTAATTGCCCAACTTCTCACATAGTCGAATTAGTTATTTGTCAATTTTGCAATATATCATTCTATAAATTACAAACAATAAACATACATACATAGCATCACGCCCGAAATCTCTAATGGGGTGGGCAGAGCCACAAAACTGCTTATGGCCACGTTCGATTAATTATTCCTAAGATGCTATGATGACTGTATGGTGACAGGTGATCAGCCCATCGCCCATACAGATAGTCCACCATGTTGGAGAGGACCCGTCCCGTAGTCGACTTTTACGACATGCCAGGATGATAAGTATCTGCACGCATTCTATGCTATTTCTTCACTCCCAGTGCAGCAGAGGAGGCACAAACAATAAAACACATTCAAATAGGTTTATTGAAAATGATATATTGCAAAATGGACAAATTACTAATTCGACTATGTGAGAAGTTGAGCAATTAATAAGTTGACGCACTACTTACGTCGAAACAATAATTCGCCCATTAACATAACGAACGAATTCCGATAGAGGCAAACTGAGAAGTAGACCAATTCCGAAGTTGGCAAATTATAGTTATGACGAAATAAGAAGTAGACGAATGTCGCTGAGACCGTCAAATCGGTGTCCTAGGAGTATAAATAAAAACCAGAGCAACCAGAGCAGAGACAACCAGACCCTAAAAAAGACGGAAACGATATAGCGGGTTTTGAGGGGAAAGCTTGGAGCAGACTTGTTCGAAATAGATTAGGTTGGAAAAAATGGAGAAGGCTTTTACCGTCCTGGGCGGTCCTTATAACGACGTGCATGTTTAATGATTTAGACTTAAATTCGATACCTACCTATTTAATTTGAAGTTCTTTATAATGAAATAATTCAAATAAAAAACCGGACGAGTGTGAGTTAAACTCGCGTGGAGGTTCCTCTCCGTACACGATTGTCTAAAATTTCCTATGTTACTTCAAATATCATAGACTTCTTATCGGTTATTCTGTAATAAAGAACAATTTTCTGTATTTCTTTTTCAAAATTTTAGGACTAGTAGTGTCGGACATAAGGATGGGGGGAATGGTAAATTTTCGCCTATTTTCCTAAATGACTTCCAACTATAGTTCAAAATTTTAAATTTTCTTTCTAAGATTCTCACAACAAACATTCATTTGATATGTCGATATAGTTTGCAAAACAATTTATTTTTATTTTCTAATTTACCCCCTAAAAGTGGCCCCCATAATTAAAATTAATTAATTTACATTACGCATCCGTGTTGCGGTCATCGACTTACATGTGTACCAAATTTCAATCAATCGGTCCAGTACCTAGTTTCAGAGCAAATTTGGCTGTGACAGACGGACAGAAACACGAGTGATCCTATAAGGGTTTCGTTTTTCCTTTTGACGTACTTTATGGAGCAATTAATTAATTCAATCTTTATAGTTATATTAAAAGAAAAGTTTCGATAAATAAACTTTATTACGCTGTCAATGGTTCGCTCGGCTGCGCTTTGTTTAATTTAATATCATAGTACCCTATTCCCTGATATTTGTCAATTTAACAATTTTCGTATAAGATTTCAGTTTTTTTTTTGGTAACTACAAAGCTATTTTGAGATGAAGGAGATAATCATACATTATTGAGAATTAAAAGTATCCTATGTAAGTAGACGACGCGGTTAGCCTAGTTGGGAGTTGACCCTGCCTCCGAAGCTAGCGTCCCGGGTTCGATCCCCGGTAAGGGCAAATATTTGTGTGATGAGCACGAATGTTTGTTCCTGAGTCTTGGATGTTTCCTATATATTTAAGTATTTATTTCTCTATATAAGTATGTATATCGTCGTCTAGTGCCCATAACACGAGCCTTTAGAGCTTACTTTGGGACTAGATCGATTTGTGCAAAGATTGTCCCCTGATTTATTTATTTATTTATATGTTTTATTTTAAAATATGGTCTTGGTATTTGTCCGCTAACTTAATATTAAGAGGAGTACGGCTCTTCATACAAAAGACGATAACTATTTCCACCCCTTAAATGATAACCGATGCTGACCAATTTTTGATAGGTTGTTAGTCAGAACAAAATCTAGGTCTATACGTTTTGGTTTTTAGGGTTCCGTACATCAAAAGGACAAAACGGAACCCTTATCGGATCAGTTTTTTGTCCGTCTATCTGTTTTTCTGTGGGTCAAGACCTTTTAATGTCCTCAGGAACGCGTACAGGTATCAAGTTGAAATTAATACCGAATACTCAAATCTGCAATTCCTTAGAGCTGTGAAAAAATCAACGGAATCAAAAGATACGGCCGTTTATGCCACATATTTTGATACTCGTAAGGCGAACAAAACCAATAGGGTACTTCCCGTGGATCTAGAATGATGAAAATTGGCTAAATGTAGTCTTACAGCACAAGTAAAGGAAAAAGTCCAAAAACCGTTAATTTATAATTACATCACAAGAAAAATAGTTAAACGGAATAACCTTTGCAAGGTCGTATGGTATCACACTCGAAGATTGCACAGAGATAGGAGCTCGCGAAAGTTATTTCTTGTCTTATTTCATAGGTAGGTTTTAAATGGTTACCCGGTTCTTAAAAGCTATTTTTTATTTTTATTTTTAGGGTTCCGTACCTACAACGTACTGTACTGTTTCCGGGTTAGCGTACCACCGGTCGGTTTCCTTACTCGTCAATTTCACCAATTCACCAGTTTACTAATTAGACAGTTTCGGTAGGTTGACAATTTCGCTTGTTAGGCATTTTCCCGATTCTTCAGTTTCCTCCTTCGCTAGTTTGTTAGGATGTCAGTTTCGTGAAATTGCCAGTGTTGCGATCCGCTAGTTTAATTTTTTGTCAGCTTCGCTAATCGAACGGTTTACCTATTCGTTAGTTACGCTAGGTAATAGACAATTTTGCCTGTTTACTGTTTTTGTGATCCTTCAGTTTTTTCGTTCACTAGTTTTGCTAGGCTGTCAGTTTCATTAATTAAAAATAATAAATATAATATGAAATGTTAAATTCAACGATATATATTTTTCCGTCAAGCAATATTAAAAAAACGAACACAGCGTTAATTGTACAAAGTTTGAGGTCGCCAGAAAAAATAAAAAAGAATACTTGGTCCTTGTATAAGCATTCAACCTCCTTGTTATACCTTTAAGTGATAAAAACATACGCTAAATAAAAAACAAATATACGCGTCGAATTGAGAACCTCCTCTTTCGTTTTTTTTTAAATCGGTTAAATATTAGTTTTCTATACTTATGTAATCGGGTAATAATTTTAATAATGTATGTCATAGGTATTTACAGTAATATGTATATGACATGACACAACGTTTTAGTAAAACACAATCTAAACTTACTGACGAATAAGGAAACTTGTGTACAAGAAAATTAACGGGTTAGGAACATGACGAAATAGCAAAACTGACAATCGTAACTAACTGACGAACCAGGAAACTTGCGAACCAGGAAACCAACTTAATAGGGAAATTGACAGCTTAGTGAAACTGGTAAATAAGGAAATTGGCGAATTTAGAAACTGTCTAATGAGTAAACTGGTGATTGGGGAAATTGACGACTAAGGAAACCGACTGGTGTTACGCTAACTCCCTTTTTCATAGTTGATATAGTACGGAATCCTCGGCGCGTGAGTCAAACTAGCACTTGACGGGTATTTTTTTTTTTCATTACACAATCATAAAAGTCAGTTTTATTGTTGTTCCAGTATTCTCGTTCCAAACTAATTTCGGCGATTATTTGACTTTGTTGATCTTTAATCAATATTAAAAAAATATAGACTTAGATTTTGTTCTGACTGGCAAAATCCCTTAACATTTAAGGGGCAATCTTTATCGACTTTTGTATGAAAAATGTGATATCCATTAATATCCTCATTAATAGAATATCGTATGTGGTTGTTTTGAACCGCAAGCGTTCGCACACATGATTCACTCAGTCCTCTTTCGTCTATAACAGGAAAGTCCCTGTTCGAGGCGTCCTTGTACATATATAAGACACCGAGCAAAATATGCCTCACTCAATTATAAGTAGTACCGCGCTTAACAGGACGCCAATATGGGTCTCAAGGTTGCTGTGTATTTAGCATTCGTGTGCACTGTAAATGCCTCGGTGATCATCAATATTTTTGACGAAGACAAGGGTAAGGTTTGCTTATAATTAATCATCATATGTAGCGAGTCTGAAGAACCAGAAAAAATATGTTTGCTGTGTTTCTAGACAGGGAGTGGTCGAGAGCGCCTTTATTGACTTTAACTGTGCTGGCAAAAATCATATCAAATCATCAGTTTTAAATGTTTAATTTGTCTAATGTATAACTGAAATTGTTATTTGTAAGGCATCGAATCCACAAACACCAGAAAGGGCATTGTGATTAAGGATATGTTAGTTTTATAAACGACTCGGCAGTGCAAACTGTCTAAAGGTTTTTTAGCCATGAAGCGGGCCCCATAAATACAGATAATGGTAAGTAAAATTTAAATATAGTTTAATATAAGTGACTTACTATGGAATCATTTAAAAGGTGTATCTACTGCCCTTTGGGCAAAATATTTTTCGGCAAATTTCACTTCCCAAAAAACTTATCGCAGTAGTTTCATTTCCCAAACGAATCTTTAGCACATTTACATTTCGCATTTTATTCATTTGTTCAAATTATCATTTGGCACCATTTTGCTTTGTCATGGGTAGGTTAGGGTTGACTTGTGTCCCTTACATAAGTACTTATTTGTGAAAAAATACTTTTGCTATCTGTAAAATTGCGATAAGCTATTTTGACTAATGATTTTTTGCCAAAGGATAATTTGAGTAAAATACTCGTAGTTTGGGATGTGATAATTTGGAACGTTTTTTCCCCATACATTAGTAATCCCATTTAAAAGCTATTTATTTTTTACAAAAATACAATCGAATTTGTGTCATACTATGTAGTCACAAAGGTTGAAATTCTAAATACAAGGATGTGGTCGATAAAACGCCTCTAACCAGATAAGGGCCAAATTCCACTTGTTATAAGTAATAACAGTGGCACACTATATTCATAAATGGTTTAAGAGCATTTATGAGCGTCCAAAATGCTTTAGCGATTGTGTTTTATTACGTGTAATTTTTTCTGTTGCGAAAAAAGTAACTAATGACGTGGAAAACAAAAGTGTAGGTGATACTCTAAAATATACTTACCCGGTTTTTCTGAATTAAACATCGAATGCTTCCCTTGTAAAGTCTGTTCGCCGAGAGTTGATAAATATTATGATATCGTCTCGAAATACCGACTGTCGCTTACCTATTGCAGTTGTTGTCAAGCGCGCGCACGCGGCTGTTATATTGCCATTCCGTTCTGGAATATGCTTCAAGTGTGCCGTTTGGGTGTTCGTGTGTTGTTTTAGACGAATCAATTGAATGTTTCATAATAAACGTCACCGACTCTGATTGTTCCTCCGACTCTCAGACTTTGTCATGATCGTCGTCCGATGATAATTATGCCAGCAATAGGACATATACAGGCTGTTTAATAAAAGTATTCTATGAAAAAAAAAATGTTTTCCCTTTAATTTTTTTTAATTATAGTAACAATTATTGGCGAGCCGCTATTTGTTATGAGTTAAGAAGCCCTGATTTTTTTTTTACCAACTCTCGGCGAACAGACTTTAAGTTTTAAGATCAATTTAAGCTTTGAGTTTGCCTCCACAACTTTTCATTCAGTTGCTCTTCGATACTTCACAGTTGCAGATGTGATAAGTAATTCTCTTCTGGACTGTAACCAGAGAGACTGCTATGAGATGTGCCGCGATAACTTTCACACGGCTGGATGGTGCGTCAACGACAAATGCACCTGCAAAGACGTACTTGGCACAGGTACAAATATAAACATATTTATTTTATTACAACATTAATTATCTTTTGAAAAAAATATTAAGAGAAATGTGAATCTACGGCTTTTCATACAAAAGGCGATAACGATTTCCACCCTTTAAATGTTAACCGATGTTCACCAATTTTTGATAGGTTGTCAGTCAGAACAAAATCTAGGTCTATACTTTTTGATTTTAATACTTTACTTTTTGACTATAATCAATAAATTCAGTTTTCTTGTTGTTTCAGTATTCTCATATTATTTCGGCATTATTTGACTTTCTTGATCTTTAATCAAAATTCAAAAAGTATAGACCTAGATTTTGTTCTGACTGATAACCTATCAAAAATTGGTCAAAATCGGTTAACATTTAAGGGGTGGAAATCGTTATCGCCTTTTGTATGAAAAGGGTGATTTTTGCCTATGGTTCACAGTCCTCTAAAGACGAAGAAAAAGCATTTTTTCACTTACACAGAAGACACCCAGAGCAATATAAATCACGAAAGTTTACAAAACAAAATGGTGGTGTGTGTGTCCTCGTAGCAGTGAATGTGACACTGCTGAGGTGTATAGACTTTGTAATTTCAGCAGGTCTGATTGAGTTCCAAGCCATATTTTGTTTTTCGTCATGATTTGCTCTATTGCATTAATGCCACACGTTTTAGGACCAGCTTTACTGTGGCCAAAATGTTCGGAGAAATCGTCTACGATATCCAACTATCCACTGGATCATGACTAATTTTAGTGTGATTTACTTTTAATATGACTTTCTGCTTCATTATTTATGTAGTTTTATTTCTACTAGTATATCTGTTTACTACTTTCAATATGCACTCATCTGCTGCACTGGGAGTGAAGAAACAGCATAGAATGCGTGCAGATGCTTATCATCCTGGCATGTTGTAAAAGTCGACTAAGGGACGGGTCCTCTCCAACATGGTGAACTATCTGTATGGGCGATGGGCTGATCACCTGTCACCATACGGTTCATCATACCATCTTAGGACTAATTAATCGAACGTGGCCACAAGTAGTCTTGTGGCTCTGCCCACCCCATTAGGGATTTCGGGCGTGATAATATGTATGTGTGTATGTGTACTTTCAATATCAAATTAGTTGAATTCTTTTGCTTTTTCTATTTTTGCCGAAACTGCAAACCTTTGAGCATTTCCCGCTACCTACTAAAAAACAAAAAAAATCAGGGACAATCTTTTCACAAATCGATCTAGTCCCAAATTAAGCTCTAAAGGCTTGTGTTATGGGTACTAGACGATAACATACATACTTATATAGAGAAATAAATACTTAAATACATTGGAAACATCCCATACAAGTTCACTTTTTGTTGTATCCCGTAAGAATTATCGTTTGAAATTCCACTTTCAATAAAAATATTGCTATTGTGACCGCAATAAAGCCGCAGTGTCCGTCCTTATATAAATAACATTCGGGTTAATCATCACGGATAATATAATTATAACAACAGAATAATTATTATGTATTTCCTTATTCCCTTGAAATAAAACCTCATGTAGGTACAAATTTGCCAAGCAATCAAAATCATCAATAATAAATAATAATAAATCAGGGGACAATCTTTGCACAAATCGATCTAGTCCCAAAGTAAGCTCTAAAGGCTTGTGTTATGGGTACTAGACGATGATATACATATAGAGAAATAAATACTTACAATACATAGGATACATCCAAGACTCAGGAACAAACATTCGTGCTCATCACACAAATATATGCCTCTAGGCCCAACCGTTTAAGCTATGCGTTGTCTATACTATAAGTGTGTCGTGACGTATTGTTTTATATGTATTGATGATAAGTACAAAAATAATGTAATAATGTTATTCGTACAATTTGTAATATTTTGAGATTTTGTCATTTTGAGATCTTGGCATTGTGAGATGTCGGGATTTCGAGATCTCGTCATTTCGAGTTGTCAGCATTTTGAGATTTTGCCATTTTAAGATTTTGGTATTGTGATATCTCGGCTTTTTGAAATCGTGGTATTTTGAGATCTTGGCAGTTTGAGATCTTGGCATTTTGAGATGTTGGCATTTTGAGATCATGGCGTTATGAAATTTAGACATTTTGACATCCTGGCATTTTGAGATCTCGACAACAAGATCCGCACTCGAAACGACTGTCATCCGACCTAAAAACAAACATTGCCAACTACAATAAAGCCCCGTCAACAACCATGAGTAACTTTATATTGATTTAGAAAATCATCCTCAGATAAAACCGCAACCGCCTTGCTTGCGAGCAGTTATGTCAGCGACTCTGCTTCCCAGGAGGTATCTGTGTCGGCGACGAATGCGAATGTAACAAATTCCTCCAACCCACGTAACAACATTATCGGATTTTGGATAAGATTTCATATTAACGCTTTAAAAGCTAATACTTATTTGATTGCAGCCAGAAACTCTCATACCGTTGAAGACAGTTGCGATCTCCCTGCTTGCATGCTGACTTGTCTACAACACGGCTCTCTAGGAGGTACCTGTGTCGGCGACAAATGCATATGCAACAACTTTCTTCCAATCCAACGTAATAACACTATTTGATTTATAATGAAATTTCATAATAAACACATAAACTTCACGTCAAAAACGTCATCTCATTGTAGCCAGCATCTCTTTCGGTGTTGAAAGAGGTTGCAATCTACGTGCCTGCGAACAGTTTTGTCGGCGACTCGGCCTTACTGGAGGTGTCTGTGTTGGCGACGAATGTAAATGCGACAACTTTCTTTCAGCCAAAGGTACATATTTATAAACCTCTTATAGAAAGTGGTTAAGTTACCAAAAGCGGTACAAAATTGTCGCTTATCTAACAACACCGCTCAAGTCACTTTGACCAAATTTACAGGAGAGCGAAAAACATTACCTTTGGAACAACGCGTAATTCAAAAAACAAACATAGTAAACACCGTCTAAGTACATGGCAATAAACTCATCCGATTTTTGGTTAATTATTATACGCAAATCATTATTTCTTATAATAAATTCATTAGCTTACCTTTTATCTTTGATAATATTACTTTTTTTACACAAGTTTAGACACAAACGTACGAAAAATAAATAAATAAACAAGGAGCGCAAAGTTGTCAAAGTATGGCGAAACATCGACTTGAGCGATGTTGGAAGGCCAACCGACTTGCGCGCTCTCAATATTTTTGAATTCTGTTCTCTTATTGGCCGAAACGTCTAGAATGTGATTGGTAGATCGACGCGCAATGAGTAGCTCTATCCAATGACATTCAAATGTAAAAACTGCTAATTTTCGACTTGAGCAGTGTTGATAAGCGAAGAAATGCTTATACATATTAAACCTGTAAGAAAGTACTTTAAAACGCCGCTTTATTTCTTAAGTCCTACCTTCAACCTATGAGCTGTAGGTATAAGTTACTGATGGTGCATTAGTTTCTGATTTTCGATGTGATTTGGGACACATAAGACGAAATAATTACCTAATAAACCGAGATCTTACAGAGATCCTATCATTCTGACTGCTGGCAAAATAAATACGGGAACATTCTTAAACAAACTTTCCTGGTGAGTCACAATAACAGGGTGGCTAATAGTAACCTGAAATCAATTAATATTTAAAAAGTAACATTACTAGGCGAAACTGATTTTTATTAGAGTTCTACGTTCCCGAAATAGAATAAATGAATCAGTCATGGCCTAAGATGGCCAGAGCTCTTTGGAGAGAGCTTGCATAGTAACTAACTAGTAACTACGTAATTACAATTTTGATACAGATGAAGCGTCAAAACTGCAAGATTGTAATAGCTCGTGCAGCCAGCTGTGCAAGCGCATGGGATACCCCGGCAGCTTCTGCGACGGCAACACCTGCAAGTGCTACTTCTGGATGGATACAGGTCGTCAGCACCAAAGTTATCTCCAAAAACACGAGTTTACAGGTGAGAGCTTCTTATTTGGTTTTATTTATATTTGGATCAAATTTAGAATACTTATGGCCAAATTCGGAAAGGCCACTCAAATTGATTTTTAATTAAAGTGACGTTTGGGTGACGGTTTTTTGTTTAGGATGACAACCAATTGAGGGACATTTAACTATTTAATCTCTAATCAAATAATTAAGTGGCGTTTCTGAATTCGGCTATTAAATGCTGAATTACTTAAGGTTCTATATGATTATCATCACAATATTGTATTTGTCTTTATTTGTTTCACATTTAATATACAGTTTTTGTATTTTTTTGTATTACAGGACTTAAAGCGCTACTCAAAAGGTTCACGATAAAAAAGTCAGGTAATTGTATGTTTGCTTATCATACCGCGACTATATTATAGTCAATAAGAAATAGGCAAGAAACCACGCCCGCGGCGCTTAACTGTGCCGAAACGAGCGAAGGGGTTTCCCCAAGTCGAACGGGAACCGGATAATTCATGAAATACTGAAAACCTACAAGATTTGGTAAAGTTACCCTTTGTAACGGTTAGGGTTACCAGGCTCAAAAGGGTTGTCGTATTTGTAAGTTAAGCGTCTGAAAAGGTTACCGAAACGATTGGTTTAAAATAACAATTAATTCAGTCTCATAACTCAATTTAATTGTTTACATTGCGTGTAGCAAATATAAAAATAACAATAAATATTATAATTTAAACCACATTTTTACAAGCAGAATTACATCATAAACACTGAATGATACACAAATTTGAAAATAAAAATCAATCACGTAATCAATGTCGTAAAATGCAATATTAATATAAATATACTTATCTATGAGGTACTTTTTAGGCAAATGGTAAAAAACGGAACCCTTATAGATTCGTCATGTCTGTCTGTCCGTCTGTCCGTCCGTATGTCACAGCCACTTTTTTCCGAAATTGGACACAATTTCAAATTCAGTAATTTTGATACAGATGACGCGTCAAAACTACAAAGTTGTAGTAGCTCGACATGTAGCCAGCTGTGCAAGCGCATGGGATACCCTGGCGGCTTGTGCGACGGCGACAGCTGCAAGTGCTACATCTGGATGGATACAGGTCGTCAGCACCAAAGTTATCTCCAAAAACACGAGTTTACAGGTGAGAGCTTCTTATTTGGTTTTATTTATATTTGGATCAAATTTAGAATACTTATGGCCAAATTCGGAAAGGCCACTCAAATTGATTTTTAATTAAAGTGACGTTTGGGTGACGGTTTTTTGTTTAGGATGACAACCAGTTGAGGGACATTTAACTATTTAATCTCTAATCAAATAATTAAGTGGCGTTTCTGAATTCGGCTATTAAATGCTGAATTACTTAAGGTTCTATATGATTATCATCACAATATTGTATTTGTCTTTATTTTTTTCACATTTAATATACAGTTTTTGTATTTTTTTGTATTACAGGACTTAAAGCGCTACTCAAAAGGTTCACGATAAAAAAGTCAGGTAATTGTATGTTTGCTTATCATACCGCGACTATATTATAGCCAATAAGAAATAGCCAAGAAACCACGCCCGCGGCGCTTAACTGTGCCGAAACGAGCGAAGGGGTTTCCCCAAGTCGAACGGGAACCGGATAATTCATGAAATACTGAAAACCTACAAGATTTGGTAAAGTTACCCTTTGGTAACGGTTAGGGTTACCTGGCTCAAAGGGTTGTCGTAATTGTAAGGTAAGCCTCTGAAATGGTTACTGAAACGATTGGGTTAAAATAACAATTAATTCAGTCACATGTCACATGACTCAATTCAATTGTATACATTGCGTGTAGCATTACAACATAAAAATAATAATAAAAAAGTTGAATTCAAACCACATTGTTTAAACAAGCAGAATTACATCATAAATATTGAATGATACACAAATTTTAAAATAACAATCAATCACATGTCGTAAAATGCAATATTAATATAGTGATACTATGAGGTACTTTTTCTTTTTCTTTGAATTGATAATGTTATTAATATTTAATGGACGATAACAATTACTGATACAATCGATAGGCTAACTTTAGTTGTTAGTAAGGCTTTACTGTTGACTTAGCAGCATTGAAGACGACGTAGCGCCATCTACCGAGTAGATGCATTTCTCATAATTTCCTGTATTTATTTAGAATCCTGATCATCTTTCCAGGTAGGTATGCTATGTTCATGTCTTTATCACAGGCTTTGATATGTAATTTGCATGTATTTTAAGATATATATTTTTATTTACAGACACTGAAACGAGTTCAGAGCTACGGACATGTGACGACGTCGGATGCAGTAATATGTGCCACCGAGAACACTATGTTAGAGGGATGTGTATTTCAGGAGTTTGCCATTGTCACTAACAATAGTATTAGTAATAAAAAAAGACTAATATTAATTAAACAACGTGACAAAACTCACTAATAAAATTATGTTTATCATACAAGTATTTTTTTTCGATTAAATCTAAGTAGGGCTCCCCCTACCAAGACTCGTTGTCATACTTATTCGTTTTGTGATAAATACTATTATTTATTGTACATTACAATTGTAACTCCTAAGGAAAATAGATATATATTCGTTTTTAACCTAATTCTTTTATTTTAAACTAAGAAAGTCCTTGATTATTTGCTAATATTAACGCATTCACTGCCGGCATTGTTTTTCGAACTTTCGTTAGGTGCCGCAAACGCACATGTGCGTTCAAATGTGTGCAGAATTCTGACATCGGCACTGGGTGTAAGTCAAGGTGACGCATATATGCGTCGGTGGCAGTGAATGTGTTAACTGGACGAAAACAAATCACAAGGATCATTCTTTCCACTACCAATCAACACAATCAATCCACCTACCTACCTGTCCACTTATCAATTAATTATACATCCCATCACACATATTTCTTCCTTTCATTCTGTATCATTCTGACGTCCATCAGCTAGACTACACTTAGGTGTTTTCGTAAGATTACCAATAAGGAAGGGAGTCCATAATATCCCTAATTTATGGTTTGATATACATATATTTGTATATAGTGATAAATATTTATTTATTAAAATCGATATTGAGCGATTCGGTAATAATCAAATAATAAAGCAACATTCGCTCAAATCCTGATCAAACCCTGTAACTTATCCACTCATTCTCAGCGAGTTATCTTTACACCGCTTGTACACCCTGAATGTATGTCTGTTTCTTTTTCTTTATATAACGCGCTGAATATAATAAATAGCTATGACTTCTTAAACGTCCATCTTTTTTTTTTTTTTTTTCGAGGGAGGTGGAGGATACTCATGTATACTGCCAGGCCGTCCTGACAGTATGCCCGACTCGCCTGGGAAGGTGACCCAGACACCTACGGACTAAACTCCACCCCCTGAGTAGTGTGATACTCGGAACGCGCCCTGCTTTTGGGATACACTTTGCGTTCAGGTGTGTTTTGGGTAGTGGGTAAATGTGTGAGTGATAGAGTGTGTGTAGTTGTTGAGTGATGATTGGAATGTTGTGGAGTGTGTGGGGGAGAAAGAATGAGGGATGTGAGGAGGGAGGGGAGAGGCAAGCCAGGGTGGGGGGAGCGAGGGGATATGAACCCCCACCCCCGCCCCCCGGCCGGCCTCTCCGCTCCGTGTGGTGATGGGTTTGGTAAGGGAGGAGAGGGGATAACAGGTTGGGATAAATAGATAAGTAAATAAATATAAACATATATATATATATGTCCATCTTGGAAATGGCTCGCCTCGACCGCAAACCACGACGGTTTTTATACGCACGTTCTAGTTGGGGTTACGGCTAGCCGCCACCCGGGTTAGCCGCAATTGCATCCTGCAGCCAGCCGGACGGCCAGCCGTAGTGAGGCTAACCGAACAGTGCGTACGTACATAGCCTAAGAATTAAAGTGATACTAAACCATTTTACGAGGTAAAAACCCATACAAGTGTATTTTTTGAAGTTTTCATTGAAATGTAAGAAAGTAAAACGGCAAATAAGGATGCTCTGATTAACGACTATAGAACAGTACCACATGCGAACTTGATTCATAATTGCGATGGCAATTGAATTTATATACTTACAGGAGATGGTACAGAATTTAAAAGGCACTTAGCAGATTTATTCTCATGATCTTCTTCTTCACCGAAATGATAGTGATAAATATCAAATTCACTTCGGCACATAAAATCCGAAAATGTTGAAGGCACGATGGGCTACGCGGTAGACCACTAGGTTGCACTGTTGGTACAGAATTATACTCACTAAGTTATCCATTGTGTATTAATGCATTACCTATGATAGAAAAATAACATTAAAATTAGACTTAATACCACATTCTATAAGCAAGCACAATTACATATAAATATATAAAACCTCGATAATGTAATCAAAAACCGTAGGAAATGACCAGCATTATGACACCAATTAGGTAAAACCAGTTCTGTAATGTTATTACATATCGATTTTAGTATCGTAATGAGATTAAATTTGGAACAGCTGTCAAAACTTAAGTGGGTCTCTCATTGTAGTATCCATAGATATTAAAACAGTTATTGATACGAAACGTCAATTCAGTATGTTTTTTTTAATATAAACTGCACGACATTTGATATCGAGTGACATGAGAATAGAGACTTCATTCGTTTGTCTATGATTTAAAAAAAATGGTCTTGACGGAGGATCGAAATGCCGCCATTACTGCTTTCATGATTCATGTTGGTTTTTTGCTGAACGAAAGTAGAATTGTAAAAAGTTGTTTGTAATTTACATTTTAGTTGAAAATATGAATAGTAGTCTTCTCGGAGTGACTGTGTGATGTGAAAATGCGCCGAATATCGTAAATGCAGCCACGATTGCAACAAATAACTTGTTGCCAGAAAATATTGTTTCTGAACACATCATGGGGGATTTATAATATGTGTGTAGATAAAGTTATGTATGCAACTCTGCATAATTTGGCCTTAAAACACACGTGCGATCTTATTATGAAACTCGCCTATCGGCTCGTTTCATGAAAACCGCACTAGTGTTTTAAGGCCTACCATTATGCAACCGTTGCATAAACTACTATTTTGTAATTTTTATTTTATTTCATCACAAATGCGATGTGTGTCAAAAACATTGTGTGTCACGGGCAGTAAGGGGATTACAAACTCGAGTCATTAATAGACTCGCGTTGGTTATCCCTTTCTTACGGCCCTAGATGCACAATATACTACAATGATACACTAATGTCAAGAATCAATTCAATAATAATGTCATAAAATGCATTAATAATAAAGTGAGACTTATCTAAATGAGTCACTTTTTTCTTCTTTGAAATGATAAATTTAATGGACAGATTACAATCACTGATACGATCGATATGCTAATTGTAGACGTTTTAATGTATTTTGCCGTCTTTTTATCATTTATCATATTATACCCTTAAATATCTCATACTTTACAGCTTTATGAAGCCAAATATAAATAAAACAAACAATCTTCCTTGAGATAGGGTTTTGAAAAACTTTAGCAATAGGAGTTCAGACTTTTGACTGCTACTCCTGGCTTATCTAATTTATACGCGTACTTTAATTATTTTTCAAATAAGTAATAACTTGTATGGTTTATAGTAAAAGTGAGAGAAAAATTGCCATATTTTAATAAAGTCACAATTTATCACTCGAAGGATGCTAATGATATTGATCTGGACCCTTGTAGATTGTGTATGGTGCGCAAGATTGTGTAGTGTTTTCGCTTTTTCTTTCTTTATAACATTAAAGTAGCTTAATAGGTATGAAAGTAAAAGAACATATTTGTTAATACCTCTTTATATTTTTACAACAAAATAGTGTATAATTAGTCATAACTTATTGTAACCAAAAATCCTTTCACACACAAAGTTCTCGTAAACTCCTTATACATTGAAAGGATACACTCTGCCAGTATTAACTCGGTAGATTCCAGACCTGAGGAAAAATCTTTAATTAGTTCAAGTCATTTTTAATCATCGTCGAACCGCCGACGTTTGCCATTATGAGGGGAGGGTCTTCAGTGACCCAATAAACCGCAGTAGATGCAATTACGTCTCAGATTTATAAAAGTTTTAAAACACTAAAGTAATAAGGTTCAGGAAGCTTTCATTATTTTTGATTTGTGTCAGAACGTCTGAAACGATTAACTTCATATTTTTTATAAGAAAACAATGTGATTAAATTTTATAGGATTTCAAATTAATGGGAAAAGATTCGCTCATATTCTGTGCCGAAACACACAATTTGATTTCTGTAAAACAACAGTTAAGTTTTAGTTAGAATATTCCTTACCATTTAGAAATTCCATAGAGGCTGCATTACTTATTTAAAATTACTAACTTAAAGCATATATCTATATTTTTAAAGCAAGTAGGTAAGATAGAACTTACCCGAGTTTAAAGAGATCACTGGTACCCAACGGAACCGCAGGGGCACCAACACAACGATTTCTCGACATTTCCGTAAGTGTTTCACATCTTAGTCCAACCAAGTGTCCACCCATGTCCAGAGTGGCACCGAACAGTTGCCACGAGCGGTCGTGGTTGCACTGGTTGTTGGTACAACCAGGTTGGCTAGTGCCAGTGTTGGCGTAGAAATCGACAGTGCCGATTGGCTCGCCAATACCGAAGGCCCTGCTGCCACTGTAGTCAGTGTGGAGGACCTCGACGTAATTAGCGTCAGTGGACCTAAGACGGCGGGAGAATGAGTCCCAGTTTTCACCGGCAGGGGATAATCCTGTATTTTAAAATGATATTGATTAAGACGTTATGGTAACTCAAATATAAGCAAAGCTTAAGCTAAAGACTTAACACTTTAGCTTAATAGTCGATAAAGAAAATCCTCAGGAACTAACCAGTAATTCTTGCTACTCTCGCAAGCTGATGCCTACTAACAATTCCGGCGATATGGGCACCGACATCGAACCCTACAAGATGCACCTGGTTCCTATTAATCTTGCCCAGGGATTCCATCCAAGCGATGAGGGAGACGATGTCGTCAGCAACGAACGGCACAGCGTTGCATGCTGTTGCGTAGTCCAGGGATGCGACTAAGGCCCAGTCCACCAGTAACACAACTGTGTCCCGGTTACTATTTATGAAAGCTAAAAAACAAATAATTTTCTTTAACATTAGTAACGGATCCTGCTGTAATGCTACCATAGTATTCGGCATTATTGTAACTACATACTCGTACATTTGAAGTTCATTGCTCAGTTGTTATTCAAACTTCGACTGAACATCGATTGTTCATTAAAAAAGTTTCTCTTTCATAATTCCTTGCTTTAATGCGTCTTGTAATTACTATTGGTTCCGTGGGCTGTAGACCTCGCGACAAACTTAACTTTGCCGTTAGAAAACTGTTAATAGATACTTTTCCCCATACATCGACATAGGTCGCGATGTCTTAGTAGAATCGAAAAAAAAACATATATTTATCGAACCTACTCACAACATTTCACGAGATTCGGTTGAGAAATGCGACCTGGGCGTCTATTCGGGAACGTCTAAGTGATACTGCAGCGACCCGAGAGCGAGACTCGCATCTCGCTCTTACGCATTACGCGTCGTGCGGAAGAGTGGTATAAGAAATCTCGCTCGCGAGTCGCTACAACATCACTTAGCGTTCCCGAATAGAGGCGCTAGAGGATAACAAATGGGCATCCTGACATCTGGACATCCGCCGGACAAACGAAAACATTTTTGCCCAAGCTGAACGGAGACATTTCGCTTGCTCGGTCGGTTAACTATCCAAAAACCTTACATGATCGTAGTGTATGCGCGAACTCGCTGAAAGCCGACCCTTGGCGTCCGTGCACCACTACAGCGATATTTTGTGATCCGTCCAGAAAAGGGAGCTGGTTTAAAATAGAAACTTCAGAATTTTCTACACCCAGATAATCAATTCCATTTAGTAAGAGGTCCCTGTAATTAAAAGGCATTGAAAATTATAGGTAAATTAGACTCTCGAAAACAGATGGTCTTCTTATATCCAAAAGTTACAACAACAAATGTTTAAAGTCACGTTGGTTTGGTATTCACCAAAATTATGCCTTTCTTTTGATCTTTCTTACTTCGCCTATAATTCTGAACGCTAATTTGCCTATGACCCTATAGCCGAAGTAAGAAAGATCAAACGTCATGAAATATCATTATGGTCAAAATTGGATACCGAACTACACGTAAAATGTTCATAATTTGTGTTTTAAAATCACAAATGCAGCAATAATAAGCATGTGAATTTTATTTTATGCGAAGTCTAAAGTAACGGGCGCGAGAAGTTGGAGAACGTGACTTTTTTGTAAATTTTTATTAATTTATTAAAACCAAGATTGCAATAAATTTCACGTAGGTTGTTAATTATTTAAAAAATACGGGTCTTTTGTGTAATTCTGTATTTAGTATTTGTCAACTTACCAAGACGACACATAATATCTGTTGAGGGTTCCCAGGATACGAGTTTGCATTTTTTTGGATCCGACTTGCACTTCCTCGCTTTGACATAATTTGACTGTAAATATTATATTTTTTTACGTCAAGGAGATTCATATTATATGCATACACTTTTATAATAATATCAAATAGAAGGTATAAAGAAGTAAAATTTGTAAAAGTAATCTCTGGAAATACAAAAAGGATGCTTAAAATTATTTCACTGATAGAAGGCTAAACTATTCCTGAGTCGCATAGGCTATTTCTTATCCCGAAAAAAAAACCGGGCAAAAAGCTAGTAGTTAATGAATGTAAATTAATGCTATTGGGAAATAATAATTCGGTAACTGATTTAGAAAAGAAGTGTTTGTAAAATCTTGCCAGAAATAAGTTTCCTAATCGAACTTATTCTCACAATCACAAAGTATTCTGGTGGGCTAAAAGTCAAGCAGTTAAATCAGATATTTTTGTTGCATTTATTCCCTGGAACATAAAGCTTACGTTAAAATGGGCTAAATGTTAATCATGTATAATTCATGTTATTTAACATAACCAAATGCCAACCAACCAAATGTCACCAACCCGCCTGCCAAGCATGGCGATTATGGCAAATTCCCCCATTTTAGGTGGAGGCCTATCCTGCAGTGGACGTTTTACGACTCATGATGAAATAGAATTAAGCTCCTTTACTGATATTTTTTTTCTTAAAAGTGTGTCTTAAAATTACATAAATTCAAAATTTACTTAGAAAAATACCATGGCTCTTAGCAATGAAAGCTTTAAAAATGAAATTCTGCACTATCTATTAATAGCGTCCCTTCCAGGATATCTGCATATTGGGTTCGTAATCAACAAACACACAAAACTGTCAAATCTAAGAAAACGGAATAGGAGTTTAATATGATAGGTAATCAAATAAATCAAATCCACGATCTCTGACCAACAAAAGAACAATTTAGCCAAGCGCTCAACACTAATCAAACAATAATTAGTTAAATTAGCCCAGAGTATTTAAATAAGGCTAAATGCGATAAAGGTGTGGAATTAGGAGCGTTTGATTAATCCAGACAAAATATTTTTACCCGACTTCAAAAAAAATCCGAAGGAGGAGGTTCTCAATTCGACACGTATTTTTTTTTTTTTATATGTATGTTCACCGATTACTCGGAGATGGCTGGACCGATTTGCATGATTCGTTTTGTAATGGATAGGGTATTTTTCAAATTTGGTCTCGTTGTTATCAAAATCAAGGTCTGGTGAGAGGATCTATGAGGAATCGAAGGAACTCTTCAAATGTTATAGGCACGCATATAGAAATTTTGATATTTTCTTCAATAACTCAAGCAGTTGCGTTTCAAAAACATATTTTGAGGACTTGGAACTCATGATAAAGACCACGGATGACCACCGGAACTCCTCAATGGTAAGTATTTCACGGGTGGCGATTCGATTTCTGTATAAGGTTGGGAAGTAACTTATACTCATGAAAATTCATTTAGTAAAATAGAACCGGTGGTGAAGAACCAGGAGAACTCCTCAACGATTGACGTCCTTGCAACTTGGATGGCAAAATTTTGTATAGGGTGATGAGCAATTGGCATTATGCGACTGTTACTTGATGTATTACATGTGTCGTTAAATCACATATGATAATCACAAAAAAAGTGAAATAATAATAAAAAATTAACAAATAAAAAACCGACTTCAAAAACCCTTTGAAAAGTAAGAAATAATAATTGGCCTTTGTAAGTAAATTACCTAGAATGTTGATTAAGTGATACATTAAATACATCGAAATTGGTGTCAAGTAAATGAACACAGTATGAGGGATGGATTACCTAATTTACTTGCCACCGACTTCTATATATTTAATGTATCACTTAATCAACATTCTAGGTAATTTACTTACAAAGGCCAATTATTATTTCTTACTTTTCAAAGGGTTTTTGAAGTCGGTTTTTTTATTTGTTATTAGTTTTCATATTGCTGGAATAAATAAAACTTAGTACTTACGCGTCAGAGCGAGCATAATAAAATATATGTTAGCCCTCAACATCTTCGACGATAGAAATAATTGAATCGGTTACATGAAGCTTGAATCAATACAAAAAATATGCTTATATTACATATATATAGATATGATAAATAAGATAATCTAGCTATCATTAATCGGTTTGTTTATTCATGTCAACTTTTAATATTCATCGCAGATAAAATTGTTTTTAATGTAACGCATGAAAGGATGCGGTAAATATCAAATATTTCTCTATTAGTCACTTTATCAGTGAGTAATAAGTAATTGTATATACGTATCTGTCATGACTTTTCATTATTTTAATGTCATTGTGATTAATTTCTCGTAAAATCATATCGCATTTTCTAGGTCAAATAAGAGTTACACGAAAAGGGAATCATTCGAAACGGATACGCGTACAGCGAAGGTGGTGTATTTTTAATTATTTCATGATTTATTTGTTTCACTGGGGCTTTTTAATAACCCCTTTACTGCTATCCATTTACAGGAAAACATTGTACAAAATATAAAACCAACAGCGTTAGAAAATTCAAGAGAAAAAGAAAAGAAAGCAAAGAAAATTCAATTATTAAGAAATGCCACCCATGTTTACAATGGCACGCCTTTCTTAAAAAAAATGAAGTGGTTTAATCGAGATTTCAATGTTACAGAAACTTTATGTCAAAGGCATACTCGTAAAAAGTTGTCAATTTTCGAAACAAGTTTTCTTTAGTTAACTAATTAGTAGTTAGTTTTGTATTGCAAAAAATATTACATTATTTTTAAACATTTAGTTATAACTTCTAAAGGTAACAAATAGCTTTGAAAGTAAATAATAAGTACATACACATACACACATATATCACGCCCGTTTCCCAAAGGGGTAGGCAGAGACCACGGATTTCCACCTGCTACGATCCTGACACACATCTTTCGCTTCGTCTACTCTCATTAGGTTGTTCATGCACGCTCGCCGGTTTAGGGTACTCTTGACGTGGCCTTTCTTAATAACGTCCTCGATCTGGTTTTGGTCGGTTCGCCGAGGTCTTCCCCTTCCCACCCTGCCATGCACACTCGTACAGTAATAAGTAAGTAAATAAAAGTTTTGGGGCTTCAAATAGTTTCCAGAACGTTCTTCAATCTTTCTTTAGCACGTGGCAGAATTTTGTTTTTTTTTACTATGTAACAAAAGGCATTGTTTTGTTTTTTTTTTTCAAGCTGATAGTCGTATGGTAATTGCCAAAAATGTTGATATATTCATACATATTTTTGCTACGGAAAGACGAGTGTTTCCCGTTCGTCCGATCGGTTGACCGATCAATCGGTCCAACGGGATTTATTTTTCCCTTTTGACCGACGCCTTCTTTTTAAATTTTGTACAGTCATGTCGGGTAATGATTTTTTTATAATTAGTATTATTTTTTATATAAAAATATTTTTACGTAAATGTAAGGAATAGACAATTATTTATTTATTTATTTATTTATTTATTTATTTATTTATTTATTTACTTATAATTAACACTTACAGGCAAGCTACACATGTTAATCAGTAGGTATTAATAATTACGTACACAGGAAGAACTTATTATCTAACCACACGGTTACAGACTTTGCTGCACTGAGCTTTGATTATTGCACAATAACAAAAGGCATTGTGTACTGTCAGCATCATATAGTTTGTAGCATCCAAAGTAGCCATATATATATCGTAAGACATCATTATTACCATAGTAACAAGGACGTCTAACCGAACTACTACTGGCTACTTTGGATGCTACAAACTATGCGACGCTGACAGTACACAATGAGTTTTTCTTTTGATTAGAAATTACTGTACATGTTTCTATTACGATCGGACAAATGGGACAACGATTTCCCATTAGTCCGATTAGTCGGACCATCGGGAAAAAAAAGTCTCATTGGACCGATTGATCGGTCAACCGATCGGACGAACGGGAAACACTCGGAAATACGCAATTTTATTCATAGTTAGAGACTCCCCACACGAGCGGTTTTCGAGCTTTGGCGTCTTATCAGCATCCGTGCAGCTTCTACGCGACGTTCGCACCGCGGCGCCGCGACGCCAGCGGCGTCTTGCTAGCGTCCGCGCACCTGGCATGAGTTGTTAGACGGTGGCAAGACGCCGCTGGCGTCACGGCGCTGCAGCACGAGCATTGCGTCGACGCTACCCGGCGCTAACAAGACGCCAACGGTCAAAAGACACCGGTGGCGTCACGTCGACGCCGCGCGGGCGCTATTACGACGACGCTGTTGCTCAAAAGACACTAGTGTGGGGGATACCTTAATGGTATTATATATATATATATATTAATGGTATATTTATTTTTAAAACGTCCATTCGTCCGTTGGTTGGAAATTAACGTCATTCGGAACTGATAGCCCCCTTAAGTGCTTAAAAAGCAAAGCATTCTTGTAAGTAGATCGTTTTAAGTTGAAAATTCACTTAAAAAATAAGTCGAGTTAATTTGTAATGCGGCTCGATGGCACTTGAAGCATCGGTTGTTTTTAGATTCTTTGATCTCGAAAAGAGTGAATTACGCAACTCTTCAAGTTAATTATGGGTTTGAGAAAGGTCAAGTTAAGCCCTCTCAGCCCAACACTCAATGCTTAGTGGTTTTTGTGTTTGAGTCTAATCTTGACAACTAAGTAGGTATTTTATGTCACGCCGACTAATTTCGAAGGTTATTGAGATCTTAGGACAAAAAACCGGTCAAGAGCATGTCGGGCCATGCTTGCTTAGTGTAGGGTTCCGTAGTAGCTCTGAAAAGGTATTTGGAGCTATTTTAGATGATTTTCAGTAGTTATGTATAAACAAGTTAGCCGCCTACTCATGACATGAACCAATGAAGCTTCCTTAGTTGGAATAGTTTTCCTTTTAACTTCGCTATATAATCTTTCATTAAAAACCGGACAAGTGCGAGTTAAACTCGCGTGGAGAGGGTTCCGTTCCATACATGATCATCTGAAATTTACTACGTTACTTTAAATATCATAGACTTCTTATAGTTTTTTCTGTAATCTATAGCTTTGGGACAAGTTGGGGAAAACAAGTATGCCGCCTGAATGTGCATCGTTGTTTAGATACTGGTACCAAAACCAGGTGAATCAGGTGAGGTGGGCTGATACTCTGTCAGAGGAGTATAAATTAGATTGTGGCGTAAGGCAGGGGGGGCTAGCGTCGCCTGTCTTATTCAACTTTTATATGAATGAGTTGATCGAGGAACTCAGCAGCACGCACGTCGGATGCCATATTGACGGTAACTGTGTCAACAACATTAGCTATGCTGATGATATGGTGCTGCTGGGTCCCTCGATTCGCTCGATAAGAAAGCTTGTTGCGACCTGTGAGCGGTATGCGGCCAGACACGGGCTAAAGTATAACAGCAAGAAAAGTGAGCTGCTCGTATTCAAGGCTGGCAAAATAAAACCCCATTACGTGCCCCCGGTCGTGCTTGCCGGGTCTGCTCTCAAGGTTGTCAACAGCTTCAGGTATCTCGGGCATGTGGTCACTGAGGATCTGGCTGACGATGACGACGTGGAAAGGGAGGGAGCGTCGGGCGTTGGCGGTAAGGAGTAATGTACTGGCTCGGAGATTTGCTCGATGCTCAGTAAATGTTAAGGTTACGCTATTCAAGGCGTATTGCACATCTTTTTACTCGAGCGGTCTCTGGGTAAAGTACACGAAACGAGCCTATAACGCCCTACGGGTCCAATTTAACAACGCGTTCAGGATGCTGTTGGGACTGCCGCGACACTGCAGTGCGTCGGCGATGTTCGCCGAAGCTCGCACGGATGGGTTTCATGCGATCATGCGCAAGAAGGCTGCGTCGCTGCTGCAGCGTGTGCGCGGTAGTGACAACAGCATACTTAACATGATCGCGAGCCGGCCAGACTGCCCATACCTAATACATTTGGTTGGGTTAGTCACAGGGAATATTCAATAAGTTATTGTAAAAATAATCAATAAATAAATAAATAAATAAATAAAACTAACTTAGGCTAAGCTTTTAATGTTACTAACCATCTACGGAATTGTACTTATTCTGAAATAAACTATTTATTATTATTATCATTATTATTATAGGTAAAGAACTATTTTCTGTATTTTTTCAAAATTTTAGCCCCAGTAGTTTCGGAAATAAGGGGGGGGGGGGGGGAGGGGAATGTTGAATTTTCGCCTATTTTACTAAATAACTTCTAAACTATTTTACTTAAAATTCAAATGAAAATATATTTAAGATCCATACAATAAGCCCTTTCATTTGATATGTCACACAATATAGGATGCAGAACCTTTTTTTTTTAATTTTCTAATAATTGCTCCCTAAACGTGGCCGCCATGTTTAAAATCCATATATTTACGTCATGCGTCCGTGTTGCGGTCACCGACTTACATATGTATACCAAATTTCAACTCAATGCATCCAGTAGTTTCGGAGCAAATTGGCTGTGACAGACGGACAGACAGACAGACACACGAGTGATCCTATAAGGGTTTCGTTTTTTCCTTTTGTGGTACGGAATCCTAAAAAGATTCAAAACAAACAAACTCACAATAATTTTTAAGGAACTAACTAACGACACCCCATACGAGGTTGTAAAAAAAAATTGTTTTACGTTTGCTTTACAAATTATGGATTTACCAGGGCGGCGATAATTAATTTACTTAGATTTGAAACTTTTAATTAATTCGTCACAAGTTATATTTGTGTTTTTTTAAGCCTAGAATCCGCGATCGAATTGTGCAACTGTGCAACAGGCCCGGTGGCCGCTGGCTTCCAGAAATGCGTGGTCAGCGTCTGCGCATCTATTCGGGAACGCTAAGTGATTCTGTAGCGACTCGTAAGCGAGATTTCTCATCCCGCTCTTCCGCACGACGCGTAATGCGTAAGAGCGAGATGAGAAATCTCGCTCGCGAATCGCTACAGAATCACTTAGCGTTCCCGAATAGAGGCGCTGGACGCTTCGGCGCCGCCGGTGTGGTATGATAAGGGCGAAAAACTGTTGCACTAATGCCACCCCGTAGGTTTACTTATTCTAATTTACTATTATTAGAAAAACAATACTAGATATATACTTATGTAAATATAATGATATACTTATACTGACGGCCGCACACAACACATAACATACATAACACTTATAATTTCACATAACATACATACATACATGTATGGGAGCTAGCGTCAAAACCTTTTTTCTTTTTTTCCAATTTCATTATTTTATCGTCGTGCGCGGGAGAAACATTAATAATCGTATAAAATTTCAGCTTTTCACCTTAAATAGTCTTCGAGAAAAAGTGACTGTGACATACCTACAAACAGACAGATGGACATGACGAAACTATAAGCGTTCCTACTTTGACTAAGGAACAATAACGACTTACGAGTAATACAGCGTTGTAGATGTAACTCTATACTTTACATGCATATATTTTCATTATCAACATGGTTATAAATAGACCAGGTGGGACCGTATGATTTCTGACTGATCGTCTTACAGGGCAGAGACTTTGGAAACTATTAAGGATTTGCATTGCTCGCTAGCCATGACTTAATTCCCGAGCGGGATGCGTTGGATAGTGATCACGCTATATCCTAACTTCCTAACTAATATTATACATTCGAAATTAAGTCTGTTTGTTACGTAAACCGCTGAACCAATTTTGATGCATTTTGTTACCTATAGATATAGGTTGTACCTTGCAGAAAGTCATAGGCTACTTAACTAATTATTCTACGCAGACGATGTCGCGGGCGCCAGCTAGTTATAATATAAATACAAAGCTTATGAGAATCCGTGTGTGTGTGTGTGTACGAGTTAGTACGTTTTTTACTCCTTCAACGGCTGGACGGATACGGATGAAGTTTGGAATGGAGATAGATTACACTGGTCAACAGTGGTTTTGTTGCACCAGATATTAATAAAATAATTTCTAGTAATTTGATGCATACAATTAATGAAACAGCGAATGATTTTGGAATATTGGCTCTAGTTTTCTTTAAATCAAAAGTTTTATCTCTACGTAACAAAAAGTTACACCAAAAACTGTGTACTTAAAACAAGAGAAATCCGCAGAGATATCCTGGGCGACAATTCGGGAACGTCTAAGTGATATTGTAGTGACACGCGAGCGGGATTCGCATCCTGCTCTTACGCATAACGCATCGTGTGGAAGAGATATATGGATAGGATTGGCTGGTTAGATGATTCACGTGAGTTAGATCGTTTACATTTAGTAAACTACCTAGACGAATAGGGTGGCACGTGTCTAATAACTTACAAAAGTTAGAGATATTAAGAAAACAACTTTTATTTGCTATAATTGTGAAACTGTATTATCTTTTGTCATTGTTATTGTTTATTAATAGATGCTTTTCACGCACTGTAGGGCCACGTTCTGCCAGTAGTGAGGCGATATATGCCACGGCTGAAAAAAAAAAACAAATCATTAATCATTGTTTGAACTGAAAGCTGTTTAACCATAACGAATCGTCAAAAGCTAAATAAGTGTATCTAAGTCAATGATATTAAAAAACCAAAGATGCGTCTTACAAGCTCAAAATTTAACCCCGAAAACAACCCAATTGGGTTGCTTTCAATTAGTCATGCGCGGACTTTTGGCCGAGTAACACATGTCGTGCTCTATTGACAATGTTCTCAAAAAAGCCATTCTTGAGCCAAATGTCGGTTCATAATACTACAAAAATATTAAAAGGAAGAACTGATGCTTTATTTCATTTGTAGGTACATTCAACGTAAATAGAAGTACTAAAATGCATTTATTTTGTTCATACATGATCGCCATATTCCAAATTAATGTGTAGGTAATATCCGCACGTCAAATGTCACCTAAAGCTGCACTGGCCGAAAAGAAACGAAAAAAGAAGAAAATTATCGAAGTCATGTTTTTAAAACGCGTTCAGTATGGATATAACGTGTCTTTCTATAATATGTCATTGATCTAAGTATTGTCAATTTCGATCACGTTTTTTCTGAAGTTTAGCTAGGCATAATCACTAACGTAAAACCTTTGAATTGTGGCCAAACAGAATAATAACTTATTTTTTTAACCTTCAACGCAGAGGCGTATCTAGAGGTAACCAAAGGACTTGGTGAATAAAAACTGGGGTTCTAACTAAACTGCTTGAGGTGGGAGAATTCTTAGTTAGTTCAATACGTTTGCTGGTCAGGGACCGAGGGCCCCCTGAGCATGGGGGCCCCGGTGCACGGCACCGCCTTTCGGTAGCGACGCAACTGCTTCAACGTTAGGGTCTACTTAAATCTACTACCTATACTATTTGTGTATTTTCTGAAGATTCCTGGCATCATTTTTATAATAATATTGCCCCAAATGTAACCTCCAGTTCCGACCGGCACTTTCGCAAACCATCCTTGGGTGAAATTTCACTTTATGCCTACACCAGTCTAAAGCGTTTTTATAATTTAACCACATACTGGGGCCAATTTGAAAATGTGTTCGCTAAATTTAAAAGTCACTAAATTAAAAATAAGAAACGTTAAACTGATTTTGAAAGCTTTATGCTATACAAAATCGAGTTTGACATTTCTTTTTTTAAGTTTAGGAAATTTTAAATTAAGAAGACTCCCCTTCGAATTGGCTACTTGACTATAGTAACAAATATTAATATATTTCTGTGGAACGGTAGCTAAACATAAATAAATGCATGTCAAAGAAACAAAAAGATCATTTTGACTATTACTTTTTTTTCTATTAAGGGTCAAAAATTGTCAAAATAAGTGAAAAATAAATATTGCTTTTTAGTTCTGAATTACTAGTTTTTGCCATCCTCATTAAATTTCTGTAATTTTTTAATTCTTCGATATTGGCCTAAAAACAGTATTTTCGAAAATAATTGCGAATTTCATATATTTTGTATACCAAAACCAATATAAAAAGAGCCCTGACGGCTATATAAAATGTCTGACCATCAGGGCTCTTTTTACATTGATCTGGTATACACTCTAACTGAACTGTGACGTCATATTTCAGGGCTATTTTGTATGGAGCGTTTTTGTGAGTCATATGAACTAGGACTTTTCAAAGCGTCGTATCTCGAAAAAAAAAATCCCCATTGGACCCATTATCGTTTTTACTTACTTTGTCTTAGCCAATGTAACGGTGCCCATGATGGCGTAACTAGGTCCAAGACAGCGGTTATTGTTCACTTGCGTCATGGACTCACATCCTATGCCGAGGAGGTGCCCGTTCAATTGCACAGTAACCGCGAACAGTTGCCACGAATGATTGTGATGGCACAGGTTGTCGCTGTTCGAACACGGGGGTTGCCTTGTGCCTCCATTTGGGAAAAAGTCTAGGGATCCCACCGGTTCAGCGATGCCATACGCTCTAGTGCCTACAGCGTCAGTGTGGATCACTTCAACAAGTACTGCATCAGTAGATCTGAGGCGTGGTGAGTACGAGTCCCAACCTTGGCCAGCCGGGCTCAATGCTGAAATTATAATAACAATATGTTTGACACTACATACTGATCTAGTTCCAAACTACAGTCGCAGCAAGTCGCCCTTTACTTCAAGCCCCGATGTACTACGACTATAGGATTCCTCATACTATGGGTTCTACCCAACGATATTAATACTTATATAGATAAATAAACATCCACGACTGAATAATATAATATATCAAAACAATAATATCAAACGTCATGACACAAAATGGTGAATCGTATGATAATTTTCTGATTCCATTATCACAGAGGAATGCCGTCAAATTATTATCAAGTGAGTAGGTAGTCTAATGAGTCACAGAATGAATAACTAGCTGCCTTTGCATAATATAAATAGCGGAGTAAAAAAAGCAATTACCCCAAAATCTAAAAATAGTATAAATATAAATTGAACCATATTAATATAAACCATATTAATATGGTCGCTTAAGTATTTCCTTGTCTACTTACCAGTGATCTTCCTAGCACGGGATAAGGAGTTACGGCTCGCGATGCCAACCACATGAGCTCCGAGATCGAAGCCGATGAGGTGGAGGTTGGCCAGATCGAGTTTTACACCGGTCACCATCTCCTGGATGAACTTGCTCAAATCCTCGGCGACCGAGGGCACCCCCAACACCGCAAAGTCGTAGTTGAGTGAAACCACTGCCCAGTCCACTAAGATGACTGTCATTGATTCGTCTGCATTGACAAGTGCTGTAATAAAAAATTTAGATTTATTTCTGTTATTTTAAAGTACCTGGCACTATTTAGACCAATTTTGGAATATCATGTCGCAGTAAACATCTAAACATCTATTATTTTAGTGTAACTATTCTATAATTTTTAATGTATAATAATGTAATGTGTGTGTGTAATTTCGAAAAAGTATTCTCAATTTGTCGACTTCCTTTGACATGTATTATTTTCTGTTCATATGTAATAATTTATCGTGTAAGTCTTTGGTGTTGTGCTGTCAACTTACATTGTATGTGAATAAATAAATAAATAAATAAAATGTAAAGAAAGTTAAATGTCCGTCAACTAGTTGTCATCCTATACAACAACGTCACTAAAACGTCACTTTACTTTAATATCCATTTGAGTGGCCTTTCTGAATGTGGCCATTAGTGATATGCATTCGGCGGTGCGCTATCATTGGTGAAATATATCAAGCCAAATATATTCGTTACTTTATATTCTGTAGCTTGGTTATTATGTGATAATCATGACTATAAAATTATTACTACTATTAATAGAATTTTAACCATAAACCAATATAGGCTAAGATTTTTTGCATTTCAGCTGTAAATGTGTTACTGTGTCAATGTTGCCACATTAAACAGCATGTCGTATGTCGTACCTATCTTTATTTTCATTTTGACACTCATCTAATATATTTTAAAAAAATGTTTATAACAACTGGAATCTATTGACTTTTGCTGTAGAGTTGATAATGCAGCGAACTTTCAAAGTAGGTTTTATAACTTTTACCTATTTTATAAACCTGTATTCTGCGGTTAGCCACTTTTGTGGTCAGATAAAAGCTTTGTTTTTAAACAATACTATTTATTATCTTGCGTTAATTGGATGGGCTCAGTAGGGAACGAAACACTAACTTAGGCTGATTTTTACGTAACTGCTGAAATACTTATACTGTGATTAGTCCATAGTTATTTAGCATTTAATCTAAACATACGTCTTAATACCAGTTTGGTATATTAAGGGTTAATAAAATAATTTTCTACAAGACCTCTCGTACCCATATGCAGAATAGATAATATTACTAACGTACTGAAGAATCACTGTCTAATAAAACCCGTGTTTGGGCACGAAAATATGCCTAATCATGCCTTCCCTCTCTGTTGCATAACACGTGCTCTTTCGTTCGCTTCACCCAAAAACACCAAACATCAAAGCTACACATGCAATTAACACTAGACGGCGCAGCAAACGAAAACAAAAGGAGGGTTAAGTTTTTCGGGCGTATCTATGTATGCATTTATATTCGATTCTTTATTAATGTTCAATTTGTAAAGTTTGTAAGTATTATGGGAGAAAATAAAAGAAACTAGTATGAGTATGAATGATATACTTATTATCTATTAGTCATTATTATTGATGTATTATTATTGTATATTTTGAATTGCAACATCGTGGGGAAACCTGCACATTTGGGTAACTAAATGTGTAACCATGATCCAATTAGTCTGGTTTCCCTGACACACAAGGGTTACGGAGGTCAGACGGCAGTCGCTCCACTGTAATAACCCGACCTGCCGAATCTGGGATCATGGTCAAAGCGTACCCCGCATTAGAGACGGAAAAAAGCGCTAGGTAGAGAGAGAGTATATTATGATTTGACAAATCCATAAACAATTCAAAGAAAAAATTGAATAATAAGTAGTTAATACACCACGTATGACATGCGAAGAATGAAGCGGTTATGAGCGAGTTGCCTACAAAGCAAGATGCCTAACAAAGCAAAATGCCTCAAAAGCAAGATGGCCAAAAACCAAGATGTCTCAGAAGCAAGATGTCTAACAAGCTGGATGTCTAAAAAGCAAGATGTCTCAGAAGCAAGATAGCCAAAAAGCAGGATGTCTAAAAAAACTGGACAAGTGCGAGTAAAGCTCGCGTGGAGAGGGTTTCGTAATTATATGAAATTTCCTATGTTACTTTGCATACCATAGACTTCTTATAGGTTTTCCTGTAATCTATAGGTAAAAAACTATGTTCTGTATTTATTTCAAATTTTTAGGCCAAGTAGTTTCGGAGATAAGCGAGGGGAATGGTCCATTTTCGCCTATTTTCCTAAATAACTTCAAAACCATTTATTTTAAAATTAAAAAATACTAGGCATGTTGTCTTCAAGGCATTCAACTACTAAGACATTTTGCTTGGTAGTCGTTTTAGCAAGTAGGCCATTTGCCTAGACGGCATTCAACCACTTAGACATTTTGCTTTGTAGGCATTATAGGTTAGGCATCTTGCTTGGTTAGGCATCTTGCTTTGTAGGCATCTCGCTCATAACCGGAATGAAGGAACGGCAACCTACTGCGATTTACTTACAGCTCCGAGCAACCCGACGGCCGAGCGTAGCTAAAGTGCGGAGTGAAACCCGCCTGCGGCCCTAACATGCAAGACACAAGGATAAGTTAAACCGTCTTATCTCTAAGTGCGTCTCTCTCATATTAGTGCCGACGAAAGCGATAGTCATAGAGATAAACGTGTTTAACTAATCTTTGTGTCTTGCATGAAAATGAAAATGAAAATGAAAATGAAAATATTTATTTTGCAAGTAGGCCACATGGGCTCTTTTACATGTCTGAAGCTACCAGCGCTTCGATAGGTGACATCTGCTGAGAAGAAACGCCGCAAGAAACTCAGCAGTAAGTCTTTTTTTTTTCAACTTTTACATTAGAGTTTTAACTAAAACTAACACATGAAAAGGGCAGCAAACAATCCTAATAGGTAAAAAATTATTCTAATAAATAACTAATAAGGGAGATGTATAGTCTCCGCGTCTGGACAAGTTAAGTAACTTAGAGATGTATAAAGCCTCTAAGGGTCATCATAATAATAATTAAATAAAGAAACATCTAAATTGATTACCTAATCTAGGTTAAATGAAGATGTAGACAGTCTCCACGGTCAAGTATAAAGAAGGAGATGTAAGGACTCCAAATATCATAATAATAATAGTAATTTGAAATAAAAATATTTCATGTCCTAATAATTCAAATATCGAATATGAAACCCTATAGAATATAGTATAGAGAACACTATGAAGTCTCTTTAGTCAGGTTCAGATAACGCACAAACGAATAAATTTTAAAAGGTCCTTGCGAGCATGAACCGTCCGGACCCCACAGACAGCACCCGTTCACGAGTATGACGTAAGGTTAGGGCCGCATACATATTACGTACCTTCCGTGACAAGGCGTGCGAATTCACTGGTAGCGGAGCTTGCTCGCCCGTGCACCAAAACGGCAACGCGTTGTGTTTCATCGCCGGGTAGGTTAGCAATCCCGGCCGCAGAGTTCTCTACAAGCTGGTTTCCAGCGCCGCTTGCTACAAGATCACTGTTGAAAAATATAAAGATATAGCTGTGCCCGCGACTTCGTTCGTCGAATAGTGTATTTGGGTAGCATTTTTAATTATTTAGGCGTACTTAGGCATATTTGCCCACCTACACCGCGCCCCCCCCATACCTACTATAAATAAATGCGAAAGTAACTCTGTTTGTTACATTTTCCCGCCGTAATCGCCGAACATAGACTACTTAAAAAAAATATTTTATGCAGACAAAGTCGCGGGCACCAGCTAGTCATAAAATAAATCTAATTACATTATTAAACATACGAAAACGTTCATAACAAATGACACCGGCACACATTGGGGGTAGTTCCCCTTGTTCCATGGAATTACGATTTTTGTATGGAACATACTTCACAATCAAGTTCTAGCGTTACACAAAAATTCTACTTCCATGGAACAAATGGAAATTACAACCTATTAGGAGAAGTTTAAGTCCAGGTCCAGCGCAGTATGCCATCTACTGACGAGTGGAGGAACCGTTTAGCGAATTCTTAAGCTATTGAAAAAGGGTTCGATTTAATATTAAGGTGAGTAATTCGTTCTGTGCCTTTGTACACAGATGGGTCTGAAAGGAATTTAGCAGAATTAAATTAAATATTACGCTTTCTAGACGCGATTTAGCATGCTCCCTACACAGCAGTGGATTAAGACAACATGATAATGATGATTTCGATTTGATGATCATTTTGTAAAGCCATAGTACTCACAACGTCGTAAAATAATATTTAATAGTCGATGCCACAAAGCGCTGGTTCTCCTCCGCCATTTTGGACACGGCAGCACCGTGACATAGCGAAACTGAAAAAGAGATGTTGTTAGGTTCTTTACGATTCAAAATTTCATGCCTTATATCGCTTTTTTATCACTTCCCTTACATAGCAAATTTCGAAAACGAAGACAAAAAAAGCGATCTAATAACTAACTGATACTGAAACGAACGTACCTAGATCAAAATCGAATCACAACCTCCACGGGATACCTACCACCAAAGAGCTTGGCGGCCCACGAATAAGTGATTTCTTAATATCTTTTGTGACGTAAATATATCGAAATATCTACATAATATTCATTGCCATTAAATTGAAAATGAAAATGAAAATGAAAATATTTATTTTGCAAGTAGCCCACATGTGCGCTTTTACATGTCTGAAGCTACCAGCGCTTCGAAACGTGACATCTGCTGAGAAGAAACGCCGCCTAGAAACTCAGCAGTAAGTCTTTTTTTTTCAACTTTTACATTAGATTTTTAACTAAAACTAACACATGAAAAATGCAGCAAACAATCCTAATAGGTAAACATTTATTATAATAAATAACTAATAAGGGAGATGTATAGTCTCCGCGTTCGGACGTATTATTTATTAGTAAGATTTTCTTAAAAAAGACTATTCATATTTAAGCTTAAATATCAATACCAAATTTGACTGAAAAGTCTTCTCACCCTGCACCTCAAACAAGCAGGTTTTGCTGGTTAAAAACAGTGAGCAAAATTCGATTTTGCTGCGAGCGTGAGACAAACTAACTTTTTAATCATTATTTTTTAATGCCGAGTACAGTGGTGAGTCTATTCATAAAATTCAAAAGATTTTAACAAAAAATTTTGTTCTGTCACTTTCACTTCGATCCGAAAAAAGCGAGAGATAGAAACAGTCGATTCGAAGTTCAATTTTCAAATGCCGTACCAAATGTTCGGAAGCACACATAACCGTAAAATCGCAAATCATAGATCTGTTAAGGTATCAAAGTTTATTATATTTTTTTTCTAAGTAATCGAAATTTATTTTTACAAAAAAATAAAGAGAATGTTGAATAATACGAAGTTTATAATGTATCTAAGTACAATTTTTTTTTTATAGTTTTTCCAAACTTTAATATTGAGACATAATACCGCGGGTGCAGTTTCAGAATGCATCTTTAAAAAATAGCGCGATTCAAATTCTTATTGGTTTCTTTTTTCTGATAAGCTAGCTACAAAATTCGATACACGTGGAATATCATTAAAAAAAACTTGTAAAGATGAGTGAGTCCAGTGACGAAGCCTGCTATTTAACACCGAAAGAATTGAGGCAGCATGTAAAAAATTCAGAATTAAGATTTCTGCCTGAAAAGTCTCTTTATCCAATATGTTCTCGCTGCTGAGGTGAAAAGTTCTATGTACTACACGAGACCAAAGTTATTGAATCGCGTGTCTTTGAATCACTCGCTACGCTCAGGATTCTAAACTAGTGATTCAATTATAGAATTTTTCGCTTACAACTTCGCAACACTCAGCAAAAACCAACTTTGCTCTCTTATTGCACAAATAATTATTAAACACTTACCGAAACAGGCAGTCGCCGCAACCAAGACGAAGTTACCTCGCGACATGTTTACTCGTATCCTCACCAACAACTCAATAATGCATCATACTCGTACGCACTAAGCTTTTATATTATAATGCGAATAGATAAAATCAGATTATCTGCTAATTAAATTGGCAAAACATATATTTAACAAACGGCATCGGCATATCCTTTTGTTCTTTTATCAATTGCAGTAGATACTAGTAGTACAGGGGATTCACCAGCAATGTTCATGTCTGAAAATGTGATGATCATTGCTAGATTTAAGACATGCTAAGAGAAAATAAACTGTAAATTTTTCTTAGATCGAATTTATGTAAACATGTTTTGAATAATCGCGGTGAACAAGAATTGTAATAGTAGTTTATGCAACGGTTGCATAATGGAGGCACAAGGCAACCCCCGTGTTCGAACAGTGACAACCTGTGCCATCACAATCATTCGTGGCAACTGTTCGCGGTTACTGTGCAATTGAACGGGCACCTCCTCGGCATAGGATGTGAGTCCATGACGCAAGTGAACAATAACCGCTGTCTTGGACCTAGTTACGCCATCATGGGCACCGTTACATTGGCTAAAACAAAGTAAGTAAAAACGATAATGGGTCCAATGGGGTTTTTTTTTTTCGAGATACGACGCTTTGAAAAGTCCTAGTTCATATGACTCACAAAAACGCTCCATACAAAATAGCCCTGAAATATGACGTCCCAGTTCAGTTAGAGTGTATACCAGACCAATGTAAAAAGAGCCCTGATGGTCAGACATTTTATATAGCCGTCAGGGCTCTTTTTATATTGGTATTGGTATACAAAATATATGAAATTCGCAATTATTTTCGAAAATACTGTTTTTAGACCAATATCGAAGAATTAAAAAATTACAGAAATTTAATGAGGATGGCAAAAACTAGTAATTCAGAACTAAAAAGCAATATTTATTATTCACTTATTTTGACAATTTTTGACCCTTAATAGAAAAAAAAGTAATAGTCAAAATGATCTTTTTGTTTCTTTGACATGCATTTATTTATGTTTAGCTACCGTTCCACAGAAATATATTAATATTTGTTACTATAGTCAAGTAGCCAATTCGAAGGGGTGTCTTCTTAATTAAAAATTTCTTAAACTTAAAAATAGTAGTTTATGCATAGGTTGCATAATGATAGGCTTTAAAACACTAGTGCGGTTTTCATGAAACGAGCCGACAGGCGAGTTTCATAATAAGATCGCACGTGTGTTTTAAGGCCAAATTATGCAGAGTTGCATACATAACTTTATCTACACACATATTATAAATCCTCCATGATGGGTTCAGAAACAATATTTTCTGGCAACAAGTTATTTGTTGCAATCGTGGCTGCATATTTCCGATATCCGGCGCATTTTCACATCACACACACTCTAGACTACTTACTATTCATATTTTCAACTAAAATGTAAATTACAAACAACTTTTTCTATTCAATTCAACAACAATTCTAGTTTCGTTCAGCAAAACACCAACATGGCGCCAATTCGAACCTCCGTCAAGACCATTTTTTTTTTAAATCATAGACAAACGGATGAAGTCTCTATTCTCACGTCACTCGAGATCAAATATTGTGCAGTTTATATTAAAAAAACATACTGAATTGACGTTTCGTATCAATTACTATTTTAATATCTATGGATACTAGAATAGAGACCCACTTGAGTTTTGACAGCTGTTCCAAATTTAATCTCATTTCTTTACTAAAAACGATAAAGAAGTCATGTTATTTCTTTATCGCAGCGCTGGTTTTTCCTAATTGGTTGTCAAAATGGTGGTCATTTCCTACGGTTTTTGATTAACCAATCTCAATCAATGGTATTTATTACTTCAAAGTCGTGTTTGAGAATCCACAGGAGTTGTTATTAGTCCTTATCCGTGGAACCTTACGTACAACGAGATCTTATGAACGGAATTCCCGAGCGCCAGTGTCATTCGCCCATACGGATGATACTCTTGCGTTAGGGAAAACCTCTGGAGAGGACTTGCAGACACTCGCAGCGTCCCTAGCATGCCAGACACTGGGATAAGTTCAACCTGTTTATCTCTCTATCTCTTTCATCGGTACTAGTGTGAGAGAGACGCACTGAGAGATAAGACGGTTTCACTTATCCTTATGTCAACCTTACTAAGGCCGCAGAGCTTGTTTCTTGTAATAGTGCACAAGATCTGTAGTCTCGGTAGAAGACCAAGTTACGTACCTATTTACTTACTCAAGGACATCTGGAAATGGCTATTTCAGTGAGCACCTGAAAGTAATCGAGGAGGAACCCACGGCACAGTGTGACTTCTCTGAGTGACACACCACTGGTGCCAGAAATTGGACGGGGTCTCATCCCCTTGGCCCAGGTCCACGCGATATGGCGGAGAACCCAACACCTTCGAAACTGTATGTTACAGGAAAGTGGCAAAAAGTACTAAGCTATAGCCAGGGACAAACATCAGGCGCCTCATTCGGGAACGCTAAGTGATTCTGTAGCGACTCGACTCAGATCTCTCATCTCGCTCTTACGCATTTGGCGTCGTGCGGAAGACTGGAATGAGAAATCTGGCTTAAGAGTCGCTACAGAATCACTTAGCGTTCCCGAATGAGGCGCCAGCAAAACGTGGGGCAGTACTGGCGAATACTACCAATGGGAGCTACCTGCTATACAGTGAAGTAGACCTTCGGGAAGTTTTAGTGGCTTCCCAGTACTCATACAGTAGATATCCCACATAGCCCAGCTACTTTCTTAAAAGCTGGATATCTTTGTGTATTTAGTCTTAGAAAAAACCATGTGAAATCATACCTATATGTAAATACCTTTGTTCCTATTTGCTTAAAACTTTAAAATGTATTCGCAATAATTTTGTTCATGATAATTTCGATCAAAGCCATAAAACTGATCAGATAGTAATAAATCCTCCATGATGGGTTCAGAAACAATATTTTCTGGCAACAAGTTATTTGTTGCAATCGTGGCTGTATATTTCCGATATCCGGCGCATTTTCACATCACACACACTCCGAGAAGACTACTATTCATATTTTCAACTAAAATATATATTACAAACAACTTTTTCTATTCAATTCAACAACAATTCTACTTTCGTTCAGCAAAACACCAACATAATGGCGGCAATTCGATCCTCCGTCAAGACCATTTTTTTTTAAATCATAGACAAACGAATGAAGTCTCTATTCTCATGTCACTCGAGATCAAATGTTGTGCAGTTTATATTAAAAAAACATACTGAATTGAGGTTTCGTATCAATAACTGTTTTAATATCTATGGATACTAGAATAGAGACCCACTTGAGTTTTGACAGCTGTTCCAAATTTAATCTCATTTCTATACTAAAAACGATTCGGGAATAACATTGCAGCACTGGTTTTTCCTAATTGGTCATCAAAATGGTGGTCATTTCCTATGGTTTTTGATAACACTATGGAGGTTTTATATATGGAGGATATGGGTGTAGATAAAATATATTTATGATACTACGAATAAATTTCTGCGTACAAAATATGTCACATTATAACCATTCGTATTAAAAAAGATTCATTTTCTGAATAAAGGAAAGCGGCATAAGCTGCCGCTCGTTTAGATCTCAAAGAAATGTCTCTCGTGTAATTAAGAACTTCCAAAATCGGCTTTTTCCAATCTACATGGAATGATTTTCTTCGTCATTGTGGAGCCATTTTTTGTACCCTACGCTTTCATTATACATTTTTCTACACTTCTTGTTTATGTAAACAAATATATATGTTGCTAAAATCGAACATTCTTCGCTGTAGTTGTCGTGTCGTAGCCACAATTAATTATCGCTTACTGAGATAAAAACACTGCCGTGGCCTCTTCTTATAACGAGTGCCATCCGACGAAAGCCTTCGATAGAAATTATAGTCTCGCTTCCACAGGTGGACTAGAAATTCACTTTTGACATTAGGAACCGATATTTAACAATATCTATAGTATAGATATGCCTTATTGAATATTGAATTCAATCTGCGCGTATTGAATTTGATTAATTACTTCGTAATTTTTATGATTACATTTATTGAAGTTTTATAATACAATATGTTGAATCAATGCATGATTTGAAAAGATGGCTTTCTGCTGAGTTTCTTGCGGAGGAGTCCTGTCCGAAACGCTGGCATATTCAGCCTATTTTAATTTATTTATGTGAAAAGTAAAAGAGCCAATTGCCAATGTAATTGAATAAACGTTTTGAATTTGTTTTATCAACAATAAGGTGATGACTGAATCACTGCCGAATTTCTGAAAGCAGGTGGAAAGCCCTTCAGACGTTATTTGATTCCACATGATGGGCAAACACTGCAGGCATGGAAAAGAAGTGTGTGTTGCTCTTCTTCAAAAACCGGACAAGTGCGAGTGAAACCCGCGTGGAGAGGGTTCCGTTCCATACATGATTAACTGAAATTCCTATGTTACTTTAAATACCATAGACTTCTTATAGGTTTTCCTGTAATCTATAGGTAAAGAACTATTTTTTGTATATTTTTCAAAATTTTAGGCCCGGTAGTTTCGGAGATAAGGATGAGAATGGTCAATTTTCGCCTATTTTCCTAAATAACTTCCAAACCATTTATCTTTAAATTCAAAAGAAAAAATATTTAATATCCTCACAATAAGCCCTTTCATTTGATGTCACATGATATAGTTTGCGTAACTTTTTTTTTTTATATTCTAATTCCCCCCCCCCCCCCCCCCGCCAAAGTGGGCCGCATGTTCAAAATTTATTTATTTACGTCACGCATCCCTGTTGCGGTCACCAATTTACATATGTATACCAAATTTTAAATCAATCGGTCCAGTAGTTTCGGAGCAAATTGGCTTTAACAGACGGACAGACAGACACACGAGTGATCCTTTAAGTGTTCCTTTTTTCCTTTTGAAGTACGGAACCCTAAAAATCATTATAAAGAGAATACCCCGTGCAGCAAACCCGTCTGCGGCATAGTTCCCGAAACACTGGCGGCGGTACCTCTCTGGACAGCCAGGCTGATTCGCTCCGAGAGGTAAGCACCGGCCTTGAGATCAGAAGAAGCACGAATGAGCCACGTCGACAGCGCCCGCATGAAAATTTTCATGTCGCTTGACCAAGTAGATGTTTTTAGAATAATTTGCAGCTTATCGGTAGCAACTGTCAAATCAAAACTTATCAGTTACCACACAGTCAATAATTATGAAAAAACGATCGACTCCGACAAGGTGTAGCCAGTGTTAAAGGCAACAGATTCACCTTCATAATAGTAAATGTCAATTTCGTCCCGTTCGCCGCGCTGTTAGGATCATGAAATTTTATAAGCGTTATTATATAAGCTCTTACAGGAGCCATGGATGTTTAACGCCTTCAGGGAGCAGTAAAAGACAATACATGGCCACTATGTGGTGGAAATGGGTACTAAATTAAATAATAGCCCTATAGAAGCGACGCAGTTGACGATCTACACCCAGTGTTGGTAAGAGTTGTTTCTCCCGTCGGTCGTTCTGGAAAAAGTCATGTTTAAAGCCCATTATTTAATAATAAAAAGTATTTAAGAGGACTGTGAACCAACGGCAAACATCAGCATTTTCATACAAAATGCGATGACGAATTCAACACCTTAAATGGACCGATTTGGACCAATTTTTGGCAGGCTGTCAGTCAGAACAAAATCTAGGTCTATACGGTTTTTGAATATTGATTAAAGATCAACAAAGTCAAATAATCGCCGAAATTAGTTTTGTATGAGAATACTAAAACCACAATAAAATTGAATTTATTGATTATAGTGAAAAAATCAAAACGTATAAACCTAGATTTTGTTCTGACTGACAACCTATCAAAAATTGGTCAACAACGGTTACCATTTAAGGGGTGGAAATCGTTATCGCCTTTTGTATTAAACGCGGTAGGTTCACACTCCTCTTAAGCAAAAATCCTAGGCCTAGGTATTTAATAACATTGCTTTGCTATGCATATAACATGTATATAATGGTGTCACCAAATTGGTTGATATCGACTTAAAAGATTTTCCTAGGACGCACAAACGATAACAACAAAATAAGTAACGTGTAAAATTAAGTAAATACTTGTAAAAACGGTGGCGAAAGATGCCTGTTATATTATAAGTTCAACATTACATACATCCAGAATGACTAGGCTAGTAATTAAATTTAGCTTTCCATGAGGCACTATTTAAATAATGAAGGTGCGAGCTGAAATTTTTGGCGTTTCCCTACACTGTTAATTACTTATGTTTTCATTATACCAGTTTCAACGTTGTATGTGACACAGAATTGTGTACAGCTTCATAATTCAAGATCAGGCGCCTCATTCGGGAACGCTAAGTGATTCTGTAGCGACTCGTAAGCCAGATTTCGCATTCCACTCTTCCGCACGACGCGAAATGGGTAAGAGCGAGATGAGAGATCTGGCTTACGAGTCGCTACAGAATCACTTAGCGTTCCCGAATGAGGCGCCAGATGTAATATTTCTGGAAAGTATTCAACACTTTCGTGATTTTCACACATAATAATGGAAAGATAAAGTTCAGAGAAGAGAAAACTGTGGCCAGCAGTAGGATATATATATTGTATATAAGCCGATTGTACGTGACGTGGCCGTGTCTTTAAGGGAGAGGGTTCAATTGAACTTGAAAACGGACATAACATCCATTATTTAATATGAATGGGTCCTGAGTAATACATATTATGTTTCTGTAAAGTTTTTGCGTGTAGTGTACTTCGGTTTTATTCTTTCAAAAGCCACTACCACGTATATATCCAAGTAGTTTTGTATAGTTATAAGTGTTTAGTGTGTTTGTATAGCGCTCCGATTTCTACAGACGGTGCTAGCTGAAAATCAACGTTGCATGTATGTCTGTTAGGTACCTCAGCAGTATGCTGAGCCAGTGACCGGTTCACGGCCGCGATGACACACAACCCTCGTTTTTAGGGTTCCGTACCCAAAAGGTAAAAAAGGGACCCTATTACTAAGGCTCCGCTGTCCGTCTGTACGTCTGTCCGTCTATCTCCAGGCTGTATCTCATGAACCGTGATAGTTAGACAGTTGAAATTTTCACAAATGATGATTGCCGCTATAACAACAAATACTAAAAAACAGAATAAAATAAATATTTAAGGGGGCTACCATACAACAAACGTGATTTTTTTGTTCGTGTTTACTCGATATTGATAACGACAACAGGTAGACGCTTGTAATATTCACAGAATATTTAGATACATATTAAATTCGAAAATAAATAATTAAATTAAAATAAAATAAATATTTAAGGGGGCTCCCATACAACAAACGTGTTTTTTTTTTTGTTTGATTATAATGTTACGGAACCCTTCGTGCGCGAGTGTGACTCGGACTTGGCTGATTTTTAGGGTTACGTACCTCAAAAGGAAAAAACGAAACCCTCATAGGATCACTCGTGTGTCTGTCTGTCTATCTGTGCGTCTGTCACAGCCAATTTGCTCCGAAACTACTGGACCGATTGAGTTAAAATTTGGTACATATAATATGAGAGTTGGTGACCGCAACACGGACACGTGACGTAAATATATGAATTTTAAAAATAGGGGCCACTTTTGGGGGGTAAATTAGAATTTAAAAAAAGTTATGTTACCTATATCATGTGAGCGGATCTTAAATATATTTTCTTTTGAATTTCAAGTAAAATAGTTTAGAAATTATTTAGGAAAATAGGCGAAAATTGACCATCCCCCCCCTTATTTATGAATCGACTGGGGCTAAAATGTTGAAAAAATACAGAAAATTGATCTTTGCCTATAGATTACAGGAAAACCTATAAGAAGTCTATGGTATTTAAAGTAACCTAGTACATTTCAGATAATCATGTACGGAACGGAACCCTCTCCACGCGAGTTTATCTCGCACTTGTTTTCCTTATTGTTTTGTTTTTTTATTATTGTGCCTTGTGTGGTGAATAAATTTATTTTCTTCTTCTATATATATAAAAGAAGAAGCTTGACTGACTGATCGGGTGACATATCAACGACTCAGTCTGAAATTTGGTACAGGTATTTTTTAGGTAATGTAGGCGCCCGCTAAGAAAGGATTTTACGAAAATCAATCCCTAAAGGGGTGAAAAAGGAGTTAACAATTTGTATGGAAATGCGTCATTTTTTAGCATGAAAATGAGAATTTAGGCTTCTGAATAAAAACAAAGGCGCACTGCAAAAGCATTTTGAAATAATCAACCCCTGTAGGGGTGAAAATTTGGTAAATTGATTTTGAGCTTATTAACAGCCATTATAACGCTAAAACTAGAGTTATAATGGCTGTATAAGCTCTTATACAGCTTGTGTGCTGCTTGGGATGTATGTTATACGTTAAGTTGTAATTGACGCTCAGTGTGTCCAATATTATGTAACTTTTTTATCATCATTTAAGATTATAATCGCATCGCATGTGAATAGAACTATAAACTTTATACTGGAATAGAAAATCCACTACAGACCGTATACCCATCCACTTTTGCGCAATGGCTGTGTTCCTATTCTCAAAGGCAAATACCAATCTCTTCACAAATGTATCCATTTCGATTTGCCTCGCTCCGAGCAAAGCCGATGGGACGCGGCTCTTTGTCCGTGTACCTTCCTTAATTTATAAATTCTTGTAGACAATCAAATAAAATAAAAAATTGTTGACGTTTTTGTGGTTTTCGTATCATTATATTTTACAATAATGAAAATGAAAATGATAAATGAAAATGAAAATATTTATTTTGCAAGTAGGCCACACGGGCTCTTTTACATGTCTGAATCTACCAGCGCTTCGAAAGGTGACATGTGCTGAGAAGAAAGGCCGCAAGAAACTCAGCAGTAAGTCCTTTTTCCACTTTAAAATTACATAACTAAAACTAACATAAAAAGTGCAACAAATAAACCTAATGGGCACAAATTAATAAAAATAAAATCGCCGAGAGATGATACAAAAATTTTAAAAAATCAGGGCTTCTTAACTCATTACAAATAGCGGCCCACCAATTACTTTTAATCGATGATAATAAAAACATATATATTATTTATATACTTATTTATAGAATATTGACAACAACTGCGTGCCTCGTACCATGAAACTCAGTGCGCGTGGTGATAAGCGACGCCCGTCATACAGTTTGCGATAGGTAAGCGGCAGTCACTATTTCGAGACGATATCATAATATTCATCAAATCTCCGCGAACAAAAACAAGCGAAGTTCAAAAGTCTCCCCTGTATGCCGTTTCACGAATTTTACAAGCTGAAACTAGAAACACCGATGACATCCCATATATCTGCTGCTGTTTGGTTGGTAGCTTATTATTTTAAATTTTTGACCTTAATAGTTGTTCATCATTGCATTGTACCCTAACAATGGCACTGAACGCGTCATCTCGTACGCATCATCGTCATTTCAACCATGGGACGTCCACAGCTGGACATAGGTTTCCAGTAGTATTTCAGTTACCTAATAATATGTTGTTTCTTAAATATTATGCAAAGTAAATAGAATTTCTTCAGGAGTTCATATGTAACAGAAATCAAATGTTTTACTTCAAACCAAAGAAAGAGTGCCGGGTATTAAAATGATTTGTTAGTAAAATTATCCGATCAAATATCAGTATAAATTAATACAGTCCTTGACACTAAAAGCCCTAGCATGGCTGATAATTCCGTCTTATTCCTCTATCTCTTTCGTTGCCACTAGTGTAAGAGAGACACGCTTAAAAATAAGACGGTGTTAACATATCCTCGTGTCAACTTTGCTAGGGCCGCTGATCTTTTTATTAAACCCCGCCCACGTATGTCATTATATTGATTCACTCATCTAAATGATTTCCCGTCAAAGTACTCGCTTGCTCTATGTTTCTTGATCATTGTAAGTATCGCATCCAAGCTTATTGTAAGAGCGCTTACGCACTACGTTCGATCCGTATCCGATCCGAACCCGTGAAAATACAGCCCGAGAAATACAGATCTCACGAGATCTTGAACTATTTCTATGGTAGTTTATGCACTAGTACCGACTTCCGTCATCCAATTTCTCGCCGTCATCCGTGAATCCCCATTCCGGAGAAGATTATTGACGGACCGAAGTAGCCATAGTATTATTTGTATGAACGCTTGGGCAGTGCGTCCGAACCGTATCCGAGAATTTACAACAACTGATTAGGTATAGGTTTTTTAATTGTCTGTCAGTTATATATTTTAAATTTCTTGACATTAGATTATTTTATTAATTGTGATTATTAGTATAAAATAGAATTGATTTGTTTTGTTTATTATTAATTTAGAATCACCAAAATATTTTGCACATTTGCATGCAGGCTGAATACATTGGAACTACTCATAAATTGTACTATCTTAATTACTGTATTCTTGCAGATAAATTTATTTGATTTGATTTCTGAGCCAAATCCGAGCTGCATACGAGCAGTGCGGCAGCCGGGGGCAGCAGAGTATGTAGCCGGGGGGCGCGGCAGGCATACAGTTTAGTTCAAGATCGCAGTTGGATCAGAGATCGGACTAGTGCGTAAGCAATATCCGAATTCGGTCCGAGATTTCTTGATCCGTATTTTTCGGTCGGACTAGTGCGTAAGCATTATCCGAATTCGGTCCGAGATTTCTAGATCCGTTTGTTCGGACTAGTGCGTAAGCAATATCCGAATTCGGTCCGAGATTTCTAGATCCGTATTGTTCGGACTAGAGCGTAAGCAATATCCGAATTTCGGTCAGAGATTTCTAGATCCGTATTTTCACGGGTACGGATCGGATACGGAACGGACGAAGTGCGTAAGTACTCTAACTCTACACATTATTAATACCATGACGCACACATTAATTACCATACAGCGTTATTCGTGTAATTACTGGTGTAACTAGCTATAAGCATACAATACGGTTTCAAAAGCTTTGTGATAACTTAATTTGCATAATAATCCTGTAACTACCGTGTACTGTACAGCCTACAATATAAACGCGGACTCAATGTTTTCACTAACCTATTACCATGGAAATCCATAAGTTTACCTTGTCTTCTTCGAGTATTCATCAAAGATTTTCTATTACAGAACTACGTAGAAGCAAATTTTTCGACCCAATGGGCAAGAAAACGTTAAGCTTATGTGATTCTTATTCAGAGATGCATTCATATGTCCTGGCAAGTTAATGTAAATTGTGAATGTGTGTTAGCGTACCGGGGTTTACAGTGATTTTATTAAAAGTATCCATTTAATTTTGCAGAACAGTAAAATTAGGATGGTTAAACCGAAAAGCTGCCACATAAAACATAATAACACAATGTCTTTGTTATTTCTTTTTGAGGTTACGCAGTCGGGTTTTTTGATTTCATTATATTAATTTTTTTCATCTTTTATGTTTAAGTTGTGGTGTGCTTTATAAAATCTAAAATCGTCGTTAAATTTAAAAGTCGCTAAACTTGAAATAAAAAACGTCATACTCGATTTTGACAGCTTGGTGCTATACAAAATTGAGTTGGCGATTCTTTTTCGTTTCGAATTGGAATTCGAATTGGCCATCTTTTTGCATCTAATGGTCGTACAGTATTATTAAAATCAGTTCACCATTCGCCCATCTTCGGTTACTTTCGGTATCCCTCGTTTTTTCACATAGAGTATATCAAATTACAGATATGAACTTTAGATATATTACCCGTTATCTTATTAAACACAATACAACAGAAGGATATGAGCAACAAAACCTCCTAATAGCTTTAAAGTAAGTAAATAAGAAAAATAATTAGTGACTATTTTTGACAGCATGACAAATATCGTACTGTTACGTTACGTAAAACAGTGACTTATGACTATTCATTAAAAAAGAATCATGAATATTTTTAACCGCCTTAAAAAAAGGCCTCACCGCCTCAATTCGGTTGTATTTTTTTATGTTTGTTACTTCAGAACTCCGTCATGTATAAACCGATTTTGAAAATCCTTTTTTTAATCGGTAGGGTATACCTCCAGTTTAGTCCCGTTGTCGTCCAAGTCGACTTATGATGAGAGGATCTATGAGAAATCAATGGAACTCTTCAAATATTATAGGCAAGCATATAGCATTTTTAGTATTTTCTGTAATAACTCAAGCAGTTACGTTCCAAAAGCATTATTTGGTGAAGTGGAACTGTTGATCAAGACCATAGATGATCACCGGAACTCCTAAATGTTGAGTATTTCACGGTTGGCGATTAAATTGCTGTATAAAGTTCTGAAGAAACTTTTGTCCATGAAAATGTATGTAGTAAAATTGAAGAACCAGGAGATCTCCTCAACGATTAACATCCTTGCACCGTGGATAGCAACAGTTTGTAAATGGTGATGAGCAATTGGCATTATGCTATTGTTACTTGATGTAGTAAATGTGTGTCGTTAAATCACAGGATAATAAATCTTTATTGACCAAAAACATGTGCGAATAATAAATAAAATGTGAAAAAAAAACTTAGGTACTTTTCAAAGGCTATTTGAAGTCGGTTTTTTATTTTATAAATTATAGATTATTTTGCATTATAGGTATATTGATATTCATCAATAAATAATGTATGTCCATATCGCTTCTGTAACCTTCTTAGGTCTGCTGGTAAGTAATGTCATCATGACAGGTGATAGGGTAAAGGCACCAGTAGTCAGCCTTTTAACCACTTTCTGAAGTTTGCACTTCTGCCATTTTTACAGGATAGGTCGGATAAAGAAACGTACCACACAGTTTTATCAATTATTTATTCTAGTTTTGAAATAAAATTTGTATGAAATAATTAAACTCTTCATTAATATTATATATTAGTTTAAAGAAAAAATGGCACTTTTTTCCAGTAGTCAGCCCTCAAAATCCAATAATCAGCCTCTGTGTACCCAGTACTCAGCCTTTATAAAATATTAATAATAATGAGATCAAAATCAACAATAACTATGTGATAATTAACAAAATAATATAGTTATTTCCTTATAACTACAATGCTCATATAAAATCGGATCATACCTTACAGAAATCTTTTTGGCAGCAAATAATTACAGTGCCTATCTACCTAATTACTTTCATTAAATACAGTCAAAAAAAAATAATATATATCAACTTGTTTTATAACACTCCTTACATGATATTACGATCAAAAGTATTTGCTTAAAAAAATCATCTTTTACATAATTCCTAGTTCGGCTTTTTGAAAAGTCCAATGCAGTCAATCATCATTACTGCTACTTGTATTTAATATCTCCATTATTCTTCGGTCGTTTATGAAAGATTTTCTTCTTTTATTCGTTCTCAATGCTGGTTTACCTAGAACAAAATCTTTTGCTTGTACATTTTGTTTACTTGTACTAGGGATGGCTGCTGGTACTGTAACTATATTTTCTTTATCAGGGGTTTTAACAGACAGGATTTTTACTTGTGATTTCTTAGTACACGTTCTTTTATTCGTTTTGGATCGGGTAATCGGAATGGGAACCTCGTCATTATCTGGTGAATCTGAAGAATCGTTTGAATAATCTATTTTCCTTTTCATTGTATACTTTTTGTTGACTCTACTGTTGCTGGCGGTTTCTTTTTGTCTTCGTTTGTTTGCAGCCTTTTCTATTATTTCTTGTTTTATTTTTTCCCTTTGCAATTTCCTCTGTAGGATATCAGCTTTCTTCTTTTCTTTTTCTTCTACCTTTCTCTTTTCAAAATCTCTCCAGTCTTTAGAAGATATAGCTCCAACTCGATTCATGATTCTGGGAGTGACAGACTTTTTTATAGGTGACGGTATTTTCAGAATGTTTTTTAATGCTGGTGAAACATTTGGCGATCTCAGTAGTAGAGAAGAATCATTTTCTTGATTAGGTTGGCTTGGAAGTTGAACACTGGAGTCATCATTTACATGTATCAATGTATTACTTTCATCTACTTCGTAGGTTCCCAATTCTATTTCAAGTGTACTGTCACCAAGTAAAGGTAAACTTGTGTCCAAAACATTATCCAGTTCCAAGGTAATATTTTCATTGATTGTCACATTTTGCAAATCAGTCAACGCATCTGATGTAGCAGAGTTGTCAATTCCGTTAGTATTTTTTGCATTTTCGATAACTTCTAAAACAACCGCTACATTCACCCCACGCTCAGTTAAATCTTTGCTCAATTGTGTAATTACTTTAGATGCCGTATCAAACTCTCTTTTTTTCAGTCCCTTCTTTGGTGATTTACTGGTCCTTCTTTTAAATTTCTCTGCATTGTTTTGAACGCATTTCGTGAAATCGACTGCATTAGGTTCAAAGGGATAAAGCCCGCATTTCCGAAAGCCATTTTTAATGGTATCCTTTAAATTATCTTTCTCTAAAACTTGCTTTAGCAAAGGACAAAATGTGGCTTTTGTTAAACATGTATTAGCATTTTCAGGTAAAGAGGACCATCTTTGGATAGTACTCTTCCATTCCGATTTTAAAGGCTTAAATACACTAACATCTGCAGGTTGCATCATATGTGTGGTATTAGGTGGAAGAGCATATAGTATGATATTGTTGTCATGACAGAACTCGCTCAGTTTCATCGTCAGGTGGCTTTTGTGTCCGTCAACAAAGACTATCACAGGTTTCTTTATATTGTTGTCTTCCAACCATTTATTGAATCCTTCACGAATGTAATCGAAAAAAATGTCAGTCTTCATCCATCCACTGTCAGACTTGCCAAGGAACCAGTCATCTGGCATGCTAGAAATGACATCTTTAGGTGGTCTTACATACGGGAATACAACACATGGTGGCAAAATATCTCCGTCTGCTGAAAAAACTGCCAGTGTAGTAATTGTCTCCTTTTCGTTTCCTTTGACAATTTGATACACATTTTTATAGCCTTTGGGGGCAATCACTTTCCCAGTTTTCGGGCAAATCATAAAACTTGTTTCATCGCCATTAAAAATCCTTCGAGGATCTTCTAATATCTCTAAGGCATCTTGGCTGATTAAAAAGTCTTTCAAATCTTGAAACCACTTTCTTATATATTCCTCGGTTATAACCGCTCTACCCTTGGAAATTTCTTCAGCAGTTCGTATTGACAATGAACGGTTTCTTCGAAAAAAAGCTTTCAGCCACTTTTTCCCTGGTCTATTATTTGTGAAAGGATTGGGTCTTTCATCAGCGAGTACTATTGATTGGACTGTATTTAATAAGTTATCAGCTTTTAAAGGAAAACCGCATTTAGTTAACTTTTTACACCAATCCACTAGTGCAGCTTCTTCTGTTTTATTTAAAACGGAATCCGGACCCATTTTTCTTGGACCTTCGGGGACACGTAGATGGAGCCGATCTTGTAAGGTGCCGCGAGGAACACCAAACATTCTGCTAGCTTCCCTAATCGGCATTCCCTGTCGTATGGCATCCATGGCAGAAGACAGTTTTTCTGCGGGATACGAATGTATCGGTCTTGGCATGTTTGACTGAAAATAATTAACGACATTGATTTATTAGGTTATTTACTTATGTATCTGTTAAAAACCTATTATTAATGTAAAATAATGTAAGGTTCTAAATAGCTAAGTAAACCGATAAAGACAAACGGCTGAACACTGGAGCTGCAAAACCCAGTGGTCAGCCGCATTAAATACCATTTTCAAAGACGGCCGACTACTGGGTTTTTCCCACATTTGTGTAGGGAATGCTTAACTAAATTTGAAAATTTAAATATAACGGTCTTAACTGTATATTTTTTCTTTCAATTTTTAAAACATGCATACTACCCAGAAGTCAGCCACGGGAGGCTGAGCATTGGATTTCTTTATAAAAAGTGGTTTCCAATAGCCAGCCCCCACAATTAATACCTAAATCACTGCTAAATTTGTATTTTTTTAACGAAATTTATTAGATTACCTAATAAATAGCACAAACATAAAAAAGACAATCACTTTTAATATAAAAATATATGATTTACTTACCTGATATGAAAACACCACTTGCAGAGAAAAAAATGGCGAACATGGCACGACCGTTGTGATCTACCGACGGCACTTGAATGAACGAGTTTATTTCTCCCCCCTGACCACTCACCGCATCAACCGTGTGACGTATTGACCAATAAGGAATCAAAGCTTCCATTTATCACCAAGTGATTCGTTCATTTTAAAAATACCGCTATTTATAAGCAATAAAAGGCTCAAAAGGCTGACTACAGGATCCTGGCTGGCGACTGGTGCTTTTACCCTATACATTGCGTTTACGATACTTTAAGTTGAATGCTACCTAAAAGAAATCGCAGGAATGTAACTTGTGTCATTTTCGTCTCCGGCTTTAGACGATAATAGCTGAGAAAAGTCGAATCTTTAACTGATTTTCATCGTACTGTACCGGCTATTCGTCGTAGTCTAGTTAACGCGCTATTATTTGCTTATTTGGACTTTCAGTCAGGGACTTCACCTAGTTATAATAAAGTGGGTATGTTCATAGTGCTCAAGCGTGACTCAGCGTTCAGTGAATTCACACATCAGGGCGTCTATTCGGGAACGTCTTAGTGATACTGCAGCGACCCGCGAGTTAGACTCGCATCTCGCTCTTACGCATTACGCATCGTGCGGAAGAGTGGGATGAGAATGTCCCTCTCGAGTCGCTACAATATCACAGACGTTCCCGAATAGAGGCGCAGCATTCACATGCGCACAATCACAGGATGCACAACAACGTGACTCAGCGTTCAGTGAATTCACACATCAGCATTCACATGCCCACAACAAAATTGATCCGTGTTATGTGGTGCGAGAAATCACATTCGCTCATTCCCTGTAGCGGATTTGCGAAGTGTAAAAGTATTATTATTAAGGTACCGACAGACATGCTCATTAATATATCATATTCGTATATTTGTATTGTTAGGACATGAAATGTTATATATCAAATTGTTTCTTTTGATATTTGGAGACCTTACATCTCCATCTTTATACTTGACCGTGGAGACTGTCTACACCTCCATTTAACCTAGATTATTCGATTTAGATGTTTCTTTGCTTCAATTTTTATTTTTATTATTATGACCCTTAGAGACTTTATACATCTCTAAGTCACTTAACTTTTCCAGACGCGGAGACTATACATCTCCCTTATTAGTTATTAGTCTCCCTTATTTATTAGAATTAATTTGTAGCCATTAGGTTTTTATGTTGCACGTTTTGTTTTAGTTTTTATATAAAACTGTACTGCCAAAGTTGAAAAAAGACTTACTGCTGAGTTTCTTGTGGCGTTTCTTCTCAGCAGATGTCACCTTTCGAAGCGCTGGTAGATTCAGACATGTAAAAGAGCCCAGGTGGCCTACTTGCAAAATAAATATTTTCATTTTCATTTTCAATAGCAAAGAAGCATGTTATTACTGAGCAAAGACAAAGTCAACAGTCAACTTGGCTTGTGTTATGGTTACTAGACGACGATATACATACTTATATAGATAAATATATACCTAAATACATAGGGAACATCCAAGACTCAGAAACAAACATTCGTGCTCATCACACAAATATTTGCTCTTACCGGGAATTGAACCTGGGACCGCTAGCTTCGGAGGCAGGCTTACTATCAACTAAGCACACCACCTCCCACAAAGATCGCAATAACCGGTCTTACTTTAATCATCTCATCTGATTCCTGGAGCCGTCACTGGGTCGGCCGTCGGTCCACCTTGTGGGTGGTCTGCCCACGCTGCGTCTTCAGGGGTATGAATTTCTTGTACAAAACTTCGTTCATGAACTCATCAGCGAGCCTAACTTGACCCATCAGTACGTATAAACTACATGTCCGTACATGTCTTCAACCTTAGTTGCTTTTCGACGAAATGGCCACGAATGTAGGTACCGCGCTCCGCATAACGCTTACGAGGGCGCAGGTCAATTTATGATTGTCAGACGAAATGGCGATCGCCACGTGGGGGGAACTTTAGGGGGGATCGAAAATGGTCCGAAATGTTTCGTGTAATTAAACCTACGGCCGGTGTGTCGCGAACTTTGGCTGACACACTACTTTGTGTCTAGATAATTTAGAGAATGAAAATAGTTTTTTAGGGTTCCGTACCTCAAAAGGAAAAAACGAAACCCTTATAGGATCACTCGTGCGTCTGTCTGTCTGTCTGTCTCTCTGTCCGTCTGTCACAGCCAATTTGCTCCGAAACTACTGGACCGATTGAGCTGAAATTTGGCATACATATGTAAGTCGGTGACCGCAACACGGACGCGTGACGTAAATATGTGAATTTTAAACATGGGGGCCACTTTTGGGGGGTAAATAAGAAAATTAAAAAAAAAAGTTATGCAATCTATATTGTGTGATATATCAATTGAAAGAACTTATTGTGAGGACTTTAAAAATATTTTTTTCTGAATTTTCAGTAAAATAGTTTGGAAGTTATTTAGGAAAATAGGCGAAAATTGACCATTCCCCCCCCCTTATTTCCGAAACTACTGGGGCTAAAATTTGGAAAAAATACAGAAAATAGTTCTTTACCTATAGATTACAGGAAAACCTATAAGAAGTCTATGATATTTAAAGTAACCTAGTAAATTGCAGATAATCATGTACGGAACGGAACCCTCTCCACGCGAGTTTAACCCGCACTTGTCCGGTTTTTTTATATTAAGGGAAGGCAAACGAGCATGCGTGTCACCTGATGGTAAGTGATCATCGCCGCCCATGAACATCACTAACCCCGAAGGCGTCATTGAGTCGTTGCCGACCTTTTCGGAAAAAATAAACTCGTCTGTTGAAGGTCCCAATGTCGAAAGAGTCCGGGAACACCGCTGATGGAAGTTGGTTCCACATTTTCACCGTACGTGGCAGGAAGTGTCTTAAAAAACGCACAGTCGTAGATCGCCATTCCTCAAGATGGTGTTGATGAAATTCTAGCTTTCGGCGAGTACCACAATGGTGGAATACAGCGGCTGGTAATAAATTTATATTAAACAGTTCAATCCAAATGAATGAATGAAATGATGAATGGTGAATTCTTAACCAAATATTAATGCAAGTGATAAACTAACGTCCTATAAAAACGGCTGTAATAAATTATTTTTATTTCAGCTGTTATCACCATACTAGATAGCGGTCGTTTCCTGGGCTATAATCTGAACGCGGGCAGCGCAGGAACAGTCGTTTGTGTGCTAAAATTATGATAATGATAATTTTTAACTCTACCGACTGCGGGCAGCCAATAGGAGAGTATAAAGTTTAACAGTGGGCCCAATTCAAAACGGAGTCGCCTAAATTTAAAACTCTCTAAAGTTAAAAAGAGAAACGTCAAATTTGATTTATTATGGTACCAAGCTGTCTAAATCGAGTTTGACGTTTCTTATTAAGTTTTTTTTATGTCAATTGACTGACAAACGAGCTGACGGCCCACCTGATGGAAAGTGGTCACCGCCGCCCATGGACATCTGCAACACCAGAGGTGCTGCCAATGCGTTGCCAGTCTAGAGAGGATGGGGAATGGGGATGGGATGGGGATGAGGGAATAGGCCTCCGGATTTCGTCACTCACCGTACGAAACGCAATAGCAAGCTATTACTTTACGCCGATATTCTGTGAGAGTGTGGTACTACCCCGGTCGAGCCGGCCCATTCGAACAGTAATCATCTAGTGAGGATTACTGTTTGGCTCTACCACTACAATTTTTTTAAGTTTAGTGAATTTTAAAAGCACACACACTTTCGAATTGGGCGCAGTGTATACATAAAGTGGGGCAAATTCGAAACGGTGCCGCCTAAATTTTTAAATTCCCTGAAAATAAAATAAGAAACGTCAAATCTCAATTTTGTGTAGCACCGAGCTGTCAAAATTAAGTTTGACATTTCTTATTTTAACTTTAGCTACATAAATTAGCGAACACACTATCGAATTGGCCCCATGTATTATATGTGTTCAGCTCCCCAACTACTGAACCGATTTTAATAAATGGAGTACCATACGATTCATAGAGAACGTGCAAGTACCATAGGCTAAAAAAGAATTTTAAGGGTGCGTATCGAATCATAGGGTTGTCACACTATATTTATTTCGTGTACATTGTGACATATAGGTATAAAACAATGTTACTAAATTTACGAACCATTGCCGCGTCGCATTCGGTTTATTTCGAATTTGGTCATCAGATCCGTTTTAAACTGTCAAAATTCGGCAAGATAAACTAGGAAGTTAAAATTTTTACTGAATAAAAAATTAAGTATTTATTTGACATCAAACATATTATGACAAATAAATGAAAATAAAGTACCTATTATGGAGTTAAACAACCAAATGAAACCATTTTTAAGCCCGTATTGGCTTAACATATACCTATGAATAAAATAAGTAAATTGTTTACATCACATACGTACCTCAAATTGTACACGTTAAAAATATGAATAATACTTATTAATGTGCAGTACCAAATCTATCATTTTCATTAAATTTTCTCCTGTGATAACGGGGTCTGGTGATCAGCCCCCGCGCACATGAGAGAATCACCGCGGAGATTCCGTCAGCGAGAAGCTCTTTGCTCGTTAGGAAATCACGTGGCGAATCGGACAGCAAGTAAGTATAATACATCACAGCGTCTCCGGCTACTCCGGAGTGACGACTCCCGGAAATTACATTTTTAATCTCCTCTGTCTGCCACATATTACCAACACACGTCCTGCGGATGTTAACTTTATAAAAGCGAAATAGCTACATTATTTCGCAATTGGCTTATTTAATTTGTTGTGGTAGCACTTTTGGTTTAATAATGAAGACTACATTTTAAATGCATGTATACAAAACGGGACTTAACCGCGATAATAAATTATTATCCTTATTATTACCCTCGACGTTAGTTAAGTTAACGGTTAATTTCCGTTTGTCATACAAATAATATTGAAGGCGTTAGCGTCTAGCGTGAACCGTTGCCGCCAATACCCCGAGCGCGTCTTCATTATCATAATTTCGGCGTCTCTCTCACACTAGTGCCGACAAAAGAGATAGTCATAGAGATAAATGGGTTTAACTTATCTTTGTGTCTTGCATGTTAGGGCCGGTGGACATAGGCCTCCCCCAATGATCGCCACAACGACTAATATTACTAAAATATCTTAGGTATTGTGGACAAGATTCCTAGAGAATACTATTGAAAGTTGGTGAACATAAATCTTATAATTTGACTTCGCCTACAACCAATGTAATAAAAAAATATATGTTAAAAGCCACTTAGCAAAAAGGTTCGTAATCAGCTAAACATCTAAATTAGAAACACTAAATGCAGGGGATGAACCTTATCCACTGCGGATCAGAGATAGCCGATAAGCAACCGATAATCAAAATGTATACAGAAACATGCATCTTTATATAACCGGTAATCTTACTATTCAATGACAAAGATAACGGCACAATTTCGATCAAATGTGATAACCTTGTTTTGTTATAAAAAATCTTTTTTTGTCTTTATCAATACATATAAATAAACAGGACCGTGACTCACTTATAGACAACGCACAGCCTAAACGGGTGGTCCTAGACGTTTGAAATTTGGAGGAGACATTCCTCGAGTACTCTAGAGGTGGACTAAGGAGGGATTTTTTGAAATTCCATCCCTAAAGGGGTGAAAAGGGGGGATAAAATTTGTATGGAAAATACTACGAGCCAAGCTGTGGCGGGTCCAGTAGTCATCGTCACGCTACGTTACGTTACCATCATTCTTAATGAGTTCATTGTCAATAATTGGCATGTATATAATTTATCAATGGTTCCAATTCGAAAGAATCGGAATTAAAAATTTCCTAAACTTAAAATAGGAAACGTGAAACTGGATTTTGTATAGCACGAAGGTGATGTAAAATTCGAGTTTGAAGTTACTTATTTCAAATTTTAGCTGTTTTTAGGGTTCCGTACCTCAAAGAGAAAACAGGGACCCTTAACACATTCTTTTCCAACAAACGCTACGGGCTACGCGCGTAGCGTTTGTTGGAAAAGAGCGTTTTTCCGCTTCGTAGCGAAAATGCGCTACGAACGGTGAACCCAACTATCGGGTTCTCGGCACTGAATGTGTTAAAGGATCACTTCTTTGTCCGTATGTCTGTCTTTCTGTCTGTCCGTCTGGCTGTCTGTCCGTCTGTCTGTTTGTCAAGACATTTTTCACAAGAACGCGTGGAGGTATCAAGTCGAAATTAATATCAAATACTCCGTCTACAATAAGTCTGCAATCTCCTGGAGCTGTGAAAAATTTAACCTTCTAAGTCAACGCAATCAAAAGATAAGACCGTTTAAACCACATATTTTGATACTCGTAAGGAAATCAAAACCTATAAAGTGCTACCCGTTGACCTAGCATCATAAAGTTTGGCAAAAAGCAATGTCTTATAGCACAAAAAATATAATAAAGGAAAAATTCCTGAAACTGTAAATTTGTAGTTACGTCAAAAAAATTTTAGTTTAACTGAATAACCTTTGCAAAGTTGTATCACACTCGACGGTTGCATGGAGATAGGAGCTTGCGAAAGTAATTTTTTGTCTTATTTCATAGGTACCTATTTTTCATAGGGCAAGTACGGAACCCTCGGCTTTCTCTATAGCGCCCATTAATTTAAAATTCTCTAGGGGCCCGCTTTCTTCTTTATATAATAATATACCTGCATTCTTAAATTACTATTTTACAAATGAATCAACTTTTTGTTCGTTTTGATTTTTGATTTATATACTCACTGTATGCTGTATACAAAATAAGTATATTATTGTATAGTAAGTACGTTCATGTAAGTGTTTGCGTGTAATGCATTTTATTTATTTTTTCTTTCAAAAGCCACAATAACAATATTTATTCTTATATATAACACTTTTTATCCAAGTAGTTTTGTGTAATTATTAGTGTTTAGTGTGTTTGTATAGCGCTCCGATTGCTACAGACGGTGCTGGCTGAAAATCAGCGCTGCGGGTGTCTGACACCACAGCATTATGCTGAGCCAGTGACCGATTCACTGCCGCAATGACACACATGCCACGTTTCTTCTGTATTATTTTGTTGTATTTTTATTATTGTGTGTCTTTGTGAAGTGAATAAATGTCTTTTCTTTCTTTTCTTTCTTTGAAATTAAACATATTATTTGTAAGCGGCCCCCGATGATTATTTAATGAATTTTCTCTTAAGACAATAATAGGCGTGTTTCCTGAAAAATTCTAATTAGTCCTTCTTTTAGATTATAAACAAATATTGAACACATCATTTTTCTTTTGTCAATTAAACAAAAAATTACGAAGACATAGTGCGTTGACATTCCGCGTGACGTCACGACTTTGCAAAATTTTTAACTTTAAGTGATATCATGAGCCCCCACTCCCGAACTTTGATGCGCGTTTTCTTTGTCCATTCTGATTGATTTGATAAAGCGAAAAAGATGTGTTCAATATTTTTTTATAATCTAAAAGACGGACTAATTAGAATTATATATTTTTACCCAGGAAACATCCCTATTAGGTAAGCGGGAACAATATTTCATATTATATAGAGCTCGTTGTTTACGTCGTCGCGATTTCCTGTTATTTGAATATTCAAATAATTAATTGTGTGTTTTTATTATTGAAACAAACACAATTAAGGATAAAATGAACATACTGTGCATAATCTGAATAATAATAATATTCGAATCTTAATATTATTACAGTCGCCAAAATAAACATACTTAAATCTTTGTCTACCAAATTGGCCAGCTGTAATATGGCTAACGGAGTAAATTGTTCATAAAATTGGTCAAGTGCGAGTCAACTTGCAAGTTACTGCTAGAACTTCGCAGCTGACAACAAGTTGCCGGTTCTCTGGCAACTCACTCGAGTAACAACTCTCCCTTAGTTGTTGTAATTTATTGGCATATTTGAAACAGTTGAGAGGTGCTCTCGGAACTATTCTGAAATGTAATAAATGAAATACTGATGGCGTTTCGTAAAAATTGGCTCCGGGAAAGCCAATGATAGTAAAATTAAGAAGAGGGTTTTAAAGCTTCTATTAGATAATACAATTAATAAATAGCTAATCTCGCTCTAGAGGTCGCAATTGCAAACGATGATAGGGGGAGTCGCCAGGGTATGATTATTTTTGTAAGTGCGAATCGATATTGTTGATTCACTGACAGTGACAAAAACGACATTTTGTTGTTAAACTGAATACAGATGTAGTGCATAATTAGTTTCCACCGTGTTTTATCGGAAAAGTTCGTATTATCGTGCTCTCTCAAATAGCGTCAGCAGGCCCCCCAATTCTCGGCGCATCAGAGATAATCTCACAATCGAGATTAAACGTAATTTGACACAACTGTATGAATCTGACGTTTAATCTCGCAATTGACATTATCTCGAATGCATCAAGAATTGGGGGCCAGTACCCATCATACCATGCTGTCATTTTTCATTTTGACATTTGACACTAAATAATAAAGTTTCATATTAATGAATATAAAGATGTCACCCATTGCATACAATAATTAATTGACACTTCGGGTCCCGTCGTCTTCTGATTGATATTTGAGTTTTACCGATGGAAACATATTATTCACTATATCTGTTCTTATATTTATTGCCTTTTATTGTCATAGTCAAAGTGACGTTTTTCACAGTTGTAAAATAAACTGGAAGTCATTTTAATTGCTCATTTATTGAAATCAAACGAATTACAATGTTCAAAATCCCACCGTTGTTGTATTGTTGAAATGAAAAATTGACCTCAACGTTGGATAATTAGTTTTTTCCAGTTTAGGAACACCTGCAAGTAGTGGCGCTGACGCATGTTCCACCGCTGAAGCCGGATTGCTTACAGGTGGCGTTGCACTCTGCTTCTTTGCATGCGTGGTTGCGAGCCATTGGAATGTACAGCGCCTCTGTCAGCACCGCCGTGCGGACGAGTTCACTCTCTGTAACAAAGGAAGTCGGTGTAAGCTGAGTGATTGCCTATAACACCTAGCTTTTGCAGACTAAAAAGCTATAGCTTTAGGTACTGTCAAGTTTAGAATATGGTTATTGTTATTCCCTCCGTTTTTTCCGGGATAAAAAGTATTGTATTTTATGTTCTGGGACAGCAAACCCTAATTTGCAAGTAAGTTCTTTTGAGGTCTACACTTCCAAATTCAACCCCTGAAGGGGTGAAAAGGGTGTTCCAACTTTATACAGAAATGACCGCGGCCATGGCCGCTAGTTAGATATGTATAGAAAAGACTGTAAATAAATCTAAAAGCCAAAATTCACTCCCTTCTGCAACAACAATGAATTACACATAATGTTCAATGGTACATTTTATATATTGAAACCACATTTTTAGCTTTTAAGAACAAATTAAACTGCTTCATCAGGGTCAACCCAAATTCAAAATTTAACGAAGAAGTACTATGATATTTGTATATCACGTCCATTGCAATACGAAGAGGAAAGTAACAATTGATCATTGCGGTTAAGTCCTGTTTTTCATACAAATATGTGTTTAAATAACGAACATTTTAAACTAATTACTTAAATCGAAACTGGTTTCAGAAGTCTGCCCCAAGCACTAGTATTTCTTGCGATCCTTTTGCAACAGGTATTCATATTCGACATTGCCTAAATGTTATCACAAATTATTTTGCTACTATCTGGTAGCTCTTATTAACTTAGCAGCACAGACAGTCGTATTGTAAAAAAGCCATACGCGATATCGCTTAGAAAATGTCGAATAGAGGCCCTGCGCACTCGCATCCCACACTTACGCATTACGCATCGTGCGGAAGAGTGAGAATCTCGCTAGTGCGTCGCTTTAATATCGCTTGGAGGTTCCCGAATAGAGGCGCTGATTTTTTGTAAACTGACAGATATCCGATAAAACAAAAGTAGTGGGAGTTTACTCACCACCAATTTCATTATTTTCAAAGCCCTCAGTCAGCTTGTAAGGCCCCCTCAAGAACTTGGCCTGTGCCACCGCCAAAACAGCAAAGACCACGAAAATTAAAAATTTCATTTTTTTATTATAAAAGTTTTGGAACCTCTCAACGGGACTTGTTGGTCTGGGAACAACTCGGAAACTAACGGAGCTCGATCCGTTGCGATCGTTTTTATCCTGTTGGGTCACAGGTATAAGGAGTTATGACTCTAAGGTACCTCTCACACATCGAGCTAGTGCAGTTGAGCTCAAGTGTACAGTCTATTCACTCTGGAGATACATCATCAACATGAGTTATTTTGTTTACATTATGTATTAGTCTTTACGAAGTAGTCTTGGTTAATATCAAACTCAATTTCACACATGACATCTGAAAATCTCAGGGGAGATCTGCGCAAAAGGCCACGCGTGAGACCACTTGCCTTCCTCTGCACGGAGATACACATACTACTAACTACGCATCGTGTAAATGTTCATAGACACCAGTGGCGAAGCGTCAAATATTTCCTAAGGGAAGCCGGGAGAATTAGAACCGTACGACGAGTCTGACATTTAGTTAGAGTAACATGGACTTCACTGACAGCTAGCCGTAGCTTTCTACCTTGGTAAAGCCGTCAGGAATCGGCTTGTAGGCAGGCCCCGCCACTGATAGACACACACATGAATAGATCTCATCTGCTCTGAATGTGCAAGTTCAAAGCATTCTGTATAATAACAAACATAGCGGACACTTAGCGGAAACTCGGAGTTTCCGCAGCTCGGGACCCTCGGCGCGCGAGTTATACTCGCTTTGACCAGCTTTTTCTTAAGCGACAATTAATTTAAAATTCCCCAGAGGCCCACCTTCTTTAAATAAAACATTATTTGATGATTTTAATGATTTTTCTGTTGTGACAACAATTAGGTAAGCAGCAACAATATTTCATATTATATAGAGCTCGTTTTTTACGTCGGGATTTCCTGTTATTTGACTATTCAAATAATTAATTATGTTTGTTTAATTATTGAAACAAACACAATTAAGGATAAAGTGAACTTAGGTACTGTGCATAATCTGAATAATAATAATATTCGAATGGTAATATTACAGTCGCCAAAATAAACTTACTAAAATCTTTATCTACACCCATATCATAAAACCTCCAAAATGTAATCAAAAATCGTAGGAAATGACCACCATTTTGACAACCAATTAGGTAAAACGAGTGCTGCAATGTTATTCCCGTATCGTTTTTAGTATAGAAATGAAATTAAATTTGGAACAGCTGTCAAAACTCAAGTGGGTGTCTATTCTAGTATCCATAGATATTAAAACAGTTATTGATACGAAACGTCAATTCAGTATGTTTTTTTAATATAAACTGCACAACATTTGATCTCGAGTGACATGAGAATAGAGACTTCATTCGATTGTCTATGATTTTAAAAAAAATGGTCTTGACGGAGGATCGAATTGCCACCATTATGTGGGTGTTTTGCTGATCGAAAGTAGAATTGTTGTTGAATTGAATAGAAAAAGTTACTTGTAATTTACATTTTAGTTGAAAATATGAATAGTAGTCTTCTCGGAGTGTGTGTGATGTGAAAATGCGCCGGATATCGGAAATATGCAGCCACGATTGTAACAAATAACTTGTTGCCAGAAAATATTGTTTCTAAACCCATTATGGAGGATTTATAATATGAGTGTATATAAAGTTATGTATGCAACTCTGCATAATTTGGCCTTAAAACACTCGTGCAATCTTATTATGAAACTCGCCTACCGGCTCGTTTCATGAAAACCGCACTAGTGTTTTAAGGCATTATGCAACCGTTGCATAAACTACTATTGTATACCAAATTGAGCAGCTGTTATATGGCTAAAGGAGTAAATTGGTCAAGTGCGAGTCAAATTGCAAGTTACTGCTAGAACTTCGCAGTTGGCAACAAGTTGCCGGTTCTCTGGCAACTCGCTCGAGTTACAAACTCTCCGTTAGTCGTTGTAATTTATTGGCATTTCAAAACAGTTGAGAGGTGCTCTAGGAACTATTTTGACATGTAATAAATGTCCAGATGGCGTTTCGTAAAAATTGGCTCCGGGAAAGCCAATGATATTCATAAGCCAATGATATTGATAGTGAAGCACTTAGAGAAAAGAGGGTATATTATCTTATCCTCTTGTCACCCTTGCTAGGGCCGCTGTACTTCCGAAGCGTTTTATTTTCATCGTAACTTTCCGCTGCACTTTACTCTCATTGCCACGTAACGCTACTCGCTACGGTCTTAGCATGTAGCAGCGTTTTTCCGCTTTGCGACGAAAACGCAAACGGCAAAGTGTATATTATGGGCAAAACAGGCCTAAAATATTTTTTTTCCCCCTAATTACCGGGTCACATCAGGAACGTACGAATTAATTTTCCAGCCCCTTATTTCAAACTTTCTCCATACCAAATTATATTAAAATCGGTAGTTATAGCGGTTTAGCTGTAAATAGCACAAATTCATAAAAGGTACAACGGACTCTCATCGGACCGTATGAACTTCCCGTAAATCATATTTCCAGCCCGTATCTCAGAGGTTGATTTTCTTTAAAAATTAGTCTTTGTCCTTTCGCAGTGCTCAAAGTTTCTTCATACCTCATCAAAATTGTTTCAACGGTTTAGCCGTGAAAACGTAACAGACAGAGTTACTTTCGCATTTTTAATATAAGTTTTATAAATTAAACTCTTATCACTTTTACTTGGTTTACTGCAATTTTATATCCAAACTATTACCGAGTAACAAAATAGAACTAAGTAGGTATAATAGGTTACCTACTTAACATTTCGACAGCCAGAATCAAAGTGAACCTTGGTGCTGCTAGAAAGTGGCTTCAATTTCTGATTTCGCGGCAAAATCTTATTGGCCGACGTCTCTCGCTTGTGATTGGCTCATTTGAAAACACCCAAACAAACATGAGTGTTAGTATTGCTAGGATGAAATATTAAAATCATGAAATAAGTAATATTATGGATTGCCACTAATAACTAAAATTAACCTGCGTGAAGCTGGGTCGTGTCGTCAGTTGTAATACCTATAGGTATACAAATCAGACACATGCATTTTTAACGTAAATAATTATCTCTAATCGCAATAAGAACTTTAAGGGTGTCACACTCATCTTTCACTCCAGCGTATAAATGTCGTAATTTTTAGATAAACTAACGCTATAAACTATGAAATGTTTGTATTATTAATTAAAAAATTATCGCGAAAATGCGCTAGCAAGGTGACGCCAAGTGCTTACCCTAATTCACTGCTATATAAAAACATCTATTCTATTCTGTGCGTTGCAGTGCTGCCCCAGGCGGCGGTGGCAGCCGTCGGAACTAATGGCTCATTCATACATAAATAAGCGATGGGAATCGAACAAAAGCTTGGGACTTTTTAATGTGCGCCGTTCGAACGTTTTAAAAAAAAGAAAATGCGAATTCCAGCATATATTCTACCGCGCTCTCGACTCAACTGTAAAGATTTCACAAACTGCTCTATGTTCTGGTTCATAATAACTTTGCTTAAAAAATAAGAAAATAATTCCTTTGTGTGAAAATTTTCTGCTCCATATTTTCATCTTGACCTAAAAAGACATGACGTTACCTTCAAGTTAAACAGAGTATATCATTATGATAGCCGGAGTTACACCATTACTTCGCGCCCAAGGGCCAAGTGCGGGGAAGGGCGCGGTCGCGGGAGGTATAACTATATTTTGCGAACATTTTGCTAAGAAGGCCGCACTTGCCGTGAACAACAAACATAATGGGGTAAAGTAAGTGCCCCAAGCTGGCAAGCAACTAAGATAGCGTCCGGTCAACGTATAAAACGAATCCACGATATTATACCTACAGACTCGACAACATCCATCGAATAAAAAAGTTAAGAAGCTGCTTCCGGCCCTTTTAGACTAGAGCAACAGATACTGGCTGATAAGAAAGAATATTCAAAGCTGGCTGAAAAGACAAAAGACGAAAAAAAATAACTATGATTTGAATTTAGATTGATCAAAACAACGACCTCTAGACACACAGATGTTACTTAGACCCAAGGGTGCACTGACGTAACCGAAGGATCCTTCAATAATTCATAGATAATATTCTTATACTTTATGTCGTGTACTTACAATAATATTGATTTCAGAGTATTTATGTAGTTATTCCGCTCAGAATAATGAATCATATCATTCTAATTAGATATAAAGAATGATTGGTAATGGCAATTCTTATATACGCGAAATTTTAAACGTAAGTATATGCATTAGAGTATTTATTTAGTAATTGGAGATCTGCGCAGTCTTTCCCGTCTGCGGCCCTAACATTTAAGACACAAGGATAAGTTAAACCGTCTTATCTCTAATTGCGTCTCTCTCGCACTATTGCCGACGAAAGAGATAGTCATAGGGATAAACGGGTTTAAGTTAACTTTGTGTCTTGCATGTTAGGGCCGCTGCCGAGGTACGAGAGGAAAAGATCTCGCACAGTTAAAAAAACGATTTCACTAGTCGACTATTTCGCAGTATCGAAATCGTTTTCGGAAAATGAGGAGCTCTTCTAAAAATGCCTTGGTCCGGCCCTAACATGCAAGACACAAGGATAAGTTTAACCGTCTTATCTCTAAGAGCGTCTCTCTCACACTATTGCCGACGAAAGAGATAGTCATAGAGGTAAACGAGTTTAACTTATCTACGCAGTATTTTCGTACAAAAAATTGTTAGGTAAGCCTTGCGCATTGCTTAAGTGGGCTCATTTTTGTGATCTTAAATATTTTTTGTATAATTTTAAAATAAATAGTTCTGAAGTTATTTAAGAAAATAGGCGAAAATTGACCATTCAAGCCTTTATCACCGAAAGTACGGGCCTAAAATTTCGAAAAAAAAACAGAAAATAGTTTACCTATAGACTACAGGAAAACCTATAAGAAGTCTATGGTATTTTAAGAAACATAAGAAATTTCATATAATCACGGAACAGTCTCCACGCGAATTTAACTCGCACTTGTCCGGTTTTTGTCGACAAAGGACCATCGTGTCTGAAACATATTTTAATCTTTCGGTCAAGGTTGATAACGACAACAATGAGACAACAAATTACCACTGTTATTGCGTTTTTTCTTCATACGCAAGAAAGAGATGCACTTATGCCTTCAGACGTCGTTGCGTCTTCTTTTCGCCTGTGGGGTTATCATCTACATGACCTCTGTAATTTGATTATATAGGTACAAAAACGATTGCTGCGATGCTAAGGCTGAATATAAATGCTTGAGAAATTTAATGGTATGTTAGACTTTTTATTTTTACGGTTCCGTACCTCAAAAGGAAAAAACGGAACCCTTATAGGATCACTCGTGTGTCTATCTGTCTGTCTGTCCGTCTGTCACAGTCAATTTTCTCCGCAACTACTGGACCGATTTGTAAACTATATCGTGGCGTATATCAAATGAAAGGGTTCGTTGTGAGAATCTTAAATACATATATTATATTTTATAACGTATTTTTTAGAATTTTAAAATAAATACTACGGAAAATAGGCGAAAATTCTCCAATATCTCCGAAACTACTTCGCCTAAATTTTTTTTTAAAATACAGAAAATAGTTCTTTACGTATAGATAACTGGAAAAACTTTAAGAAGTCTATGGTATTTAAAGTTACATAGGAAATTTCATATAATCACGGACCTCCTCCACGCGAGTTTAACTCGCACTTGACCGGTGTTTTTTTCTGATTATTGTTCTAAATCTATGCTTCAGTTGTATCACATAAGTTATTCAATAAAATGTAATTTTTACCTGTATTTCATATGAATTCATACCAATGTCAGATTTAAAAATAGATTTCTATAAATTACAATAACAGACAATATTAAGCCGTAATGTACATCCAGTGGAGCCTTCATCATTGGAATTTTGTTTTTTATTAAACTAAAGTATTTTATTAAAATCGAAGCAAGTTGTCGCACAATTGAATACACAAATTACAGGCCAAACAAGCTTTATGAAATATAACTATCAGGTAATCATTTAAATGGAAAATAGCAGTCGTTTTCCCTGTTTTATCCAAACAGTAGTCAACTTGTGGTTTTAATAAAATAATAAGTAGTTTATTAAAACCACAAGTTGACTACTGTTTGGAAAAAAACGGGGAAAAACGACTGCTATTTTCCGTTAGTTTAATATACATTTAGAGAATAAGCATGATATTGACCACAATTTATATTTTAGTAATGTACCTAAATAAGAAAAAATAGAATAAATGTACCTACGACCAAAACATTTGTACGCTTGCTAGCATGCTGAATACAAGTGCAAAAATAATCATAACACCATACACACACACACACACACACACACACACACACACACACACACACACACACACACACACACACACACACACACATACACACACTTCGCTCCAAATTTTACTTGACTATTTAATCTTATATCCTCTACTTCTGCTATCAGAATACAATAACAGAGTATCGAGGGGGTCGGAAGGTCCCTGCTCCCTATAAGAGAGGTTTGCTTGGTTTCGGGAACAGGAAACCAAATAAAGGTCTATCCTTATTTCCAATAAAATGTTCTTACTTACCGAAATGTTTATACGTACATTAAACCTAACATAATGTAGGAATATATTATGTACCTATGTACTAGGCTAAGGCGACCCTTGTAATTGGCGAAATAAATGTTTTTATTATTTTTAGGGTTCCGTACCTCAAAAGGAAAAAAGGAACCCTTATAGGATCACTCGTGTGTCTGTCTGTCTGTCTGTCTGTCCTTCTGTCACAGCCAATTTGCTCCGAAAGTACTGGACCGATTGAGTTGAAATTTGGTATTCATATGTAAGTTGGTGACCGCAACACGGACGCGTGACGTAAATATATGAATTTTAAACATAGGGGCCACCTTATGGAGGTAAACTAGAAAATTAAAAAAAAAGTTATGCCACCTATATCGTGTGACATATCAAATGAAAGGGCTTATTGTGAGGATCTTAAATATATATTTTTTTAATTTTAAGTAAAATACTTTAGAAGTTATTCAGAAAAATAGGCGAAAAAATACCATTCCCCCCCCTTATTTCCGAAACTATTGGGGCTAAAATTTTGAAAAAAATACAGTAAATAAATATTTGCCTATAGATTACAGGAAAACCTATAAGAAGTCTATGGAATTTAAGGTAACCTAGTAAATTTCAGATAATCATGTACGGAACGGAACCCTCTCCACGCGAGTTTAACTCGCATTTGTCCGGTTTTTTATTAGAAGATTACTTGTAATTGAAACGTTAGTATCTTTTGTATAACTCAAAATACCCAAGTTGCCATAACCAACTCTCCCCAGGCTTAGTACAAAGACATACATTCCTCATTTTCAAGTTATCCTTAACTAAATGTTATACCTTAGCTTACCTAGGTTTTAAAGTAAAAGTAAAGTAAAAAGTAAAAAGATATTTATTGCCACATTAATTTTGAACACAAAATAAATTAAAGTAAAATAACATAGAATAGAAATAACTAAAAAGGGCTTAAAACTAGGTGGCAAAAGGCTCAGGACTCAGCGTGTGCTGAGAGCATCACGCCCACAGCGCTGTTTTGCAGCCTGCACCTTAGCTCTCTGAAGCGATTCACATTTCACATGCCAGGTAGGGCTTTCATCAGTACCGTACCTAAACTTAAAGATATCATTAAAAAAAAAAAAGAAGCCAAACTAAAACTAAATTAAATTAAATTAGTGACCGAAGTAAGAAGTTCCGTGAGAACTGAACTGAGCTTATTAACTGATTAAAAATACTAACTGATAACTGATTAAAACTGATTAAACTGATTAGCTGGTTAACTGATTAACTAATTAACACTCTGACAGTTGTTTTTGAAATAAAGCTCTGCGTATTTTATCTTTGAAAGTTGGTAATGACATGCTGTTAGTCCGAAGTGGTGGAGGCAGATCGTTCCAAATCTTGGATGCACTGAAGCGAAAACTACCCCTTTTTAGATCAGGTGCTGAAGCAGCTCTGAAGCCCTCCGCCTGGATTCCAAAGTGACTTTTATTTTTGAAGTATTTTAGAGATCCAAACGATTTGGAAACTGCTAAATAGTCGACTAGTGAAATAGTTTTTATAATCGTGCAAGATCATTTCCTCTTGTACCTCGGCAGAGGGGAAAGACTGCGAAAGGCGTCACCAGTTACTAAATACTCTAAGGCATAAATAAAACCTACGTTTATAATTTCGCGTAAGTATATAGGAAGCGTGCTGCGTGAGTGCGTCGACACCTCGGCGTAACTACGCAGCAGCTACAAGCAGACCTGCCGCTACACGCCGTTGTCAACCAATTGACCTGCCGAAGACTGGTTTGAAGGTGGACAGCGATGGTTTCACTAGGGTGGAGAGGAAGAAGAAACCCACCCCAAGAAACCAGTGCGGATCTGCACCGACTGGACCGAAACATCTGTTGCGTCCAGCTACACCGACGACGCTGCTGTACGTGTCCCGACTAGACCACTCTACAAAGGCGGAAGACATTGTAGAGTATGTGCAGATCAAGACCAAGCTAAACCTGAGGGTCGAGCGGTTGGAATCCCGCCACAAGGTGAATTTCAACTCCTTTGTGGTGAGCGTACCGATAAAAGATCTATCGGCCTTCATGATACAAGAGTTTTGGCCGAAGGGTGTCATATTTCGGCGATTCCGCGGCCGGCTGATGGAATATGACACCATGAAATTGCGTCACACACAGCAGAAATAGTGTGTTAGTTTTAAGTTATTTTGTTTGTATTTTAATATGTATGTTAGTCTGTAAGGTATTTATGTATGGGCCACTAGATGCCTGAAAATAAATGATTTATTATATTATTATTATTATTAACAGTCATTCTTGATATCTAATAAGAATGATATGGTTCATTGGCATCGATTGGCAGTCTAACGTTAATGTGACAACATTAGGGCTGTGTAGACGAATAAACACAATGTCTCCAACTAAGTTGATGTAGCCATAAAGATTCCCCTACACTGAAAAAGAGGAAGTGATAGAAATAAACAAATGGATGCATATCAACCAAGCGACTTATTTCAGGCAGAGCTTGCAAATTTGTTTGCTAACATCAAACAAGTCAAAGCAATCACATGTCTATAATTTACAAAGCTGTTATTTATTTTCAAATAAGTCTCGGTTGTATGTAGCCGTAAAATTTTAGCCAAGCCAAATTGGTACTTCGCTGGCACTTCGTTTTTTCCGTGTACCCTACCTTCCTACCAAATTAGTTTTGTTTTTCATATGGGCTTTTCGAAGTATACTTTCTTTAATACGGTCATCGTCATCATTCTGGAGATGTCCACTGCTGGACATAGGTCTCCCCCAAAGACTAACAACGAACGGTCGCACGCCTTTTTATCCATCAGAGCCCTTAGTGTAAGTTTGAGTCATAGCAAACATCTTGAACTCGTTTGCGTAATGCCGGCTGTACACACTCACCGAGAGCCTCTCGCCGAGAGTCTCGTGCGAGAGGTTCTCGGCGAGCACACCATGTACACACTTGTTGCGTCATTTGAACCGCGGATACCCACCACAATGGACTTGGAAACTGCTGCTGCTGTCTGTCTATGTGCTGTTAGCTACTATAATTGTTTACGCATATACCATTAGAAAAAGAAGGTGGTGGATGGTTACTATGCACCGCAAAAGAACCGAGTAAATGCTTTGTCTCGCTTTCGGCGCGAGAGCTACGAGACCCTTTGACTCGGCCGCAAAAAACAGACCGTGATCGGAACACGGCGAGACGAGACGAGAAAGAGCGAGACAACACGAGAGCACTATGTACACATTCACACTCGGCCTGTCTCAGGGTGTCTTGACGAGTGTGTACAGCCGCCATAAAAGTCTCTATTTCCTTATTGACGAAACAAAAAGCGTTGGATACGGTTTTTATAGGGCTTGCAATCCCGGTATTTATGTGACTGGCTTTGTATGAAAAGTCACGAAAATCTCGGAACTGCCCTACACAATGAGTTCAAACTTACAATCCGGGCACAGCTTCTCGAATTAACCAGCGTCACAGGGCCTTACAAAATTTACACAATTTAATTCATACATTCTCAAAAGCATTAATTAATAACATCACTTACTGAAAAGCAAGCATTTATTGCTCTTCGGTAAACGAGCATAAAACAGTTTCCCAGGGAACCCTTTATTTTTTTAAATAAAAGTAGGTATACCATGTGTATACCTGGATTATACCTATCTCTAGACGGAATATTAGCGGTTCAAGGTGATCTACTTAAGGCACCCGCATATTGGGAACCCGGACATAATCAGTAGGGACATTTGTTCCTGTAATCTTCATCTCCCTGACGAGAAAGGTTTGTTAGAATTTCCGGAATCGAAATCTTTGGTGAAAAGTCCCTTTAACACGTACAATTCTAATCAGATGCTTTACTAAGTAACATCTTAATAAACCAATATTTAAGTAAAGTTATCTACGAAGCTATCTCGGAAAAATACCTCGTTTTCATCCTAATCAATAACCATTTAGGCTTGCCTCAGGAACACCCTTAAAGAAAATCTATCATCATTACGAGAAGATGCAAAAACTCAACATCAAACAGAGCCGTATTTAGACTGTGGGCTCCCGGGTTGAACTGTAGCCCCCACTGAAAACCACCACAGGGGCAAAGACAGTCGTTGTTGGAAGACTATATTTTGAAAATAATCTAAGTATATACTTTTCCTTTATGGTGAGCCCCTGGCCACAGTATAATAAACTAACAGAATTTTGTCTCGGCAGTGTCCTCGAAATAATTACCCATGGCCGCTCGGTATGTAGTAGGGCTGCCCGCTGGCTGTGTTTCTTGGGTTACGTATTTGATAATGCTATATCCTCGTCCGGCCCAGTGTTAGTTACAAAGGACAATTTATTTTAGGCGTTGCAGCCCAAGCATAATAGTAAAGAACATAAATTTTCCTCCCAGTGTCATTTATAAAAGACATATTTGTTTGACGCGTCTGAAACTTAAATTACGCGCCATATTGTTTTTCGTTTACTTTATTCCTTTTGGTTATTGATATTGAAATCTAGGTGAGCAGCCATACTCTTAACCGATTGATAGTGTCTCGTCATTCCGCCGCCACATGTCATCATGAGCGCCCACTGGGGGAGATGTGAGTATTTATCGTGATTTATGTTAGTAATCTTGTTGTTAAAGGAAAATAATCTTATTTGTAGCCATAAAGTAAGGAAGTCTTTTGTATATGACAATATTATTTTTGGGATTATTGTGAAAGCTGAGTAGTCTTGATACTTCAAAAATTCATGTCAATTTTAATGGACATTGGGCTGAACCCTTACTGTATGATGCATTTTAATTACACTGGTCACTGATAAGGATGTTAAACAATGACTTGAAAATTCTGACATTGCGGACTTCGGTCCTACATATAAGGATATTGGTGATCCGGAAGAGGTTCCACAATATCGACATCTTGCGGTAAGTGATCCAGAATCGATTGATTCAAATCAATATCAAGAAACGAAGTCCAAAACTGAATACTAGGAATACCTCCAAGAGTCAACTCAAGACTTGGAGCCGCACAAGTCAAATGCAGAGGAACGCAACAACGCGAGGTTGAAGAAGGGGCCGGGGTAGAGAACGAGGTTGCGGAAGAGACCGGGGCAGAGATAGCGGTTGGGGACGTGGCCAAGAATGAGGCCGTGGGATCGGAAATCAAGGCTCTGACCAAGGAACAGAAGGAATATCGATGCAGCTCCAGGAAACCCAACTTGGATGGAAAAATAATTTCCGCTAAATGTACCTACCATAACACAACCTGCTTATTTGAATGCAGATACAGGAGAATATAAAAGGATTGATTATTTCCAGCAATGTATCAATGACGACTTATTTCAAATGACTGTTATCAATAGCAACAGAACTGCTGTTAAACTACCTGGAAAAATTATTCCAGCGTTCATATTTTGAACCGGTTATTTTTAAAATCTCTTTTTTGTAATTTCATTGTTTCTCAAGTTCCTAAAATAGTGAATATGACTAGATTATAAATAAATTGGCCATTATTATTTATTTATCTAAATGATAATAAAGCTGCAGTGATTTATAGCTTCTAATATCTCTCGTTACAGCGATAAATAAATCAGCTAATTATTGCATTAGCAACCCAATGTCTATTCTAATACACAAACATAAATCAGCTGATTATGCATTACAAGCCCAATGTCCTTTTTAGGGAACCAAAAATATCAGATCCAACGTGGTGCAAAAGGTCAAGGTATTGCACCAATATATCCCCAAAAAAATATAAAAATTCCATCTTCACTATATCATGTAAAAAAGCTTGTCGAAAGTTCTGGGCCGCAAGGCCAAAAAATATGTTGTCCTTTTTCCTGCACACTGGGCGGAAAATAAAAAATGCATATTTTAGCTTGGGCCGGAGGAGGATATTAAATTGTCGTAGTATCTTTTCATGAAATATTACTTCAAATCTTGTAAAATTTAATTTAATTATTTCTACTTGGTTCATATTTTTTGTTTCAAAAGTGATTGTAAGTCGGTATGGAGTAAAAAAATGTATTTACTTTGCTTTTAAATATCAAAAATTTTCGTGCCATAATTTATGTAAATAAATTCATGGGAACATCTCACGCTATCCACGTTCGCACCCAACCGCGGCGCACTCGCGAATGTTGTGTACCGAAGTTTACCGAGATTTCGAAGCGTCGTTTCGGCCGTTTGTATGAAGATGGAATACTGTATACTTGATTATACTGTGCCATGGCTGCAGTCTATGTACCCTCCTAAATACGGCCCTGACACCGCCGCAGCTCCTGTATACATGTTGATGCGAGCTCAGGTGGTGTTATTTACCGCGCTCACTTTCCGCACTCGTAAAGACCTCGTTAAAACGTGCACAGACTAACTAATGACTTATGAAAACGTGCCACAGCCACGAGATTCTATAGCACGCGAAGCGCTTCGCTCGCCGACGAAGTCGCTGTCGCATAGAAAACCGATTTGGGCCGTATTGGGCCCTCCACATTTGCATAGTTCACGAAACGCGCGTCAACGTCAACTTGTCTCTTTTACACATAGGGTAACCGAGGCAGACAGGTATGCGTTCGCGGGGCTTCGCGGACTAAAGGTGGGCCCTTAGGACTCGTCGTCGAAACGACAACCGGTGAGTTATGAAATCACACCCCAGCTGTCTGAGTAAGCACGTCGAGGCCCCATCGCGCTTGTGTGTAATTATAGTAGTGTGCGTGCTTCAGTCTGGCTATGTGGAGTACCTACTCAAGTCGTTTAAACCTTAATGATAGTAGGAACTGTACGTATACTATAAACATAAGATTGTTAGGAGAAATAAGGATAAGGCCTGTTCACGAATATAAAAATATGAGTATGCCACATTTAATGACAATCGATGAGCGACGAAAACCAAGAAAAAATCGGCTCTGTGCGAGTTGGACTCGCGCACGAAGGATTCCGTATCTCTGAAGCCGTTTTTATATTATCTATAAAGATGGCAAAAAAATCACGTTTGTTGTACCGGAGCCCCCTTAAATAGTTATTTTATTCTGTTTTTTAGTATTTGTTGTTATAGCGGCAACAGAAATACATCATCTGTGAAAATTTCAACTCTAAGTATCACGGTTCATGAGGTCCTGGTGACAGACGGACAGACGGACAGCGGAGTCTTAGTAATAGGATCCCGTTTTACCCTTTGGGTACGGAACCCTAAAAGTAACTTAATGAAAATAAAATGTCGGACTCAGAAATAGTCCGACATGTTTCGAACTCGATTGGAGTCCTTCTTCAGGGTTTGAGTGCGGTCCTGGTCAGATCAACCCGCGCACTGCCCTTCGAGCAGCGCGTTGCGCCCTGAAGAAGCAGCTGAAGAAGGACTCCAATCGAGTTCAAAACATGTCGGACTATTTCTGACAATAAATCGTGAGTAAAGCCGTGTGTTTTTGAAGTATTCATAATGCCTCACGAAAGTTTTAATTTGACGATAACAGATATGTTTTACGTAAAAATTTATTTCATTCGAATAAATCTAACCTAAATTATTGACTACAATACCAACTTGCTTAATATCTTTTTCATGACATAAGTCAGTTATAGGGGCCCCATTATCCTAATATGCCCATGGGCTTCCAATAGGTTAAAGACGCCACTGGCTGCACTTTAATAGCTAACTGATATCATTGCGATGAAAGTACGTTGGATCAAAGTCAAAGTCTTTGAAATATGGAGACGCTTAACAAAATGTATTTATACATTGTACATAACAAAACAATAAATCAATGTTATCATTAAGCGCGGCTGCAACTGCGTCTCCCTGCCCTATATTTAATTTTAGATTAATTTAATCATGTTTTTTTTCCTTGAAACCACAAGGACCTAATGCACTTACGTATTTACTAATATTTGTCAGTAAGAAAATTAGGTCACCTTGCTCCCTGTAAATAACAAGTATCCTCATGTTACATTATTACTAGGTATGTTTTGGTATGCGGTTGCTATTTGTTTTAATGCTTTTTAGGGTTCCGTACCTCAAAAGAAAACACGAATCTCTTATAGGATCACTCGTGTGTCTGTCTGTCTGTCTGTCTGTCTGTCTGTCCGTCTGTCACAGCCAATTTGCTCCGAAACTACTGGACCGATTAAATTGAAATTTGGTATACATATGTAAGTCGGTGACCGCAACACGGACGCGTGACGTAAATATATGAATTTTAAACATGGGGGGGGGGGGGTAAATAAGAAAATTTAAAAAAAAGTCATGCCACCTATATCATGTGACATATCAAATAAAAGGGCTTATTGTGAGGGTCTTAAATATATTTTCTTTTGAATTTTAAGAAATATAGTTTAGAAGTTATTTAGGAAAATAGGTGGAAATTGACCATTCCCCCCCCTTATTTCCGAAACGACTGGGGCAAAAATTTTGAAAAAAATACAGAAAATAGTTCTTTACCTATAGATTACAGGAAAACCTATTAAAAATCTATGGTATTTAAATTAACGTAGTAAATTTCAGATAATCATGTACGGAACGGAACCCTCTCAACGCGAGTTTAACTCGCACTTGTTTTTTAAATGGTTTTTTAAATCTTTTCGATGATTTCTTTTATTTTGTTCATGTTCTTAATACCTTCAGGGGTATTTCAAGCTTAATCACTGTTGTATAAACTTGCGCACAGACAAATGAAAGTTCGTTTTGAGACAACGCTATCGCCATATCAGTGGCTATTTATGTAAGTTAAAGAGCGGTCTTTTTACAAATTTTTGGTAGGTTATATTCAAAAAGCTATGCTAAATAAAACATCTTTCAAAATGCACAAAGCCCTTTCATATGATAACCGCCTTGACCATACGATCCCCATTTTAGGTTAGGCTGTATGTAGTTTTCTGTAAAATATTATAGTCATAGAAGCACGCACGCACAAGGGCATAGCCAGGATTCTTTTAAGGGGGGGGGGGGGGGGGGGGGAATAGGGCAGACGAAGAAAAAAAAACAAAAACAAACCTAAGGTTACATGCTGCACGAGGAATGACGTTACGTTACAGTGACCAACTGCATCTTCTAGAGGAAGCCACTGCCCCCTCCCCCCTGTCCGTACCTCGCTAACGCCCTTCCGCACGCACACACTATAACAATTCCAAATTTTAAGATCATAACCTTGCCTTCTTAGCCTTGATAATATAAATGGCCGTGACATAAGTAGAGACGGACAGAACAGACAGAAATCTCAGAAGAAGGATTCCTTTTTAACGGACCCCTTTAAAGGACCCCTTAAAAGCACACTAGGTTCGTCCTTGGTACAACTGTCGGTTAATTAAATTGCGGTTACATGGCGGCACCCAGCCTTCACAGATGTATTTACCTGCATGTAAACCAACCTGCGAAAGCGGCGCAAAGTTGTCAGGATGTTTACCTAAACGTCCGATACCGGCACGCAATCGATTCGGTAGGTACATACGTAGAACAGTCCAGAAAACGAATGTTTATTTTTATATCAATTGACTGACAAACCGGCAGACGGCCCACCTGATGGAAAGTGGTCACCGCCGCCCATGGGCATCTGCAACCCCAAATGTGCTGCCAATGCGTTGCCAGTCTAGGGGGGATGGGGAATGGGGATGGGATGAGGATGAGGGAATAGGCCCCCGGATATCGTCACTCACCGTACGAAACGCAATAGCAAGCTATTACTTTACGCCGATGTTCCGTGAGAGTGTGGTAGTTCGAACAGTAATGTAAAGTAAATCTAGTGAGGAATTTCGATTTGAATTTTGTCATGTCCGTGACGCTCGTAGCAGTTTTTACATTGTGATCCCATCATGACTGTTGGTGAAATGGTCATTACGATGATGTAGAACGCAACTTAATATACTTAATTCAACGAGTTTTAATCATTAAAATTGGTGTCGCGCTTAGCGATGGGGATTTCAAAAACAAATTAATGTTTAAAACGATATGTTTACAGAGCACCGGCGATATTTTAATTACTCCGGAAGTTAAGCAAGGAATACCAAAGGCTGCAGAAATGAAGATAGGCATGAAAATAGATAAAATTAGGAAAAAAACCAACATTACAGATAGTCGCATAATGATGTTTAACATCTGACATCTCATCTTTTGGCAATAAGTAACATTGGCATTATATCTTGATAAAATGTAGAAATTTTCGTATAAATCATAAATATTGTTTAAATAGGTTCCTATACTGTACAAGTTTACATAATTATACAATGTATTTTTAATCAATGATCTGCACTTTTTAAGACACTTATTATCAACACTAAATACCTTTATTAATATAGTTTCTCGTCACAGACTGACAGTACCAACCTCTCGGAAAAATGGGTTAGTACCATCTGACGGCCGACTCTGCCATCGCGCGCGCTCATTGGTCAAATCAAATAGCGCGCGCTTCCCCGGTTTCCTATTACACACTTCCGTCCCTTTTCACGAAATCACTCCCACAGGTTGCAGGTAAGCGAGAGACAGTCTTTGCTGAGTTTGCATGGAGGCAGAAGCGACAGCCACCCACATCCTTTTGGAATGTCCCGGCTTGGCCAACTACCAGGCAATAGACCTCAGGGTCTGAGGTTGCTCCAAGAAGTCGTCAGCAACGTCAGGAGCCTTCAAGGGCTCCTACAATAGCTGGATTGGCATGAGTAAAACTGCCAAACCATACCATCCATAATAGACGCAATAAAGACGTCTGGAAATAATAGAAGTAACGGATTTATTATTTGTTTCTTAAATATATTTTTACAAATTTTATTCGTTTTTAAATACCCAAGTTGCGCTTTAATAACTAACTGATGTCATTGCGATGAAAGTTCGCTGCATCAAAGTCAAAGTCATTCGAAATATGGAGACGCTCAACAAGATGTATTTGTACATTGTACATAACAAAATAATAAATCAATTTTATCGTTAAGCGCGCCTGTAACTGCATCTCCCTGCCTAATATTTAATTTTAGATGGATTTAGTTATGTCTGTTACGCTTATATCAGTAAGTATTTAAAACCGTTAAAATAATACTAGTACCAAAACGAACTATCCCAAGATGATTGGCTGTTGCTTTTATCCACTTCGTTAGTGCAGTTTTCGAGAAACCAAAATACATAATAGACCAACATCGCTTGTTCTGTAATACCCGTATGATAGTACTACCGCGACTATTTCCATGGATTCGTTTTTGAAAAAACCGGTCGTCTGCTCTAAGGCCAGGTTTTATAAAGGTCCTTCCGACCTAATGGCAGATCAAATTTGAGTAAATTATTGACATTCGTAACCGAAATTTGATCGGACGCATCCTTATAAAATCCAGCCTAAATGTTCAGATTGTGAAGTCTACTCTTTGTCCCAGATGGAGGTAGTCAGAGTTCGCGATCGCGGGCAACGTTATTAATTACATCCCCAAAACGGTACAAACATCGGGTGTTCCCAACCTTCCCTTCACCCGCGGTTATTTGTTCTCCATTACATTAATTAGTGTGCCGCTGGATAACGATTGATCAAGCTTTACCGGAATTCATTCCAAGTATTTGATTTGAGCGTAGGTATCTCGAAAGCTTTGAGCAAGATAAATAAAATTGAGCCAACATTGACTTAGCGGTACTTTACACTTTGCAGGATAAGATGATTTTGTTTTCAACAATTTTACGTCTTAGAGCGTAATTCTGTTGCGAGAAATACGGTGATAGCGATTCTGTTTTAAAGGCGTTTAAACATTTGGAGCTTTTTAGTGTCATAGTAAAATGCTCTGTAATTTAAACCTAAAGGTGTTTTTAATGTCCTGTTATTTTAACAGCAGACAATCACTTTTGCTTATAACTATCGTAGTGATAATTAACTATACAGATATAAACACAGGGTTACTGTAGACGTAACGCAAATCCAATGATTCCAGCTCAGTTGAAGATGGCCAATATACTTAACACAATAACTGACGTTAAAAAAACGTATTTACCTGTAGCAAATGTATTTAACAAGTGGCTCTGTGAGCTGTAGACCTCGCGAGTAAATATGTTTTATTTTACGATTTTAACCACCATATCCCCGTCATTTTGAAAAATTTCGAGAAACTGAATCCGAAAAATTTCTCCCTGCCTACCTAATTATCGAACCTGCTCACAAAATTTCACGACAATCGGTTGAGAAATGCGACCTGTAGAGGACAAAACAGCCAGACATCCGGATCTAATACGAAAGCATTTTGGTCCAAGCTGAAACGGAGACGCTTCGCTCCCGTTTCGCGCTCGCTCATTCAATTAATAAATATAGTCCTAGTATTGTCACCCTACAACTAGTAGTTGATTGCTATTCTAAATTTAAAATTTAACCAATGTCATCCGTTAAAGTTAATAATTCTAGATATACATTTTTAAGATTATTTGCAGAAACTTGCGGGCGTTGTAAACCTAAAGTCTGTTCGCCGAGAGTTGATAAATATTATGATATCGTCTCGAAATAGCGACTGTCGCTTACCTATCGCAAACTGTATGACGAGCGGCGCTTATCGCCGCGCGCACTGAGTTCCGTGGTACGAAGGAGGCAGTTGTTGTCAAGCGCGGTGCCGTGCCGTTTTAGACAAAGCAATTGAACAATAATTCGATTCGTAATAAACGTCACCGACTCTGATTCTTCCTGCGACTCTGAGGCTTCGTCATGGTCATCGTCCGATAATATGCCAGCAATGGGACATATACAGGCTTCAATAATAATATTCTATGAAAAAATATAATCTCTTTAATATTTTATTATCATCGATAAAAATAATTAGCGGACCGCTATTTGTAATGAGTTAAGAAGCTCTGATTTTTATTTTATTTTTATCAACTCTTGGCGAACAGGCTTTAGGTGAGATGAATCTACAACAATGGTTTTACATTACGTCTTCAAAGTCAACTTATATTTCTCGCATATGTACCTACTTGTAATTAAAGCATTATCGATATTAATACAGAGCGCCCGGTATGCCATTATTGCGATGCCGGTGATCGCTCGACGAATATTCCGGATAGCTCAACCATCATTACTCTACTTTACTCTATTTGCTCTATGGACTTTTTCCTTTAACGATCTGTCTATTGGATCGTTCCGCGACGTTGGCATCTTTATCAATTGTTTTTTTTTACTAAACGTGGTTGGTACAAATTGTTGGTTTGCATTTTTATTTAAGACTAGCTGTGCCCGCGACTTCGTCCGCGTGGAATAGATAAAACATCACATAAACCTTACATATTTCCATACAAACTTTCATCCCCTATTCCCTATTGTTACTTTACACCCTTGAGGGTAAAACTTTTACAAACTTCGAATGTCATATTTATTTATATCGAATCAACAGCCTAAAAAATAAGTTTCAAGCTTCTAGCTCTAAAAATGACGATACTTCCATACAACTTTTCATTCCCCGCTTTCAACCCCTTACAGCCCTTTTTTCGCATTAAAAAGTAGCCTATGTCCTTTCTCAGGCTCTATACTATCTGTGTAACAAATTTCATTTAAATCGGTTCAGTAGTTTTGGCGTGAAAGCGCGACAGACAGACAGAGACAGACAGACAGAGTTACTTTCGCGTTTATAATATTTAGTAAGGAGTAAGGAAGTAAGGATTGTTATTTTTTCCTTGATTCATTCCTTGGTAAATAGAACGTTACCAAATAAGAAGGGAAAATGGCTAGACGATGCTGGTATGTAAAGGGGCTCATACAGAGGCTAGTTTTTCGGCAACTTATTGCTGCAATTCAGGCTATCACCAAAAAGATTAAATGCTACATCACTAATCGGGACAAAAAGTATGAGGATAGCCCAAATTGCAGCAATAAATTGCCGAAAAGCTAGCCCGTTTACGAGCCCCTTAATTACTAATAAGAATTGAGTATGGAGCCAGTCGATGTTACATAGAATTTGGTAAGGTCAATGTGGCTAATTACGGATTACGTTGAATCTAAGCTCAGTACGCCGCTGTCGACTCAGTCGATAAACTAGAAAACCCTGCTGATGTATCGACTGAGTCGACAGCGGTGTACTGTGCTTAGATTCAACGCAGGCGTGTATATGACGGCATAGCCCCGTAGACGGAATTAGCCACATTGATCTGATACCTAAGCAATTCAAAAGAACCAATAGGCTTATCATAATGAATGTCAATAAAAATATATGAATAGCAAAAATGAAATACAATTTAATATCTACACACTTCCAAAGAACTGCGCAAACGCAACAAAGACAGCATAATAATGTGGAGCAAACGGGAATTCCCATAGATTCGCTCGCACCATTTTCACACCGATTTCATGAATCATCGTGACTAAACGGATGTTTCGTATTATATTTTTAGTTCATTATGCAAATTACATTAGCAGCTCGAAGTTATCTTAACAAAGTGAATTGGGCCATTCAATTCTTGTTATGTTAAGAATAAGAGGAATAAATAAGAATAATACTCGACCGAGCGAGCGAAGCGAGCGAAGCGTCTACGTTGAAACGTTGTTTCGGCAAAAATGCTTTCGTATGTCCAGCGGATGTCCATCGGCTGTCCGGCGTCTGTTCATCTGTTCTCGTCTACAGCTCGCAGTTCTCAACCGATTCTCGTGAAATTTTGTGAGGTTCGATAATTGTATTTTTTTTTTGTCGATTCAGGTTTTCGAGATATTTCAAAATGGCTCCATATGGAGGTTTATGCAATCACAAACTTACTGGCGGTGTTGGTAAACTGACTCGACCTATGTCGATGTAGGGAGATATCAGTTTTTCAACGGCAAAGTTAAGTTTGTCGCAAGGCCAATCATTATTTCTTACTCTTCAAAGGTTTTTTGTTTTAGATTCAGTTTTTTGCAGTCTTTTGTCGCGAGGTCTACAGCTCACGGAGCTACTAGTAACATGAGGAATAAATCTGAGAATAATAACGGTAACTGATGTTCTAAATACTTGTACGAACGCGCTTTGCACTATAAATATCATCGACCACGTGAATTTATCGTTCCCGTGTAAATTTACCGCAGTTAATACAGATTACCTTCCCTCACTGCACTCACCCCGGGGCCAGAGATACCAACACTTGCACACCAATGAAGAAAGAATAAAGTAACATTAGTAATAGAGAATCGCATCCCTAACACCCTATCTATACATCTATCTATATCTTTATGCATCTACTAGTGGACCCGCTACAGCTTCGCCCGCGGTATTTTCCATACAAACTTTATCACCCCTTTTCACTGCTTTAGATATGGAATTTCAAAAAATCCCTCTTTAGAGCACCTCTAGGGTAGGTACTCGAGGAATGGCTCATTCAAATTTCAAACCTCGAGGACCACCCGTTTAGGCTGTGCGTTGTCTATAAGTGAGTCAGGGTACTATTTTATATGTATTTGTATTTATTTATTTATATGTATTTCTCTGATGAAATATTAAGATGTTGCTAGCTTTATTAAATAAAATAACAAAAAATAAGCGTGAGTTATAACTTACGTTATATACCTATCCCTGTTCTCGACATTGGTCTAGGTATTTTGTTTTGTCAATTTCTTTTGTAATCTAAACTTCGCATAATAAGATAAAGACAAAAAAATAATGTGGCCTCTGTTCTTTTATTCGTATTTTCCACATTCCCTCGAGTGCACCGTCTGTTTCCCCCGGGGCAGAGTTAGCCATCGGTCCCGTATGCGATTTTTCTCTCGTCTTATTTATTAGGGTACAAAGATCTTAAACACCGCCGCAGGTTTGATCGTCAATGTCGACTGATCACAGCATCTTTACGACGACCTGCGGCCCTAGCATACTAGACACGGGGTTAAGTTAAACCCATAGCTGGGCACCGTTAATCAAATACTTAACTTCGTTAATACAAAAAAGTTAACTTCGTTAAACGTTAAAGCGTTACATTTCGGAAGATTTAGCGGAAGTTAACGTTAATCGTTAATTCGTTATTAGACGGGTCCACACAGAGCGAGCAGCCTCGCGAGGCATTTGCCGCGCGAAGCAGCTCGGTCTGTGTGGACGTGCCTCGACCGAGGCAATCGCACGCGCCGCCTCGGGCGAGCGCAGCCGCGACCAAGCCACGCGGTGTCGGTTTTTCGTTTTGCTCAAATCGTCCAGTCACCTTAGAATAAGACTTATTCAAGAGACCCACCCTCTGGCCAATTTTTTTATAGGTTGTCTGGACCTCCAGGAATATAGCCCTGAGTTTTCGGACATTTCCGAGTTGTTTTTTAGCAATAAAAAAATATTGAAAATTAAAAAATCGCTATTTTTGCGATAATTTTTTTGGAACGCGTCCCATCAAAAAAAGTTTCAAATAAAATTTGTTTATTATAACGTCCTCTGTAAGAAAGGTCCTGAAAAAAAAGTGCTAACATCGTTAATTAAGCCGTTAATGGCAAAAGAAAATGAAAATTCTCGATTTCATTTTTACAACCGCAATCGGTTATTTATCAAATTATCGGTTTCAAACTCGTACGAGATGTGAAGGAACCAAACCCCAAGAGAATCATGCAAGATTTTTCGATCTGCGAGATATAGTTTAGCGACAATCTGCGATCATCGAAAAATCTTTGCCCTTCAATAGAATTTCCCGACGAGGGCCCACAAGGTAGAAAAAAATCGAGGAGCTTCTTGTCATCATGCACAACCGATTTGAAAAAAAAAATGCGTTTTTCGAAAAATAAATACTGTTTTTCGGTGATTTTAGATTTTTCCTTTTAAACAAATCAGGTTGACCTATACATATGACAATTTCATTCATAAATATAATATCAACGTTGAATTATTCAAATGCTCTTAATTACATGATGCCAAGTTTTTGCAGACAATAAAGTAATTATTCTTCTGTTCGCAATAGATTTGTCTTACAGACACTTGGAAATTCGTAAACGCGATGTGAATCCTTAATTGGTGATGTCTAATGAATATTTAATACGATATGCTTTTCAGGCGTTCAATACATTCGATAAAGAACCTGAAACTTCGTTATGAACATTTCTGCCGAGTTTATAAAATAAGCACTTGGAAAATAACTGTCATCTCTTGAGGGAAATCTCAAACAATAGGTAATTAATAGCCCTTAATATTTCAATTATCACAGTACTTACTAAGGATATTCGGTATTAGAGACGCTGTATTCCCGACTGGAACTTGACAGTTCAATCTCATATTAAATAATTGGCAGCGAGCTCGTTACGGAATATTACCTCTTGATTATTATTAATTAACGAGTAATAAACTTGATTGGCTCAACTATATTGAACCCGTTTCAAACTATACAACTGCTCATAAAAGAGAGAATATTAATACATTCCATCTATACCTATAAATGTATACAAATAAATAAACTTGAAGTATTTGTATGTAATGTCACAATGACAGCTTTTTACTGAATACATGTAATAAATAAATAAATTATGGGAAAATCTTTACACAAATCGATCTAGTCCCAAAGTAAGCTCTAAAGGCTTGTGTTATGGGTACTAGACGACGATATACATACTTATATAGAGAAATAAATACTTAAATACATAGGAAACATCCAAGACTCGTGCTCATCGCACAAATATTTGCCCTAACCGGGGATCGAACCTGGGACCGCTATCTTCGGATGCAGGGTCACTACCAAATAGGTTAACCGCGTCGTTATGGTGGCATCCGGGTGAATTTCAAAAAACGTGTACGTAATTAAGTGTAGTTAAGTAAAAGTTACGTGAATTAAGTAATTGTTTTTTTTTAAATTCACCCAAACATCAATGCCATGATGGTTTGTTTACGTTCTCGCTATATTGGATTGAAACAGCGTATAAATACGACTATTATTCTATGAAAATAACAACAAAAAAAAATTTTTGTAGGCAAAGAAATGGCACGAAGACCTCACTCTTACTAACATTCTTAAGATATGAAAAAATACCTCATGAAAGCACCCGACCCGAGCAAAACAAAACGTGTCCTTCGGACGAAAATGTTTGCATAGAATATACCTGGTATAGGTACTTTAGTAGAGACTGCAGCGGTACAGAATATATAATATTATTACATATATATTTGCATGATCAATTTAAATTATATCGTGTTTTTATTTACATATCTTTATTAGTTTACCTTTGACTTTTTTATATATCTTCATGAATGTCACACCATTCGTTTGGATGCTCGGAAAATTATGAGCTCAGAACATGAGACTTGAAAAACGTGTAAAATTATGTGAAATAAACAAGGTTGATAAAAAACATATTTTTAGATCGGATGTTTTTGTTCTTTTTAGGGTTCCGTACCTCAAAAGGAAAAAACGAAACCCTTATAGGATCACTATTGCGTCTGTCTGTCTGTCTGTCTGTCTGTCCGTCTGTCACAGCCAATTTGCTCCGAAACTACTGGACCGATTGAGCTGAAATTTGATATACATATGTAAGTCAGTGACCGCAACACGGACGCGTGACGTAAATATATGAATTTTAAACATGGGGGCCACTTTTGGGGGGTAAATCAGAAAATTAAAAAAAAAAAGTTATGCAATCTATATTGTGTGACATATTAAATGAAAGGGCTTATTGTGAAGACTTTAAATATATTTTTTTCTGAATTTTAAGTAAAATAGTTTGGAAGTTATTTAGGAAAATAGGCGAAAATTGACCCCCCCTTATTTCCGAAACTAATGGGGCTAAAATTTTGAAAAAAATACAGAAAATAGTTCTTTACCTATAGATTACAGGAAAACCTATAAGAAGTCTATGGTATTAAAAGTAACCTAGTAAATTGCAGATAATCATGTACGGAACGGAACCCTCTCCACGCGAGTTTAACTCGCACTTGTCCGGTTTTTTTAATTATTTTCTTCTCATTGAATTTTGAAGGCCGTCATTTATTAAAAATTAACATAATTGTTGCATATTTTCATTATTAATGAACTTAACAAAAGACTGTATTTTAATAAATCGTTCTTTTTTTAAACAGTTAACAAAAATTATTATAAAATTATCAATAATCAAAAGTTCTTCTAAAATCTAATAATTTATATAAAACACACTGTTATTTTTGTCATATTTATTAAAAAATATTAACAAGGAAAATAAAGTTGAACCCTTTTGGCTGATTTGGTCGCAGTAAAAAAGTATTGACTTAAATCATTAATTTAAGAAAAAATCACATGAATTTAATCGCGATTTAAATCATATCAACCTTGGAAATAAATCATATTCTATCATACATAGTGACAGCTCTTTGATATGATGTTAATTTTCTGACAATATTTATATATTTATTTGTCATTAAATATTGTCAGAAAATATTATAAAATTTATAAACTCTAGTGATTTACTATATCGCGAATAATAAATATATCAAAACCGCGCATGTCATCGTCAATCACGTACAGAACATCGACGCATCCGTGGTTTTGGCATTTTAGTGACGATATAACATAGTAAATCACTACTTAGCAGTCCCGAATAGAGGTCCAGGACCCCAATTCTCGGCGCATTCGAGATTAATCTCACAATCGAGATTAAACGTCAGTGCATACAATCGTTTGACACAACTGCATGAATCTGACGTTTAATCTCGCAATCGACATTATCTCGAATGCACCGAGAATTGGGGGCCTGGTCCTGTACGGATCAATCCGCGTCGCTGTGAAACAATATTCTAACCTTACGTGGGTCTCCGCTGCGGGAGAGCTGACAGCTGTACAGCCCGTAAGGGCTTACGGGTCTCCTGTGGTGTGATTCTCTAGCGTTTAGAACCATTTAAATTTAGACCGTGAATAGACGTTCGAGAAACGCAAATTTTAAAGCTGTGAGCGGTGTGCTGCTTTTAAAAAACAGTGCAAATATTTTATAATTTAAATAACCACACATTTAAGTTATACTGTGCCGCCTCTCTTTCGAGATCAGTAGCATACGAAACAGCAGATGCAAAGTGGTCACTCGGTTAAGACTAGAACATTGCTGAATTATTTGCAAAAAATATTATCTTGACAACTAATTGAACAATAAGTACAGCATTATTTTGGTAATATCCGAAACTATTGGCATTTGCTGCTTGGGATACTTTTGCAGATGCAAAGGTACTTATGATGGAATAGGCAGTCAGTGACAAAAATGACATTTTGTTGTTAAACTGAAAACATACTTATATTTTTCGCTTTTTATTGTGTCATAAACAAATTGCCGTTTATTCACTGTTTTAAAATAAGCTGGAAGTCATTTTAATTGCTCATTTATTGAAATCAAACGAATTACAATGTTCGGAATCCCACCGTTGTTGTATTCCTCAAGTGGAAAAAAAATCCTCAACGTAAAAAACGTTGGATTATTCGTTTGTTCCAGTTTAGGAACACTGGCAAGTGGATGCGCTGACGCATGTTCCATGGCTGTAGCCGAGTGCCTGACAGACGGCGTTGCAAGCACCGTCGTTGCACGCCAAGTTGCGAGCCATTGGAATGTACAGCGACTCTGTCTGCACCGCCGTGCGGACGAATTCACTCTCTGTAACAAAGATTGTCTATGTAAGCTGAGTGATGTTTATGCCTATAACCAATGATATTAAAAAACCAAAGATGCGTCTTTCAAGCTCAAAATTTAAACTCAGAAAGCAACCCAATTGTAATCAGTTCAATTAAGTAGTTATGCGCGGACTTTTGGCCGAGTGACACATGTCGTACTCCATTGAAAATGTTCGCAAAAAATCCATTCTTGAGCTAAATGTCGTTTCATAATACTACAAAAAAATTAAAAGGAAGAACTGATGCTTTAATTCATTTGTAAACGTAAATAGAAGTACTAAAATACATTTATCTACACCCATATCATAAAACCTCCATAGTGTAATCAAAAACCATAGGAAATGACCACCATTTTGACAACCAATTAGGAAAAACCAGTGCTGCAATGTTATTCCCGTATCGTTTTTAGTATAGAAATGAGATTAAATTTGGAACAGCTAGAATAGAGACCCACTTGAGTTTTGACAGTGGACAGTTCAGTATGTTTTTAGGGTTCCGTACCTCAAAAGGAAAAAAGGAACCCTTATAGGATCACTCGTGTGTCTGTCTGTCTGTCTGTCCGTCTGTCACAGCCAATTTGCTCCGAAACTACTGGACCGATTGAGTTGAAATTTGGTATTCATATGTAAGTTGGTAACCGCAACACGAACGCATGACGTAAATATATGAATTTTAAACATAGAGATCACTTTTTGGGGGTAAACTTGAAAATTAAAAAAAAAAAGTTATGCCACCTATATCGTGTGACATATCAAATGAAAGGGCTTATTGTGAGAATTTTAAATATATATATTTTTTAATTTTAAGTTAAATAGTTTAGAAGTTATTCAGGAAAATAGGCGAAAAATGACCATTCCCCCCCCCTTATTTCCGAAACTACTGCGGCTAAAATTTTGAAAAAAATACAGAAAATAGATCTTTGCCTATAGATTACAGGAAAACCTATATAATATATAATAGAATAATATATATAAGAAGTCTATGGTATTTAAGGTAACCTAGTAAATTTCAGATAATCATGTACGGAACGGAACCCTCTCCACGCGAGTTTAACTCGCACTTGTCCGGTTTTTTGAATATAAACTGCACAACATTTGATCTCGAGTGACATGAGAATAGAGACTTTATTCGTTTGTCTATGAATGTAAAAAAAATGGTCTTGACGGGGGATCGAATTGCCGCCATTATGTTGGTGTTTTGCTGAACGAAAGTAGAATTGTTGTTGAATTGAATAGAAAAAGTTGTTTGTAATTTACATTTTAGTTGAAAATATGAATAGTAGTCTTCTCGGAGTGTGTGTGATGTGAAAATGCGCCGGATACCGGAAATATGCAGCCACGATTACAACAAATAACTTGTTGCCAGAAAATATTGTTTCTGAACCCATCATGGAGGATTTATAATATGTGTGTAGATAAAGTTATGTATGCAACTCTGCATAATTTTGCCTTAAAACACACGTGCGATCTACTCTCACTCATCACTAGTGTATAAGGCCTATCATTATGCAACTGTTGCATAAACTACTATTCTTATGTTCATACATGATCGCCATATTCCAAATTAATGTGTAATATGCGCACGTCAAATGTCACCTGAAGCTGCACTGGCCGAAAAGATACGAAAAAAGAAGAAAATTATCTGTCACGTTTTTTAAACGCGTTGCGTATGGATATGACGTGACTTTCTATAACATATGTCATTGCCCTTTAACACATAGCTTATGCCGACTATAGCTATAGCTTTAGGTACTGACATGTTTAGAATTTGGTTATCGTTATTCCCTCCATTTATTCCGGGATAAAAGGTATTCTATATTATGTTGTGGGACGGAAACAATTTGCATGCCACTGTTCAAATTCAAAATTTAACAAACAAGTACTATGATATTTGTATATCACGTCCGTTGCAATATGAAGAGGAATATAAATCTAAATAAGTACTTAAATCGAAACTGGTTTCAGAAGTCTGCCACGCAGTTTTGCAAAAACTATTCATATTTGCCATTGCCTAAACGTTATCGCTAATTACTTTGCTACTATTATGGCAGCTTTATTAACTTAACAGCAAAGGCAGTTGTATCGTAAAAAAGCCATACGTAATATCGCCTAGAAAATGTCTGATGGGATGAGAATCTCGCGCGCGTCGCTGTATAATCGCTTGGACGTTCCCGAATAGAGACGCTGATTTTTTGAAAACTCACATAATATATCCGAAAAAAACATTAAACAGTACCGTGACTCACTTATAGACAACCCACAGCCTAAACGGGTGGTCCTAGAAGTTTAAAATTTGGAGGTCCTCGAGTACCCTAGAGGTGCACTAAAGAGGGTTTTTTTTAAATTCCATCCCTAAAGGGGTGAAAAGGGATGATAAAGTTTGTATGGAAAATACCGCGGGCGAAGTTGTGACGGGTCCTCTAGTATCCGATAAAACAAAAGTAGTGGAAGTTTACTCACCCCCAATTTCATTCTTTTCAAAGCCCTCAGGCAGCCTGTAAGGCCCACTCAGGAACTTGGCCTGTGCCACCGCCAAAACGGCAAGGATCACAAACATTAAAAATTTCATTTTTTTTATAAAAGTTTTGTAACTTCTCCACGGGACTTGTTGGTCTGAGAACAACTCGGCAACTAACGGAGCTCGATCCGTTTCGATCGTTTTTATCCTGTTGGTTCACAAGTAGGGAGGAGTTATGACTCTAAGGTACCTGGCACACATTGAGCTAGTGCAGTTGAGCTCAAGTGTACAGTCTATTCATTACACGGAGATACATACACACACATTCACATACATAGCATCACGCCCGAAATCCCTAATGGGGTGGGCAGGGCCACAAGACTACTTGTGGCCACGTTCGATTAATTAGTCCTAAGATGGTATGATGAACCGTATGGTGACAGGTGATCAGCCCATCGCCCATACAGATAGTCCACCATGTAGGAGAGGACCCGTCCCTTAGTCGACTTTTACAACATGCCAGGATGATAAGCATCTGCAAGCATTCTATGCTATTTCTTCACTCCCAGTGCAGCAGAGGAGAGGATACATCATCAACATGAGGTATTTTGTTTACATTATTTATGTTAGTCTTTAAGTCTGCTAATTTGAATTACTTCGCAGATGCAGGTTTCCTCGCTATGTTTTCCTTCGCCGAAGTGCTTTTGGTAAATATCAAACTCAACTTCACACATGACATCTGAAAATCTCATAGGTGCGATCAGGGACTTGATCCCGTGACCATAGTATAAAGAGAAAGGAAGTAGGTTATCGTCATACAAACGCACCGCGCGCGCCCCACGCACACTTAAACAAAATCTCGACCCGTTTCCCCTTACTAAGCGGGTCGAGATTTGTTTAAGTGTGCGTGCGGCGACGCATATATACTTTGGCGCACACATACAAGCCGCGCGCGGTGCGTTTGTATGAAGATAACCTACTTCTCTTTTTATACTATGCCGTGACGATCTGCGCGAGCGGCCACGCGCGTGACCACTTGCCTTCCTCTGCACGGAGATAGGTACACTTACTACTAACTAGGTACTTACGCATCCTGTAAAAGTTCATAGACACACATTAATAGATCTCATCTGCTGTGAATGTGCAAATTCAAAGCAATCTGTATAATAACAAACAGCGTAACTTAGCTTGGCTACAGTACAGTGACGAAGCGTGAAATATTTCCTAAGGGAAGCCGGAAGAATTAGAACCGTACGTGCGAGTCTGACATTTAGTTAGAGTAACATGGACTTAACTGACAGCTAGCCGTAGCTTTCTAGCTTAGTAAAGCCGTCAGGAATCGACTTGTAGGCAGGCTGCGCCACTGCTACAGTAGCTAGGCAACCTGCTACCAGCGACTTGGCGAGTATTGGCGAAAAGGTTACCTGCGCCTCTATTCGGGAACGTCCAAGCGATGAGGCTCGCTGGCGAGATTCTCATTCTACTCTTCCACACAATGCGTAATGCGTAAGAGTGGGTTGCGAGTCACGCTCGCGAGCCGCAACAATATCGCTTGGAAGTTCCCGAATAGAGGCTTGGTGTTAGTGTTGTCGCTCGGCGATGAGCTGGTGAGTTATTGTACGTGCAGATTCCGAATATAAAACACTGTTTGGATGTATACATTTTAAACTTTTTAAGGTTATAGGATCACTCGTGTGTCTGTCTGTCTATCCGTCTGTCACAGCCAATTTGCTCTGAAACTACTGGACCGATTGATTTGAAATTTGGTATACATATGTAAATTGGTGACCGCAACAGGGATGCGTAACGTAAATAAATTAATTGTGAACATCCGGCCCACTTTGGGGGGCAAATTAGAAAATTAAAAAAAGTTACGCAAACTATATCATGTGACATATCAAATGAAAGGGAGGATCATGAGGATCTTAAATATGTTTTTTTTTGAATTTTATTTAAATGGTTTTGGAAGTTAGTTAGGAAAATAGGCGAAAATTTACCATTCCCCGCCGCTTATCTCCGAAACTAACGGGCCTAAAATTTTGAAAAAAAGACAAAAAATAGTTCTTTACCTATAGATTACAGGAAAACCTATAAGAAGTCTATGGTATTTAAAGTACCATAGGAAATTTCAGTTAATCATGTATGGAACGGAACCCTCTCCACGCGGGCTTCACTCGCACTTGTCCGGTTTTTTTAGTTTCATGTACCTAACTATTTGCTAACGTGATCGCAGTGACGATTTGTGGCACTTGTTCTGGATCAAATGCAACTCGCTCAAAGTGTGACAGAGGCCTTAATATGTTTTTAGCAAAAGCCCGTTGACATACCCATCGTCACTACTATGCAAAAAGCTTAAGAGTTCAAAATTGGTTGATGGAAAAATAAACTTAACACGCGTGTGGCAAGGGTGGATTTGCTACGGGTCTTTTACTAGATACCATCTTTTTTTCGTGACTATATGGCATACAAATATAATGTACCTATGTGTTTGCGTTTTAAACGGATAAGATTGCGCCCACGCCGCCGTGCGGGACTTTTTTGCTGACCTTAGTCCAGGCTTACTAATTAAGGTTTTGCCCCTGAAGGGACAAATAAGTGAATTGGTATGTTTTAGGGCAAAACGTTCGTAGCGGAAAATAAGTGCACAATTTATTGTTAGCTTGGAAACATTGAAAACCGTCCTTTTACAGTAATACCTACCTACTTGTCATTTGTACTAACAGTGGCAAGATTATGGGGTATTGGTCTTTGGTAGACCTTATAAAAAATGGTGGTTAGTGATTTAGAGGTTCCTCGGGATTTTTCGACTTGGTTTTAGGGGTAAGCCTCTTTTATGAGTTGATAACCCTGCCTTAGTTAAGTCGCCAGTACGTCGCGCTCACTCAAAATTGAGATTAACGCGACACACTCGCATTTTGTTGCTGTTTTACCTACAGTAGGAAGGAAGGAAAAGGAGCCCCACTAGCGGGAGAGCGCGAACAATGCGCGCGAGTGGCTGGGGCCTATATAAAGCGCAAGCCTGTTTTATAATGTTTTTTGTAGTTAAGCTGTCATTACTGCAATTTTATAGTTATCAAAAAGACCTTTGTTATTATAAAATTTGAACGAAAACAATCGATATACTTATATCTGTATTTACACTGAAAATGGAGTAGAAATGCGTACATTGAACCTAGCTTAAAATGATAGTGTATTTTTGGTAAAATTTCCCATGTTACAAATATTTCTCTATTTTACTTTTTCGCAACCCCAAATTCCGAACTCAATCGCATCATCTCCTTATTTTGGCAAAGTTTAGCCTCTGGTAAGCCGTTTAAAAACTAAAAGAAAACTAAGTTTCATATGAAAATACCAGCAGGGGGACTTGTATTGTTATTTTAACTACAATAAGTGTTTCCTGGAAGTCTGGAGGATGGTGGGAGGGGTATCATTCATACCTACTTCGCTTCGATATAAACTGGGAACGCTCACTTGGAATTATGGATATGATAGATTAAGTGTTTGTGTTTGAACAATTTTCAAATTTCAATTCAATTATGTATGAATTAAAGTGATGCTCTTCATAACTGTTCGTTTCCTGGAATACCTACTTACGTGACTACGTGGTAAAGTATATAAAATTCCAATAAACTCCTGCAATTAACTAAACAGAATCTTGTAATCGATTGTGACAGGACGGACATACGTACCTCTATACTTTTGAGGTTCGGAACCCTAAGGAACTATAGAATAAACAAATAAATATAAATCATAGCAGTCAACAACAACATAAGGATAATACCTAATTATCCTTGTATTGTTATATCCAATATTATTATTATAATTTTAGTCACTTTACCTAACCACAACGACCAAATGATATTATCAAATTCAAATTCAAATCATTTTATTTCAGAATAAATTCCATGTTTGATTATATAACACTAATACAATACAATAAAATACCTACATAATTTAATAAAATTTACATAAAACACAGAACACACAAAGAAAAAAAATTACGAAAATTAATATTATTCTTATTTTGTATGGAGACAGTGGTGTTCTGTCTGTTGACCGAAATACGTTTGGTCGATTTTCATTTCCTACTCAACGGTTATCAGAAATATTGTTTATCTACACCCATATCATAAAACCTCCATTGGTTAATCAAAAACCGTAGAAAATGACCACCATTTTGACAACCAATTAGGAAAAACCAGTGCTGCGATAAAGAAATAACATGACTTCTTTATCGTTTTTAGTAAAGAAATGACATTAAATTTGGAACAGCTGTCAAAACTCAAGTGGGTCTCTATTCTAGTATCCATAGATAATAAAACAGTTATTGATACGAAACGTCAATTCAGTATGTTTTTTTAATATAAACTGCGCAATATTTGATCTCGAGTGACGTGAGAATAGAGACTTCATCCGTTTGTCTATGATATAAAAAAATATGGTCTCGCCGCCATTATGTTGACGTTTTGCTGAACGAAAGTAGAATTTTGTTGAATTGAATAGAAAAAGTTGTTTGTAATTTACATTTTAGTTGAAAATATGAATAGTAAGTAGTCTTCTCGGAGTGTGTGTGATGTGAAAATGCGCCGGATATCGGAAATATGCAGCCACGATTGCAACAAATAACTTGTTGCCAGAAAATATTGTTTCTGAACCCATCATGGAGGATTTATAATATGTGTGTAGATAAAGTTATGTATGCAACTCTGCATAATTTGGCCTTAAAACACACGTGCGATCTTATTATGAAACTCGCCTATCGGCTCGTTTCATGAAAACCGCACTAGTGTTTTAAGGCCTATCATTATGCAACCGTTGCATAAACTACTATTGTACGATCAACGTTTGGCACCCTTTCATTTGGTAACTGATTTATTTTCTAGAATTAATGATTGGCAAAAAAACGATCCCCAGATTTTGCTTTCATCGAATATTCATTTGGCAGGTGTTTTAACTGACTATTCAACTAATTGTCGACTCTTCTTTTACCGATATATTTCATCGACACCGTGTCATTTTCCCGATTTTAAATTTTTGCTTAGTTACGTATCGTCGAATTATCTTCTAGTTATATTTTCTTAACATTGCGGTGTACCCGCAATCTTGCGTAAAGGAGCGCCGGGAGCCGAATTCGCTAAACCCCGATTCACGTGGTACTGGTCTGTCTTAACCCTAGAGTGTATATAAAAAGCCGGAGGCGCGGAGGGAGAGCAGCCCTCGTCCGCCGTCACAGAGCGCGGGCCCCCGTGTGAGCCGTAGCGCCTGAGGCTGGTCACCTTTGGGTGAAGCCGAAGCTGCGGAGGTGAACATGGGTGCCCGCGCTCTGTGACGCAAGGGCAAAGGGGCAGCACTTCCCGCAGCGCCAGAGTCGTTGCAGAAGTAACTTTAGGTGGTTAATCCACGAAAAAATACGAGTTTTATACCAAATTAAATTTAAATTGTAATAGTTATTGGTCGTTATAGTAAGCAAAACGTTGAAAAACCATTCGTTTTTTTGGCATGCGTATTATAAGAGAAACAATTTTTCGGCAAAATGTAAAATGTCGAACAGCGTGTTTATTAAATAAAACAGTGGGCAAATGAATCTTCTGCGTTATGATAAGAAATCAAACAAAAATTGGGGATGTGAAAATTTTGCATTACAATAAAGCGGCGAAACGTTTCCAACGATGTGAAATTCGGCCAAAAATTATTCGTTATTTCAATAGAGAACCGGAGACAGTGCATACTGTTTCCAAGGCTCCTGGAAAGAGCCTTGCATCCTAAGTGCAACGGTATTCAGAAAACTTTGGGCTGCCCAGCACGGTTCTCTATTGAAATAACGACCCTCACTCTCACTCACTTTCACTCACCTTCCCTCACTTTCACTCACTCTCACTCACCTTCACTCACTTTCACTCACCTTCACTCACCTTCACTCACCTTAACTCACTTTCACTCACTCTCACTCACTTTCCATCACTTTCACTCACTCTCACTCACCTTCACTCACCTTCCCTCACCCTCACTCACCTTCCCTCACTCTCACTCACTTTCACTCACCTTCACCCACTTTCACTTACGATCACTCACTTTTACTCACTTTCATTCACCTGCCCTCACTCTCACTCACTTTCTCTCACTTTCCCTCACTCACACTCACTCTAACTCACCTTCACTCACTTTAAATCACCTTCACCCACTTTCACTCACCTTCACTCACCTTCGCCAACTTTCGTTTACCTTCACTCACTTTCACTCACCTTCACACACCTTCACTCACCGTCACTCACCGCCACTCACCTTCCCTCACCTTCACTCATCGACACTAACTTTTACTCACCTTAACTCACTCTCACTCACCTTTACTCACTTTCACTCACTCAAAGTCAAAGTCAAAGTCAAACTATTTTTATTCAATTTAGGCTTTTACAAGCTCTTATGAAGGTCAAGGAATGAATCTACCACCGGTTCGGAAAAAATCCTCTACTGAGAAATTTTTCGGATATTCTACTTTAGCTTGTGAACCACTGGACCGATTTTAATAAATAGAGTATCTTAAGATTCGGGGAGAACGTGCGAGTGTCATATAATATATAAAAATTCTAAGGGTGCGTCATCGAGGTGCAAAAATCCTTTTTATGTCGGTAGTCGGGTTTAACAATACTTTTACTTTTTTACCTACTTTTTACCGTACTTTACTTACTTTAATTATGCACCTCGCATCAAGTGATGTATTATTGGGCTTGTGTTTTAGAGCCCTCACTAGCGTTCGGGCTCCAAACTTACACTCGGCGCAATAATGAATCACTTTCTGCTTGGTGCAACAATACTATTATAACTATACTATTGTTCATTTTTAGTTTCGCACCTATAAGGCACTGAACCTGGTCTGTTTTTGATAGGTAAGTACGGGAACCTCGGCGCGCGAGTCTCGAGATTTGCACTTGACCGGCTTTTTATATTAACTAATTCTAGTCCACACTGACTTACAGTACTGTGAAAAAATATAGACTCAAACATATTTTTATATTATTTTCAATATTTGATTACATAAATGTCACTAACATATAAACAAATGCATAACGTAAAATAGACGCAATTGATTTGTGAACTTAGTTTTACTCTATGTGACCTTGAACCTGGGACATCGCTCTTTTCTCTCGAGCGGGACGAGTTACACTGTGAATATTTATAAACTCAATCGTTAGCAAAACGTTTTAAATGCAAGAAGTACTTTGTCTATCATTATTTTAGGAAGCTATAATCAAGCCGTATTATTTAATATAATCAGATTTTCTGTCCAGTTTTTTTTTTGCCTTTTAATATGCCGCGTGGTAAGACATTAAGTGCAATCGAAAAACAGCGAATTCTTGACTTGAGAAACTGCGGTAAAACACAAAGAGCAATAGCGGACACTATTGGTAGATCACAAAGTGTTGTAAAAATTTTTTTAAAGTTAGGAATTGAAAATTACGGTAAAAAGAAGCGTCCAGGGCGTCCTCATCGGTTTTCATCCACCATAAAACGCGCAGTTTTAAGGGAGTTATCGGCTACCGGGGCATCATCAACAGCTCTGGTGCGTAGATATAACCTAAATTGTGATCCAAGTATAGTGAGAAAGTGGGCAGCTGAATCAAAAAATTTTAAGTATCAACAATGTCTTAGTAAACCAGTCTTGAAAGCACAACATAAAGTGAATCGACTTAAGTTTGCCGAGAAATATATAACAAAAGGTGATTTTTGGCAATATGTCATATTTAGTGATGAAAAGAAATTCAATCTTGATGGTCCTGATGGATGTAAATATTATTGGCATGATTTGAGATTTGATAGAAAAATTATGTCTCGACGGATTAAAGGTGGAGGTTCAGTCATGGTCTGGGCCGGTGTATGTGCATCCTTAAAAACCGAATTGGCATTCATTGATGGGCGTATGACTGCTGTTGGATATCAAGCAATGTTACATGATTACCTTCTACCTTTTATTACGCTGACTGAAGACGAAAACATAATTTTTCAACAGGACAATGCCCCCATCCATGTAGCTGCAACTACAAAACAGTGGTTTCAAGACTTTGGTATACAGTTATTAGAATGGCCAGCAGTTAGTCCAGACCTAAATCCGATAGAGAACGTCTGGGGGATATTAACAAGTAAATTGTATGATCAGGAAAAACCAATAATAGATAATGTTAATGAACTCAAACAAAATTTGCGATCAACATGGGCAGAAATTTCAACAGATACACTTAAGGAGTTAATTGATAGCATCCCTAAAAGACTAATAGAAGTTATAAAAAATAAGGGTGATTGGACAAAATATTGAGTCAATAACGAATAAATATAGGCACTGAGTTTATAATTTTTCACAGTGTAAATTTATAGATGGTAGGCTATTGGAGATTTTTACGATTATTAAATGAAAAATAAAAAATATAACTAATGTAAGGCACTTTTATTTGCGTGCGCTATTTATCTACCGAAACCATTTTCAGAAATATCCCATGGGTTTTAAACAACATCTTTAAATATGTATGAGTCTATACTTTTTCACAGTATTGTAGAAATAACCGCTATGTATTTCGTCCTTGTTCCTTGTTTCGTTAAATAAACACAACTTGCATGGCAACATAGTATAAACTACTGGTTCCGTGAGCTGTAGACCTCGCGACAAACTTAACTTTGCCGTTGGATAACTGATATCCCCATAAATCGATATAGGTTGGGTCAGTTTACCAACACCGCAAATAAGTTTGTAATTGCATAAACCCCCATATCCCCGCCACTTTGAAAAATTTCGAAAAACTGAATCAACAAAAAAATCTATATAATTACCTGCTCAGAAAATTTCACGAGAATCGGTTGAGAACTGCGACCTGTAGACGAGAACAAATGGACAGACGCCGGACAGCCGACGGACATCCGCTGGACATACGAAAGCATTTTTGCCCAAGCTGAAACGGAGACGCTTCGCTCGCTCGGTCGATTAATAATTTCAACATCTCATATACCTACGCTGAAAACAACTTGAACTTAATCCTCGCTGTTGATAAAAGAACAGTCATGCGTTGTTGGAATGCGTGCGGTTTGTTTTTTGTGTGCAAGACTATAAATATTACCATATATTACTAATGTTTTTTCCTTAACATGCTATGCCAGAAAGTGGGACCGATGAATAGTCAGAGTTTGAAGGTTTGAAGTGGGTCTTAATTGTCAACGAAGAAAACACTTGCCTGTGCGACTGCGAATGTACCCTTTATTTAAGAAATGGTGATTTAAAGAGCTCGTAATACTTTTAGAACAGAATTTACATAGAATATTGTTGCGAAAAGTTGTGCGTCGTGCTTAAAGTAAACCTTAGTCTTAACTATCCAAGGAACTATACATAAAGATAGTGTTTTATCAAAATCGGTTATCGAAATTGCGATCAGAGGAATAACGAAGTAGAAAAATGTGTCCAGTCGATTGTAAAATATGAGGATAGCGGCACGAAGCCGAATCAAGAAAGGTCAATGCGGTCTGTACAAAAGGGATGACTTAGAAATCTCGAGATATGTATTTAGTTGATATGGCGTTCAATACAACTGCGTTGAACAAATGACTTAGTTCGTCATGGTAACGCCATCTATTTACAAGTTTATAAACTACGAAGCTCTATTGCCGACGTCTTATTTCATATGACATTTACACAGTCTTATTTTGCCTGATTCATCGCTGTCTTTCATTGCTCGCTAGGAGCTACGAACCACAAAAACAAAACGCATGAATCAGCCAATAATGGACCTTTCCTCAATGTAATAAGAACGCCGATGTCGGCAATATTTACATGCGATGGTGTCATTTGACACCAAAAAAGTGAGCATCGCGAAAAGCGCGTGGGGTACCCAGTTCCTTACTTTATATTTATACTAGCTGGTGCCCGCGACGCACGCACGCACGCACGCACGCACGCACGCACGCACGCACGGTTATACCTTAGCCTCAGCAACACGTGGTGGTTATGCTTATTAAATTGTAGCTTATATGAAACGTTTGTATTTTTAACATAGCGCCATCTATTGAATACTTACTTAATCCAGTCAACAGATATCACCATCTGTTAGAATAGTTTGGAGATGATAGATTTTCATCATACCATCTTAGGACTAATTAATCGAACGTGGCCACAAGAAGTCTTGTGTCTCTGCCCACCCCATTAGGGATTTCGGGCGTGATAATATGGTATGTATGTAAGTTTGAGGGTTGAGTTGAGGCTGCCCGAGAATAACGATCGCAAGATAACGTGCCAGGAAATAAAGCATTACGGCACTCCAACACGGCGTAGGTTACGTTCTGTTTCTTTTATAAGGCACCATTGTGAGGCGCCTTATTACGACTACCCACTTCAAACGCCGCCAGGCACGGATCCAGCCCTCAAAACAGGTTGTGATCTCAGCCACCCGAAAATCGGCCAAGGGCCAGTCGAAGTATGAACTCGCTCATGATCGATATAGTGCATTCCTACAAAGGACCACACAAGTTTAGTCTATTATGGCCCATCGCCCATCGTGCCCACAGCGGTGGATCCGGGCTTCAATGCCACCGCCACAAGTACCTAACTCTTAGATACCTTTTGTTTGAGTCGCGCAATCGTTCGAGTCGAGATTTTGCTAGTTGATTAAATTAATAATTGTTAGCAAAACCGTTTATAATTTAGTCACGCTCCAAAAACAAACAACAAGTCGCTTAATAATTGAATAGGCAATCAAATATTTATTCGGAAAATATTTATGCGTACGCAGCGAAAACCGCTGAAAGACTAAACTTAATTTTAACGGACCGCGAATGAAATTTTCTTGTCGAGTTCTCGAATTCCGGTCGTGCAATACAATTACCACTGTATTCAGGATCCGCCGTTTTGTATCTAAATGAAAACTGCGTTCATCAAAATTGTTCGTCTCAAAGCGCGTGACAACAATTTTATGCAGATTAATCAAACTGGAAAATACTACATAAATCATTATAAATCACGTGATGTGGATTTACTCCATCGAAGTTTATCTTGTACGACTTTACGAAAATACGACGCAAAGTTAGTATTTTCCTTTAATAGGCTAGTTTCCTTAAAAATTCTAATTAGTCCGTCATTTACATTATAAAAAAATATTGAACACGTATTTTTTCTTTTGTCAATTAAACAAAAAATGACGAAGATATAGTGCGTTGAAGTACTGCGTGACGTCACGACTCTGTACACTTTTTACCATTAAGTGACGTCATTAGCCCCCACTCCCGAACTTTGATGCGCGTTATCTTTGTCAATTTAGATTGATTTGATAAAGCAAAAAATACGTGTTCAATCTTATTTGATAATCTAACTGACGGACTAATTAGAATTACTATTTTTTTACCCAGGAGGAAACATCCGTATTAACCTAGTAAAGCTCGCTTCATTCGTTGCATTCCTCTTGTTACCTTCATTTACCCGTTAATGGTAGTTTTAAAACATCTAGTCACGTCGGCCCATACATGCATGGCACAAAGATAAATTAGAACCGTTTATCTCTAAGTGCGTCTCTCTCACACTAGTGCCGACGAAAGAGATAGTCATAGAGATAAACGGTTCTAATTTATCTTTGTGGCATGCATGTTAGGGCCGCCGATGTCCGAATATGTACATCTTCTGTTCCTGCATCCTCAGAGATTAAGATACTCCACCCAGGCCCGCAGCTAGAGTTGAATTTAAGGTAGGGCACCTATCATGCCAGACACGGGGATAAGTTAAACCCGTTTATCTCTCTGACTATCTCTTCCGTTTTAAGTTATCCTTGTGTCAACCTTCCTACGGCCGGAGCCGTGGTCACACTATGAACTAACAATTTTCTTAGCATATTATATTAGCTAATAGTATTTTAAAATTAATAAATGAAGTTTTGCAAACTATAGCGTGTGACATTGCAAATGAAAGAACTCATTGTGAGGATCTTGAATGTATTTTTTTTTATAATTATAGGATAAATGGTTTTGAAGTTATTTAGGAAAATAGGCGAAAATGGACAATTCCCCCCATATCTCCGAACTACTGGGCCACAACTTTAGAAAAAAAAAACAGTAAACAGTTCTTTACCTATTACAGATTACAGGAAAACCTATAAGAATTCTATGGTATTTAAAATAACATAGGAAATTTCATATAATCACGGAACCCTCTTGACGCGAGTTTAACTCGCACTTGTCCGGTTTTTTAAGGTAAGGATTTGGTATTTTATGGTAGGGCATTGCCCCACAGTGCCCCCTCCCCTAGCTAGTTAGTACTCCACATTTCTCACCATCACGTATCTAGCTTCAAACTCAAAAGTTACCCTGACTCCTGCCTGTGAATATACAAAGAAAGATAATATTAAGTTATGAAATTGAGCTCATTGCAATATAAGAGAATTAAATTAACTTTCTTCATTAACAGGTGTGAACAAAGCCCGGCTAACTTCATTAATTTTGAACTCAAAGTGGGTGTTTTTACAATAAGGAATTTTTCAAATTCACCGTCTGTTAAGGCGCCTTTGTTTCTTTACAATCATAATGAGTTTCATATTTCTAAAGCATTTCTTACGGGGTGCCGGATAAGGATTGTTTATAAATATTACTGTAAATAATGGCCGTTGTAGTTTTAAATGAGATATTGTGAAAATATAATGGAACTAGCTGACCCGTGCGAATTTTCGCACGTTATCAAACACCGGATAGTAATAATAACAATATAATAAAGTGAGAATAAGTAAATGCAAGTATTAAAAAAAACTAGAAAAAGATATTTTATTATTGAGAGATTATTAGTCATTGCCTATTTATACGATATATGCATGACTGATTAAAAAAGTAGACAGTTAATAAAATAGATATAGATATGGGAATTGATACTGTTATGGTGCGTCCACATCAGCGTACGCAATCAGATGCAATTATACACGGGGATGCGCGCAGCTTCGCGCGAGTGGTTCGCGACCAGCGCGCGATCGGCGCATTCGTCAGATGTGGACGCACCATAATATTTTTTTAGCTTTCCCACTTTACAAAACTTCTTTAAAAACAATGTTAGCAGTTACATTGTAACAATGTAACTTTGCAAAGTAAGATTTTTTTTTTCACATTTTAATTTATTATCATGTGATTTAATGAAACACATTGACCACATCAAGTAACAATAGCATAATGCCAATTGCTCATCAGCATTTACAAACTGTTGCTATCCACGGTGCAAGGATGTCAATCGTTGAGGAGTTCTCCTGGTTCTTCACCACTGATTCTATTTTACCACATGTTTTGAAACCGTACAACATGGATTGTAATGAACATAAGTTGCCTCTAAACCTTATACAAAAATCTAATCGTTACCCGTGAAACAGTTATCATTTAGGAGTTCCGGTGATCATCTATGGTCTTCATCGACAGTTCCGTTTCACCAAATAATGCTTTCGGAATGTAACTACTTGAGTTATTACAGAAAATACTAAAATTGTTATATGCGTGCCTATAATATTTGAGGAGTCCATGGGCGGCGGTGACCACTTTCCATCAGGCGGGCCGTCTGCCGGTTTGCCAGTTAATTGTCATAAAAAAAGTTCCATCGATTCCTCTCATCACATCTCGACTTTGACTACAACGGGACCAATCTGGAGGTATAACCTACCGATTAAAAAAAAATATATGACGGAGTTCTGAAGTAAAAAATATAACAAATAAATAAAAAAAAACATACAACCGAATTGAGAACCGCCTCTTTTTTTTTTGAAGTCGGTTAATAAATATCACTGAATTTACGAACTTGTGAAAAAGCCACATATAACTGTCCATGCGAAAAAAAACAATTGTTAGTTAGTTAAACTGTTTGTCAATAGATGGCGCTTGCGCGATCGTGAGTAGACTATATCGACGGCCGATATCACCCATTAACGACCAATAAATAAACCCTACAAAATCACTGATTGTACAATATATTGATCGTCATTAGATCATATCAACTGTAGGTCAGTACCGCCTACCCGACGCGCAGCGCCATCTGTTGACATTTGTCTGCATGTGCCAAAAGCCATCACATAGGTACGTACGTAGTATCTTCTAAGTAGTCTGTGACCATCACACCTTAGTTAAACAGACTGTCAATAGATGGCTCTTGCAAATCGCGTGGTTTTTTATTTATTTTTAAACGAAAACGTTAATTTTACTCTATTTTTGTATTTTTAAGACAAAGCGACGAACATAAGCTTTAAAATGACGTTTTAATCAATAATTTTGGTAAAGAATTGACGGAGATATTGGGCGTCTTCACCTTCTACCTTTTAGAAATATAATAATAATAAATCGTTCTATTTATAAAATGAAACACTGAAACAACGGTTTTAGACGAGAACCTAAAAATACAAATGGTGCATAATGTCCAGTAATTAAGCCCTCTTGAAAAGCTTACAATAAGTGGTTCCAAAGAGGGTGGAAGCAAAGATTCCTTGAAACATAACTTTCTTAATTAACAGATGGGTAATTATGCGAATAAAATGGAAGTCTTAAATTAGGCTTCCTTTCCGAAGACGGAATGTCAATTCAATTGATAATAGCTTCTTGGAAATGTCAACTACTCGTTCGACATAACTTCGTAAACCGTCGATTTGAGTGAAACAATTAAATACATTAGGAATCTACTAAAAATTACTTCTTCGGCGCGTGGAATTTGGTTTTAGTTATTCCCTCGGGAATTTTGTTTTCCGGCATAAAAAGGGGCAGGCGAAGATAAACCAAGTATAATACCTACCTTGGGTAAGTACATGCTGCACGAGCAATGAGACAGGTTGCGTTAAAAGTGAAAAACAAATATACAAGGCAGCCCTTGGAAGCGTCTGCAGAAGTGCAATAAATAAATCCTTGCAGGTCATGGGTCCCCAGCGGCCCTAACAAGAATGACACAAAGATAAGATAGACCGTCTTATCTCTAAGTGCGTCTCTCTCACACTAGTGCCGATGAAAGAGATAGTCATTGAGATAAACGGGTTTAATTTATCTTTGTGGCATTCATGTTAGGGCTGCAGGTATACCATAAAATCCCATTACTCATCATTAACTAACAATAAGATATATTTAGGTATCTGCTGCTCAATTACGTAACACCAATTGGTATCGCTTTCGCAAAAAGTAAACCAACTGTACCCTTATTTACATCGAGTGATGACTAAATTGGTTTGCATTTCGAGCCAAACCGATACCAATTGTGTTACGTAATTGAGCTGCCGGCCAAACCGGCCAAGTGCGAGTCGGACTCGAGCACTAAGGGTTCCGTACCATTATCTATAAAAGCGGCAAAAAAATCACGTTTCTTGTATTTATTTTATTCTATTTTTAGTATTTGTTGTTATAGCGGCAACATAAATACATGATCTGTGAAAATTTCAACTGTCTAACTATCACGGTTCATTAGATACAGCCTGGTGACAGATGGACAGACAGACACAGACGGACGGACAGCGGAGTCTTAGTAAAAGGGTCCCGTTTTTCCCTTTGTGTACGGAACCCTAAAAGAGCAAAACGATATCGCTTAATCAATGTCGAATAGACGCTTACGCTGCATACCATAATTCCCTTAATTTGAGATTACAAGTGTTAACCGTGCGGAGTCATGCGCGCGCTGTTCCTGGCAGCTGATCAGCGGATAAACGAACTATTAATTAAGACTGTAAAAACAAAGTCGTTAGGTCTACATTTGAATGTGTCCGTCAACGCTGATCAGCCGCTGTTCACGTTAGTGAATCGCATGGCAGAACATTGGTGCTATTGCAGCCATTACTTGTGTTATGACTGCGTTTCGTTTTGCTCTCAGACGGTACGGTTGTTTACGGTTAGTATGCGTCACGTAATAAAATATAACGTTGGCTTTATTGGAGTTTATTTTTGGATGTGGTTAAGAGGGCGCGTTAAAATTGACTGCACTTAGGCATAGCATAGGTATACTTATAGAAAGAAAGAGAGAGAGAAAGAGAAACATTGATTCACTAACACAGAATACACAGACTAATATAAATATAAATTAAAAATAATACATACATACATATACATAGCATCACGCCCGAAATCCCTAATGGGGTGGGCAGAGCCACAAGACTACTTGTGGCCACGTTCGATTTATTAGTCCTAAGATGGTATGATGAACCGTATGGTGACAGGTGATCAGCCCATCGCCCATACAGATAGTCCACCATGTTGGAGAGGACCCGTCCCTTAGTCGACTTTTACGACATGCCAGGATGATAAGCATCTGCACGCATTCTATGCTATTTCTTCACTCCCAGTGCAGCAGAGGAGCAATTAAAAATAATACAAAACAAAATGGTGGTGTCAGTGGCGGACTAAGTCCGTCAGAGGCCCGGGGCGGCAAAGCTGAATGAGGCCCCCCTCTTCAAGACTAATTTGTTCGAGTTGAGACCCCTTGATCAGGGGAACGCGGAGGCATTCCTTCCGCCCCCCTGTTAGTCCGCCACTGGGTGGTGTGTGTGTTCTCGCGGCGGCAGTGAAGAGGACACTGGCTCAGCATAATGCTGGCTGAGGTGTAAGACACTTGCAGCGCTGATTTTCAGCCAGCACTGTCTGTGACTAACGGAGCTATAAACAAATACACTGCATGCTAATAATTATTTATTTATTTAGTAGGTAGGTACCTAAGGAACTGCCCGTGGCGATTTTTGCGAATCTCACATATTCATATTCATTTATTCAGTAATAGTCATACATTGTCAACATTATTAACATAATTAGAAATTAAAATTAAAATTGTGCATACATTACATCATGCAATATTTAATAGTATCTAAATAATAAACAAATAAAAAATTTGTGCATTCGCGGCACCCGCCATAAATGGAAGCGCGCAGGACTGCTGGGGTTCGACGATGGGGCGGCCCTCCCGCTCAACCAATAACCGCAGTTGTTGCAGCTTAATTTTTCTAGATACATTTCATGTAATCAATAGAATAGAAAACAATACTGTTGTGTACGTCTTAGTTTAGGATGATTAATAAATAATTTGTTTCCTATTTAAGATTACATGTGTTATGTTATTTGTACCGGAAGTTGATTAAATTACAATAAAAAATTAAATCCGCCTATCTTCTAAATATTCGTAAACAGAATTATATTAAGTCTTCTGGATGTGCCGCTGTTTCAGTCTGGGTGTGAAACAAGAGTCTAATTTACAATTTTACATTTGCGAAATTTACATTGAAAATAAAGTTAAAAAAAGAAGCAATAACTAGGGTTGTTTTTCGCGAGTAGGTATGTATGTGATTATGTATGTATGTATGTTTGTAATCACTCTATTAGTTACCATATACCTAGAGCCAAAAGTGCTGAATAGATTTAAAAATGGATTGTCATATGATTCTGCCACAATGCCCGGGTTACACTGGGCAAACGACGTCACTTAAAATCCACTATATCCTACTAGAAGCCATTTCGGTTCTTCATGTTTTTCCAACCATGCATTATAGGTATCAAATGAAAGGGAAGAATACTAACTAGCTTCTGTCGGCTACTTCGGTGGCGTGGAACTCGGTTAGTTATTCTCACGGGAACTTTTAATTTTTTCGGGATAAATAGTAGCCTATGTGCTATTGCAGACTAAAATCTATCTCTGTGACAAAATTCAACCAGATCCCTTCAGCCATTCTGGCGTGATTAAGTAACAAGCATACATACATCCAAATTTTCGCATTTATAGTATTAGTAGGATAGTAGGTAGGCTATTGTGAAATAAGTACCAACAGTCCATACAAAGCATAGCGCAACTCAAACTAAAAAGATGAAAATACAAATTATAATTATATAAAACAAAAAACCAGACTGCATAACCTCAAAAAAGATAAACAAGAAATTAATTATGCAGTGTCCGAAATTAAAAAAATATATATATACCTACGCGTCGAATTGAGAACCTCCACAGAACATTTTTCTGTTCCGTGAGAACCTCCTCCTTCCGTTTTTTTGAAGTCGGTTAAAAATAGCGGTCGCATTTATTACCTATAGGATTTTATGGAGAGTCAACGACTGCTATTTCCATATCGAACTCATGGATACGGCGGCATAATCAATTTCTTGTTCCTTTTTTTTCGAGGTTATGGAGCCGGTCTTTTTTGTTTCTATAATTACTGTTTTTTTATGTTACCATGGCAACAACCGAATTCTGTGTCGCCAATATGTCTTCAACAATGACGAATAGAGGCCTAGCGGAGCTAACAAGATTGACACGAGGATAAGTTAACACCGTTTTATCTCTAAGTGCGTCTCTCTTGCTAGGGCTGCAGGGCCTCTATTCGACACGATATTGTGGATGGTTTGTAATACACTTTTACGGGGCGTTTATTAATTAGGTACGTGAGCCGTTTAGGGGGGAGGGGGGGTCGCACCGAATCTCAGGATATATGGTCTGAGGAAGGCCTACGCTACAGTTAGCCATTAGTAGGTCACCCACCATACCTATGATGATAAAATTATAGACTTCTAGCATAATAAAATAGCTTCTAGTGCGCTCTGAAGCTGCTCCGCAAAATTATGGAATTTATTATCTGTGCTAGTGACTGCAACGCGATTAGCCTCGTGTTCAGGGCAATGCAGAAAAGTAGCGCGAACTGCGAGGTAGGTCCTCTCCTTTTGTAACTTTATTCCGACAATTACTTATGTAAAGAAAAACCACATAGAAATGCATCACTGTTTTAATTTCTTCTTAGACACAATAGGCAATTCCGTTTCATACTCAATCTCCACACGCGGCTTCTTTCTGCTCTTCAATTTCTCAGCCACATCCTGAAAATAATTTATTATTATGTCATGTGTTTTAATCAAATATACAAAATCAAAAAGAAAAAATAATTTATTAAGATAAATAAACTTAAAATACAAATTAAAAAATAGAACAATTAACCTAACACTAAAAACCTTAAAAAATATCATATAATAACTAAAATATATTATTAAAAGGAGTCCCTTTAGGCAAGGTTCCGAAGATACTGGCAGCGTTCCTTTGAATAGCTAGACTAATTCTTTGTCCGAGGTAGCTGCCTCCTTTTAATAATATATTTTAGTTATTATATTATATTTTTTAGGGTTTTAAGTTTTAGGTTAATTGTTCTAGTTTTTAATTTGTATTTTAAGTTTATCTATCTTAATAAATTATTTTTTCTATGAAAAAAAAAAGAACAAAATCAAAAATGTACAGTGGCATATATTATGTCAATGCCATAGTGATTGGCTTACTAATTTGGTGGGATTGAAAGTTATGGCTGAAATATTTTCTTACACTATGAAAACTTTAATAAGTAAGATTATAATAGGTAACATGTTTTGTATGGGAACCGAATCGTGAGTTTCACCCTTAAAAAAAACTCCTAAATAACTCGCCTCAATATCAGAAGTTTCCGATTCAAAATCACTTCCAACTTCAGTCCCTTCCTTGTGTCCTGAATCACTTTCCTGAAACAAGATCAACAGAACAAACCTTTTAAATCGCATTTGAACAAGTGTAAGAACGAAAGACCATAAGTCTAATGGCCGAATTCACAAACGCCACACATTAAACAAATACATCTCGGTCAACCAGCAGCACGATAAACGTCACTTTAATCCGAGATCAATTTCGGTGACCTTTGTTAAATCAGCTATAAGATTGAATACTTTCTCAAAGCCATTCTTATTTACACAAAAACAACCTTGCCATCCTTTCATAAAAGATCCAATATTGAAGCAACACATTAGTCGTATATGGCTTTGATAAAGCAACTTGCCTGTACAGTTTTATCATTTTTATTAGCTACAAGATTCAAGCAACACCCTTTATGCCCCAGCCTTTATGTTAATGACATAGTAACTTTGACGCGTAATTCTACCACTGCGGGCTATACCAATCTTAAACCAACCTCGTCACTGTCCATGTCGGTGTCAGCCTCCACAAACTCGTCAGTCTCCTCCACAGCCTGCAACTCTTTTTCCAACTCGGGCTCCATCTCCACTTCTCTCTCTTCTTCATCTTCCCTCTCGCTCTCACTCTCGCTGGACACTTCCTCTGCTTTGAGCGCCGCATCGAACGCCATTTGCGGGAAGTTGTAGATGTCGTTGTACTGAAAAGAAAAAGGCATTAATCCTCACAATTCTTCTCGTGCTGTTTTTCCCATCTGTTCTAGAACTATGGTCCCTTACACATTTAGGGAAATTCGGGGTCAAACTTATATTATAATCACCTTATTTCTATCAGTAATTTTTCCAAAATTGGCATGATGTTTGTAGAAGAAACATGTTTGTGTGACTGCCAGACACGTAAGAATGCCTTAATTACAGCTATGGACGAACTATTAAAAACACTATTCTTTTAGGAGTATAGATAGATACTTACTAATTTGTCTGTGTGCATGTGGCAATTTTCTATAGCTGTAAATTTGTTACTCTAACAGTCTTAGAGAAAAAGTGGCTGTGCAATACGGACGGACAGACGGGACCAATGGAAAAACAGACATGGTGAAAGTATAAGGGTTCCTAGTGTGAATATGGAACCCTTAAAACCGGGGGTCTTGCGCACCAAAGCATTATTAGCCTTTTTCTGTAAAAACTTCTTTAACTGAACATAGTAAAATTTTCCTAATACTCACTGTGCCTTTCTTTAGTCTGTCCAACAGTTGTTTCTCTATGGCATTGTCTATTCTCGCTGCCACCAGTGCCTTCTCTTCCCTCCTTCTCTCGCGTCTCTCTATTTTACGTTGTATTGGAACTATCTCCTTCCTGAAAGTGTACACAAAATATCTTAGTTGATTCCTAAGTATTAACTTTTCATAATTTCATCAAACATTACTTTTATACAAAAGCTTCCAAATTGTCAGGTTCATCATAATAAATTAGTAAAGTTATTGTACTTTCATTCATTTTAAGTAAAATATGATTAGTTGGTAGTGTATTGGATAATGAGGGTACAGGTGAGTCAGCAAATGGGCTCTCCCTTATGTTGCTTTGAAACAAAAAAAAAAAATAAGGCTGCTTGTTAGCTCATGTTGGATATGTAAGAAATATTTTCGTAAAGAAAATTTCACTTTTTCAAAAAAAAACACTACAATACAATTTAAAAATATTAAATTTGCCGCTTAAACGCTATCTAATTGTCAGCTGTTGTGTGTGAAGTCATTGTATTAAAATCACGCAGGTCATAGAACTGCCATGTCAATTATTTTCAAAAATGAGTTTCTAACTATATTATCAGTACTGCATACCCTGTACTGAAAAAACTATAAAACATACACCTAATAAACAATTCAACCTTGTACCTCATGAACTAGGAGAACGAAAACTGGTTGCAACTTGCAAGGAATATGTAGCATATACTTTTGAGATTATTTGGTTAGCGTTAAATTTGCACTGTTTGCTTGTATATAACCAATATCCATCATATTAATGATGTATAAAACTTTGTAAATGCCGATAAAACTGGACAAACCACAATCAGTAGATAGAATAAATAAACAATAGTACCCCTGTTGTAAACATCAAATAAAGCATATGTATGATGCATTACGAATCACGAGTGCTCACTAAGATTTACTGTGCTAATGGTCGGTCTGAATCAGTGAAGCCCCCTCTACACTAAGCGATTTCTCACATGAAATCTAAAAAGTATTCAACTAATCGCATAATGTAAGGATGAGAGAATGATTACACAGACTAGTAATGGGCTCTCTTAGGTCAACATTGACATCACAATATCTCATGTAAGTGCAGTGAGCATGAATCAGTCCAAGCCTGGGCAGGCTCCCATCACTGTCAGCGTGATTCAGAACACACCTGAGTTATGCAATGTCATGCATCTCGATTGGTGTCTAAAATCATGTGACTTATAAGTAATATAATGTCAATTTTTAATTATTGAAATATGTATAAATAAACTTGATTTATTTTTGCATTAATCCTGTTCTATATTTATAGTTGAGGGTAAAGCTACCATTCCATACAAATATATTAATATTTGTTACTATAGTCAACTACCATATTCCAATAACAGGTTTTATGCGCAGAAGTATATTGAGATAGAAGGAGGAGGAAAGAGTTGGTCGATTTGTATGGAAACTGAGCGTGTAATATTTATCCTTAGTACTTTGATATCACAAGTGTCATTTAGTGACGGGAAGCATAAGTCGCGCGAAAACGATTCAAAAGCATTGTTTTTTTATTTTATATGCAGTTCACTTGTCAGTCAGTGTATGTATTTGTACTTACACTCTTCGCAGTTTAAGCTTCCTCATCCGAATCAAATACTGTGTTATTTTCACAAATCTCTGTTTGCATTTAGCCTTGATAAAGGCTGGCCAGTAAAGTAGGTTCTCATTGATCTGATAAATAGCTTTCTCGAAATTTCTTGATAACTTGACCTTCTCCCATTGCTTCGCTGGAAACATTACGCTGAAATCATAAGTCAAATACCAAATAAACTTTCAAACATAATGTACCTAGTACTATAATTACTCATTTAAATCATCTGATTTCACTTGAGCTTTGTTTTACTGTACTACTGCTTATAACAATGGATTACCGTTCTGCTGTCTTCATATACAAGTAGATAATACCATTTTCTTCCCTGATGGTCGCATATTTGCTGTTTGCGAGAGGGCAAGAGGCCCTGGTACACAGACCTGTGAGGTTATATTCATTTCGGCAAAACTGCTGTGTCTGGGTGCTGGAATTATAATAATTGGCGTATAAGTTTAATTCATCAATTCATCGCAAGTTTAATGGTAAAATAAACTAGGAATAAGGCAAAACTTACGTTACTTTATGTGAGCAATGCGTCTTGTTGATGATGGCCCAAACAACCTAGATTTAAACGGTATTAATATTCACATCGATACAGTACGCACTCCCAAACTCAAGCAGTTTAGAAGACAAATACTTACATCGTCGTGTTGCATATTTAACTGCTATGTTTTAAATATTTAAGCATAAACTATAACGCACATGGGCATTTGTTTCAGAACTGAAAGAGGTGACATTAATGACATTTCCATTCCAATCCAACCATACCTATCCCTTAATTTTGATTAACAAAGAAACGTTTGTAACAGTATCTGGAATAGTTTCGTTAGAAAGGAATATTCCATAAACAATCACGTATATTGTTTTAGACGGTTTTCAAGCAATTTGTGCAATAAATTAATATTTATTCCCATATACCTACTTACTTTACGCTTTAATTTCTGCTTTCAAGAAACTTTTTGAATAATCCATTAAATAGACTACAATTTGTTTTATACATATTTGTTGAAGAAATATATATTTGTCTGATTATAATTATTGTCAAGAGTCTAATATAACTCAGTATCTGAACAAACCTTCAAATCCAACGAGTGGAGTGATGTGAGCGTTTTATTTTTTATTTGAAAATTTTCTTTCCGTCGGTTATTTTCGTTTAGCACAAAACGATAAAAATTAGAAATATTGCTGACTCCTACGAAACGATGAATATATCTGCATGGAAGCTTTGTTTTCCTCTGTATATGTAGATATTGTTTGTTAATGTATCTTAAATAAGAAAGAAATGAGTGACAATATAAAAGTTGTTGTCAAAGTTAGGCCGCTTATTTCTCGCGAAATAGAGGAGAAGCTATCATTTCAATGGCGAGTAAAGAGCAATACATTATACCAGCTTGATAGCAGTGGAAAGGAGTCCGGAGGACAGTATACTTTTGGTAAGTGGAACTCATTTGGGGTTACCTTGTCATTGCCAAGGCTCTATTGAGACAGCAAACCGTGTTATTAAGAGTGTGTAATCTTTCAGACAAAGTTTACGATGAGAAGACTAAGACGGAAGATGTTTACAAAGATGTTGCGAAGCCAATTGTGGAAGCAGCTATTGCTGGCTTCAATGGCACCATATTTGCTTATGGTCAGACCTCCTCGGGGAAGACTTATACCATGTCTGGGACAGAAAATTCAACTGGTATCATTCAGCTAGCTGTGCTGAATCTATTTGAAAGTATCAAATGTATACCGGATAGAGATTTCTTAGTTAGGTAAATAATCATTATGATAATAATAATAATATTTGGACACTAACATACATTTATCAGGACCCAAACTTAAGATTCCCTGTAGTATGGGTTCTAGACAACAATATGAATACCTATATAGATAAATACATATATATGTGCCTGTGAGTTTGTGTGAGATTGGAATTAAAAGTCTAGGGTATAAGCTATCTCCATTCCAAATTTCATCCAAATCCTTTCAGTCATTGAAGTGTGAAGGGGTAACAAACATACTAACTCACACACACACTCGCAAACATTTTCATTTTGTGTGTTAGTGTGATAAACATCCTTGACTCATGGTACAAATGTTTGTGCTCATCACACAAACTGCTCTAGTGGTATTTGAACCTGCGACCTCTGGCACAGTAGGAAGTTGCACTGAACTCAGTCACTCAGTGACAAACTAGTCAAACAATTATTGGACTCAACTTAAATTCAGATTCTTCATATGAGCTTGGTTATTTCTTTACTAAAGTTAACAAGCAAAAGTTTTCTCTGTCGATCTTTAAAGTTTTGAATAAACTCAAACCTTGTTTATTATGAGTGAAGTGAGTACAAATAAGTAAATGCTTTTACTTAAAAAATCCCATAAATTTTCTAACTAAAGGCTTAAAAAATTGTGTGGGTAAGTCTATACTTATTTTTTTATTGACTTCAGGACTGAGTTCAGGTAGGTATTTTTGTAGGATTTAATGCCTAATACCAATAACGTGGGAGTTAATGCCTAATAGCAATAATGTGGGAGTTAATGCCTAATAGGAATAACAACGTGGGGGTTAATGCCTAATACCATTACGTGATTTTCATTTCATTCCTTTTCTTAGTCTTATATGTCTTTAATAGTCTTGACTTTGTAAAAAATATGATTACAGGGTATCTTACATAGAAATTTACAATGAAACTCTGAAAAACCTACTGAACGGAGATAATGATAAGATCAAAATCCAGGACACACTGCATGGCGGTGTTAGAGTCACTGCCACGGAGAAGTTCACTTCTTCACCAGAAGAAGTGATGGATATTATGAGAGAGGTATGTTTACACAATATAAGTCAAGATCTCAAAAAAATAATGGTTGATTTGCCATATTTTTGTGCAGTAGTATCCTAGTAGTCTACCGGGTAGATAAACCCTGGCTCTAGTGGCGCAGCCTGCCTACGAGCTGATTCCTGATGGCTTTACCAAGCTAGAAAGCTACGGCTAGCTATCAGTGAAGTCCATGTTACTGTAACTAAATGTCAGACTCGCACGTACGGTTTTAATTCTTCCAGCTTCTCTTAGGAAATATTTAACTCTTCGCCAATGCCTGGCTCCCACCTATTGCATTTTTAGATCTCATGTGCAGAATTGCCGATGACCATTTCAGTGAAGGAAAACATTGTTAGGGAACCTGTACCATTACCATGAGTTTACACAAACCATTCTCATAATAGAAAATGATTGCTCGGTCTCTTTTACTTGTATCAGCAACAGGCAGAATTTCCAAAAGATTTCAATAACATGAACGGTTCGCATAAACTCCTGATAATGGTACTGAATACATCTATGAAGTAATTCAAAGATTTGTGTGAAATCTGAATATTACTGCCCAGTACTAGTGAGAGCACTATGAATGGACGCCTGTGGCCAGGTTTGAGACGTATATAGGCTGATGATCATGATGATGATGATGATGATGATGATGATGATGATGATGATTGCCATTATTTAGGCAATAAATGCTTATTGCTGTGTAAACTACTTAATATAATAATGTAGCCTTAAACTGAGAATATATTTGTTATTCTTTTTGATTGCTCAATTGTAATACAATGCTAGCACATACGTTTTTTACTAATGTCCACATTAACAACCACCACATAAAAGCTAGCTGAAAATAATCAGTTTACTATGAAGTAAAAAAATCTTATCTAGTTGTCTACCATCTTTCAGGGAGAAGCCAATCGACAAATTGGTGCAACAAATATGAATGAAGAAAGTAGCAGGTCTCATTCAATATTTCAAATAGTAAGTACATTTAGTCTACACATTTTTTTTTTTTAGAAAGCCTTTACTTCGTATGTGAATGACTGAGTTCACAATTATAATTATAAAGATCTAATAAGGCCATAGTCGAATAAGGGATGGACATGTGCCCTTAAATGTCATAAAGCTATTTTTATTGTTCATAAGGTTAATATCAAGATAGATGTTACTACAGAGAAAGAAATAAAAGTTATAGCTAATAAAAGGGCTGCTGCAATTTGGATTCAGCTTCATGCACTCCTTCCTAAGGTCTGGGACGTTAGTCCTGTGATGGAAAAGAAAATAAATACTAGTATGCATAGCTGGGCACAAGACCGTTAACCCGTTAATCGTTAATTAACGAAGTCAACATTTCAAGTAACTGATTGACTTAAGTACTCATCGTTGAAACAATTGAAGTCCGTTAATCGTTAATAAAGTACCTACTATTTCCCAAAAGGACACCGCGCGGGTATATATTATGTTTATAAAGGGGAATCTAAATAATTAGGTATTATTTCAAACTCTAATGTTACCCTCTTTTATTAATTGTCCTGCCTGTTCATACCAACATTTTTTTATAAGTGAATCACTAACGGACTCACATATAAAATGCAATTTCTATCACGCTTTAACGATTTACGTTAACTTAAGTTAAATTTTCTGAAATTAACGTTTAACGAAGTTAACTATTTGATTAAGGGTGCCCAGCTATGCTGGTATGTTATAGTTATAGTACTTATAGTTCACGCGGGCTGGGTTTCCGCAACTCGACGTCTTGATCGCGCCTATTTTGCGTGGTGTGGGTTGGCATCACTACTCATGCCAGCCCAGCTCCTGCAGGAAGCCTAGCAGACCCTTGATGTTGCCGACGACTTCCAGGAGCGACCTCGGGTTCCCGAGGCGTGTTGCCCGGTAGTTAGCCACGCCGGGACATTCCTGGAGGACGTGGGTGGCTGTCTCTTCTGCCTCCATGCAGGCTCTGCACAAAGGGCTATCTGTAACATCTAGATTAAATAGGTGTTTGTTTAAAAGAGCATGTCCAGTTACAACTCCTGTCAAAAGACGGAGTTGGGGCCTCTTCAGCTTTATGCTCATGCTAGTAATAGTTTACAAGGGTGCATTTTTAATCAACAGACAATAGAATCCAGGGAGCACATAGAAGGCGAAGAGATAGCCGGGCGTGTGAATGTGTCCACTCTGAACTTGGTAGACCTGGCCGGTTCAGAGAGATCCGGACAAACCGGTGCCACGGGCAAGAGATTCAAGGAAGGCACGCACATCAACAAGTCCCTATCAGTATTGGCACTTGTAATAAAGCAGCTGTCTGAGGATCCTCACAAGTGAGTATTATAATTGATTTGAAGATGTAAATCTTTTCAACAATGCAATTCACAAATGTTTAACCCTTATCCGGGCAGAGGCGATTTAACGACCACACACTTGTGTTTAGAATTTCAACCTAAGAGTGTGAACCTATGTCTTGACATACAAAAGGCGATAACAATTTCCACCCCTTAACTGTTGTTCACCAATTTTTGATAGGTTGTCAGTCAGAACAAAGTCTAGGTCTATACGTTTTGAATTTTACACTATATTCAATAAATTGAGTTTTATTGTGGTTTCAGTATTCTCGTACAAATAATTAATAATCGTAATTTCGGTGTTATTTGACTTTCTTGATCTTTAATCAAAATTCACAAAACGTATAGGTAGACCTAGATCTTTGACTGATAACCTATCAAAAATTGGTCAAAATCGGTTAACATTTAAGGGGTGGAAATCGTTATCGCCTTTTGTATGAAAAGTGTGATTTTTGTCTTTGCTTCACAGTCCTCTTAATAACTACAAATTTGATGCTAATTTCATTGTATTTATGTAATTATGTAAAAAAAAAATGGCTCCCTTGGCTTAAATAGTTCCCTAGTAAGTGACAAAACTAATCAAATCATTTATTTAGCAATTTGGCAAACACACTAGAATCGTCAGGGTGGGGATATGCTTTGTTGTAAAAGATAAAGAAATGTTTTCGTTGTTTTTGCCCTGGATGCTTCACGTATATCTTTCCTATCTTGTGTTATGTATTTTTGGTTTTTTAATTTTTCAGGCATGCAAATTATCGAGACAGTAAACTTACCCGGATTTTGCAAAACTCTCTCGGTGGCAATGCAAAGACCTGTATCATATGCGCCGTGACGCCTGCTGCCGTTGAGGAAACCATCTCTACTCTGCAGTGAGTAAATGATTTAACAAACTCAGACGCAAGTCAAATTATCAATTTTGTCTCTAGATTTCTTATTTTATTAAAATTATTACAATATTGTCTATGTATAGTTTTTAGAGTTCCGTACCCAAAGGGTCAAAACGGAACCCTATTGCTAAGGCTCCGCTATCCGTCTGTCCGTCCATCTGTCCCCAGGCTGTATCGCATGAACCGTGATAGTTAGACAGTTGAAATTTTCACAGATGATGTATTTCTGTTGCCACTATTACAACAAATACTAAAAAACAGAATAAAATAGATATTTAAGGGGGCTCCCATACAGCAAACGTGATTTTTTTGCCGTTTTTATTGATAATAATAATAACAAATTCATGTAATACAGTATGTATTTATGTAAATATATGTATTTGATCTAAAATCGGATGTTCCACATTAGCTCCTGAACTACTGGGCCGATTTTAACCTTTTGGCCGCCGTTGTCGACTATGCGTGATAGCGTATACAGGGTAAAAAGAGTCCTTCATCACCTTGACTTAAAGTTGAAATTCGTGTTACTTCTCAGATATGCTTGGCGGCAAAAAGGTTAAGAAATGGGGTTATCATGCCATTCGTGGAGAATATGCGAGTGTCATAGGCTATTAAAGAAACTTGTTTTTGTAATTCTTGTTTTTACTTCATAGGTTCGCGAACAGAGCCAAATCGATCAAGAACAAGCCAGAGGTTAATGAGGTGGCTACAGACGCTACCAAGTTGCAGGACCTGACGAAAGAACTCTCCAAAATGCAGTTGGAACTGGCAACGAAGAAGCACCTTGAAGTAAGTGGGCTTATCCTATGAATTACTTTACGCCTGTGTTTTTAACCTTCTAGTAGACGAGACGTGGAAGATCGACCTTCACCCGTCAGATAACTTGATGGGACATATTTTTTATCAAATATAATTTATTAACAAACACGCCTATGATAACTTGCCTATCGAAAAGTTTACATAGCAAATGTAACAGTGTGTTAAAAACACCGCTACTCTAAACTTAACGTACATATTTCCCACTAGATGGCGCTGTAAACGCACTTGTTTATAATTCAATATTATTAAAATTTTACAGTAAATATAATAAAATCAATATTCATAGATCTAAACTTTATTAACGATATTTTAATCACAATTTCATAGACAATGCTTATTTTTAATACCAGCTTACAAAATCAAAGACAAACCTTGTCTTTGACAGTTATTAACAATGGCTATAAAAGCCACAACTTGCCCAGTTCACAACTAATAAGAGAAGAACTCATCGCTTCAGTAACCTTTCATACATATCAGCCATCAGCACAAGTCTTATTTTATACTTAATATATTCGTTCGCCCAAATCGGGCAACTACCTACGGGTTTAAAACCCTGGAAGCTTGATCTTCTGTATCTGCTGCACGCCTTTTCCCCGCTTGGCTTGGCGCTAGAGGCGCTGCCGTCGGAGTCATCCCCTACCGTCTGGGTCCGTAGCCGCGGTTTAACCCGAGTTGAGGCCCTGTGACGTCTGCTGCCGACCACCTCCGCCTCCGCCTGGAACCGTAGCCGCTGGGTGTGACCTGAGCTGCAGGACTCCATCTTCTGCCTGAGGGAAGTGCCAGCCTCCTAAACTAGAACCAGTGGCACATTCTTGAACCTACTACCTTAATTTTTATGCTCGCCTTTGGGGGCAAATATACGTCTTAACATCGTGGTTTTAAATAACAACCCGTTAAGACTCCCATACGTGACACAATTTTTAATTGAATTAATTTTAAATTTTAAATAGCTATGAAATTCTGAAGTATTGGCAAGAACATAGTATATACATGTTGTCTCATTGAATTCGTTCAGTATGGGAAAGTCTGAAACCATAAGACATACGAAAATCTGTTCTTAGGAACCATGCCATCGATTTTAATGGGAAGAACAACCATGGTGGACATTTGGATAGATTCAAGTACCTTGCAATCTTAGAAGATCTTTTAGAGACCCTAGGAGACATGTCGGCAGAAGTAAGAGAACAACTTTATTTTCAACAGTATTAATTTAATGCGGTTTTTCTTCTTATTAAAATCGATGACATGGTTCCTAAGAACAATTCTTCGTATGTCTTATAGTTTCAGACTTTCCCATACTGACCGATTTCAATGAGACACCCGGTATATAAATTGTTAATCTGTAGTTTGGTATTAGTTTCCAACTTTGTTTTTCTATTCACTTCAGCAAGACAACCGCATTCTAATGAAGCGAATACAAGGCCTCCAGAAGATGATCTTGAACGCGTTCAGCCAGCCCAGCGCCGACCTCGGCGGCTGCCGGCGCAAGACGTGGTGCGCGCCGCGCCGCATGACCATCTCGTCCTCGCACGACCTCGACAACGACAAGGAGATAGCGGTGCAGAGGTTCTGCACACCAGTGTTGAAGTACAAGTAAGTTGCTCGCATTAACCTTTTGGCCGCCAACCATGTCTGAGAAGTAACACGAATTTCAATTTATTCAATATTTATTAATATTATTAAATATTTTTGTACCGCAAAAGGAAAAAAGGAACCCTTATAAAAAATTGTTCTCTTGATATTGTTTATTGATGAACGAAATTAAAAGTGTTATGACCGATATGCACCGCTGATTCAACAGCGGTTCCGAACCTAGTATAATTCAACTAAAATAGCCATTTTTCTAACACAATAAGAATCAGTACGTAATGCTAATTTCTGTATTTTATCCTTATAATAAAAAAAAAATAGTTTGTTTGTTCGTCTCCTATGCATTCCTATAACATTCATCAGATTACGGTGAAACTTTGGTGAGTTTTGATGGGCACCCAAATCTACTCAGTTCCGAAAGAACCGGGTTTTATCCGGTTCTTACCTAGTCTCAAAGATCCGGTTCCAAGATTATGATACCAGGTTCTTTTAAAGTCTGTTCGCCGAGAGTTGATAAATATTATGATATCGTCCCGAAATAGCGACTGTCGCTTACCTATCGCAAACTTTATGACGGGCGTCGCTTATCGCCGCGCGCACTGTTTCGTGGTACGAGGCACGCAGTTGTTGTCAAGCGTGGCGCCGCGCCGGGCGGGAATATTGCCATTCCATTCTGGAATATGCTTCGAATGTGTCGTTCGGGTGTTCGTATGTTGTTTTAGACAAAGCAATTGAACGTTTCATAATAAACGTCACCGACTCTGATTCTTCCCCCGACTCTGAGACTTCGTCATGGTCGTCGTCCGATGATATGCCAGCAATGGGACATATGCAGGCTATTCAATAATATTATTCTATGAACAAAATTTTTTTTTCCCTTTAATTTTTTATTATCACCGTTAAAAATAATCAGCGGGCCGCTATTTTAATGAGTTAAGAATCCCTGTTTTTTTTTATCATCTCGTGGCGAGCAGACTTTATATCCAATTGATATTTGCACATTTTCAATTTTTCATATTTCTTTCTTCTTTAATTAGTAATTGCACACATGATAATATTTTGTTAATTTATTTTTCATCCCACGTTGTATAGTCTTAACAACATTGCAATTCTTTTTACAGCCCTATGTCATTACCAAATGCAAGGGAATTCCAACCGATCCAACGGCCGAGCGAACTGGCCCCAGTTAAGGAAGAGGTCAATATGATAACACCGCCGCCTAAGAAAAAGGTTAACTTCAACGACGAAATCATAGATCTGGGTAAGCATCGATTCTTTAACCGTTATCCGGGTAGAGGCGTTTTTTCGACCATATACTTGTATTTAGAATTTCAACCTACTAAGGTTAGATAAAAATAATCGAATTTGCCTCATACTATGTAGTTACTAAACTACATAGTATGAGGCAAATTCGATTATTTTTATGTAAGAAATAAATAGCTTTTAATTGATTCCCTAGTAAGTGACAAACATTGAACTGTTGAGTCACTTTGTGCGTTAAAGAACCTACAGCACGAGTAGTGCATCCCTTCCATATTTGACTAGTTTGACAGAGACGCACTGAGCGACGAATGACTCGCGGGCATGTTGTGCTAGCTATATAAATTAATGATATCACATACAATGTTATGAATGTTATGTTATTTTTGTTGTAAATGATTCGTTTAATGCGTGCTTTGGTTCTATCTACCACAAATCAAAAATTAGGGTTGTGATTTTAGCAGTCTTTGTTTGTTAGTTTTTTTATGTATGTTCATCTGTTCCCTTGTTGCTCCTGAAATACTTATTTATTTTGACAAATGGTTGTTGGCTTCGTAAGCTCCGCGTGTCAAAGGGTATATAACGACTCAAGAAATCGAGCATGGTTGATGTAACGATTCAAATAACTCGAAGCAGAAAATAATTATAAAGGTGTCTTAAATTTCTTATCAAATGGAAGTTTGAATTGTGGAGATTTCGAAAATATATAACTTCATGGGAAAAATTTAACTCTTCTGTAAATCTATGAAGAATACGTCGAGGCGCCCGACCACACGCGAAATTCAATTTATATAATGGTTGGTACTTTTTAAGAGGATATCTTTATTATAAAAGATGTAGTTGGGATTCGTTGTGAACATTATCTTGTTTCTTGTTTGTGTTACAGACAGTGATGAAGAGAGTACGTCCAACACCTCGCATTGCTCACCATACCACAAGTGTTTCAGTGAGTATAAATTATTGTGCCTTGGTTCCATATTTAATCAACACTCCTTTTCTTTATTTTACCTCGGGATGGTATAATAATAATTAAAAGCCTTTTTTACTATGTATTACCGATTATATTACAGATGCGTCAAAAACTCCACCATGTATTCTCAGAAAAAACGCAAAGATAGCGGAGAAAAATCTAAAGGATATTGTTGAGTTGACAAACCGCGAGAAAATGTATAATCCCGAAGTGGTGAGTATCCGTCTGACATATTTATTTTATACTATCCAATTTATTTTCTTTTGGACCTTGTTGAATAAATATTTATTCGACAAAGTAAAGGAAAGACTGAGATGAAATACAATTTTATATTAATAAACGTGATACAACAAATGTAGACGTAGTAGTAATTTAAATTATTAAATAAAATGCATGCGTGATCGTGATCACGATTAATAAAGTAGACCTAATAATGTTTTAGGTGGAATATATGGAAAAATTTGAGCAAAGTACTATCGTTATAGCCAGTTTAGAAAGTGAACTTAAAGCACTTGGCGCGTTAAATCTAGAAAAGGATTCTGAAGTTGAGCTACTAAGAGATAAGATAACACAGACAGAAAATGAAGTCAAACAATACTCTACTGAGAAGGTATTCAAAATAAACAATATCAAATCTACCAATAATATGAATATTATACTATATTATTTTCAATTAATTATGTTTTAGGCGGAGCTAGAGGCTAAGTGTAATGAATTCAACACAAAAATAACAGATCTAGAAGTCAGTTATGAAACTCTTAAACTGAAAGCTAAGCTCAGAGAGGATGAACTGTTGTCCCTTTTAAATGACCAAACGAGCACGAAAAAGCCTGGTGACTGTGGTAAGTAACTCTTGAAACTAAAACTTTCTTAAGTTTGTATTAGATCCTTTTATTTTCAATATACTATTTCTCAGTTGCAGGGAAAACCTTATCTAGAACGTTTGAGAATGAATTTATGGGTAACTTTATGGATTTGTCTAAGGATATATCCCTTGTTAGTGACAATGATAGTAACATAGACACTTCGCATAGTGGCGAAACATCTCAGTTACAAGAACTGGTCAATGCAATGAAAACACAAATAACCATACAAAACGAAACTATCCTTAATTTGGAGAATGATCTTTGTCAGCACAGGCGCACTATCGAATCCCTTGAAACTACTTGCAAGGAGCTTCGCGAACAAATCATTCAATCAAACAGTAAATTAGAGTGTGTTGATGAAGAAAACTCTCTGCTCAAATCGTCCATAGAAATATTAAATTCTACCATATCCAGTCAAAAACAAAACTTAGAATTAGCCAATAATGATATCCAATCATATACCAGTGTTATTCAAGAGTTACAAACTAAAGTAATGGCGAAAAATGGTAACGTAGATATCAGCGACAATTTATTAGAAACTATGATTGCTCATGAGGAAAAAGTTATTGCCAACAATGAAAATTTGAAAAATATTATACATTCCTTTAAAATTGCTCTTGATACACGAACTAAGGAGATAGAGACTCTTAAATCAATTCTTGAACGTAAACCATCACCTACTCTCGACGTTGAAATATTGTCAGATAAACTACAAGCAAAAGATGAACAAATAAATTGTCTAGTTGACGAAGGTCAACAATCTCGACAACTGTTAGATGAAAACGTCACGGTAATCAATAAATTGATCCAGGATAATGAGAACTTGTTTAAAGAAAAACAGGACCTTTCTGATCAATTGTCAATTGTTGAGAATAAGAACACTGACTTAGAACAAAAAATAGCTTCATTACTAAAGGAAAATGAAAACTACACAAATCAGTTACAAGAATTTAACAAGAATCATACTAAACTCTTGCAAAATTTGAATGAATTCAAAAATAATATTAGTGAAGTACAAAAAGAAAAAGAAGAATTATATAAATTGAAAAGTGATATTATTACTAAAGACAATCTCATCGCTGACATTAAAAAAGAAATTCTGTCCAGAGATCATTTAATAATATCTCTTAGGAGCGAACACACCAAATCTCAAGATTATTTGTCCAAGTCTCAATCAATTGTAACAAAATTACAACAACTTTTTTCGGTGTTAACTGGTGATGTGTGTGTAGAATCAGGAATTATTGATGACTCCGTGGCAATTTTCACCACATTATACGATCGCCTTAATGCCGTAGAAATAACAGCAAAAGAGGTGGTCTCGCAAAAGGAACTAGCTGTTGTGAATAGTAATAAATTGGAACAAGAAATTGAGACATTACAAATTCAGGTCAAATCTCTCGAAGAAGATAAAAATAAGGCTGTAATCGAAAAAGAAGTCCTAAATCAAAGAATTGTTCAATTAACTAAGAATCTTGAGGATGTCCAGATTGAATTACAAGGTTGTCATAAGTTTAAGTCAGATTTACAGACAGAATTACAAATTGCCATTGAACAAAACCAAAAACTAAGTAATGACGGCGCAGTTAAAGAAAATATAATTAGTAGTCTTCAAAATGAAGAACCTAACTTGCGTTTGCAAATAGAGCAACTAGTTCAACTAGAGCAGCAGTCCAAAAAGGAAGTTGAAAATTTGAAGTTATTCATTAATACCAACCAAGCAAAGTACGATGAAATCTTACAACGTAAAGACGAAGATATTATGGAATTGAAACAAAATTGTAATAAGAGAGAAACCATGTTAGATAAGAATTGTATTGAGTTACAAAAACTCTCCAAAACGCTAGATGAAACAGTTCGAAATAGAGATGATCTATTGGAAACCATAACCAAAGCGGCATCTAATTTAATGATCAATCTAGAAATACAAAATGCCGAAGTCCAAACCCCACATGGTAATACCAATGTTTATGGTAATATAATCCAAATTTTGGACAGAGCTACGAATGAAGTTGTGTCACTGAAATCGGAAACGTCTGGTAATAAAAACGAAATAGAAGAAATAAAACAAAAATTCGATCAAATACAACAACACCACACCCAGGCTATAGAAAACGTTTCTCGTTTTGAGAAGGAAAACAAACTTTTAGTGGATGCAATTGATGAAGTTAAAATAGCGAAACAAAAATTATTCAGCGATTTAAAAAAAAGCGACGAAATGCTTCAACGGCTTCAAGTCGAATTAAAAGAGAAGCTACAAATAATAGAAGATTTAGAATTTAAAATTAATGAATGGAAAGATAATTTTACTGCTCTCGAAGAGTCTATGAAGCGACAAATATTAGAATTGCAGACCGGTAATTGTGATCTTCAGTCACAATGTTCACAACAAGATACTAACGAAACATACAGTATCGAGAGAGAGTTTAGTGATTTAGATAGTTGTCAAAGACAATCAATTCCTAAATCATTGACCAATATTTTAGTGGACCCTGGTAATGTTTCACCACAAAGTTTGTTGACATTATGCTGCAACAAAATCATAGAAGTTATTCAGCCGAGTGAAACCGATCTCAAAACGGTTACTACTTCAAGTCTGCGTGCCAACTTTGAAACCATAGCTGCCGGAACGCAAACGGATCCTTGTGAGTGCTCCAAACTACTGACAGAGAAAGATATAATTCTCGAACAAAATATTGAATTAAAGGAACAGCTAGAGTTTCTTCAATATGTTAATCTGAATCTACTTAAGGAGCAAGAAGAGATACGTAAAGAACTGAAGTTACTTGTAGAACCAGCCCAGGAATTACAAAAGAAAATATCCAGTCACAAAACAAATTTATCAACATTGACTGCTACAACCTATGCAGAAAACAAGTTACTTAAGTCCCAGGTTAAAGTTTTACAACATCATAACAACAGATTCTTTAGTGTTTGTCAAAGAGACTTGCCAGCATTTAAGGAATTATTACAACAACTGAATACAATATTAAAAGGCACACCATTAACAAACAGACTAGAAACGAATATCAAACGATATTCACTGCCTGAAGTTTTTGATAGGAATAGTTCAGTATCAAACTTTAAAGATGAATCAACTTTAGATTGTGATCTTCTAATGCTCGATACAAATGTCACTCTTGCTTCTGTTGATAATACCATATTGGGCCAAGATCAAACCTGTCTTGATGGAACGCAAACCTATTTAGACACCGAAATTAATACTGAATTGATTCAAGCAATAGATCCAAATATTTTGCATACTCAATTACAAATTTTGTCCGTCGAAAATCAAAAACTAACACAAAAATTAGAAGACTTGAAAGAAGAAAATGTGAGACTACACGAAAATATAGAGATAATCACAAGAAATTGTCAACCGGATATTCGTAAAATAGATGCTCAAAGTAGTCCTATCAAACTTAATAACAGTTTCTTAGAAGTTTCGACGGCAAATTCTACTCAAATTTCGGACAAGATCTCTACATTTGTACAGACCACAACACCAGACTCACACGAAAATATGGCAGAAGAACTAAAATTACGGACTAAAGAATTACTTGAATTTAAAGAACAAAACTCTGACTTGCAAAAAAAAATTAACGAACTCGGTGCAGATATTTTTGCCAGTGATAAATTAGTATTAAAAATAAATTCCTTAGAGATAGACAATAATACAAAATCTCTCGAAATCGATCAATTGACTTTAAAACTGTCTATCCAGAAAAAAGAGATTCAGAAATTACAAGAAGAAAACGATCTTCTATCAACACAAGTAATGGAAAGTATTGATGAATCCGAAAGCCTTAACAAAGAATTGGACATTTTGAAACATGCAAATTCTGTTCTGACTAATAAGTGTTCTGAACAAAAAGAGTTGATTAAAACTACTAACGCACAACTATCGCAAATTATAATTACACCAAATAGTTCAGTAACACATTCGTCGTTGAATAGAAGTCAAAGTGATTCCGATAGTTCGTCACGCTGTAATAAGCTATCCACACTTCACAACGAACTGTTGGCGGGTAGAGAGGACTTGCAGACAATCTCCGAAGAGGTGGCTACCATTAAAAATCACCTGGATGGCGGCAATTTATCTATCTCTCATACCTTGGATTTAGATGACAGCATGGGCGAATCCAAAGTTTTCACTTCGCCCAAAGATCTCTTTACAGCCAGCCCAAATTCGGGAAAGTTTTCGATATCCGTCATGCCAGAAGAACATCCGCTCGAAATGTACACTCTTGACAAAATAGAATGTATTAATTATTATGCTGAAATAACGGGGGCTAAAAACAATCTTAGCCAAAAAACCAAAATCATAGACGTAATGAAAATGTTTTACAATAATCTTATTGCAAAACATGGAGATGAGGTAGAGAACCTAGTCAACAAATTGAAAGATTTCGAAGAATCTAAGAACGAATTTATTGAAAAAATGGGCCGCATAACTACTGAGTACACAAAAATTAGTGAAGAAATTAAAGACAAAGACAGCCGTATTAATGCGGTTGCACAATTATTAGGTAAAGTAAGAGATAATATAAGTCTTTTAAATAAAGAACTCTCGGGTTGCAATGTTGAGAAAAATACAGTTTTAGTTAAAATGTTTCAAGAAAATCTACTAAGAATTTTAGATGCGGAATTTGAATTATCCAGTGTGGACGTTTTCCAAACCCTGATTGACAAAGTGTTTAGTAAACACCAAAATGAATTACTTGAATTAATGAGTCGATATTCCGAGCTGCAAGGCAAAATGGATCTTCTGACTTTAGAACTTAATAATGTTACTGATAATCTTAATGAAATAAAATGCCAGCTGTCTGACAAGGAAAAGGAATATAATCTTCTTAAGGTGCAAAAAGAAAAAGTATATGAAATTACTAATGCGGTAACGTTAGATATAGTAAAGAAAGATCAAGAGTTAAATGATATTGTTACCACTGGTTATCAAACACTGCTCGAGTTTAACCTTTTTACCCCTAGTGAAATAGATTTAACTTTGCCGGTAAGTCGAAATGTTTTGATATTGATTGAAAAGCTTAAACAACAGTGTAAGCAAAACGATTTGACCATCCGAGAAAAACACGAACTGCTTCTTGAAGTAACGAAGTCTAAGTCAGTGTTTGAAGAGAAAGTACAAGAACTCCAATCTTTAAATTCTCAACTTGAAAAACTACATGAAATATGTAAACATACAACAAGTGAGCTGCTGATTAAAAATGAAGCGTTAGAAACTCAGAATTCATTACACATGCAGTTAAATGAAGTTTACAAAAAAAAGGTAGAAGAGAACTTGGCTAATATAAAAATTATAGAAAATTTAACGCATGAAATAGGAGTCTTGAAAGATAAATTGAATAATAAGGAAAATACATTACAATCTTTACAGCAAGAGAGTGTGAAACAAGATACTACTGATTCTGAAACGAAAGCCAAGATATATGAGCTCATAGAGTCAGTTAAAAGCTTAGAACATGAAAATAGTAATTTAAAATCAGTTAACGAAATGATAACAAATGAAAGCGAGCAGATCGCATTGCAGCTGTCCAAAGCTGATGACACTATAAAGAAAAACAAAACGGAACTAGATAAAGTGACTACTGAGATTTTGACATTACAAAATTCTATGAAAGAAAAGACGAGTGTAATTGATAGCTTGAAACTGGAAACTCAGTCTCTGTCAACCCAGAATGCTACTCTGAAAAAGCAGTTGGAAGAGGGAAATGAACTCTGCTCTCAGCTGAAGTTAAATATGAAAACTCACGAAAAAACAGCTGAAATACTTAGCAACAGGTACGTTTTTTTTTTGTATCCTTTTTACCGGACTGCAGCAAAAGAGGACGGTTATGTTTTTCGCGAGTATGTATGTATGTAAGCACCTACTTACCTAGAGCCAAAACTACTTAACCGATTTAAGAAGGTATCATTATATAGTAGTGTATCATTCAGTTCGGGCTTAATCTCCGAATGTCACTTGGCATATGACGTCACCTGAAATTCAATATGGCGGACGGCAATAGATAACATTTTGTTACTAGATGTTTTTCTAAAGGGTTTGATGAGAGCATTCCAAAAATATGTAGTAGGTTGGTATTTATAAGTACCTACTTTCTAAGTAACATACCTACATTTTAAATAATTTCTTGCTACCCGAACTATCCGTATAAAGCTTAGCAGTACAGACAACACAAACTAAACGCATCTGGGGGGCTAGCACGACATGCCCGCGAGTCCTTTGTCGCTCAGTGCGTCTCTGTCCAACTAGTCAAATATGTAAGGGACGCACTGAGCGAGAAAGGACTCGCGGGCAGGTCGTGCTAGACGTGCTGTAAAAAAAGAAAATGTTTAAGTACTATGTTAAATCTTCTTTTTTTACGAGAAATTGAAACTATACGATTTTATAAGTGCTTATTGGATGTACTGTATTAGTAGTGAATTTGAAAATATTATTTCACCTACTAAATAAAAATATTTATGGAGTAATAACTCACTTTATTCTGTTTTACAAGACTAAAAAAAGAAAAAGAAAATAGTGAATCATCGGCCAGCGAGAAAAATAAACAAATAAACGAGTTAACGAAGGAATGTGAAACTTTGCGGAAAGATTGTGAGAAGCTGACTGCAGATATTGAGCAATCTAGACGCGAAGCCAGCGAGCTCAATGAAGTTAAAGCATCATTGGAAGTAAGTTATAATATAGTGCCTATATTCTCTAATGTCTGTGATGACAGCTCCTTAAGTCTTTGAACGCCACGGATGCCAACGACGGCACTAGCCAACACAAATGTATGGACAATATATCGTGGCGTCAGGGGCACGGGAATCTGCTAATGTGTATAGCCATAGGCTAAATATCCTAAAGACACGCTAGTCTTACTTTTACTAGCAAATAAAGCTGCCAAAATTGCGAAGCGTGCAGGGTTTTCAAGCTCAACACATAAAACCCGTGCGCGCGTCGGGCGCGGATGTATTCTGTTGAATTTATATGGACGACGACACACAGAACGCGTGCGCGGGACGGGCGCGGGTCGGGTAAATTCGACGGAAACGCGCGCCCGACCCGCGCACGCGTTCTGCGTGTGTTGCGCTTTACAGCGCTGTGGTTGGTGCGTTCAGGGTTATGCGCACCCCGCGCCTTCCTGTAGCCCCGCTGCTTGTGGCATTTTGCCTCTAATGCTGGCTGCGGGGAGCGCCCTTAGGGTTGGTTTTTTTAACATCCTTAGTATACGTCACAAAAGGAAGCGAAGAAGGTTTTCTAAACATGTTCCTAGCTTCAGTAGTCAGAACATGTCTATTTATATGTATAAGAAGTTAGATAAGCCTGGTACTTAGCGTTTTGTTTTCCCAATAAACATCATTCATTCATGACTAAGACGTGACAGAGCCCGTGTGGCCTTGTAAAATTAATATTTTTATTTTGTATTGCTAATACGAGGGGCGGCTGAAAACTTATCTACCTAACTATGAAACAAAAGACGATCATGGCTAGTTTTTTTTTTTATTTTTCAATATAGTCTCCTGACACGGAAGTGAACTTATTACATTTATCAATTAAAGACATTAACCCGTTAAAAAATAAAACTTTAGGTTTATCATCTAAAAAGTCATTAACAGCAGCCTTCATGTCGTTATCGGTTACGAATCTTCGTCCCCTCAGTTCTTTCTTCAAAAGTTTGAACAGGAAGTAGTCGGATGGGGCCAAATCTGGACTATATGGAGAGTGGTTGATTACTTCGTACCCATTTCCATTAATTGCTAGCTTCGTTAAGCGAGCAGTATGCACAGGTGCGTTATCATGCAAAAGCAGAATCCCTTTACTGAGTTTACCCCTTCTTTTTTCTTTTATGGCTTCTCTGAGCTGGTCAAGTAAATCTGCGTAATCTACAAGCAGAATTCCTTCCGCATCCCAAAAAAATGTTGCCATTACATTGCCTGCTGACGGGCGAACCTTAAATTTCCGAGGAGGCTTTTCATCCTTGAATTTCCATTGTAATGACTCCTGTTTACTTTCGGGATCCCACTGCCGAATCCAAGTCTCATGACAGGTTACTATTCTAGAAATAATTTCCTCCTCTTTTCCACGGCTCATGTCTAAAAATTCCTCGCAACATTGAACACGTCTGTCCTTGTCAAACAGAGTCAACATTCTAGGGACCCAGCGTGCACTAACCTTAGACATGTGCAAATGTTCATGAATTATTTCATTGACCCGTTCTTTACTAATGCCCACATCCCTGGCTAACTCCCACTGCTTAATTCGCCGGTCTTCTAAAATAAAATTTCTCACTTTGGCCATATTTTCATCGGTGACAGCGGAAATTGGTCGCCCACTACGAGGATCATCTTCAGGGCTCTCACGGCCAAGCTTAAACTGTTTCGACCAGAACTTTATTGTAAATTCAGAAGGGCACTAACCACCAAAAACAGGTAACATATGCTCTGCGTCTAATCTGCGAGGGTGTATTTCCTTCTTTAGTGAGAAATTTTATCACTGCACGCTGCTCAATGTTAATCAGATTTTTTTTTTCTTGCGACATTTTGAAAACGATCCAGTCCCAAAAAAAGCGGGAAGCAAGAAACAAATGAATGTTGGTGATTTTGAAAAAAGAATAACCAGTGAACACGACCTCATAGTGGCCAGTATTATTTTCGCATAACATATAGGCTAGGTAGATAACTTTTCAGCCGCCCCTCGTATCTAATAAAAATATAATGTGAAAAGTCCGCGGGAATGATACATCATATTTTTTTGTACAATAAACTTGTCGTATGAACATGATAATAATAAATAGATAAGGGGACAATCGATCTTAACACAAATCGATCTAGTTCCTAATTAAGTTCTAAAGGCTTGTGTTATGAACTAGATGACGATAAATACTTATATGTATAGATAAATAAATACTTACATACATCGGAAACATCCAAGACCCAGGAACAAACATTCGTGCTCATCGCACGAATATTTGCCCTTACCGGGGATCGAACCCGGGACCGCTAGCTTCGGAGGCAGGGACACTACAAACTAGGCTAGGCGTCGTACAATGTTATTTTTGTCCATCAGTAGGACAAAAATAACACACGTGCCTGAACTAGGAAGTTCCTGTGTTTCAGGCGAAAAAGGACTTACATAACTGTCTTAAACAATCACATGTAGCAGTAATCTTAGTAATTAGATAAATTACAAAAAAGGGAGTTCAAATAAAACAAAAAAACAGTAAGAAAATACCAATAGGCAGAACAGAATGAAGGGATATTGCTTTCACCGGACCTTTCATTTAGCCTGGCCATGAGGTCGCGATCTAATTTGAGAACTTCCACAGCGCCGTATTTCGGAGTTGGAGGCACACGTAGAGGGTGCTCCAAAAGTACGCTCGTCGATTGGCCCCACAGACTCGCGGCGGCGACGACAGAGTTTGCTGGACTCGAAACGCGCCTTTGAAGACATACTGGAACCAGGTCAGACCAGCTTTTTTAAATATTTAGATACAGTCCTAAACTTCCTTTCAGAAGTATGGTCTTTACAGGTTCCCTGTCCCATGAGACACATGTGCTTTATTGGCCAGCGATGTAGATAATGCAGTTGTTCTTTCGATCAATAATAAATTTAATTACTCGTACGTATTGTATTATATTATTTTTATTCATGAACCAAATTTAGATAACCAATAACACATGCCTGCGATGGCAAGCTAAATCTGAAACGATAAAAACAGGTGTGATACAAAAAAACCGGACAAGTGCGGGTTAAACTCGCGTGGAGAGGGTTCCGTTCCGTACATGATTATCTGAAATTTACTAGGTTACCTTAAATACCATAGACTTCTTATAGGTTTTCCTGTAGTCTATAGGCAAAGATCTATTTTTAGTATTTTTTTCAAAATTTTAGTCCCAGTAGTTTCGGAAATAAATGGGGGGAATGGTAAATTTTCGCCTATTTTCCTGAATAACTTCTAAACTATTTTACTTAAAATTCAAAAGAAAATATATTTAAGATCCTCACAATAAGCCCTTTCATTTGATAGGTCACACGATATAGGAGGCATAACTTTTTTTTTTAAATTTTCTAGTTTACCCCCAAAAAGTGGCCCCTATGTTTAAAATTCATATATTTACGTCACGCGTCCGAGTTGCGGTCACCAACTTACATATGAATACCAAATTTCAACTCAATCGGTCCAGTAGTTTCGGAGCAAATTGGCTGTGACAGACAGACAGACAGACACACGAGTGATCCTATAAGGGTTCCTTTTTTCCTTTTGAGGTACGGAACCCTAAAAATATGATGTATTATCAATGAATGTAGCTTATTATAATAATATTTAAAATTATATATTTCATTTCCTTACTTTAAAAGTTATCGATATAATCAATATACCTATGTAACAATCACTATGATACATAAAGTAAAATAAAATACTTGAAGGGAAATGACGTATCTTATACGAAACTTTATGAGCGTTTAATATCATTATTACTATGGAGACGTTTCGAAAGAACGCTGCACATTGCTTCGGGACTATTGCCTCATTTACATGCAGCCGAAGTAAGCAGGGAAGTGGGCATGGAAGTGGGCAGCGCGAGTATGTAAATGGGTCACTTCTCCTGCTGCTGCCGCTGCTACTCGCGTTGCGCGCAGTGAAGGAGGCAGCATGTAAACACCCACTGCCTTCGAAAGCAGTATGCGGGAATTTCTGGCAGCGCGAGCAGCAGTGGCAGTGGCTGCATGTTAATGAGTTATGTGAACCTATTAAAGTCCAAGCCAAAGTCGATACATACCTTTATTTAAATTGAATCTGCATGACGGTCCAAGCTAGTTATCCGCTAGATGCAGGCACCGCGAGACCGGTCCTTATGGCGATATTTGGGGGAACTATGTTCAAAAGTGGCCTTGTCGATGATGAGACCACATAATTATTTTTCAGACCATAAAAAAATGGAATCTTATTTCTGTACCGGTGCCAAACCTGAGGACATGTTTATGGAAACCGATGACAACTCCAACAGAAGTACTCCGATCAGGAATAGAAGGTAATTCAATAATTTTGTGGGAATCGTTCATTTTATTTTGGACCTTATATCTATTATTAACAAATCTGCATTTTGACAAATTAAATGTTTTGTTATTACAGATCTGATAGCTACCAGTCAAGGAATGAAGAAGTAAGTACTTTATTTAACCTGCTGAGAAAGCAAAACAATGGCAAAAAAAACTTCCATTGAAACTGAAACTTGATTTACCCAATCGCATAAAATAAGAGAATAGTCCTTGGTTTTCGGTTAGTTTGTTCGGTTTAATGTTGAAAAATGGAAAGAAATCGGTACTTCAAACATTGGGCACTGGCTAAAGCGGCGTTAACCGATTTTGGCACTCACGGCCGGCACGTGATCACGCACGCAGCGCCATTATGTGTATATTTCGCGATTGTGTGAAATTAACCTTTTGGCCGCCAACCATGTCTGAGAAGTAACACGAATTTCAACTTTAAGTCAAGGTAATGAAGGTCTTTTTTACCCTGTATAGCCTGTCACGCATACTCGACAACGGCGGCCAAAATGTTAAAACTCTGGTCAGGCCCGGTGCACTCCGCACGTTAGCCGCGAAGCTACAAGTACGACGGCAGGCCCGTCTTGCCGGGCCACCTCAGTGGGTTGCCGCGTTCCTATTTTAAAATCCGTGGCGTAGGCGCACAGCGATAGTGTCCGATATTGCCCGGCCGTGCGCGGTAAGCTTGTTATTAATAATTAAATACGCGTGTAAGAGCGGCAAAAGACAGAGCCTTCTGTACTTGTATAACTCTGTATACTATCTCTCATCTCACCCTTATGTTACGTCAATTAAAATATTAAATAAACTACCAAAAAGGATAAAGAAGGAAAAAACAATAATTTTTATTAAACAATTACAGCAATTATTGATCTCATATTGTTATTATACGATAAAAGAATACTTAGATGAAACGTCATAATTATAATACAAACAATTTTTTGATATGTAAAATATTCTAAGTAAGTTAAGTTAGTTAAGAGATAAATGATAACTATTATAATATGTATATGGAAATAATTGTCGTCTTCTCTCCAAAATTGCTGTGCCCAACAGGGTCCATAATGCTACAACAAAGTATTGAGTACGCAATAAAGTATTGAGTACTAGCCGTGCCCGCGACTTCGTCCGCGCGGAATTGTGTCTTTGGGTAGCATTTTTAAATATTTAGCCTAATTTGTCTCTTCTCGCAAACTTATAAAACATTTACATAAACCTTACATATTTCCATACAAACTTTCATACCCTTTTACCTGTTATTATTTTACACCCTTGGGGGTAGAAGTTTTGCAAACTTTGAATGTCATATTTATTTATATCGAATCAACAACCTAAAAAAGAAGTTTCAAGCTTCTAGCTCTAAAAATGACGATACTTCCATACAACTTTTCATCCCCCCTTTCAATCTCTTACAACCCTTTTTTCGCAATAAAAAGTCACCTATGTCCTTTCTCAGGCTCTACTATCTGTGTACCAAATTTCATTTAAATCGGTTCAGCAGTTTTGGCGTGAAAGCGCGACAGACAGACAGACTTATAATATTAGTATGGATTGAGCATCTATTCTGTGGTCTGGTGTTGATTGGTGGTCGTGTGACAGAGCGACCGCGACGAGGGCGGCTCGCGGCCCGGCAGCGCGCTGGCGCGGCGTCGCCGCCGGCAGAGCCTGCACGACCAGCACCGGATTACGCGCTCGCGGACACCCGGTACGTGTACAACTTATTCAACACATTCAGTGCCGAAAACCTGATAATCGGGTTTTCTATGACTTTGTCACTCCGAACGACTCGCCGGTCGGGTTCTTGCTATAGCAATTTTGTATGGCGGCAATTTTTCGGCGGCTGGGATGGGGTTTGATTTTTGTGCTGGCTTTGAAAGTGTTAAGCGTGTTTATCAATAGGTCGGATATACTAGTACAAACGTCATCATTTCCTCTCGGGCGATAACTCTTAAAATGTTTCATAGAGTTGTATCATGAAGCCTCTAGTACCCGAGCCAGGGACAAATTTGGTTTATCATTTCCTCCCGGCTGATAATTCGTACAATGATTAAGATGGTTGTATTGTGGAGCCTAGTGAACGTCAGCTGCGGCTTGGTGGGTGGGTTGAGCAGCAGTAACGTCCCAAACTAGGAGAAAAAGAGAGAAGGCATTAGTTGCTCCTCCGTTACACCTTTCATGTGACCAGCTGACGGTCTTTCCACCGCGATAGAGCCAGCTGACGATTTGATTTCTTCATAATAGCATATAAACTATCATCTGACAAAGTATCAGTCGAAGGCGACAGCAAAAAAAAAAACTCCTAATTTGGGACGTTACTGCTGCTCAACCCACCCACCAAGCCGCAGCTGACGTTCACTAGGCTTCATGATACAAGTATCTTAATCATTGTACCAGTTATCAGCCGGGAGGCGATTGGTCATGAAAATCTGTTGCTGGCGCGCGGACCACTCGTGAACAGCGGTAACCTATCGAGCACGTGTTTTTTTTTTTACAAAAAGAAGGTTACCGCTCCTCAACCCACCCACGGAACCGCAGCTGACGTGCACCTGACTTCATGATACAGCTCTCTGAACCTGTTCCTCTTGTTTACGCGTATTATTTTATGTAATAATTCTATATTGCATAATCAGTATAAGCATAATTGTATATGCGCAGAAACTAATCTCGCATAATTATATTTCGCATATTTCTGCCACGCGTATCCAATTTGCAAATTCCGAATAGTGCCTTAACAGAAAAAGACTTACGCATACATTAGTTACGCAGAAAGTTACTTTCGCATAATTTAATTTCGCCGATTTTAACTAGAGAGTGGTGTAATTTTATAATGTGAGGACATTTTGGGTTGTGTAAGGGACACAAGTCAACCCTTACCTAACCTAACAATAATAAAATAATTGTTGCGTTTGTTTTTTACTGCGGTGGGCTTCGCCACCCGGGCCCCCCTTGTACTCACCTCCACTCCCCTTTCCTCATCTCCCCTTTTTGTTATGCGACTAGATTCGGACAGGATTTCGGGCTATCAAAATTCTGCTAAATTACATACCTATATATATCCTAAACAACATTATGCAAAATAAAATTCAGCCATGTCAATATTATGCTAATATCATATTCGGGAAAACAATCATTCGGATAATAACGAATTATGCCGAATAACATTTCGGCAAGTTTAAGATTCGTCGCATATAAAATATGCGAAACTTGTTATACCTAATACGTTTCGGCCATTAAAAGTTATGCCAAATAGATAGAAATAGATGCCTCTGAAGCATTTTACGAGTTATCGTCCGAGAGGGAAATGGTCATGACTGAGATGATAAGATGCTGGCTCACGGACCATTCCGGGAATACACTTTTTTAAACCCCAAAAACAACATTTCCTCGTCTTATATAACCTGATGATTTAGTAAGGCTCAACGCACTAAAATAAATCGGTGGGAATTACTGAAATTTTTGTTTTTTTATAGAATTATTTATCATTTTTAATTATATCACTATCTAAATATTACATATTATATTTTATATTAGTTTCAAATCTTGGAAATAAAATTTGAACTAGTTCCCTTGATCGCAATTAGGCTGAGGTACACATATGTACAGATATAGTGAATAATATGTTTCCATCGGTAAAACTCGGATCTCAATCGGAAGACGACGGGACCCGAAGTGTCAATTAATTACTGTATTCAATGACTGACATGTTTATATTCATTCATATGAAACTTTATTATTTAGTGTCAAATGTCAAAATGGAAAATGACAGCATGGTATGATGGGTACTGGCCCCCAATTCTCGATGCATTCGAGATAATGTCGATTGCGAGATTAAACGTCAGATTCATACAGTTGTGTCAAATGACTGTATGCACTCACGTTTAATCTTGATTGTGAGATTATCTCGAATGCACCGAGAATTGGGGGCCTGCTGAAGCTAATTGAGAGAGCACGATAAATACGAACTTTTCCGATAAAACACGATGGAAACTAATTATGCACTACATCTGTACACCCAATATAGAACATTGCAATATTAAAGTGCAATGATCAAAAAAGCTTGTTATAAAAGTGAATTTTTTTACAACACTTATTTTTAGATCAACTGAACACATTGGATGAAGATAAGATGAATACTGGCGATCATAACAGGTTCGTCCTATAATATTTGAATTCATATTTTCTCCTTTCAAGATCCTCTACCATCTATGGCAATGATTGAATGTTGTTGGCTTTCAGAATAATATAAGATAAATTCATCCTTACTTGTCTTACTTGGTAAACAAGTTTCCAACCTCAAAATGTGCAGTTTTTGGGTGAAACAGCTATTTTGTCCTAAATAAAGCATACCTATGCTAAAAATTGGCAAAGTGACGTCTAAAATATTGTCTCCGGTTCCTTATTTGCCAGTAAACAGCTGTTTCAATTGCCAGTAAACAGATGGAAATTATTTGTATAATAATCGTGAGCGTCAAGTTGGCGTACCCTTCGAAGATATCCAGGATCTGATGATTCCAAAAAATAGTGCCTAATTAGTACCGAATTAGTACCGAGTTCAAAAAAATAGTACCTTCGTAATTTCGGAGATATGAGCCCTGTTTAACGGGTACGCTAACTTGACGTCAAGCTGGCGTACCCGTTTTGGTTCTCGAGTACGGTGCTGTTCCCAAATATGCTCTATATCCCAAAAAATAGTGCACAATTAGTACCCCTGGCTCCCGAAGTCACAACTTCGTAGCTCTTATAGAAACTGAGATATTTCATACCAAACACGGGTAAAATATTTTGCACCGTCAAGCTGGCGTACCCGACTGAGATCACACAGAAAGCCATTGAATTCCTAAGCCAGCTATATACCAAAAAATAGTGCCTGAAATAGTACCCCTTTTACGACAAAAACATAACAGAAAAGCTAAGTAGAACATTGAAAATATAATGGATGAATATTCTTCATTGTCATAGTACTGTCACGTACAAAAGTATTATTTTATTTACATTTATTATTTGTTCTTTCAATCTTTTAAGCAGAATGTAAGTGAAAGTTTTAATTTACTTAATATTCATTGCAATAGCCAGATGGGTTGGCATAACGCAGATTATAGCAAACTAGGTTTTATCCTTTTGCGATACTTTAGTATTAGGAGTTTTTCGGTTCTATAGCTACATCTGCGTACATTTACTCAGCACGTTAAATATGGTTAAAACATAACAGTAACGGCATCTGTTTACTTAAGTTTTCAACATAATCGTTTACTAACCGTTATAAAGTTCCTCTCTGTTTGCGTCTGTACCAAAATTAGTTTGTATGTAGAAGTTGGCATTCATTTTTTTCAATGTTCCACTTAGCTTTTCTTTTATGTTTTTGTCGTAAAAGGGGTACTATTTCAGGCACTATTTTTTGGTATATAGCTGGCTTAGGAATTCAATGGCTTTCTGTGTGATCTCGGTCGGGTACGCCAGCTTGACGGTGCAAAATATTTTACCCGTGTTTGGTATGAAATATCTCAGTTTCTATAAGAGCTACGAAGTTGTGACTTCGGGAGCCAGGGGTACTAATTGTGCACTATTTTTTGGGATATGGAGCATATTTGGGAACAGCACCGTACTCGAGAACCAAAACGGGTACGCCAGCTTGACGTCAAGTTAGCGTACCCGTTAAACAGGGCTCATATCTCCGAAATTACGAAGATACTATTTTTTTGAACTCGGTACTAATTCGGTACTAATTAGGCACTATTTTTTGGAATCATCAGATCCTGGATATCTTCCACGGGTACGCCAACTTGACGCTCACTAATAATCTTATGTAACTTTTGTGAAATAAACTAAAAAAAAACACCTTATATATTAAATTTTTGCGCTTTGCTCTTTACTGTATTCGCCGAGTTTAATGCTTTGAATGCCACGGCCAAATGCGAAAATGCGTGCCGCGGACGCTACGACGGCATTAGCCAACGCAAGATATGGATACATAGTGGCGTCCACGGCACAATAATGCTTTCGCGATTTGCCGACTGTGGCGTTGACAGGTTTATTCCCTTACAGTGAAGTATCACAGCTGAAAGAGCGTTTAGAACTCTGCCAGCAGAAGCTGGAAGAGTTACAAGAGCAGTACCGCGAAGTGGATGAAGAGTGCGAAATATGCGCCCAGTACCTGCGGGAAAGAGACGCACAATGCTTGCAGCTCGGCACCGAGAACATAGATCTAAAGGTTACATTATAAACATATTTCGCTTGCTTTTATGATTACCCCGCTCCTTATTTTGAGTTCCGAACAGAATCCAATCGTTTGTAATTGCTTTCCTACCGCCCTTGTGACGTAATGTACAATTGGCTACTTGACTATATAGTCACAAATTCTAATATATTTCTGTGGAACTGTAGCTTAACGCAAATAAATGCATGTACTTAAAAGAATCATTTTGACTGTTACTTTTTCTTGTTACTGAAAAATTTATATTGTTTTTTAGTTCTTAATTACTAGTTTTTTTACATCTTTATCAAATTTTTGTCATTTTGTATTTTTACGATATTGGCCTAAAAACAGTATTTTCAAAAATAATTGCAAATTTCATATATTTTGTATACCTCGCCCAATGTAAAAAGAGCCCTGACGGCGATATAAAATGTATGACCGTCAGCGCTCTTTTTACTTTGGTCTGGTATACACTCTAACTGAACTGTGACGTCATAGTTCAGGGCCATTTTTTATGGAGCGTTTTGTGAGTGGTATGAACTATGACTTTTCAAAGCGTCGTATCTCAAAAAAAAAAACAACACAATAATGTTTTAAAAAACACATTTTGGTTTCTATTACTCAGCACTTTCTAATAAACATCGGACAAGTGCGAGTTCAACTATCTGAAATTTACTAGGTTACTTCTATCTATAGGTAAAGAACTATATTCTGTATATTTTTTTCAAAATTTTATGCCCAGTTGTTTCGGAAATAAGGGGAGGGGAATGGTACATTTTCGCCTATTTTCCTAAATAACTTCCAAACTATTTTACTTAAAATTCAAAAGAAAATATATTTAAGATCTTCACAATAAGCCCTTTTTTTAATTTTCTAATTTACCCCCCAAAAGTGGCCCCCATGTTTAAAATTTATATATTTACGTCACGCGTCCGTGTTGCAGTCACCGACTTACATATGTATACCAAATTTCAACTCAATCGGTCCAGTAGTTTCGGAGCAAATTGGCTGTGACAGACGGACAGACAGACAGACAGACGAGTGATCCTATAATCCTGGTTTCGTTTTTTCCATTTGAGGTACGGAACCCTAAAAATGAAATAAAAATCATGCAAGTTCCCTATTACAGGAAAAAGTCGCGGAACTCAACGATAAACTACAGAACGCCAGCAAGGATTCTGTACGCAGTGTGGCCAATGCCTCTGTCAACACTGATGAAGGTAAGCTTTGAGTTTATTTGATTCTGCTGCTCTTTTGGCCGAATTCAGAAAGGCCACTCAAATTGATCTTTAATTAAAGTGACGTTTCAGTGACGTTTCTGTATAGGTTGACAACTAGTTGACGGAGATTTAACTATTTAATATCTAATCAAATTCTTAAGTGGCGTTATGAATTCGGCCATTTGTCTATCTCTTTCTGGTCGTTCCTTTAGTTCTAAAGATCGTGACTCTTATGTGCTTATCTTCGAGCGGACTGTTCGTTTTACTGGTTTATGTTAGTGGTCATCTTAGCGAGTATGCAGAATATGGATAACTCTCTATTAGTTAGACCCACCTACAGTGGATTCATGTCTTTGTTTGCAAGGTGCAAACTTGTTTGTAATAAGTTTTTAACCTCAAAACGCGAACCTTTTCTGGCTAATACAGCTGTTTCCTTGCAAATAAACGAACCGGAGACAATATTTTAGACGTCACTTTGCCAATGTTTAGCCTAGGTTTGCTTTATTTAGGGTAAAACAGTTGTTTCACCCAAACAATTAATATTTTGAGGTTAGAAACTCGTTTACCAAATAAGACAAGTACCTAGGGATGAATGCACCTTATGTCGGGGTATCTTTGCTACAATCTGAGAACTAGAATACATTAGGAAAATAAAGTACGACTTACCATTGATTGTTTCTTGTTTTATGTCTGCAAAATATAGTGTCCCCTAAACCAGATTGGGCCAACCTCCACTCGGTGGTGGTGGACCGCATGTCGTTCGACCGCGAGGTGGACAAGAACAAGGGCCTGCAGCGCTGCGTCGACGAGCTGCGGTGTCAGAGCAGCGAGCTGAAAGCGGCGCTCGCCAAGGCGCAGAAGAAGGCGGAGCGGGCGGCGAGGAACATGGCTGATGTACAGCGGTACGTATCTTTTAGTCTCCCCCACAGACCAAATATAAATACATACCAACCCAATACACGAGTGGGTGACATATTTCAAAACTAAACTCGTAACTCCTTCGAGGGTTATAAAAATCCATAACTCCCGCGGGAGGTAAATCGGCTATAGCTGTTCTATGTGCCTGCGTATAATAACACCCTTTCCGAGCAAGTGTGATGAAAAACTTATTATTATGCTGTATTTGCATTATTATGTGGTAATTACCAGGAATCGGATAGGCGAATGCGTATCTACCTAAAGTTTAGTGGCGGCGTTGCTGTTCAGTATTATGGAAGCGCACTTTATATTGTACGGAAGTGACTCACTTATAGACAACGCACAGCCTAAACGGGTGGTCCTACAGGTTTTAAATTTGGAGGAGACATTCCTCGAGTACCCTAGAGGTGCATTAAGGAGGGACTTTTGAAATTCCTTCCCTAAAAGGGTGAAAAGAGGTGACAAAGATTGTTTGGAAAAGATCGCGGGCGAAGCTGTGGCGGGTCCACTAGTCTTAAAGCTTCCAAATTACGGTTACGGGTTTTTAGTCGCTGTGATTGGTGCGTTCGAGGTTATGCGCTGCCTGTAGGCTCGCCGCTTATAACTTTTTGACCCTAATGTTGGCAACGGGGGTCGCCCGGCTATGCGGAATATATTGGATATATGCGCGGCTTATTTTGTAATGTCTCCCAAGGTATTTTATAGCGTGACCGTTTCGAACGAATGTACACATTAAGTCCATAAACATAGGACAGAAATTCCTAAATCCCAAAATTTTGGAATGCGTAACACGTTACTATCTCACTGGTGCATGACCCCATGATATCATTGTTTCAAGTACCCAATCTAAAAAATATTTATGGATAGTGTACTTTACGTAAATGTGTACCGATTCCACGAACTTCGTCAATACCAGTATTTTAGTGGTACACACTTAAAATAAAAACTAAATATTCTTACTGCATGCAACATACGAGTATGTAAAATAACTTAAAATTAATAAATATACATTTATATCCCGGGCATTTTATTAATGAATAAAATATAAAGTCTGCTTCCATAACACTGAACAACGCCGCCGCCAAACTAGGTAGATATGCACCTGATTACCCTATTCCTGGTGATAACTAATAACTAGACCCTAGCTACCCTAACCTTATCGGTAAGTGGTACCCTCCTCCCAGAATCCTGGTCACGGACCGGTCACGACGCATCGTAACGCAACAGTGTAACCACTGTAAATATACGATAATATTTTTTTCTTACAACTGTACTTTCATGTTTTCAGTGTGGAATTAAGAAACTTACCTTTACCTGATTTACATGCAATTGAATCTAAACCTTATTTACAGGGAGCTGGAGACCCTCAAATCAGATCTAGAGACGTGTAAGTGCGAGCTCAAGGAGTACAAAGAGAGATGCAAGGAGCTGGACGAAGAATGCGAGACATGTGGCCAGTACCTCCGCGAGAGAGATGAACAGTTGTGCCAGCTGAGAGAATCTAAGGACGCGTTACAGGTAAGGCTAATAAAACTAATGGCCGAATTCAGAAACGCCACTTAAGCTTTTGACTAGATATTAAGTAGTTAAATGTCCCTCAACTAGTTGTCAACCCATACAGAAACGTCACTGAAATGTCACTTTAATTAAAGCTCAGTTTGAGTGGCCTTTCTGAATTCGGCCATAAGACAAATAATATTGAAAATTGGAAGAAGCTTGACGCGATGAACTCGGTAGACCGAAGAGCTACTTAGAAGACTCATAGGCGACGACTCGCTCGTCAAAACTAAAATTCGACGTGTGTGGAGCATCGACGTAAAGTCTGCATTTTTGATTTTTATATTTGCCGCTAATACGCTATCTTACTGTCAGTAAGTGTGACGTCAACTTACTAAAACCGGTCGTAAAACGTCAAAAAAGCATAGTCAGTATGAGTGTGCGGTCCGAATAACACTCACTGAGATCACAACGATTAAGGTGGGCAGCGTGATTCGGAACGCAACTGACCCACGCCACGTCATACATCGTGACTGGTGTTTGAAGTCACGTGACTTATAAATAAAAATTGAAGTTTTAAAGTTATTAAATTCTAAGTAGTCTTGATTTATTGTTACATAAATCGTGTTCTATAATATACTATTGAAGGTTAAGCTACCTTACCATAGAAATATATTAATATTTGTTACTAAAGCGAATTCATCGTTACTTGTTTTGTCTTGTCTCTTGTCTAACACTACACTTTTCGGCGCTTAGATTCAGATCAATATAAATTAAGTCCTCGAAATTTTTATTCCTTCTTATGACCAGGTCAAACCTTGCTATTCTATTTTGACGCTTCATCTGATTTGACTTGAAATTAGGCATGCATATTTACCATTTTTATCCTCAAAATGCACCTTTTTTGGCTAAATTTGCTATTTCTTCGTAAATTAACCTTTTGACCGCCACAGTCGGCTGCAGCCGTAAGCGGATACAGGGTAAAAAAGTCCTTCAATACCTTGACTTAAAGTTGAAATTCGTGTTACTTCTCAGACATGCTTGGCGGTCAAAAGGTTAAACAACCCGAGATAATATTTTAGACATCACTTTGCCAATTTTTCACCTAGGATTGCTTTACTTAGGATAAAATAGCTGTTTCACCCAAAAAAGGTGCATTTTAAGGTTATAAACTTGTTTATCAAAAAGACGAGGATGAATTCACTTTATAGCCAAGTAGCCAATAGTGCTGTAATATGACATTGTGGTTGGTATTATATATGCATGCCAGATTTCAAGCCAAATCAGATGAAGCGTCAAAATACACTTGCAAGGTTTGACCAGGCCCCCAATTCTCAGTACATTCGAGATAATGTCGATTGCGAGATTAAACGTCAGATTCATACAGTTGTATCAAACGACTGTATGCACTGACGTTTAATCTCGATTGTGAGATTATCTCGAATGCACCGAGAATTGGGGGCCTGGTCGTAAGCTAGGCTAAAAATTGGCAAAAAAGATTAATTTTGAGGTTAGAAACTTGTTTACCAAATAAGACAAGTATGAATGGATTCACTTTAAGCGTCACATTTGTCACGTGATGCTTCAGACTAAACTGGAGGAGCTTCAAGAGAAAGAAGCCGAGAACAAACTTCATTCGGTGCGTAAGAAGCGACAGACTATACACGACCAGAACAGAAACTCCAGCGTCGAGTACAGAGACGCTTCTACTGAGACTTACGAAGGTACACTACCACTTGTAAATCCTTGTTACTTATCCTACTAATATTATAAATATGAAAGTTTGGATGGATGTTTGTTACGTGTACATGTTACGATGTGAGTACAGGTTGGAATGTGGAGTTAGACAGGGTGGGATTACGTCTCCTAAGTTGTTTAACTTATACATCAACGAGCTGATAGGTGGGCTAAGCAGCATGCATGCAGGTTGCTACGTAGGAAGCACTTGTATTAATAACGTGAACTATGCCGATGATATGGTGTTGCTTGGCCCATCTGTAGGCGCGCTTGAACAGCTGCTGACTCTCTGTGAGGCGTATGCCGCAGCCCATGGTCTAGTGTACAACCCAACGAAAAGCGAGGTCATGATATTTAAAGCAGGCAGAATCAAGCCGTACTATGTACCACCAATTGTGCTGAGCGGTACCCCATTGAAGGTTGTGGACAAGGTCAAGTACCTGGGTCATATAATTACCGGTGATATGAAGGATGATCTGGATATAGAAAGGGAGCGTAGGGCGCTAGCGGTTCGAAGTAATATGCTTGCCCGCAGGTTTGCTCGTTGTTCTAATGATGTGAAAGTGACGCTTATATATATATATACAGCTTAGGCATATAGTCAATCTTTCTACACGAGCAATCTGTGGGTTAAATATACGAAACGGGCCTATAGCGCCCTGCGCGTACAGTATAACAACGCCTTCAGAATGCTGATGGGACTGCCGAGGGGGTGCAGTGCATCGGGCATGCTCGCAGAAGCTCGAACGAACAGTTTCCAGGCCGTTATACGGAAAAATATAGTCTCGTTATTGAGTCGAGTGCGAACCAGCCCCAACAGCTTTCTGAAAGCGATTGCGGGCAGGTATGACTGTCCCATTTTGAATTTTTGGGTTGGTCAAATTAAGGGCGTAGCCCAATTTGTTATTTAAGTTAGGTTAATTTTAAAAAAATGTATAATTGGTAATTTTTAATTGAAATTGGCACTAACCTAGTTTTAAGCACTAACTAACGTATATGGATGTGTATGGTCCGAAATAAAGAAATTTATGTTACTCAATCACGCCAGAATGGATCTGGATGTAATTTGGCACAGAGTTAGATTATAGTCGGGAATAGCGTATAGGCATGGCTGGGCACCGTACGTTAAGATTTAGCGGAAGTTAACGTTAATCGTTAACTCGTGACCGAAATTGCATTTTATATGTCGATGTCTTTTTAGATGTTAGTGATTTATTTAGGTGAAGTGAAGTTTAGGGAGGACATGAAAATAGTCATAAAACAGGGTGTAACATTAGAGTTGGCAATAATACCTAATTATTGTTGACATGTTTTTCGCGGCAAGGCGCGGTCTGCGTGGTTTCCTTTTGACAAATAGTAGGTACTTCATTAACGATTAACGGACTTTAATTTTTTTAACGGAAGTGAACGAGTCAGTTATCAATTTTTATAGTTAACTTAATATTTGATCCGTTACTCGATATGTTAACTTCGTTAATTAACGGATTAACGGTCCTGTGCCCGGCTATGCATATAGGCTACTTTTTATCCCGGAAAATTTAAAAGTTGCCGTGGCAATAACTATAACCGGATTCCACGCGGACAGAATGCAGTTACATGATAAGCCAAATAGCCCATTTGTTAAACTCTAATTAATTGTAAATTTTTATTCCAGATCTATTGAGCTACCAAGTTGAACGCGATAACAACTCAATGTTGCATACTGGTGAAATGCAACAGCTCAAAATGGTAAGTGTTACCTGTGCATTATATTCTTGTTACACCTCAACCAGTGTAAAAAGAGCGCTGACGGTAATACATTTTATATGGCCGTCAGCGCTCTTTTTATATCGGGCGAGGTATAACCAGCAGCGTAACGCTGATTGGTGGATTTTCTCTCGCCCACCGCCTAAGCTGGCTGTCCGCCAGGATGTTAAACGAAGTTTGGTTTATTAATCTTCTCAAAATGTTAATTACAGGCCATGGAGATGTTGGCACAACAAAAGGCCGGTCTGGAGATGCAGCTGCGCGCGCTGGCCGCCGCGCCGCCCGTGTACGTGGCCACCGGCAGCGCCATCGTACAGGTACAACAAAAAAACACAAAATAAAAACCGGCCATGTGCGAGTCGGACTCGCGCACGATGGGTTCTGTACCATTATCTATAATCAAGCAAAAAAAAAAACAGAGTTGTTGTATGGAAGCCCCTTTAAATATTTATTTTAATTTAATTATTTATTTTTAAAGTGAATATATGTCTAAATATTCTGTGTATATTTCAAGCGTCTACCTGTTGCCGTTGTCAATATCGAGCAAAAACGAGCAAAAAAAATCACGTTTTTTGTATGGGAGCTCCCTTAAATATTCATTTTATTCTGTTCGGCAACAGAAATACATCATCTGTGAAAATTTCAACTGTCTAACTATCACGGTTCATGAGATACAGCCTGGCGACAGACGGACGGACGGACAGACGGAAAGCGGAGCCTTAGTAATAGGGTCCCGTTTTTACCCTTTGGGTACGGAACCCTAAAAACAACTCCAATTTTCCAGTAAAACTCAGCCTCTAATTGATATCATACTCAAGATACTCAAACTCATCTTTGTGGTCGTCAGCTTGTGTTGTTTGGACGATGCCTGCCGCGACACTGTCACACATGTACAAACAGGCGCACGCACACATAGACGCGTAAAGATGAGTTGAAGTTAGTATAGGCGTTCTCTCATGCTACAAAACTTTGTAGTTGCAATTAAAGTTTTAATTAATTGATATAAATTTATGATTGTATTAAATTCTCATATTATGTTAGCTGTAAAAATTTGTAATTACTTAAGGTCTGTCCGGCGAGAGTTGATAAATATTATGATATCGTTTCGAAATAGCGACTGTCGCTTAACTATCGCAAACTGTATGACGGGCGTTGCTTGTCGCCGCGCGCACTGAGTTTCGTGGTACGAGGGATGCAGATGTTGTCACTGCGGTGTCGCGCCGGGAGGACGAAATAAATATATTTGTTTTGTTCATATACACAATCTCCATATTGCAAATTAATGTCTTATATGTGCGCGTCAAATGTCACATAAATTCAATAATCTGCACTGGCTTCGGTCAAAGAAACGAAAAAGAAAAAAAAATATCTATGACACATGTTTAAAACGCATTGAGTATGGATATGACTTGTCTTGTGTCTTTCTATATAATATTTCAATGGCTTCGAGTGTGTCGTTGGGGTGTTCTGTTCGCGTGTTTCTTTCTGTTTATACAGTTAGGCTATTCAATAATAATATTCTATAAAAAAAAAACCCTTAATTTTTTTATAATCAGCGGTAAAAATAATTAGCGGGCCGCTATTTGTAATGAGTTAAGAAGCCCTGACTTTTTACTTTTTTTATCAACTCTCGCCGAACAGACCTTAGGTTCCTTTACCTCTAATGTTGCATTTTTTTTGTTAATCTATATAAATAAATAAACAAACGTGATTTTTTTGCTGTTTTTATAGATAATGGTACGGAACCCTACGTGCGCGAGTCCGACTCGCACTTGGCCGATTTTTTTATTAACTAACTACAAAAAGTAGTAGTCTAACTACTTGATTGATGTAGTTAAGTTAAATTTAGTTAGATTACATTTATTTTACACTAAAAAAGTAGTTTGGTACGCCAATCACTGCCCGTGATTACATGACACAATTCACATCAACAAAATGACAGACACGCGTCAATGATTCATTTCTTATTTTCCAGAACCAACACCTAACCGACGTGATGAAAGAAAATCAAAGACTCAAGAAGGTTAATGCTAAGTTGGTCACAATTTGCAAGAAGAGAGGCAAGGCTCTTACCGAATCGACAAACAGAGAGAATGACGACCCTGCTGCTGACATGGGTTAGAACAATGGTGCTTTTTTATTATACTTCGAACAAACATTGTCTTGTTACTATTTTGTTGATGCTGTGACACGATTGGCAGAGGCTCATAAATATTATTTATAAGGTCGTGTACGCCGATGTTGATGCGGTTAAAACATAATTTTATCATTAATTCAATGAAGCATAATTTCCACCAAAATAGACTTGAAAATCTGCGTACGATTTAAAATCGTTTGAAGATTGTAAAATACGTTCCGAAGCGACGCCATGCGGGCAGTTTCGAAATTATTCTTAAGTATTTTTGATGAAAATTCTAACGAGCTAAATCGATTGATTAAGTTGTGATGCATGACAATTGATTCTTGAAATTGATATTAATAGGCTAATTATTGTACCTGGGAAGCTGCGAGCGGCTAACAAATTTAATTGTTATTATAACGTGGGCTGACTCAATACTGAAGATTGATTTGAATGTGGGATTAATCTGTTATCTGAAATGTAGATTTATCAATGGGGAAGGCTGATATTAACCTTTTGACCGCCAAGCATGTCTGAGAAGTAACACCAATTTCAACTTTAAGTCAAGGTTATGAAGGACTAGTTTACCCTGTATCCGCTGACGGCTGCAGCCGACTGGGGCGGTCGAAAGGTTAAATAATTCATGTATAAATATAAAGAATCTCTGTTAGCGGACTTGCCGATTTTGATCACGAAACTGATTAAACAGAAGCTGGTCTTCCGCAATGTTATGCAACACGCTATTGACCTATTTTGATTCTAGCCAATGGCGTATTGGGGAGCTTTAACCTTTTGCCCACTGCCCGCCGATAAATTTCAGCGGACCGTGCCGCCTTTACATAGTTTTAATTACACTGACCGATTTGTGAGCCATTTGTCTTAAATATGGCGCGATAAACTGTATATTTTGTCTATTCAGACAACGGATCCAATTCGAAACACAGTCGTCTAAAATTAAAGTTCCCTAAACTGAAAAATAAGAAACGTCAATTTTATATGGCACGTAGCTGTCAAAATAGAGTGACGTTGACTTCAAGTTTAGCGGCTTTTAAATTTAGCAAACACTTTAGAATGTGCCCCAAATGGCAGTTTAAAGGTAACATTGTAAGAGACAGCTTCACTTAATCCTCTTCTCAAACTTGTACTTAAGTGGCCTTTCCTATAACACAACGAAGTAAACACAAAATTAAGACTGAATGTTAAAACTGACATTCCAGAAGCATTTACGTTAACTTACGTTAATTTACGTTAGGAGTGTATATTGAATTAGAATTTTCTGTATGTTTGTTGCGAGTCGTGCCATGTAGATATTAGTCTTATGATATTTAGGATGTCACAAATGGTTACAATACATAGTATTATTAGAAGACTTCGAGATATTTGTGGCAAAATCAACTGTCAAATCGTGAGTTAATATATCGATAAAAATAATACATATATAAGTTACAAACAAAACTGGGAGCGATCACTAGTTTCGGAGACAAGTATCGATAACGGTTTATCGATACATGCCAGTTGATTTTGCGACAAAAATTGCGAGGTCTATAGAACTTATAGAACTTACTTAATTTTGAGAGTGAGTCTAGTTTTTTAACTTAATTTAGTTGCTCCGGTGGCCATTATATTAGCCTGAATTGACTTTTTTTTATTAAAGTAAGGTAAGCCATCTTTCAAATAACCTTTGAGGTAATACGAAATGAGAGGTCGTTGCTGACGCACACAAAAATGTGATTGACTATTTTTCAATGTTGAATTAGCTATTATAATTATTATTAAATAACGCACGATAAACTTCATTTGAATTATTCACTAAATATTGTATTTGGTTGTGTTTAATAAATGTCCTAATTTGCGATCACGATTGGAGTTTAATTTTTTACCTAACAGGATGTAGCTAAATAAAATTATGCGGCAGCCGTATTCGGTTTACTGTCATTAGGTACAAATAGAAAATCGTCCACGTGAAATAACCATTCTAAAGTCGGTGAGCGTCAAGTTGGCGTACCCGTGGAAGATATCCAGGATCTACTGGTTCCAAAAAATTGTGCCTAAATAGTACCGAATTAGGACAGAGTTCAAAAAAATAGTACCTTTGTAATTTCGGAGATATGAGCCCTGTTTAACGGGTACGCTAACTTGACGTCAAGCTGGCGTACCAAGTTTGGATCTCGATAATGGTGCTGCTCCCAAAAATGCTGTATATCTCAAAAAATAGTGCCCAAATAGTACCCGTGGCTCCCGAAGTCTCAACTTCGTAGCTCTAATAGAAACCGAGATATTTCATACCAAACACGGGTAAAATATTTTGCACCGTCAAGCTGGCGTACCCGACCGAGATCACACAGCAAGCCATTGAATTCCTAAGCCAGCTATATACTAAAAAATAGTGCCTGAAATAGTACCCCTTTTATGACAAAAACATAAAAGAAAAGCTAAGTGGAACATTGCAAGCAAGCATTTTTTCATTGTTATCTTCAATGTACAGATTTTTTTACACTAAGTTTCTATTATAATTATGTATAAGATATGAAATGAATTTATTTCGATAACAACTTTTATGTGGCACTCATAGCACTTCTTTTAGGTGACGCTCAGAATAGCACTCTTCACATTACTAACGCATATGACACGGGTAGTGAAAGGTTAGTAATAAAAACGAAATGCACTTTTTACTGTTTATTAACATCAAACTTAACTTTAACCAGCCATAAGACTACAGTTTTGGCAACGGAAAAGCCAGGGGCGTGCATAGGGATTTGAATCAGGGTAGGCAATGAAAATTAAAAGTTAAAAAGATACTCGTCACATTTCTGGGCGTCTATTCGGGAACGTCTAAGTAATCCTGCAGCGACCCGTGAGCGAGACTCGCATCTCACTCTTACGGATTACGCGTCGTGCGGAAGAATGGGATGAGAAATCTCGCTAACGAGTCGCTACAACATCACTTAAGAGTTCCTGAATAGAGGCGCTGATATTAGTTGTATATGTATTGGAGCCGGCGGCGTTCAGTTCTGTACAATGCAATGAGCCTAATCAGACCACCTCGTGCATCTAACTAAGTTAGCCAGTTAAAAGTTTTATAATATCTAGAATGAAATTTACGAGTTACATCCCTTCTCTTGCGAAAACTGCAATCAAATTCCGACATACAATACGCCTTTTTGAATAACTTTCAATTTATCATTGAAAGACAATTTTGCGAATTCACCGTTATTTAATATTTGTAAACACACAGTGTCAACGCAAACCTCACAACTAAATGACATATTTAGGAAATATTGACACTAATAATATATATAACTAATTATTCACTTTAAACAAGATAAAAGCATAAAATAACAATGATTCTTTACGAAAGCTTTCGCGTCACAACAAAATCAAACAAAACTAGCGAGCAAAAGCACTATCAAAATATAAATGTAATTTTATTACATTACAAAACGTAATCGAACCGGACTTCATATTCAGCCGCGTTATACTTACCTAAGCGTGCGCGCGCATGCGCGGGTCACGTGGACCAAATTGAACAATGAACATCGGTTTAGCATACATTGCTGTATTTGTTCTTGACTTTGTCAACACGTAATGGACGTAAAAGTATATCCAAGTCAGGCGTGCCTCTGTGATTTTGTATGAAGCGATTTGTTTTTGTGTGCGTATCGTGTTAATGTGTGGAGTTGCTCATGTTCGTACGGAGTTCATAAACAGTCATTTGCACACATGTAACGGTGTTTGTGTTGGTTAAAATGAGGCACTGTCCGGATCTGCCTCTTTCGCAAGGCGCGAACAGAAGGTGACTAGCTAGCTACGTTTCGCTGTACGTAATATGTCAAATTGTACGTTAATTGATGATCTCTTCACCAATGTCGAATTAATACCTTATTATATGAGATATAAGATTTAATTTAGTTTGTTGATTGGTGGGATTTTTGTTAACATGGAATAATAATTATTTTAGGTATTTTTGAATCGTAGAAATAATTTAATGCGAATTACGAGTTATAAATCGGACACAGTTAGGGTAATTTTGCGAGGGTAGGCACTGCCTCAATGCCTATATGGACTGCACGCCCCTGGGAAAAGCCATTACGTACATTAAAGCTAGACATTAAAAAACGGAGATTTCATCAATCTTACGTATAACATAATACAGTTACACGTCAACTCCATCACCAGCCCCTTTGCAAGTTTCATCTCTACCATTTTCCTTGATATCTTTCATGAGCAACGCTATCCGAGACGGCAGTTGCTCTAACACGTCTTCAGTGGTGGGTAATTTGTCCTGAATTTGGGTGTTTCTCTCGGCTATGTTGTCAGACAAGATGGTCTGTCCGGCTGCCCGGGCTAGGTCCGCGGCCAGGCTCAAGCTCTCCTGGTCATTGGACTTGCTTAGGACTGTCGCCGCTTCCAGTAAGCTCCCCTCGGCAATAAAGCTGAAAAAAATAACGTTGCATGAACATCTATTCCTACTGATATTGACTTGCATTAATTGCTAAATAAACTATTAGGTTATTTCGACGGGTCTCTGACTCAACCTCGTATATGAAATTTTACGAAATCCGAATATCCACTTTCGGTACAAGTCCTAAAGTAGATATTCCAATGTCATAAATCATATACGAGGTTTAGTCAAAGACCCGGCGATTTGTAGTCTAGTTAGATAATAATATCATACTCCACGACCTCAACTAAGATTTCTTAAGTATGTGAACAAATACTTATAGGTCGCGTCACGTAAAAAGAACGCTGGGTGACAGTGGAGAGGATGTCCGCGCATGTGTAGTGTACAGTCGTGCAGGAAAGTGCTTGGCTATTGTTTAATAATTAGTAAAAGTTTGTAGAATAATATATGCACTTCAATGGCTATTTTGGGGCAAATAAAAAACAAGTGCGAGTCGGACTTGCGCACGAAGGGTTCCGTACCATTATCTACAAAAACGGCAAAAAAAAAACTTTTGTTGTATGGGAGCCCCCTTAAATATATTATTCTGTTATTTTTTTGTATTTGTTGTTATAGCGGCAACAGAAATACATCATCTGTGAACATTTCAACTGTCTAACTATCACGGTTCATGAGATACAGCCTGGTGGCAGACGGACGAACGGACGGACGGACAGTAATAGGGTCCCGTTTTTACCTTTTGGGTACGGAACCCTAATAAATGGTTACTTCGGAAAACAAAATGTTTATTTAGATGTCACAGCAAGTCAGAGACCATATATCTAATAGACTACGCATAGTCGAGCTACCCCCGCTGCGAGCATTAGAGACAAAAAGCCATAAGTGGCGGGGCTACAGGCAGGCGCGGGGTGCGCATGACCTCGAACGCACCAATCACAGCGATCCAAAAACCCCGCGAGTTTGGCAGCTTTATTTGTTAGTAAAAGTGATGCTACGCTGTCTTTAGAATATTTGGTCAAATATTTGGTTGGTGAAGTACAGGTCGCGCGACGAGACCGCCATATAAATCGTATGGCCGTCAGCGCTCTTTTCACGTGACTTGACCCGTAGCCTCGGGAGTTTTCGTTGTCTTCTGCAGTCCGTTTTTAAATCATTTTTTAATTATTTACTACGCCATTATTAGTTTAATTTTATTTGTATTTTTGAAAATGAAAATGAAAATATTTATTTTGCACGTAGGCCACATGGGCTCTTTTACATGTCTGAAGCTACCAGCGCTTCGAAAAGTGACATCTGCTGAGAAGAAACGCCGCAAGAAACTCAGCAGTAAGTTTTTTTTTTCCTCAACTTTTACATCAGAGTTTTAACTAAAATTAACACATGAAAAGGGCAGCAAACAATCCTAATGGGTAAAAACTAATTGTAATAAATAACTTATAAGGGAGATGTATAGTCTCCGCGTCTGGACAAGTTAAGTGACTTAGAGATGTATAAAGCCTGTAAGGGTCATAATAATAATAATAAAAATAAAGAAATATAGAAACATCTAAATTGATTACCTAATCTAGGTTAAATGGAGATGTAGACAGTCTCCACGGTCAAGTATAAAGAAGGAGATGTAAGGTCTCGAAATATCAAAATAATAATAAAAATTTGAAATAAAAATATTTCATGTCCTAATAATTCAAATATCGAATATGAAACACTATAGAATATATTAAAGAGAACACTATGAAGTCTCTCTAGTCAGGTTCAGATAACGCACAAACGAATAAATTAAAAGGTAACAATTTTAAATTTTAAAAGGTCCTTGCGAGCATGAACCATCCCGACCCCACAGACAGCACCCGTTCACGAGTATGACGCGTATCTCAGCCATCGTCATCTTCAACCATGTTTTAGGGTAGGTTTGATAAAAGCATATTACCGTCCCTGATTGTAGCATACCTAACACATACCTTAACCCCACCGTATCTCTATCTCTTTCGGCACTAGTGTGAGAGAGACGCACTTAGAAATAAGACGATGTTGACTTATCCTCGTGTGAACCTTGCCAGGGCCGCTGGTGGGAATCGAGCTCGCGACCCCAGCCTTCACTGTTCTATAGCCTAACTACTGGGCCTAATGGTCAGTAATACGTGATTATTTTACTCACCATATCGCCGCCATATCATTTAAGCCAGAATGCAAGCAGTTTCTACCCCACGCCACTAACACTTCCTCAGCAATCGTTTCGATGTATCTGAAAACGCGTTTCACAATCCACATTATTACCGGCGCAATCAGCCCAAATGATGCATGTGTAATACAACTGCGTTGAACAAGTCCCTGTTAGGTTTGGTAACGCCATCTATTTCCAAGTTTATAAACTACGAAGAACTACCTAACTAAACCGCGTTCTATTGATGACGTCAGTTCTTATGACATTTAAACAGTCTTATTTTGCCTTAATTCAAACACGGTCTTTCATTGCTCGCGAAAAAAACCATGAATCAAACAACAATAGACCTTTCTTCAAAATAATAAGAACTCAATTGGCCGAAATCAGAAAGGCCACTCAAATTGAGCTTTAATTAAAGTGACGTTTCAGTGACGTTTCTGTATAGGTTGACAACTAGTTGAGGGACATTTAACTAGTTAATATTTAGTCAAATGCTACTTAATATTGTGTGTAAGCAATATTTATTGAGTGTGCGATGATATCAAACTAACGTGTTGACCCGAAAAAATTAGCATCGCGAATATCGCGTATGGGACTTCCTTACTTCTGACGGTTGTTGACCACTTCTCGTTTAGTCCACTTCTGGAAATGACCACCTCGCAATTTGACTTCTTGTTTGGCCACTTCTGAAAATGACCACTTCTTTTTCGACCTATTCTAGTTTTGACTTCTTGATTTGACCACCTCATTTTTAGACTAATGTTTGTTTTGACAACATCCTGCTTTGACCAGCCTTTGTACAGTAAGTAAACAAAAGATATATCAAACTATTGACTATAACGGTACATAAAATTTGTCAATCCCTTTGAGATAGACGATACAATATAATACAATACTCTTTATTGAACACCACAAAAAGAACAGAAAGGCATACACTAACAAAATAAAGTTAGGAAACAATAGGCGGTCTTATCGCTAAATAGCGATCTCTTCCAGACAACCACAACAAAGAAAATAATGAGCAAAAAAGTTTAACTTTGGCAGGTGGTGCAAAGTTGAAGTAAAAACATTTTCTAAATTTACAAGCGCTCACAAATACTACAAATGTATTTTTTGTTTACTTACTGTACAAAGGCTGGAGGAATCAAGAAGTGGTCAAATGCAGATGTGATCAAAACAATCGTTAGTCTACAAAAGAAGTGGTCAAATCAAGAAGTAATCAAAACCAGAAAAGGTCGAAAAAAAGAAGTCATTTTCAGAAGCGGCCAGAACCAGAAATGGTCAAATTGGGAGGTGGTCATTTCCCGAAGTGGACTAAACGAGAAGTGCTCACCAACCGTCAGAACCTGCCTTCTTATAATATCGACGGGTCTCTGACTCAAGCTCATAGATGTAAATTTATGAAATTGGAATATTAACTTAAGGACGGGTACCTAAAGTGGATATTCGGATTTCGTAAATTTTCATATACGAGGTTGAGTCGGAGATCCGTCGATATTTCCTATGGATTTTGTAAATTGCGATAAATAGGTCCAAATTAACATTACCTTATTCTACAGAGCATGTAGGCCTCCTTGAAAAGGTGCGCCTGACATAGAGTGCTGACCGCGCTCTTGACGTCTTGCAGACTCAGTAGAGTTACCGCTTTACGGTAAACGGGCCCGCCGTAACTGCGGTTCGCTAAAATTAAACCACAATTCAATATCGGCACAGCATTGACATGATGGAAGGAAAGGCCATGGAAAATTCCATGTTTAACTTTTCTGTATACAAACTTATTACTTTTTTTAAACTGTCATTGTCACAATAGGGATGTTTCCTGGATAAAAAGAATCGAATTAGTCCGTCAGTTAGATTATCAAAAAATATTGAAAACGTACCTATTTTTTGCTTTACCAAATCAATCAAAATTTACATAGATAAAGGCCCGGGCACACCAAAGGCGGTTGCGGCGCGTTTGCGGCGCGAACGCGGGCACACGAAGTTGTATTTAATACCGCCGCCATGTCCAGGGGCACACCGAACGCGTCGCGAAAGCGGCGCGGGGCGTGCGCGAAGCGGCGGCGGCGCGGGCGCGAGCACGCGAAGTTGTATTACGCGGCGCGAGGCGGGGCGAAAGCGGCGCGGGGCGTAAGCAACGCGGGCCCGCGTTCGAAACGCGTTGACGTCGCCGCCCGCGTTCGCGCCGCAACCGCGTTTGGTGTGCCCGGGCCTTAACGCGCATCAAAGTACGGGAGTGGGGGCTCATGACGTCACTTAATGGTAAAAAGTGTGCAAAGTCGTGACGTCAAGCGGAAATTCAACGCACTATATCTTCGTAATTTTTTGGTTAATTGACTGACAAAAGAGAAAATATGTGTTCAATATTTTCTAATAATGTGTATGACGGTTTAATTAGATTTTTTAAGGAAACACAACGATTTTGAGAAAGTAAACTCAATAAAAAAGGAAGATGTTGAATACAAAACTGGCGATACCTTCATTAATAGACTTACCAACTAACTTTTCTTCCTCTCCATTGGCTACGAGTCGATCAATTTGCGCTAAATACAATTTCGAAACGTCCTTCCAATACCTAAGGAAACAAATCGTCATCTATTAATTCAGCACAGAAAATATTAATCTCATAAGAGATGTTTCAAATACAGAAAATGAATGTTACTTTAGGGCTCGTGCACACGGGCAACTATTTTTTTTTCAGTATTTTTTTTAATGAAATTGCATTCCGAATTACGCTCACAGCACTCAGTGCGCGCTCACGATGAGATATGGTGACGTCATTGATTCATAATAGGCGAACTTTGTATATATTTTTAAGGTTGTTTGTCCACTGAGGCGGAGACGAGCGGAAATGAGCCGAGCTAACCAATCACATCGCTCTGTTATATGTCATTGCAATATTTCAAGCATTCTGATTGGTCAGCTCGGCAGTGGTAAGGCAGCTATAAGTATATCTTAAGTAAGATAAGTTTCAGAGTCAGTCAGTTTTAATCAGTTTTAATCAGTTTAGTATTAGTATATCAAAATCAAAACCTCACCTCACCTGGTAGATATATCTCACGGAATTTCTTACTTCTGTCACTAGTTTAATTTAATTTAGTTTTAATTTAGTTTTTAATGTGATAACTTTAAGTTTAGGTACATTATTAATGAAAGCCCTACCTGGCATGTGAAATATGAATCATTTTCAGAGAGCCAAGGTGCAGGCTGCAAGACAGCGCTGTGGGCGTAATGCTCTCAGCACACGCTGAGTCCTGAGCCTTTTGCCACCTAGTTTTAAGAGTCCTTTTATGTTGTTTCTATTTTATTATACTTTAATTTATTTTGTGTTCAAAATTATTATGTGCTTGTTTAATGTGGCAATAAATATCTTTTTACTTTACTTTTACTTAAGACAGTATTTACAAAATCCATCAAAATTTCTTACCGGCAGATTTCTTTTTAAACTTTAAAGTAAAAAAAAATGAGATCGAATTAAGCTATATCCTGAGCATATATGGTAATACAAAACTATAATAAAATTACATTATTAACCATTTTCTGCAATGTTAATAATTTTTATCTACACCCATATCATAAAACCTCCATTGGTTAATCAAAAACCGTATGAAATGACCACCATTTTGACAACCAATTAGGAAAAACCAGTGCTGCGATGAAGAAATAACATGACTTCTTTATCGTTTTTAGTAAAGAAATGAGATTAAATTTGGAACAGCTGTCAAACTCAAGTGGCTCTCTATTCTAGTATCCATAGATATTATAACAGTTATTGATACGAAACGTCAATTCAGTATGTTTTTTTAATATAAACTGCACAATATTTGATCTCGAGTGACGTGAGAATAGAGACTTCATCCGTTTGTCTATGATTTAAAAAAAAATGGTCTTGACGGACGGCCGCCATTATGCTGACGTTTTGCTGAACGAAAGTAGAATTTTGTTGAATTGAATAGAAAAAGTTGTTTGTAATTTACATTTTAGTTGAAAATATGAATAGTAAGTAGTCTTCTCGGAGTGTGTGTGATGTGAAAATGCGCCGGATATCGGAAATATGCAGCCACGATTGCAACAAATAACTTGTTGCCAGAAAATATTGTTTCTGAACCCATCATGGAGGATTTATAATATGTGTGTAGATAAAGTTATGTATGCAACTCTGCATAATTTGGCCTTAAAACACACGTGCGATCTTATTATGAAACTCGCTAAAAGCTCGTTTCATAAAACCGTACTAGTGTTTTAAGGCCTATCATTATGCAACCGTTGCATAAACTACTATTTCCTCCAACTACTCTTTAATTTCATTTTCATTCTATTATTGTGAGCCCTTTACCAACGCATAAAATTCGTATCTAAATATAATTTCCAAAAAACACGATTTACCAGAAAAAAATCCAGGTATTATATATCCGTCGTTGGCGGTGAACCTATAGTAGGTATTGACATTAATTCGCGCAAAGGGTTAAAAAGTAGCCCGTGTGCACACGCCTTAAATGAACAGAGGTCAGGCCCTTATTGTATTTACTTGGATGAAACGCTGGGCGCAATGCTCAGCAGGTACGGACAGAGGAGATTCTTCTCGCTCGCGTATTGCATCATGGCGTCTATGTGTCCGCGGAACACGGACAGGACGATCCACGCCTCCGTATTCCCAAACTGCAAGTGGCGTTGCACTACAAATGTTTAAAATAAAGGTTTGAGACATGATTATACAAGCATAAAAATAGGTCCAATTCAACGGAACTTAAGAGGACTGAACCAACGGCAAAAATCACCCTTTTCATACAAAAGGTGATAACGATTTCCACCCCTTAAATGTTAACCGATTTTCACCAATTTTTGATAGGTTGTCAGACAGAACAAAATCTAGGTCTATACGTTGTTGAATATTGATTAAAGATCAACAAAGTCAAATAATGGCCGAAAATAGTTTTGTATGAGAATAGTAAAACAACACAAAAACTGAATTAATTGATTATATTGAAAAAAAAAAAAAAAAAAGCTTTACAAAACCTATCAAAAATTGGTCTACATCGGTTAATTAACTTTTAAGGGGTAGAAATCGTTATCGCCTTTTATATGAAAAGCCGTACTTCCCACTCCTAATAATTTTAAATTCCTTAAACTTTAAATAAGAAATGTCAAACTCGACCATGTATAGCATAAAACTGTCAAAATAAAGTTTGATACTTCTTTAAGTTTAGTGAATTTTTAATTTAGCGGACATACTTTAACTTTTTTTTTCGTTTTGGTCCTTAATATTATATATATATTATATATATATATGTTATATGCCTTAATAAAGGCAGGAGTCAAATTAATTAAGTTTTTCTTAAAAATTGCATTTTTATACCCAGCCCATTGCACTTCAATATTGCAATGAATTTCAACCTTACGCAGAGATCTGTTGGCCTCTTTTACACTGTAAGCCCTGTCGGATATATCCGTCGTTGGCGGTCATCCTACGACGCGGATATCCGTCAAAGGCGAAGAAAATGTTAAATTACAAAAATCTTTAACCCATTCAAGGCCCAAGACCACACGTATGCGTCATGCTCGAACGCTTTCGCCAGGCCCGTGACGCGTATACGCGTCATGAATAAATCCCTATTTGAATATAAAGAAAATGTTATACGTAAAAATGTTTACACAAACTTATCACGCTTGAAGGTGTAAGAAGTGGCAGTCTGTTCGGAGTACGCGCCGGGCTCATGATAGATTTGTCATAGATTTTAGCGTAAAACATTTTGTATGGGGGCCTGGCGGGTAGGTACGGGCGCTGGGCCGTGAATGTGCCAGCATAAAGTTACTTACTTTCTAATTCGAACACTTCATTAACCTCATTGGTACTCCCGAACATCTTTATATAGTCCAAATCATACTCTTCCGTCTCCACTGGGCTTTCAATACCTTTCATCACCAAATACTTGTGCAGCATTCGCTTAGCACCTTTAACTTTGGATGCCACCATTTGCTTCGTGATCGTTGGCAGGAGGAATTTCTTAGAAGCTCTTATTTTAGAGTCTAGAGTAGCAGCTACCGTGGTATCTTCATATTCTATAGGTTCTTCTGTGGCTTCGCTCGGGTTCTTTTTTTCTTTGTAATCTCTCTTTTTCTTCTTATCTTTCTTCGCCACTTCGGGTTTAGTTTCTGTTGAATTAGTACATTATATATTTACAGAATACAATATGAGTCGCTTAACTTCAAACTCGGATAAATCCAATTCTGTTTTTTTTTTTAAATTTTGGTCTACCAAAATTCTAACTCTGATCTCAATCGGAAGACGAAGGTACCCGAAGTGTCAATTAATTATTGTATTTAATGAGTGACATGTTTATATTAATTTTTATTATTTACTGTCAAATGTCAAAATGAAAAATGACAGCATGGTATGATGGGTACTTGAAGCTAATTGAGAGAGCACGATAAATACGAACTTTTCCGATAAAACACAATGGTAACTAATTTATGCACTACATCTGTACTGATGATGACAAACAAGACGTCATGTTCATCATCATGTCAGATCTTGTACGAGTCGTTTTTACAACGCTCGCCCAACGTGATTTTTAAAATGGTAATACTTTAAAACATAATGATTGTACGAGAACACTGAAATGGGATTTATTTCATTCGGGGATTTCTTTTGATACGATGAATAATAATATTCCTTTTCAGAAAATAGTGTATAAAGAATATACAGGAAGGCAAAACAATACGAAGGCAATGGGGAAGGTGCATGAAAATCAAAATGAGGTTTAAATGATATATTATGAAAGTAAATGTAAACAAAAGCATATTACAGAAAAAAGCAGATCTTCATTTTTATTTGATTAAGGGTCCAAAATACTGAAAACGCCCGAGTTAGGCAGGCGGGATTATAGTATTTTAGACGAATCTTGTAGATCAGCGCATAGGCATAGTGATCAGTTAAGGCGGCGACCGCGTAGTTCGTTAATTTGTCCCAGCAATCTGCCGGTACAGAGTAGTGGTTCACCTATTGGAAAAGGAATTCCACTGGCGAGAGATACCGGTTCCGAAGCAATAGGGGGTGATAGGGAGGATGCCCTCCAAGACAGTGCACTGGCAGAGGCGTCTGAGGCCGCGCAGACTGCACGGCCGCCGTGCGACGAGCCGAGCGCACCGAGCGCCTTACCGCTTCGTACCCGACCCATACGAAAATGTCGCCAAGATAAGCCAGCCGACTATAAGTACAAATAGGTTGTGTTAAGAATAATTTGTTATGTATTAGATTATATCCAGTTTATTACTTATAGTATCTTGTGTTACAACTGGAGTTAAATGTAATAACTTAAGAGGTTCATTCTAGGGTAGCTAACCTAATAAGGGTGGAGGTGTGTAGTGTAGGTACATTACTTAATAGAGTACTGGCCAGTTTCAACCGAAGTGTCAATGTCAGTCGGAATTAGATCGTTGTCCCTGAACCCTTGTTTTATTCCTACGCCCTTTTCATTTCAATATATATCGCTTTTTAGTTCTGATTTTAGTTTTTTGGACATCCTTATCAAATTTGTCACGTTTTATTTCTACGATGTTGGTCTAAAAACAGTATTTTCGGAAATAATTGCAGATTTCGTGTAAACTCCATACATTTTGCACAGTCCAACGACAGCGGTGACGTCATAGCTGTTGTCCATTTTGTATCGAGTGTTTTTGCGAGCGATATGAACTGACTTTTCAAAGCTTCATAACTCATAAAATGATCAATGGATTATTATAATTTTTATTGTTTTTACTTTTACTTTTAATGTACGTTGACTTTTAATTTGTTTAATTTTTGTCATTTGTGAGTTTTTATTTTTATTTTATTGACATAGGTAGTTTTTATTTTGTTGTGATTTGGGCATGTTAGATTTAAGTAGAATAGGTATTTCAAACACAATATTATATTTTTTAACGATGTGGTTAGCCTAGTTGTTAGTGACCCTGCCTCCGAAGCTAGCGGTCCCGGGTTCGATCCCCGGTAACGGCAAATATTTGTGTGATAAGCACGAATGTTTGTTCCTGAGTCTTGGATGTTTCCTATGTATTTAGGTATTTATTTCTGTATATCGTCGTGTAGTACTCATAACACAAGCCTTTTGAGCTTAATTTGGGACTAGATCGATGTGTGTAAATGTTTGTTCCCTGATTTATTATTATATATTATATTATTATTATTATATATTGTTTATGAATAAATGAATTGAAATTGAAATTGTTTCTTGAATAACGTAAATTACGAATGCTGGCTATACCGGTATAGAGGCTCGCGGGGTGGTCGCGCGCGTCCCACAGGCGCAGGCAGCAGTCGGCGCCGCCCGACAGCACGGCGTGCGCCTGCGCAGGCCGCGCGCTCCAGGCGCCCGACAGCGCCGTGCACGAGTGCCCGCCGAATATCGACGAGCAAGTGCCCGCTGCGGCGTCCCACACCTAAAATTACATGATTTCAAAAATGGGTACGTAACTGTCGCTATAACAACTTTTGATATAATGCACTTCTGGTATAACAATATTTGGCATATTCTGATATCATCTAACTACCATTAGGTATAATGAACATGTAATATAACAACTAATAATCTAACAGCTCAGTGGGTATAATGTAGTACTGGTATAATCTGGAATACGTAATACTATTTCTTAATTTTTTATTTATTTATTTCAGACCAGTGCAGTCCATAATTGACAATTACATTGTGTACAATTACAATACAATTTACAAATTCTAAATTACAAATTATTAATTACAGACACACGAGACATCCTATAAGGGTTTCGTTTTTTCCTTTTGAGGTACGGAACCCTACAAATACACAGTCTATACACCTTTAACAGGTGTGACAGCACCATACAGCACTGACAAATATAACCACCATGCTAAAGATAAATATAATTAAACTAAGTAAAATTACAATTAAATTGGATGAAAATTAAGTCAGTTAAAATTCAAATTAAATAACGTAAATAATGTCTACGTTTGAATTTGAGACATGCAGTAAATACGAGGCATAACGCCCTAGTGCCGTAATATTATAACTCACCCGCACTGTGCCGTCGTGCGACGTGGACAGCAGGCGCGCCTCGTGGTGCGGGCTCCACGCCACCTGCAGCACCGCGCTGCTGTGCCCCGCGAGGGTCTTCCACACCACCAGCTTCTTACCGCCCTCTGCCAAGCAAACAACTAGGGTACAGCACAAGAGTAGTAGGAAAACCATAAACACCTTGTGTGACATAATAGGTACATTGTGCATCTAGGGCCGTAAGAAGGGGACAACCAACTAGTCTATTAGAAGCCCGACGCTGAAGGCGGAGGGCTTTTAATGACTCGAGTTTTTAATCCCTTTACTGCTCGTAATGCACACAATGTATTTGTGTATATATACATTGACCCTATACTGAGTCTACATTGACTCTACATGTTTACAAGTACAACACAGTACAGCAGTAGTAGTGTGTACAGCTCTATAAGTTTTGAAGATAGGAACAAGTAAATCTTTGCTGATTTTAAACCTTACTCTTAGTCTGAAATTACTTAAGAGTGGGTGACATATTTCAAAATTAAACTCATAACTCCTTCGGGAATTATAAAACTCCATAACACCCGCGGGAGGTAAATCGGCTGTAGCCGCTCTATACGCCTGCGAATAATAACACCCTTTTCCGAGCAAGTGTGATGAAAAATTTATTATTATTATATTATGGGGTAATTACCAGGAATCGGATAGGCGAGAATGCATATCTACCTAAAGTTTAGTGGCGGCGTTGCTGTTCAGTGTTATGGAAGCGGAGTTTATATTTTATTTATTAATAAAATTCCCAAATTAAACTGAATTTATATTTATTTAAGTAATATTACTTATTTTGCATGCTTAATAAGAATGTTTACGAGGTTTTTTTTTAATAAGTTCTACTTAAATATTGGTATTGACGAAGTTCGTAGAGCCGGTACACATTTACGTAAAGTATAATATTAATATCTAAGGACTAAATATTTTTAAGATTGAATACTTGAAACATTGAGATGGTCATGCACGAGTGAGAAACTAACGTTTTACGAAATTCCGAAATTTCCGGATTTTTAGTATCTACAAAAATATTTTAAAAAGGTGTCTCCACAGTAACAAATCTTTTTACGAGATTTTACCATCTTTAAGCAAATAATATACAATAAAAATAATTAAGAAGCAACAAATTACCTTCCTTATCTCCAAACTCCAATATAACGACGGTATTGGCTTTGTCTTGGGAGCACACCGCAAGAAGATTCTTATGGGGAGACTCTTCACTGGACAATGAAGTCTGTTCAGGGTGCCACTCTATCGTGTGGATTATTTTACTGAAATATAAAGCACACCAGTCAATTATTGGCCATGCTCCTTTGGCACCAAAAAGCTAAAATGCATTGACTTGTTACCTAAAAGTCAAAATTACGAGTCAAAAACAAGAAAGTGGGTCCAATTCGAAACGGTGTCATCTAATTTTAAAGTTCCTTACACTTGAAATAAAGTACGTCAAACTCGATTTTGCATAGCTCGAAGCGGTCATAATCTATTTTGACTTTTCTTATTTTAAGTATAGCTACTTTTAAATTTAGCGAACACACTTTTGAATAGGGAAGATGCGTATATTTTTTTGCGATTGACCGCCTCGGCTGTTCGTTTGAGCCGAACTGCCGAGGCGGTCAATCGCTAGTGCGTAACGGGCCTAAGGATTAACATTTGACGCTCGATCTTAGATATTATCTTCGGGGGCCGGGGCGGCGCGCTTACCTACCTACCTACCTAACTGTTCTGTGTAACGTTAAAACGAACCATCGAAATACAAGCATATACCTCCTACTTACCTCTCTGAAACGACTGGTAGCTTAAAAAACGACAATTCACCGTTTAATGTTGAATTTAAACAACTGTCCAAAGAACAATATTTTTTTTGTTGCTTCATTATTGCACAAGAAAGTACACAGACGCGTGTCTCAAGCGGACGGCACTCGCGCTCGCACTGGTCCCGACCGGTCTGAGATATCGTGTCCGTGAGCAGTGTGTATGTGTGCGTTGTTCGAGCGCACTTGTATATAGATTGATTTCTGTACCTATCTGTTTTGTGTAAGGCGGTATATACATATGATCACGCCCGAAATTCCTAATGGGGTGGGTAGAGTCACAAGACTACTTGTTGCCACGTTCGATTAATTAGTCCTAAGATGGTATGATGAACCGTATGGTGACAGGTGATCAGCCCATCGCCCATACAGATAGTCCACCATGTTGGAGAGGACCCGTCCCTTAGTCGACTTTTACGACATGCCAGGATGATAAGCATCTGCACGCATTCTATGCTATTTCTTTACTCCCAGTGCAGCGGAGGAGTGAAAGCAGCAGCAGCAGGAGTGGAGCAGGTGTGTAAGGCGGTGTCTTCAGGATATTTGATCTGTGGCAGGGATTTTGCTAACTTGAAGGGGAAGGTAGTGGCCAGCACGCTGTACTGCTCGTCCAGCACGGCGACGCCGCCCGCGTCGCTGCCGACGGCCAGCAGCGCGCCGCGCGCGCGCGCCGCGCTCAGCGCCCACGCCGCGCCCTCCAGCCGCACCGCGATCGGACTAGGCGCTGAAACAAACCTATCATCAAACATCTCAAAAGGATATGCCTATCAGTACAACTTCATGTAATAAGTCTCATAGAAGGTTATCAAACGCCAGCGCCATGGTTTAACCACACCCTATTGCTGATGTCTTAGTTCTTACGACATACATACAAAAGTCTAATATTGCTTGATTCACACGCTACAATATCATTGTGGACGGTGTGGTCGTTGGTGCTGCGGTCTCACGCCGCACGACGCGGGAGGGCAGTAGTGTTTCGGGTGGACGATGAATACGTACGCTCGTCGAGCCTGTCGAGGCGGTAGGCGACGAGGTCGCCGCGCGCGGCCGCCAGCAGGCGCGCGCCGCTCCAGCCCAGCGAGTACACGCCGCCCGCCAGCCCGCCCGCCAGCGCGCGCGCCGGCCTCTCGCCCGCCCCGCTCGTGTCGATGAGGCCCACCTGTGGGCAAGTTTGGGGACGGTGCGATTGGGGCTAAATATAAAACGTACGTAGATATTTGGTAACCGGGAAAGGGACACGACGGTATATTTAACCTTTTGAACGCCACGGCTAATAATACTGGAAAAGAGGACGTCGGAATTTTTTATACAACACAATAAAAATATCGGAAAATACATCTAACAATTCGTGAAGACTAGTCCTGCCGCTTGTCGGCTAAAATAATACAATAGCTGGGCACCGTTAATCAAACATTTAACTTAGTTAACCGCTAATCTGTTACTAAAAAAGGTAACTTTAAAGCGTTCCATTTCGGAAGATTTAACAGAAGTTAACGTTAATCGTTAACTCGTGTTCAAATTGCCTTTTATATGTCGTTGCGTTCGTGATCTACTTATAAAAAAATATTGGTACGGCACTTAAGGCAGGGCACGAAACATTAAGAGGGCACCGACCGTCCAGTGGCGCCCTCATCATTGTTATTGTGTTTTCTATTAAAGGAAAGTATTTTATTAAAATTGAAGCCGTATAAGTTGTTACGCAACTTAATACACAACTTATATGCTATGTAATATAGCTTTGCAAAGTATAACCATCATCTAATCAATTTAATAGAAAATAGTGGCCGCTATTTTCTGTTAAAACGATGACATACCGTTTATACTTTGTAAAGCTATATTACATAGCATATAAATTGTGTATTAAACGGCGCAATAACTTATATGGGTTCGATTTTGATGAAATACTTTAGTTTAATAGAAAACACAATAACAGTGACGAGGGCGCCACTGGACGGTCGGCGCCCTCTTAATGAAAGAAGCGTGTAACGTTAGAGTTTGTGTAATACCTCATTATTTAGAGATCAAATTCAAATCAATAGCTAACTGACATAAGGCTCATATTCCCTTTATAAAACATCAATATATGGGGTCCGCGCGGTACCCTTTTGGCAAATAGTAGGTATACCTCGTCTACAGTAAAAAGAGCGCTGACGGCTATACATTTTATATGGCTGTCAGCGCTCTTTTTACTGTAGACGAGGTATACTTAATTCACGATTAACGGACTTTGTTTTAATGGAAATTAATGAGTCCGTTAACAATTTTGAAAATTAATTTAAGAGTTAATCGGTTATCCGAAATGTTAACTTCGTTAATTAACGATTACATCTACGCCTCCTGACCCCGTTATTTTGAACTCTGCTGTTACGTAGCCGTATTGCATGGCCTCGAGACTACTGGATGGGCAATAAGTTTCTGCACTTTTAGAAACATGATAGAGGCAAAACTACAAAGAATGTTTTATTAGGTATTTATTATAAGTAATCAGTATAAAATAAATTTATAATTTGTTAAAATACTGTCGTCTAAATGAGCTCCGTCTTGTTGCTGACACTCCTACAACCGACTACGCAATTGTATGAAAAGATGCTGACAATCATCACTTCTGGTACGTAACCGCCCTGTTTGCTTAATATTCGTTGTTGAACCAGTTTATTTATACTTATTGACCGCAACTTTGATTAAATTTATGCTGGGACACTAACTTATACGGCGTAATCCATATTCAATCCTAAAAAGGCATCGCATAGTAACGTACAACTGGTTTTTTTAAAAAGTGTTTAACACACTAACCACGTTGCTTTCCTATGAAACGGTCCATCGTAGTCAAAATTGTACAAAATGGCATCCTTTGTATTGTACCGCACAACTAATAGTTTAGAAAAAAAAACAGTGTCGTTATTTGCAAAAACTTATGGCCCACCTGCATTTTTAGAACTATTATCTAGTCTAATTTGAACCACTCACCCTAGACTCAGCAGTGCCGAATGCCAGCAAGTTCTCCTTGGTTGGATGCCAGGCTACTGTAAGCACTTTCCCTTGCACGTGCTGCCAGTAAGAAATCACGTGTCCGGCCGTCAGCTTGCCCTCCGTTAACTCGGACTCCTCGGAGGCCCACACGCGGACGGCCCCGTCGCCCACGCTTATCGCTACCCTGGGAAAAGTCGTTAAATTATAGTAAGTGGGATTTTAGAATATACCTTGGAATCCCATGGGTCTTGTTCCGAAGTATATTCTAAAATTAAGACGTGAATAAAACGAAATGGATCATGAAGGCTTTGAGGTTATTTTAAAAAAAAATGTGATACTACTGCCAAAATTTAACTTTCTAGTCCTACTAAAAGTGTCTTAACTTTATGATTACCTGACACTGGCAGTGTCACTAAGTGAGTAAGACACAACAATTATTGACTTGAAGACTTTTAAAAGCCAGCCAAGATAATGTATTCGAGCACAGATTCCTATAATTAACAATAATAATAATCAGGGGACTATCTTTACGCAAATCGATCTAGTCCCAAAGTAAGCTATAAGGGCTTGTGTTATTTGTACAAGACGACGATATACATACTTATGTAGATAAATAAATACTTAAATACCTACATAGGAAACATCCAAGACTCAGGAACAAACATTCGTGCTCATCACACAAATATTTGCCCTTACCGGGGATCGAACCAGAGACCGCTAGCTTCAGAGGCAGGGTCACTACCAACTAGGCTAACCGCTAATACATTTAAATATAAAGAAATGAAATAATAGTGACCCAACTGACATGTGACTTGATGTTATTAATAAAGATTTTGTATTTTGAAAAGAAAATAAACACAAGCCAATTCTTACTTGGTAGCGTCATACGGGCACGTCTGTACATTATACACGAATCCCCCGCAAGTGTTGTGCACCGTCGTCGTCCTGTCGTCGAGCGAGTAGCACGCCAGGGAGCGGTCCTGCGACACCGTCCACGCCACGGGCGCCGCCGGCCGCCGCGCCGCGTTGGACGCTATGCAGTGGACACCGCGCTTGTGGACCGAGTGTACCAGCTTTGTCTCTAGCTTGTTCTTACTGAAAATCGAATGTTAATCCTAGAGAAACCAAGAAGGAAAGTCGAACAACCCTTTTGAAGTGCAGCTGCTTAGCGCCAATTTTAATGATATTTTAGCAACCATCTGGACATCAGAGGCATTAAATACTTTATATTCTCGGCTCTAACTAACCCTAAATTGTATGCACACCATTGCAAAGACCCTGCGAATAACCTTTGCAAGTGTCCAGATATTGCTATTACTAACAAGATAAAGTATTTGGGTGTTATAATTGATGAAACCCTCTCGTTTAGGCCCCATATCGAAGCTTTATGCGGCAGAATCCGTAAGTTAATATTTGTTTTTAAAAAATTACGTACTATCGCGGATTCATAAATAATCAGAAAAGTTTATTTTGCCCTATGTCAATCAATATTAACTTACTGTATTACGTCATGGGGTGGCACAGCTAAAACGACGTTACTAACCCTTGAAAGAGCCCAGCGAGCGGTTCTAAAGGTTTCTACTTCCCGTCCTTTCCTTTACCCCACTGAACTTCTTTATAAATCGTGTAAGGTACTTTCAGTTAGACAATTATTTATAATGAGCACAGTCCTCAAACAGCACGCCGCACTTCCCTACAGCACTGAAACGACTAAAAAAGGCGGAAAGATATAGTTTGTCCTAAAAATATAGGCAGAAAACATGCCTTCTCATCCAGATTTTACATGTTCCTTGGACCACTTCTTTACAATAGGTTAAACGCCATATTAGGCATATTTCCTCTTAGTTACAACAATACTAAGAAAATTCTCCAAGAAGCACTTCAAAATATGTCCTACGAAGATACAGAGAAATTGATCATTGTTTTGAAATGAATATTGTTTTGTGTTTAAGTTCATAACACTGCCTATTGGTATTCTGTTATTATTGTTATTGTTTTTTGTTTTATTTGTACTTTCTTTTTTGTAATTTATCTAACTACTAAGAATATTATTTGTATTTTTCATGTGATTGTTTAAGATAGTTATGTAAGTCCTTTTTCGCCTGAAACACAGGAACTTCCTAGTTCAGGCACGTGTGTTATTTTTGTCCATCAATATGTTTAGTCTTTAGTTGTATTAATGTCAAATAAGTTTTATCAATAAAGATTTTATTTTATTTATATTATTATTATATTGTTCAAAACATTTGTTGAAAAGTATTCAAATAAACGTCTGTATTTCAATAACTTTCAACTTTCGGGCCATTTTATCTACGCCAGTTCATTTGCTTTTGAATACAGCATAAACTTCTTGAAAAATCGGCCAAGTGCGAGTCGGACTCGCAAACGAAGGGTTCTGTAGCATTATCTATAAAAACAGCAAAAAATCATGTCTGTTGTATGGGAGCCCCCTTAAATACTTATTTTATTCTGTTTTTAGTATTCGTTGTTATAGCGGCAACAAAAATACATCATCTGTGAAAATTTCAACTGTCTAATTATCATGCTGGTGACAGACGGACAGACAGACGGACGAACAGCGAAGACTTAGTAATAGGGTCCCGTTTTACCATTTGGGTACGGAACCCTAAAAATCAATCCCTGTTTTGAGAAGGATGATTCCTACACAAAACGCGGCTGTCAGGTAGGAGAGGTTAGGAGGGAAAAGGGATGACAGGAGAGAGAGGAAGAGAGCTTAATGGCGCAGATATAGAATAGGAAATGTAATACATATAATTGCAAAAAAATAGAGGTAGAGGATTGGAAAGATGGATTTTTATTATTACTACACTAACAAATGTAACATAAGAGGAATGCACGTATTTGTAGAATAATTTATTAAATCATTTACTTACGCATTAATTTTCAGCGGATTGCACTCCAACAGCTGGTTTTTCCCGTCAGCTATGAGCAACAAGTCTGGTTTGCACCACGCAAGTGTGGCCCAGGATGTGCTTTTGTATCTCATTTGCTGGGTTTTCCCGCCAGCAGTAAGAGCACAGCTTCCCACGAGTTTGCCAGACTTGGACCAAATGCGTACACCGCTGAAAAGGAATTAAACTTAGTACAATGTAGACCTAGAGAAAGCCCACTCAAACTCGACACCTTTTGGTAGTCAGATACAAGTCAAATGTAACAAATAATGATTGCATAAGTTTAACCTTTGTTTTCCTATAGTTGCTAAAAGATGCTTATGCAAATGCATACTGGTCACTGAATTTGATTCAACATTTTCCACTTCCTTACTGCAGCTTTGTGATGCTTCCTTATTACTGGTCTCACTATTTATATCAGTCTTATCCAACTTCTCCACCAAGGACTCTATTGTGGGTTCTGGTTCTGATTTTTTAATCAATATGTCCTCCTTAAGCTTAAGGCATTCAGCTAAGTAATCCATCTCTTTTTCTGACTCTTTGATCTTAACAACAATGTCTGCTGGTTCATATTTCTTGTGTCCAAATTCTTCAGCTGCATGGTCTTTGTAGATATCAAACATATCATCCTCTTGCACCACCTCAAACTCATCGAAACTGTCTTCTGGAAGGTCCTTGATGATTCCAGAGGCATCTTTTTCTTCAGGTTCTTTTTGTTGTCTGATTCGTTCTAACCTGTCTGAGACGCTGAACTTCTTTGGTTTGACTTTGTCAGACTGTGAACTAGAAGCACCAAGCTGGCTGGACTCATCAAGTAATTTCTCTACTTGAACTTCAAATTGTGGACACCAGCTCACATTCATTATTTCGTCATCTTGGCTGCGTACTTTGTACAAAATTGTCCCAGTACCTAAAAACAATGAAATGAAAATAAAATGAAAATGAAAATATTTATTTTGCAGGTAGGCCACATGGGCTCTTTTACATGTCTGAAGCTACCAGCGCTTCGAAAGATGACGTCTGCTGAGAAGAAACGCCGCAAGAAACTCAGCAGTAAGTCTTTTATTTCCCAACTTTTACATTAGAGTTTTAACTAAAACTAACACATGAAAAGGGCAGCAAACAATCCTAATGGGTAAAAATTTATTATAATAAATAACTAATAAGGGAGATTTATAGTCTCCGCGTCTGGACAAGTTAAGTGACTTAGAGACGTATAAAGCCTCTAAGGGTCATAATAATAATAATTAAAATAAAGAATTAATGAAACATCTAAATTAACTACCTAATCTAGGTTAAATGGAGATGTAGACAGTTTCCACGGTCAAGTATAAAAAGGAGATCTCCAAATATCAAAATAATAATAATAATTTGAAATAAAAATATTTCATGTCCTAATAATTCAAATACCGAATATGAAACACTATAGAATATAGTATAGAGAACAGTGGCGAAGAGTCAAAGATTTCCTAAGGGAAGCCGGAAGAATTAGAACCGTACGTGCGGGTCTGACAAATGTCCCGAGATGTCTAACTAAATAGTTAGAGTAACAATGACTTCACTGACACCTAGCCTTAGCTTTCTAGGTTGGTAAAGCCGTCAGGAATCGGCTTGTAGGCAGGCTTCGCTACTGATAGAGAATAATCTTTGACCTTGCTGGTTTTTGCACTATATTCATTATATATAATAGAAACAAGAAAAACAAGAGACCACATACATTATCTCATTCATGTATGTGGTCTCTTGTTTTTCTTGTTATTATTAATATTTACATGAATGAGATACCTGATAATTTGTACCTGTTGCATAATGACAATGATGTTGTAATTAGGTATTAGGTAGTTATGAGCTATGGACAACATTTCATTGTTCTTGAGACATAAAAAATTCTATAGACATCAAAAGATTTTGCCTCCTGCATGGCGGATAAGAAAGGTGAATATATATTTATTAAAATGTATTTTGCATTAATTAAAAAACTGGCCAAGTGCGAGTCGGACTCGCGCACGAAGGGTTCCGTACCATAATCTATAAAAACGGCAAAAAAATCACGTTTGTTGTATAGACTCCTTAAATATTTATTTTATTCTGTTTTTTAGTGTTTTGTTGTTATAGCGGCAACAGAAATACATCATCTGTGAAAATTACGACTGTTTATCACAGTTCATGAGATACAGCCTGATGACAGACGAGCGGACAGCGGTCCCGTTTTACCCTTTGAGTACGGAACGCTAAAAAAAGACAGGAATAGAAACAAAAATAAGTTACTAACTGAGACTTACCACTCAAGTCCACAACAAAAAGCACCCCCTGCTTAGTGCCAATAGCCACATTGAGCGGCGCATGGTATGAGCATGCCATGCTCACAGGCTTGAACGTCTTCAGGATGTTGCTATAAGTCTTCACAACGTTAGAGTTGAGGTCCCACTTAACGATGTTGCCAAAGCTTCCTACAGTTACGGCATACACTTCATTGCTGTATGCCACTCCAATTATGTCCTGGGAAATACACAAAGACATTTTTCTATTACTAACTTCTGAGTCAGATAATAAAATAAAGAACTAGTATGTCGGCCATAAAATTAGAAATGGAATCTGAGATCAAAAGTGTAAACAAGCCTGCAACACGCCATGTAACTAGTCAATACCATCATTTGTCTTAAGTGACAATAAATTAATAGATATGAATATGAAAGCTATTGACGAATTTAAATTCTAGCCAATAGCATGTTATTTTGAGTGTTTATATTTTTGATCTTTTCTGCACAAGGCTTTGAGATGAAATTTACAAAATTGTATCCTATCTCAAAAAATTTATATGCTATTGGATAGAACATAATTTAGTTAGTGTGAATAATATTACTTGAAAAACACACGGCTTTACTCATAATTTATTGTCAGAAATAGCCCGACATGTCCGGAACCGCACTCAAACCCTGAAGAAGGACTCCAATCGAGTTCGAAACATGTCGGACTATTTCTAAAATAAAATAATAAATCGTGAGTAAAGCCGTGTGTTTTTCAAGTATTCATAATGTCTCACGAAAGTTTTAATTTGACTATAGGTTGACCGCTTAAATGAGTCTTCGCCCGCGCGGCACAGGGGCGCGGGGCAGGCGACAAAGGGGACCGAGAGAGGTGCGAGCGGCAGGCGCATTTTTGGTTTCATTCATTTCACGCCGCCCGCACATCTCTCAGGCCCCTTTGTCGTCCTGCCCCCGCGCCCCTGTGCCGCGCGGGCGAAGACTCATTTAAGCGGTCAACCTATAGTGAATAATATTGTTTCAAAAAACTCAGAGTTCGACTAATATTATAAATGCGAAAGTTTGGATGGCTATAGGTTTGTTACTCAATCACACCAAAACGCATGAATAGATCTGGATGAAATTTGGCATAGAGATAGATTAAACTTTAGTAATAGCACATAAGCTACTTTTTATCTCAGAAAATTAAAAAGTTCCCAAGGGAATTACTATAACCTAATTTCACGTGGACGAAGTCACAGGCAGAAGCAAGTAACAATACAATAGAATAAATATTGGCTATTATAAAATGATATATGAGACATTCTTCTTTTTTACTGAAAATGTACTGAAAATACTAGTGACTGTATTGATAATTTGCATTTTGTTCAAATATGCAGTAATGAGCATGTTGTGTTAAAGAATGTTCAACAGCCATCAGGGAAACAAACTCTTCTATTGATAAATGCATAATCAATGCACAGCTCAAACTGCTGAAGCTAAAAGTCTACTATGTGACATTTGGCAACATATTATGTTCCTTGGAAGTTGACAGATTGTCAAATCAAATCAAATCAAATCAAATCAATATTTTATTTGTATAACACAGGTACACTATGTTTCATTCTTTTCTTTTTTTCCTGTTTTGTTTCGCCCTAGAGCATACAAAACTAAAAACTAAAATTTAAAATTAAAGAATAATAAAAAACAAGCATTACTAAGTTACAAAAAACATAACGTACCATATCATAAATTTAGTAAATTATACTATAATTATCAAATCATATGTTTATTGTTCATGTCAAGCTTTAAAAAATAAAGAATAAAAATCAAATAAATTAAAAATAATACTAATAATAATAATTAAAAAAAAGACTAATAATAATAAAAATGAATTAGAAAATAACAGTTTTAATAATTTAATTTAGGAACAACAGAAATAATAACAGTAGCAGTAATAATACAATACATTCAATATCCATTAAAAAAACATTTATACAATAATAACATTTATCTACTAAGAAATCGAAAAGTTTTTTCTTAAAAACAGTTAATTTGCTTTGTCGTATGTTTTTTGGCACATGGTTGTATAGTTTTGGCGCCATTGCAAAGAAACTTTTATGAAGCAAAGCAGATTTTCTTGGAACGGCACATAATTGATCCTGAATCCTCATAGCCCTTCAGAGCTCTTTGCCCAAAACTTTGGAACATATGTATATTATTTATTATAAATAGTGCAACTTCATAAATATACAGGCAAGGGACTGTAAGTAATTTTAACGATTTAAAAACGGGCTTGCAGCTGTCAGTAGCTGTTAAATTACAGATTGCACGCACACACCGCTTTTGAGCAGTCAGTACAGTTTCTGTTAGTGGAACCTCCCCAGAAAATGATTCCATACCTCAGGGTGGATGCAACATATCCATGGTAAGCCACAAGTACGGTTTTGTCTAAGGAAGGTTCCTTTTCATAAACCACCTCTTCATTAGGAGGGTGAAATGTAGATCCTTACTGACAATCATTGGCAAAAGCTACTAGAAAATAAGCCAGCTTACCTGGCAGTTACTTAGCTGATAACTATTTGAGAAACAAATTATCCAACCCATGAGGGTAGATAAAGTTACCTACCTCTTTCTCATGAGTGTGGACATCATGGCTCAGGTTGGATTTGATTTTAAATGTTTGGTCGGCTTGCTCAAGGCACCACTGCTTCACAGAGCCGTTTGCACTTCCCGTGAGCATCAATCGCTTCTCAGGCCATTCAGGACATATAGCTACACTTACAATCCTGATAACAAAAACAATTAGTTTTAAAATTTTCATTTAAACAATCCTACCCCACTTAGGCACCTAGTTCTTACTTGTCAGGATGAGCTCTGTTCAATACGTGTGCTCTATATCGGTGGGCTCCTTCAACAACACCATTGTAATCAGCTGGTAGGGGCTCCAGCACGCAAAGACTCTTGCTCGGGCCGCCATACACGAGCCACCCATCGCTGCTGACTGCTAAACCTGATACTTGAAACCAATTCGGTGACGGAAACAGTATTGTTTCGTTCATGATTGTAGTTTTAATGTACTTTTGGATCAATCCTTAACGCTAGGTAGGTACCGGCTTAACCACCGACTCGGAAATAAATTTTCAGAAAACGGATACCGGTCGATTGACTTGACAGCAAACAACTACACTACACATATATATAGTAATCTGTGAACTACACAGATCGTTAATGTTTGTTAGTACCTAATAGTTATTATAAATTAGGGTATACATATACCCGCGTTGAAATCGAACGCTGGAACAGGATTTAAAAAAACAGTAGTGACAGTTAGTTGACAATTGAGAAATACAAATACTTTTACAATATTCATTGAAATTATATCCATCCATTGAACGTTGAGTTGGAAAATTATAATTTCACGTTTCTCTTCATTAATTTGATTGCTTGTAGTAGTAGTAACTGGCGTAAATTGCATCTCCTAACTTCAGGAAATATTACATAGTAACCATGGCCCACTATAAGGGAGCTGCCTCTGAGGCTGGCAGAGCCATGCATCTGATGAAGAAGCGTGAGAAAGCGCAGCAAGAAATAGAACTACGCAAGAAGAAAATAGAAGAGGATCTCAAAATAGAAAACATCGAAAACAAATTTGCAACACATTATGATGCTGTTGAACAACAGCTGAAAAGCTCCACAATAGGTCTGGTCACTCTTGATGAAATGAAGGCGAAACAGGAACATATTGTGCGGGAGAGAGAGAAAAAGTTAGCTCAAAAGAAAGCAGAGAAAGAGAAAGAAAGACAAAAAGAAATAGAGGCAAAACAGGCCCAGAAAAACAAGCAGAAGCGCCAGGTTTCTATTTTTACTTTCTTTGTTAACTCTAACATGACAATTTCAAAATGAATTTATCCTTAAATTTTGTGAAATAATTTGTCATCCTAATTTTAATAGTTTTATTGACAGATCCAAGCACTGTCATTTGCCATGAGTGATGAGGAAGAGGAAGATGAAGACCCCCTTGAAACCAGCACTGAACTAAAAGAGGAAAAGGGATGGAGAGAACAAGAAGAACCGGTACTTTAAAAAAACATATCGCACCTTCGGTGGGACAAGGGCACAATTGTTGAAAAACCCAAAAATTTGTTAAGTATACAGAAATGTTCCAAATATTATTTGGAACATTTCTGTATACTTAAAAAAAATGTTTTTTTTTGACAATTGTGCCCTTGTCCCACCGAAGGTGCGATATACCTTTAGGATCAACCAAGTCAATTCCTGGCATCAAATTGCCTGTCAAATTTCATACTCTGATATCTTAAAATAATCCCATCATCATCATGAAAAGACAATGTCAGTATGTTAGACTTCCTAAACTAGGTATATTAAAAACCTTTTTAGATGTAGATCCTTGAGGATCTTGCAGGACCATTCTCCTAAGCAACAGCACAACAGCCCATAGCTCTGCTCCATTTCCATATACAAGCAGATCATGAAGTAATATTCTTTTGCTTTATCAGTTGACCAGATAACAGGTGATGCATAGTAAAGAAATTACCTACTGTCAAAGAATTTTTCAAAAGCAAATTCAAAAATACAATAACTAAGATATGATATAAAGATTATAGCATACTTACAAAAAAAATCCATTAAAATAATTGATTATATTAATTATGGCATATCAATTATTTTGTCCAAAAAAATAGGTCATTCAAATCAAATATCAAATATATTTATTACGTATGAATATTTGGGTTACATTAAGAGTTACACATATCATAATTTTAAGTTGTTTCACCAAAATTCTACCTGTGCAGGTGTACACGCATTACATAAAATAAAATAGTTATAAAATTATCATCAATAATATTACAAATTAATCAATAAAAATAATAATAATAATAATATGAATAATACGATAATTCCAGAAATGCCAAGCAACTTAACAATAAGCGGCAAGCCACTTTCAAATTAATTCACAAAATGTCAGAGAACGAATACAAAAAACCTACATTATTCCAATACAAACAAAAATAAATAATTACATGAAATTCAAAAGTCTACTATTCATAAGTGATAAAATTTTCAAGATGTCCATTTAGTCTGATCTAAAAATTCCTTAATACTATAAAAACATTTTTCCAAAAGCCATAATCTCATGTATTTCTTAAAATCACCAAAACTATTTTCCTTCAGATTGTCGGGCAGTTTGTTAAAAATACGAATGCACATTACAAACGAATTTCTCCTTGACGCCGCCAACCTGAACGGTGGCTTATATAACTTGTGCACATATTCCGATCTAACTTTTCCTTTAGACATGTCCTGCATATATTGAAAAAGAAACATATATTTAAATACAAACAAACTAACCTCTAGTATGTATAAGCAAGGTGCAGTAAGTATATTATGTTTTCTGAAATATGGACGGCAAGAATCCATTTGCTTTAGACCAAAAATAGCTCTAATGCAACGCTTTTGGATCAAAAACACCCGATCATTTCCGGAGGCGTTTCCCCAAATGACGATACCGTATCTGAGTGCCGATTCAACGTATCCATGATATGCCATCAGAGCCGCCTGTAAAGTCACCGTCTGGCTTACTTTCCTGAGAGCATACACAAATCTGTTGACTTTAGAACAAACGCTGTTTACATGTTCCTTCCAACTACAGTGGCACTCAACATTTATTCCTAAAAACTTTAATTGCGCTACCTCTTCTATTTGCTTCCCTTTGAAATTAATGTTTAAATTTTTTGCATGACCCAAAACTGTACGGAATTGCATATATTTCGTTTTGGTAACATTTACTTTTAAATTGTTCCTTGTGAGCCAGTTTATTGTAAGTTCTAGTGTTTTATTAATTTCCTCATTGTAAGTTTGCAAATCTTTACCATCGATTATAATAGTCGTATCATCAGCAAATAAGATGCACTCGTGCGTTAAATTATCGGGAAAATCATTAATGTACATTAGAAATAACAGCGGCCCCAAAATACTGCCCTGTGGCACACCGTAGTTGTTATTTTGATATGTCGACTGATATTTCTCTAATGCATTACTATTTTGACAAAAACCTGACGTTTGTACACATTGTGTTCTATTTTCTAAATAAGATTTTATCCAATCCAGTACAGGCCCTCTAATGCCATATCTAGATAACTTAGTAAGGAGCCTTTTATGACACACGAAGTCGAATGCTTTGCTCATGTCCATGAACAACACTGTGACTGGTGTCGTTCTATCTACAGATTCTATTACATGCTTTATCAACTTAAACGTTGCAAGAGAGGTACTTTTGCACTTTCTAAATCCATGTTGCTCTTCTTTTATTATTTTACAATCTTCTAGAAATTTGATTAGTCGGGAATACATTGCTTTTTCGAAAATTTTTGAAAGAATGGGTATAAGTGTAACCGGTCTATAATTTTCCATCAAACATTTGTCGCCCTTTTTGAACAATGGCTTTACCACAGACTTTTTCAAACTTTCAGGGAAAATACCCTGCATGAATGACAAATTTATGATATACAACAATGGCTCCGCAATAGCACCAAAACATTTTTTTATTATGTCAGTCCTTAGGTCATCATAACCGACTGCTTTTGAATTGTTTAATGAGTTTACTATTTTCTGAAGTTCAAACATACTTAATGGATTAACAAAATGCTGAAGTCATTGTTGATTATCTCAATGTCATCTGTTTTGCCCGCAAATGCTGTACAGTTTGCACTCACACTATTTATAAAGAAGTCACTGAAAGTTTCAGCAATACACGGGGGATCGTTTACCACATTGCCATTAACAGTCAATTTATTAATACATCTAGTATAACAGTCCGATGTGGTGTAATTCTTAACAACATTCCATACAGCTCTGCATTTATTTTTATGTTTCGATATATATTTTAAATTTTCGCGTTTCTGATGTGAGAGAATACACTTTTTTAATAATTTTGAATAATTTCTATATATTGATTTACAATTTCTTAAGCGTCTACTTATTAAATACAATTGCCGTTTTCTTCTACAACATTTCTGAAGCCCATTTGTGATCAATTTCAATTGCGGTTTTTTTATTTAAACCTAGGCCAAATTAAAATTATGGATAATGAAGCATTATGGAATAGGTATGAAAATTATAGGAAAATAAAGTATGGCACATAATATTATAGTATGTGAATTTAGAAAAAACCTCCTGCTCCTCAATCTTAGGTATTAAGGAATTTACATACATTATTTTTATTTATAGACCCTGAAGAAGGTTCGCAAGAACCCAGATGTGGATACATCATTCCTGCCAGATAGAGAGCGTGAGGAGGCGGACCTCAAGTTGCGTGAGGAATTGCGGCTAGAGTGGGTCATGACACAGGCCAGCCTCAAGGACGAGCCCATCACTGTCACATTCAGCTATTGGGATGGCTCCGGGCACAGAAAGAATGTCACTTTGAAGAAAGGTTAGAGTCTAACATACTACGGCAAGTAAACCTTTCTTAGGCATTGTCTTAATAGAATGAGACTGTGCGATCATGGCTAGTTCGCGCGAATGCGCGATTAAACATACTGATGTTGACAAGGTGTCCTAATTGATCGCGCAATGACATCCGACGAAATTGGCGCGATCTAGCGATGATCGAACAATCACATTCTATTAGGACAATGCCTTAAACATAACTTGCATACACATTCTCATCACAACATACAACAGGCGCACAATACCTCACCCACTCCTACCGCCTACCCTCGCGTCTAAGTTAATCACACTCTTAATCAAACACATTCCCACTCAAAATACACGCAAGTGAGTGCACGCACACAATCAAGTTCAACAAGAAGTATAAAATAAAATAAAAAACATATGTTGCAAATGTTATATCATTATTGTTTACATTTTTACTGTGTCTGTTTTGTTTAAAGTTTTTAAATCAAAATTAAGGGATCACTAACTTTTATGAAATGGTCTGTAATTGGCTTATGTGATTGTAAATTAAAAACGTACTTATATTAAGAATAAAAACTGTGGATTCTCATTCAATAAATAAATACTTAATACTTGTGTGCTGAATGCAAATTCATATTACAGACAATCATTATTGTATTGAAGTTATTTCTTTGGATAATTACAGGAAACTCCATATACCAATTTCTGCAGCGTTGTCTAGACACACTCAGGCCAGAGTTCAGTGAATTAAAGACCGTCTCCGCTGACCAACTGATGTATGTGAAGGAGGACCTCATCCTACCTCACCATTACACGTTCTATGACTTCATTGTTACAAAGGTAATAATACAATCTATTAACTTTTCCGTGCATGGGAAAGCTTGTATATAAAATGGGCCCTGCTCAGTCACCCTTTTGAAAACTGTGAGAAATATAAGGAAAACGGCATGCCGGCCGTGGCGTCAGGTACGCGGAAATCTGATGTCGGCCACAGCCGACTGTGGCGTTCATAAGGTTATAAGAGATAATGAAGAACCTTAATGTTGTACTAATTGTAGATGTCTCTTTTTATAGTACTTCATAATGTAAATAGTATTTTTCAATTTATATTTTAGGCAAGGGGAAAGAGTGGGCCCTTATTCCAGTTTGACGCCTCAGATGACATAAGACTGGTCAATGACGCCACACAGGAAAAACAAGATTCGCATGCTGGAAAAGTGCTTTTGAGGTAAATTTTCTGAGATAACTCGCATATTTTTTTTTCAATGAGGTGCTTCTAACTTAAGAGGGCGCCGACCGTCCAGTGGCGCCCTCATCACTGTTATTGTGTTTTCTATTAAACTAAAGTATTTCATCAAAATCGAACCCATATAAGTTATTGCGCCGTTTAATACACAATTTATATGCTATGTAATATAGCTTTACAAAGTATAAACGGTATGTCATCGTTTTAACAGAAAATAGCGGCCACTATTTTCTATTAAATTGATTAGATGATGGTTATACTTTGCAAAGCTATATTACATAGCATATACGTTGTGTATTAAGTTGCGTAACAACTTATACGGCTTCAATTTTAATAAAATACTTTCCTTTAATAGAAAACAGAATAACAGTGATGAGGGCGCCACTGGACGGTTGGCGCCCTCTTAACCTGTGTTAAGTAGCTTCAGTGCCGGTTTTAGCACTACCTGCATCCTGGGCGAGATTTCTACGGCGCCCCCTAACTGCAATTCAAATCCATACAAAAAACGCCTGCGGCGCCCAACCGCGCCCAACCCTAACACCACCTCTGAGTAGCTTGTTTTCCATTAAATTAACTTCAATTTTGGTATCTGCTAAATTTGTTTTCTAAACTGAAATAAATTCTTTTTCGTTCTTGTTCAGGTCCTGGTATGAAAGAAACAAGCACATATTCCCGGCATCAAGATGGGAGCCCTATGACCCGACCAAAACTTACTCTAAGTATACTATTAAGGGAAAATAAAATAAGTCAACACTTAAAATTGTGGTTACTTTTATAAAGCAATCATTATTTAGCTATAATAAAAATATGTGTAATTAGTTTTAAATAAATATTGTTAACAATAAAATATTGCAGCAATAAAATATGTATTATCACTTTGTCTATAATTTATGTAAGATATTTTTCTATTTCTTGCCATCGTTTATTTTCCAAGTTTTCTGCAAATTTAAGTTTGCGAGCACTCATAACTCTTTCTGCTGCAGCTTCCGATGCATGCCTTTGGAAATGAATGATGGCTGCCAATAGGTTCCAAATAGTGAATTCAGGCCATAGAACATCAGTAAAGTATAGCACTGTTTTAGAAATCTGTAAAAATTCAATGAAATTACGTATGTCAGTTATAACAAATCTGAGTTTAACAGTGACTAAGGCTCGATTTTATTAAGATCCATTAGTAAATTTATCACATCAAATACAATATAACATATCAACACAATTTCTGACATCACTGGCCTTGTATTTAGCCTGACAGACCTTTAAAAAACCAGGTCTGAGCCTAAATATAATTATATTATGAGTATGAGTGTATGAGTGTGTCTTTATTTGGGGGTCGTCCACAAATTACGTAACGCAAAATTCTCAAATTTTTGACCCCCCCCCCCACGTAACAGGACCGTAGACTAAAAGTAGTTACATAACTAAAAGGCACTATACCTGCCACAACATAAAGTCAGAAAGCCTCACTTCCCCTGAAGTTCTAACCAATAATTCAGGTTCGCTCAGGTCTAAAGTTTGTGATATAAGCTCTTCATCTATATCATCTGCTGACAGTTCATTGTTTTTCACTCCATCAATGACTTGTGACGCCGCTCTAGTTATCTCATCACGGGCTGTAAAGAAAACACACTGGTTGTGTAAAATATACCTTTTTTGTCAAACTAAACATCGATAAAAAGGTCATTAAAATTTTATTGGACCTGTATAAGCGTAAGCAATATTAAGCCTCAGCTTGTTGTTATGTCTGGTGGCTAACATGGCCTTGGACACGAGCGCCTGCAGGTCTCCTGGCAGCAATGTCAAACGCCCTGCCACATGTATACGTACACCCCATTCATTTATTTGATCACTGGAAATTAATATAACATTTCATAAAGTAACTTACTGGACTGGAGATTTAAATAACTTTATCCTGGTTAAGAATTATTGTAACTTACATTTCGTCTAGTAGCCTTTGGAACTTGTCCCGCGCCAAATCCATTAAAGCATCCACCTCCTCATCAGATCTTTTGAAATTCTCTATACTGAAGGCATAAACGGTAACCTCAGGGATACCAAGATCGAGACACCACTGCAATTGATAACATCTTGTATATAATATGTGCATTATAGCTTCATAAGGAAGAACAATGTTTACAGTACAAACCTGAAGTGTTTCCGATAGTTTATCAAATCCTTTTATATGACCTGTGCCGCTATGAACGTTGAGTTTCTTAGCAAATCGCCGGTTACCATCCATTATGAAAGCGATATGTTGTGGGATACGACCGGTCTTAACAACTTTAATACAGAAACGTTGGAAAAAAGACACACAGTTTTCTTTAACCCAAGTAGACATGTTTGAAAAAGTGTAATAACGTGGCAAAATTAAATCAGCAGCAGAATTTGCATCGCTTTATATCGTATTACAATTTATTTATTATGATATAACTTAGTTTTATGTTCACGTAAGAATTCCTATTAACGTTTTATTATCTTTTCTTATCAAACTGATGTTGAGATGAACAGAATATGAATGACAAATTGACATATGACAAGCATGACAGTACTATATAGTACAAAGATGGTCGTTTATCGGGTTGCCTTAAACAGCTTTACTAAACGAACCTAATATAAAACTGAACCAACTAAACAAAACCACAGACTAGATACTACGCAGTGATAGTGATTAATTACCTACTCTGTGAGTCATAAACACCAATAATAATCAGGCAGAAGGTATAGGTTTTCCTTGGAATCAAATCCTTATTTTGGTCCATACATTACATATTTATTGCTAAAAGAAAGTGTAGTTAAGAGTTAATTGCATCATGAATAGCATGTTTCAACTAAAATTAACAGCACTGGGCCATCCTAATCCGGAGAGTTTCAACTGTAAAAGTAAGCTATTTGTTTACCGGACCGGGTGTCATGCGGAGTAAGTTTTATTGTGTCGGCTCGGCAATTCCCTTGTATTTTTCGTTTTATTGCAGATAAAAGCGAGTATAGAAGTGTAGTTTTGTGGCTAGAAGATCAAAAGATAAGACATTACAAGATCGAAGAGCGGGAAGGTCTGAGGAATATTGAAAGTGATGAGTGGGATGCTGCCTTTGACTTATATCAGAGGGACCTGTTTAGCCCAATTGCCGAAGGCGCCCCTAATGAACAACTGAACTGGCTCATGTCATATGCTGTTCGATTAGAATACGCCGACAACGGTATGGCTTCCATTAGATCAATTGTTGTAAATAGCATGCACATTTTATCAGTTTCATTGACTATCCAAAAAAAAAATCAACAATGTAATTCTTTGTTTTAGTTGATAAGTACAAGGACATCAAAATAGAGGAACCCAAGCAGGCTACTCCTAATGTAGTGTCTTCAAATCCACTGGACAATCTAGATTGTAAGTAATATGCACAGCATTGTAAAGCTGTTTCCAGTACAGTAATCCAGTACATTATTGTTTACAATGCATGTTTTGTTAAAAAGTCTACAAGTGCAAAGTTGGGTAGCTCTCTATTTAGATTGAAAATGCTTCTACACATGCTATCTTATCTGGAAATAACTTCCCATCAACATTATCTTTTTTCAGTTTCTAGTCCAGTATTCAAAGAAGGTGTTGAAAGAATATCTACACTAGCTGGAATAGGCCCACACCCTGATGCTAAGCTCCGTTTGGCAGCACTTGCTAAAATACTGAAAACCACCCCACATCCTGACACCCCTGCCCCTGATGGGAACATCATACAACAACCATCAGATGTCCTGAAGCTGCTATTTGTGCAGGATCTCAGGGAACTGCAGACTAAGATAAATGAGGCATTGGTTGCAGTACAGAGGGTCACTGCAGATCCCCGCACTGACACCAAGCTCGGTAGAGTGGGAATGAAATAACCTTGTTTGTTATTATAAATTGATGGTTGAAAGCACAAACTGTATGTTCATTTTTATTTTTATTTATTATCATTATTGCCATCTTTCCACTTGCAAGTTGCGTCTGTATTTATCGTAAGATAATTACATAAGGCATCTACATGAGTACAGCTTGCAGATGTAATGGCAGCCTATGAACTTACTTAATATTTAACTACACCAATGGCTTGTTTCATGAAGCTACAAGTTACAATTTTATAGGCAAAAACTGGCAAACTGCAAGACACATATGGGATGTCATCGGTGCTGCTAGTTTCAGCTAGTTAAATCGTAATTTGTAGTGAAACGGGCCACAGAGTAAAATAATAGAAACATCACATTAAACAGAAATTTTACATTTTTGTACTGATGATGGATATAATCTGTCAGATAGAAATTAGTCTGACGTGACAATGGTATAATCTGCCAGATAGACATCAGTCTGATGTAAGTTTAAATTTTGTGTGACTGTAGTCATGCCTGTCTTGGCTGGACACTTTTAGCTGGGGTAATATTTGACGTAGCATTGAAACTATTAGAGACACAGTTTGTGCTTTGACCCATTTTCTGTAAGTTAGTGCGTTTGTCTTGTGTAAAAGTTAAGTCCTACAACTTTTTTTTACAATCTTGGAATAAAAATAAAAATTACCTCATTATGACCTAACTGTTTTCTACAAAAGTAAACTTTATAAGATTCAAGATGTTTTTTTATTGTTTATGAATTCAATGAAAAATTATAACGACTCCACAAGTCCTTATAGTCACTGAGCATTTTGTATTTAACTTATTCTTTTTTTTTGATAAATGCATAATTATCTACATATAAATAAAAACAATCCAATTTCAACAAAGTTTTCCAGTTACAACGACAATAGCCACAACAAATCCTTTGCAACAAATTACATCACATCCTCACTCCATGCAAATATCCTTTACTAAACTAACATTTTAATGGGTTTATGACTAATTTAGAGCTTAAGTTCAACTAGTCAGTGCATGCCGCCTCCTTTCTCCAGCATCTGGGCGAATCTGTTCGTAATAAGCAACGAAACATCGATAAATCGCTCAACACAGTTGGTAATGCAGGTCTCTGTGCGGGAGTCTAACTTTGCGCCGGGTTTGTCGACGCACTTTTCCCAACAAAAGTCGTTGAACTCGTGTATCTGGAAGTACATGATAGTAAAGATTGATTTATTAACTTTCTATCGCGAATTGGAAGCATTTAAAACCACAAAATTTTTCATTACCTGGGCATGGAACTGAGCTTTTTGTTTCTCCACCATGAGAAAGTCCTGAAGTTCAGAGTCTCCAGGCTTAGCATTTGAAAAATCGGGTAAATCACTCATATTGAAGTGATTTATATTGCACTGATGATTATGAAACTGTAGCAAGCAATAGGATTATACGTACGTTTAATATTTTAAGGTTATCTCGATATGTCAAAATGATTTTGTGAATCTCTTGTTTATGGTCTGCGTTTTATTTTATTACATCGTTCGAAGCAAGGAAGTAGCTCATAAGGCAAATAAGGTTTCATTGCGTAAAATGAAAGTAAGATTTTAAAAATTAATAAAATTTTATAACATCTTAACTAATTTTCAGAGCTCATTTTTTTCAATAAAATTAAGAACAATATCTGTGATCATCTTTCGCGAGTTTTCATCAAAAATATACTTGCACGACTCAAGGGCCAGCCTAGCCACCTGCGATTTATTCAGTTCAAAAGTTTCGGCGCATATCTGGTACTCCTGAGACAAGGAGGTTGAGAAAACTCCTTTGTCATCAGTCTGTAAAATAAAATTAGAACTTGGTTGACTCCCCAGTGCCTTGATCTCAATAAATAAAACACTACATACAGACTACACTACATCCGCAGGAAAAAATGCCTCATCTATAACTTACAGATGTAGTGCATAATTAGATTCCATCGTGTTTTATCGGAAAAGTTCGTATTTATCGTGCTCTCTCAATTAGCTTCAGCAGGCCCCCAATTCTCGACGCATGCGAGATAATGTCACAATCGAAATTAAACGTCAGTGCATACACTCATTTGACACAGCTGTATGAATCTGACGTTTAATCTCGCAATTGACATTATCTGGAATGCATCGAGAATTGGGCACCAGTACCCATCATACCATGCTGTCATTTTTCATTTTGACATTTGACAGTAAATAATAAAGTTTCATATTAATGAATATAAACATGTCACTTACTTAATACAATAATTAATTGACACTTCGGGTCCCGTCGTCTTCCGACTGAGATCCGAGTTTTACCGATGGAAACATATTATTCACTATATCTGTAATACCCTTATGACTTGGGGAATATTGGGGATTAGCTTTGCGATGATGAAGACACTTGTCACTTGTCAATAATAACTAAATGTTTGGTAAAAAAGATCCATAAACAACAGCCAAAAGGAAAATAAAAACTGCTGAAATATCATATTACCTAAGTATTGCAGACTAATCAACAAATACTCACGTCCTAAATTCATACTACTTTCATAATGTTTGACTAAATTATTTTTAGTATTTTCATAACTACTGTTAGAGACTGTAGGTATATTTAAATGAAATCAATGCCCTAGCTACTTGAAAAGGAATATAACGTCCCCTTAGTGCAAAAACCGCTTAACTGCATGAAGTATTTCATGCACTTAAGCGGTTTTTGCACTAAGGGGACGATAATACGTTGAAATATTTTAAAGAAATTCCATACATACACAGATAACGACAGGCACATTAGCTTCATAGCACTCCCTAAATTGATGTGCTCTATAGTGCGGGATCAACTTTGTTCTTACATTGCTAGTTAAGCATATCTCTGTAAATAAATTATTATAAATTATATTGATTTTATTAAAATATTTCTGAGAGTACATATTTATATATATGTTACACCAAACGATTAAAACATATTGAATTTAAAGATGTTTCAAAAGTAAAACTGTCTACACACTGTACTCACCTATAGGTACTTTTAGTTTGCATAATGTGTCCCAAGTGTCAATAGTGCCTCCAAGCCTGGGGTGAACGAAGGTGCCATGTCCGATCCTCTCTGGTTTGAAGTCAAGCATTGCAAGCACTTCATTTGGGTTACAAATTTCACCACAGTGCAGTGTTACCTGAAACAATTACGAAGGATCTATGAAAAACTAATATATAAAAAAAAATTAATCACCCTCTAGCCTCACTAGCCACCACCAGTTACTAGTGTAACTGAGAATGTATAGTTCAGGGGTTCTCAACCTTTTTCTCTTGGGATAAATATTTGCAACTGCTACATCCGGCGAGCCACAAAAAGCTATATTACAATAAAACTCAACATTACTGTAGCTAGACTTTGAGCCATGAAGAGAAGGTTAGCGGGCCACATGCAGTCCGTGGGCCACAGGTTGAGTATCCCTGATATTGATTGTTACACAGTTGTTTTATATGAAAATTATTGTTGTTGCCAGCTGACATAGAGGATAAGTGTCAACTGGTAATAACCTCAATAAGTACAACTTTGTATTTATTCATGTTTTAGCAAGCATATAATAGTCTATAGTTAAAAAGTGTATCACCTTCAATCCAGCCTTCCTTGCCCTACTTAACGCTGGGATAAAGTCCTCAAAATTGCCAGCAGCAGGATCCCCACTGAGTTCTATCCCAACTACAACATCAGGGTAATTCTCATAGAACTCTATGGCTAGGTTGGATGTTTCCACAGCTGCTTTTGGGGTAAATCTGCGATCTATGGATATTATCAGCTTGGATATAATCTTTAAATTAAGTGATGCTCTCCTGAAATTTCAGATATTATTATACTGTAATTAGGCTTATCAATCCTGAATAGCACTGAAATAAAAAACTGTTTATCTTCTTACAACTGAAGACAGGCAATACTATACATACAAATGGTAATTACCAGGGGATTAAAACAACCATGAAACTACTTGATACTTGGTTGCTTTTCAAACCTATTTTGGATCAGAAGCAACTTTATAAAATAGTTGAAGTTCTGAGATTGAATGGTCTTTGATTTACCTCATAGCTTGTACAATAGCATCAATGTACTGTTTTTTATCCATGTATGGCGTGTCACGGGGTGTGCTACGCAATTCTATGTAACAGCAACCATCTTCTTGAAATTCTATTAGAGTGAGCGCTGTTGCCAGCGCTAGAGCTTTCGGAGTGCTCGTTAGGGAATGCGCTATGCCAAATACTTGAAAACAACTGTAAAAATAAATGGACAGCAAAATTAAAGTTGCTTATTACCCTAATTGTTCACTTGCCATAATGTTCAATATTTCCCATAATGTGATTTTCACCATAATCATACCTTTTTAAGAAATTTTGTAACATAACTTAGTCTAATGTTATCTACACAATGGGTATTTGAAAGATTCTGAAAGTTTAGTTTGAGAGCAAATTCATGGAACATTTTATGGAAAATGTGGGGATCCCTGATATTGAAACTTGTTGCAGTTGGAATAAATAAAAGAGGATATCGTCTTACAGAGAGTGAAATTAAAGACTGACATAAAAGTTGCAGTAAACATACTCTGATAATGTCCTTGAATCTCCTGCAGCTATTTGAAACTCATCAAAAAATGCATTTGTTTGGTCAGCTATTCCAGAGTCCGCGTGTAATCTCTTCAATTCAAGCATAGTAGAATGACTTAAAGAGCCACCCAAGTGAGCGTGCAGCTCCTATAATGATAATAAAATTGAAACTGAACGGATACATATTGGGCAATCGCCCGAAATGTATGTATTTTGCTACTTACAACTTTCGGTAATTCACGGCAAAATGCTTTGAAGTCCATTACTGATTCGCTATTAAGAATAAGGCAAAAATTATCAGTGAAGTAAAATAGTATATTTAGTTATACTTGTTTTAAAAATTACCAAAACAAAACAAACGTGAACAAAACAATGCCAATGGATGGTCCCGCCGAAACTTGTCACTGTCATTGTCAAAGAAAAGTTGCTACTTGTAAAGGCAACTTCCTAAAAAAATTCATATTATTTACCTTAATAAAAATAAACTTTTTAAAAGCTAGTGAATTTGTATCAATTATATACCTATAATTCGGTATCTTAAGTTGAAATTGCTCTTCAATTTGTTTAGTTTTCGCCGAATTCGGAAATGCCACTTAAGCATTTGATTAGAAATTAAATAGTTAAATGACTCTCAACTAGTCGTCATCCTAACAAAAACGTCACTCAAATGTAACTTTAATTAAAGATCAATTTGAGTGGCCATTCTGACTTAGGCCATTTGACTGTTAATTTATTCACCGAACTTATTGGTAAATTCCTCAACTGGCAATACTCCAAAATTTGAGCTGTTTCATCACCATTTTTAATAGCTGCGATTTTAGAGATATTTGTTTGGGACTATGTTCCGAAACACGCTTACAATCTGCTCACGATGCTCACAACGTCACAACCCATCGCCCATCACAATCGTTTTAAATTTGATTTTAGTGCAATTGGTGCTTTGTATACTTCAGAGAAACGGAACCCCAATTAGCAATTTTCAAAATTGACAGCGCTTACCTTAGATTAAATAACCCTTCTTTACGTAGTATTTTTCTGAAACACCCATAATAATTAACACAAAACGATGACGTCACATGGTTTACACGGTCAGTTCGGAACGGAAGATAATGTAAGTGCAGCGAGAACTCGGTGCTGCGTTACTTTAGCGTGTCACGGAACGTAGGGGATGACATTTGCTTGAAGTTTGTTATCATTTGTATATCATTTATCACTTCTTTCTGCACACTAATTTTTATCGTACAAATAAAGCATTCGCCTCTGTCGCACCCGCATATTAGTTAAAAAGTGACAGATGCTTTATGTGGGCGATATACTAGCCAGTGTGCTAGTGTACAGTAAAAAGAAAGAACAAACAAAACAAAATAAAGCTTATCAGTACTACAATTCTAAATATCTTATCATGCACTGTATTGAGTGACTTATTTATAAATTGAAGTGAAGAATTTAACTCACTATTGAGTAGCCACAGCTACACACTATGATAAAACTTCTGTTCTTTATTTGCTTTTCATATTTCAAATACATCCAATGTGAACTTAATATTCCTATAGTTGTAACGACTTGGAATTTCAAAAATTCTACTGAAAAAGGTATTGAATTTGCCTAATTACCTAGTTTTAAACATTTGCAAATAGTTGTGGATACTAATGTTTTATAACTAGATAGTTTTGACTTTATTTATCATAAATAATGCAGCATGGGAGGTACTTCACGCTGGTGGGTCTGCTCTGGACGCCGTGGAACAAGGGGCGTCAGTGTGCGAGGAACAGCAATGCGATGGGACAGTGGGCTATGGAGGTAGTCCTGATGAAGACGGAGAGACTACCCTGGATGCACTCATCATGGATGGGTAATGCCACCAACTCTGTTAATTATATTATTTTATTATACATAATAGAAACACACTCAATGCCTGTCTACACAAGTCTCGCTGTCCCTCACTAATACCACACTAAATGAATTTAGAAAATATACTAATTAATTGAATAATTGCTGCTGAAAATATAAAGAATGCTTAAGATTTTCTTGAATTTGGTTATATACCTACTCATTCACAGGCAGGCTGGGTAGATGGATCATCACTAACCTCATAAGTCCTGGCATTTTTATTGCGCAGTAGTGATTCTGTCAGTGGCGTAACAATAGGGTGGCAGGGCTGGCAAAATGCCACGGGCCCCCGACCCAAGAGGGCCCCGGTCCAGAGGCTGCGAGCTCAAAAATATAGTACAACGTGACGATTTTTACTGATAGGGCCCCATCAAAAGAATTAGCCACGGGTCCCAGATGTTATAGTTACGCCACTGGATTCTTTCCCAGTGTACTAAAATAAGAACAGATTATGGAAGTAGTTTTTAACCTTGAGTCAATTATAACAAAGTTGAAATTAGAACCAAATCAAGCAAAACACCAGGTCTTAATGTAAAGTAATTTGTACTAAATTAAGTATAAGGGGACTTTCATGATTAAATTTTACAATATTGGGGCTGGGTTTTAAAAAGTGAGAAAGTAAACTAAATATGTTAAACCAAATCTCAGAGAAACCATTTTTTAAACTTCCTGACCAAAATTTTGATTTAGTTACAGATAAGTACTTTTAGTTCCAAACTGAAGAGTACATCCATTCAAACTTTATATTTTCAACTATTAAGGCACTACTTTTTAGAAATGCAGCAGCTATTTTAGAAATTTTGAAACTATCCATCAAAAATCTTTTGTATTCCAATTTTCAGGAAGACTATGAATGTTGGTGCAGTGGGTGCACTGCGCCGAGTCAAAAATGCAATATCAGTAGCAAGACATGTCTTGGAGCACTCCTCTCACTCATTCCTGGTGGGAGAGCTGGCAACACAATTTGCTAAACAGATGGGGTTCCATGAAGAGTCGCTCACTTCTCCCACATCCAAGAGATTGTGGATGAAATGGCATAATGAGGACAGCTGCCAACCTAATTTCTGGCTGGTTGGTAACTTCTGGATACATAATAAATCGTAATGCAAATGCGGTGTACATATTACAAGCACTCATTTAAATCTAAAAACTATCATTGCGCTGAATACTTAGATTTCTTATTTATGTGGGACTCATGCTTAAGAGGCGTGTCTGCAATGTTACTTCAAGCATAAAGGTCGTAACTGCGACCAGGGTTGGACTTAACAATCTAGGCGCCCCGGATGCGTCATGCATTTGGCGCTCTTTTATCGATAGTAATAGATATTAAAAGCTAGGCTAGGTTCTTGTCAATGGATTTCTTGCCATGCTATTTTGAGAAGATACTTACATTATCTAGATATAAAATAGACATAGTTGCTCATCGCACAAAATGTACACCTAGCAGGACCAACCTGTCACTGCATGGATGTCGGTTGCACTTCCACTGCGCTATAGTCATTCAAAATCCAAAGCCATTATGCATGTGGTTGTGTTATATACCTATGTCAATACACAGCAAAATAAAATAATATTACCATCTTTTCAGGATGTTACCCCAGACCCAATGAAATATTGTGGTCCTTACTCAAAAATAGACAAAAAGAAACATCAGCATTCTTCCAGTCATTTCAAAGTAGACAGGAACAATCATGACACAATTGGAATGGTGGCCATCGATGAACGAGGAGATGTTGCAGCTGGGACTTCTACCAATGGAGCTAAATTCAAAATGCCAGGGTATTCTTTTTATTGTTAGTCTGGAATGCTTTAGGGTCGTCCACAAATTACGCAACGCAAAATTCTCAAATGTTTCTCAAGTGCCTTATGACCGAATTCAAAAACGCCACTTTTGCATTTTAATAGATATTAAATAGTTTTTTTTTTTTTTTAAAGTGGCTTTCACATCTCCTTTTTGTAGACGAGATGTATTTCACCAATATCAAAGTTGACTTTAGACACGACGCGAGAATGTTCAGTAACTAAATTATAATACTTTTAATTTGAGGGAGGTTCGGATGGAGTACCTACAACAAACAACAATAATATTATGAATTTGGATGTACTTCATTAGGCTGACAGCAACGGAGGGTTGCGAAAAACATAAAAGAGACTGAAAGTTGATAGGGCGTGGAATACCCTTTGGGAGAATGTCGTATAGAGATGTACAATAGGTCGGACAGCTAAAAAATATGTGTTCTGGAGTACCATCATCTAGACCACACTCACACAACGAGTGATTCCGTACCCTTATCTTGGCTAAGAAGACTGGGGTGCTTACATGTCCAAGGCGTAAATGACAGACGGTAGACGTGGTCCGTTTGCTGAAAGTTCTAAATTTTAAAAACTAGGGTTTACAGGGGATAGTGGGCTGCATATTACCATAATATCGCACTTTAACCAGCTTAGAGGAATCCCATAGCTCTTGCCAAGAGCTTCGCTCGTCATATCGCGCCGAGATTAAGAGGTCCGTTGTAAATAGTTAAATGTCCTTCAACTAGTTGTCAACCTATACAGAAACGTCATTGAAACGTTAGTTTAATTAAAGCTCAATTTGAGTAGCCTCTCTGAATTCAGCCATTATACTGTTTAATATTGAGGTGTGATTGATCCAGCCGGGTGGGCGACTCCCCGATCGCCGGCGCGGGCGGCTACGCCGACAACGCCGTGGGCGGCGCGGCGGCCACCGGCGACGGTGACGTCATGTTACGATTTCTACCAAGGTCAGCTACTACACCAGTAACCGCTAAAAGGCTTATTACACCTTCCTAAATTAGTTCTCCTCTGCTGCACTGGGAGTGAAGAAATAGCATAGAATGCGTGCAGATGCTTATCATCCTGACATGTCGTAAAAGTCGACTAAGGGACGGGTCCTCTCCAACATGGTGGACTAACTGTATGGGCGATGGGCTGATCACCTGTCACCATACGGTTCATCATACCATCTTAGGACTAATTAATCGAACGTGGCCACAAGTAGTCTTGTGGCTCTGCCCACCTGTATGTATGTAAATTAGTCACTTACGAAAGGTACGCCGCAATACATTACATACGCATGGAAATATCTCCATCTCATTCCAACGTATTGCGGCGTCCCTCGCGATAAGTGACTAATTTAGGAAGGTGTAATAAGCCTTTAAATTGCAGCAATGGTGACGTCAAGTACCGTTTGTTTAAGGCCGGCCACATACATTCGTTTTCCAGATTCGAATTCCGAATTCGTTTTTTGAATCGGGCTCTCCAAACGCAGCACATCCATATAACAATCTGGGCTTGTTAGACACGTTTGATTATTTTCCTTATGGAACTTTTCCGTCCATTCTGAATGGTATGCGGTAGCCCTTGCATTCGGTTCAAGGCATTCCGTTGAGATAAATCGAATGTGTATGGTGTTTGTTGTTTGATGTCGTGTGAATACAGTTTCTATTACGGTTTTCGAATTCGATTTCCGTATTCGAACACCCTAAACGCAGGAACGGTTACCGTACGGAAAAATTACGAACGTTGTGTGCTAAGTAGAACTACTCATAAATGAAATGCCTGCGTTTGGGGTGTCCGAATACGGAAACCGAATATATGTGGCTGGCCTTACTGCTGCGCAAATATGAATCTATGCGAAAAAAACTATGCGGTTTTTCCCACATAGTAGTTTTATACCGCATAGTTTTTTTTTGTATTAAATCTTTTTCCCTTAATTATGTCAGTTATGGCCATGGCAACCTTGCTAGAGCCGCTGGTAAGAACTGGCAACCCCGATGAGAGATTCATATTTGAAAACATTTATTCACTAACACAGAAGACACACAGAGTAATATAAATTAAAAACAATACAAAACAAAATGGTGGTGTGTATGTCCTCGCGGCAGTGAATGGGACACTGGCTCAGCATAATGCTGAGGTGTAAGATACATGCAGCGCTGATTTTCAGCCAGCACCGTCTGTGACTCACGGAGCGCTATAGAAACAAATTACATGCTAATAATTATTTATTTACTAGTACTTAGATGGATTGGTCATACATATAACTATACTTAATATCGTGTGTAGTGGGGTCAGAATAATCACTTGTTATAGCAGCATTAAGCGTTAATACATTTTAAAAAACCGGACAAGTGCCAGTTAAACTCGCGTGAAGAGGGTTCCGTTCCGTACATGATTATCTGAAATTCACTAGGTTACTTTAAATACCATAGACTTCTTATAGGTTTTCCTGTCATCTATAGGTAAAGAACTATTTTCTGTATTTTTTTTCAAAATTTTAGCCCCAGTAGTTTACAAAATAAGGGGGGGGGGAATGGTCAATTTTCGCCTATTTTCCTAAATAACTATCTAGGGCCGTAAGAAGATAACTAACGAGAGTCTGTAAGAAGCCCGATGCCGAAGGCGAGGGCGTTGAATGACTCGAGTTTGTTATCCCCTGACTGCCCGTGATACACACAATGTTTTCCATCACATTTGTGAGGAAATAAAATAAAAATTGTACACCGTGAATTACCATCAGGTGGATAGAATAAACTGTATGTCGCGTCGGTTGCGCGCTACTTCTATAAGAAAGCGATCCCCACCGGACCCAGCGCGGGCCCCGCCCGCCACCTAGCGCACACGCCCCACCGTCAGCGGGAGTTATAAATCATACAAAATCCATAACTCCCGTGTGAGTTTATCGGCTAAAGTTGCTCTATACGCCTGCGTATTATTAACACCCTTTCCGAGCAAGTGTGATGAAACATAAATATTGGCATTTCAATTAACAATTTAACTTTTTTTCAGTTTTCTAGCTGTAGAAGAAATGCGTCGTGGAGCCACGCCGACTGACGCCGCGCAGACAGCCGTGGCAAGGATCGTGGCGCATTACCCTGGCTTCATGGGAGCAGTCATCGCTCTGGCTAGAGACGGCCGCTACGGCGCCGCCTGCCATGGCATCCATCAGTTCCCCTTCGTTGTACACGATAAAACTCAAAATGAATCCAGAACTGAACATGTATTGTGCTCCTGAGCTTTTATTGTTTTTTTTTTTATTGGTACCAATACCTATTTATAAAGTCATTATATTGTTACTGTGACGATTTGTTGAGTTTCATGTTGTTCCCAGTCCTACAATGAAATAGAATAAAAAACAACTATTAAAGGCCACGAAACGCGCGCGTATGCGCGTAGCGCATATACCTCGTCTACAGGAAATAGCGCGCTAGCGGTGGGGCGCTGCGCAGTAGTCGATTTACCGGCCAAATTGGTGGCATGACGTGAGGCGCGACGGAGGGGTTACGCGCGGTTATGTCTGTACCGGCTCGCTATTGGTTCGGCTCGGCTCCGCAGTTGTCATTTATTTCCCGCACGGAGAATACGTTTCGTTCGCTCGCAAAGTACAGTCACGCACGTTTATTTGCACGATGGTTTCGCATAAAAAGGAAAGAAAAAGTGTTTATAATGTTTATTGTTTTATGAAGAGAGAAGCTGATAGTGGTGTAGTAAATAATTTAAAACAATGTATAAAACGAACTGCAGAGGCAACGAAAACGTCCGAGGCCACAGGTCATGTCTCAAAAAAAGAGCGCTGACGGCCATATATTACGTATGGCCACCAGCGCTCTTTTTAACAGACTTAAAAAAGGAGGAGTTTTTCAATTCAACTGTATTATTTAATATGTATATATTTTAAAATGTTTATTACTTCATAACTCCGACATTTGTGAACCGAATTGGTTTTTTTTTTAATTGTAAGACTCCTGCCTTCGGATTGGTCCCGTTAAGGTAAAAGTTGGAGTCTAATGATGGGATCTATGATATGTCCAAACATACCGTTTTTGCCATCCTCTAAGATAACTGATGTATTTGCATTATATACATATTGGCCCGTGCGTCTATTGCAGACGATTTATGGTGCAACGCTGGGGAGGCACTGCTTGCGGTGGCTGAATAGTCCGATGCGATTATTTGCATTAAAGCAGCATTATTTAAGTCAAGTTGGCTGAACCTGACTTTCCAGTGTTTTCTCTATACTACATATTTTTATAGTTTTTTTTTTGTTGTCATATCATAAAACTACAACTAAGTTGTTATTCAACAACCTATTGTATTTTTAATAGTCTTAATAATTATAGTAAAAAATATAGAGGAAGAGTACAGAAAAAATGATCGTGTGGTGGACTTGATGACAGAAACATTTGCCATTCGCGTTAATGACGATGATTCTGATACTGACACTCCAATGATGACGACAATGACAATGAAGTTGTCTCTGCTAGCACCAACACCACGTCGTCGTCTGCATTTCATGTGACCCCCGACGATTTGATGGAAGGCGTGTCACCACTAGCTTAAGTTATTTTTTATTTTATTAATCGTGATTTCGAAGTAAACCTAACTATTTTATGTATACATATAACACTTCTAATATTAAACAATAGACCAGCACTTTCGAGCGCGACTGTACACATGCGCAGACACATCCCCTCCACTGCCACCCAGCGCTCTTTTTCCTGTAGACGAAGTTATAGTAGCGTGTTTCTGCTTTATAGCGAAAATGCACTACGAACAGAGCGCCCGCCTAGCGGGTTCCTGACACGCAGTGTTAAGACGCTTGACTTGCGCGCCCCGTTCAGTGTCGTCATCCACCATCTGCGTTTTCTCCAGACCTTATACCTATATATTTATTACTCTTTAATATACATAACTAATAACAATAACAATAACAACAAGCCAAGCTAGCTCTTGAAAAACTGTTTACACAAGGCAAATATCAAGCCAGCGCTGGCTGCCAGTCTTATTGGCAGTCAGTGTTGGGTTCGTGTAAACTATGCTTAATGCTACGCTGTTCTCACAAACATCGCCCCCTTAATGAAAAAACAAGACGGCTGTATTTTATCAGTACGTCGATTTTTTTCTATAATCTAAGCATGAATACGATACCAATGAATACAATCCGATCGGATCTGTGTGGCACCAATTTTTCAAATTTACCGTCGCACGACACGTTAAATAAAGTAAAGTAGGAGATCTTGTTGTATGGGATTGAAACATAACGATAGAAAAATTACCACCATCAAACAACCTTCAAACCGCCTCTAAACCGCCTGCGACGAACAAGAGCCATAGACAAAGTGAAAATAACTATCTCGATGCGTTGACGCGACAAATTCTTCGTTGCGTTGATCAGTCGGCCATTTTCAATTTGACCGTCTCTTTGCGCTCACGTATCAACGTAAGTATTCGATTTATTCCATCAATTATTCAGTCGCGACATAATTATAATTAACACATCTTTGTAATTTATTGTGATTAGTGTGAATTATTTACGTTTTTTATTATATAGTTTCCATTTTTGTTAAGTTTTCTGCTTAAGCTAACCTTGTTACCACGTGGTAATTTTTATGATGAGACCTAAAATTCATTTCATTCGTGGTATCCTCCATAGTGTTTACACGATGATGGCCTTAACGCGTCTGATTTCCATATTCACTCTTAATTTACTGTGATGATTATATGCATGTTGTTTGACACAAAGCGTTATGATTCCACAGAATGGCGGACGCTGCTCCAGCCGGTGGTCGTGGCGGTTTCCGCGGCGGATTTGGTTCCCGAGGTGGCGACAGGGGTCGCGGTGGCCCGCGTGGTCGTGGACGCGGTCGCGGCCGTGGTCGCGGACGCGGAAAGGAAGACCAGAAAGAGTGGGTGCCGGTCACCAAACTCGGTCGTTTAGTCCGTGAAGGCAAAATCGACAAGCTAGAGAGTATCTACCTTTTCTCTCTGCCAATCAAAGAGTTCGAGATCATCGATTTCTTCCTGGGATCATCGCTAAACGATGAGGTCCTTAAGATCATGCCTGTGCAGAAGCAAACCCGTGCCGGTCAGCGCACGCGTTTCAAGGCTTTCGTGGCCATCGGAGACAACAATGGACACATTGGTCTGGGCGTGAAGTGCAGCAAGGAAGTCGCTACTGCCATCCGTGGTGCCATCATCCTGGCTAAGCTTTCTGTCCTGCCTGTCCGCAGAGGTTACTGGGGTAACAAGATTGGAAAACCCCACACAGTCCCTTGCAAGGTAAATATAAACTTTTACTATATACCATGCTCTCAGTTTATCTTAACTTTTTAATAACTCAATAAATTAAATGTTGACTCTTTCGGAGAAAAGTAATGCAAATTCCTGAAATATTCTAAATGATGAGAAATATTTTTTTTCATTCGTGGTATCCACTTGAGGTTTAACCTGTGAAGTTTTAATGCGTCTGATTCATTTACAACACACTAGTTTTTAAGTCAAACCAATACTTGTTTCTAAACAACTTCCCTTTTTTCACAGGTCACTGGCAAGTGTGGTTCAGTCACTGTTCGTCTGATCCCTGCTCCCCGTGGTACCGGCATTGTGTCTGCCCCAGTCCCCAAGAAGCTGCTGCAGATGGCTGGAGTCCAAGACTGCTACACATCTGCTCGTGGCTCCACTGGAACTCTTGGCAACTTTGCTAAGGCTACCTATGCTGCCATTGCCAAGACCTACGCATATCTGACCCCTGACTTGTGGAGGGACATTCCTCTGACCAAGTCTCCATACTCAGAGTTCAAAGCTTAACTTTTCAAAGATGGAATAAAATAAAAATTTCTTTCGATACTTCCTTGTTTTTCTAATTCGAAATAAGATTACCCATAGCACCATAGCCATACAGCATGTGTCGCTCATTTGTTTAAAACTAGAGCATGCTCTCAAAAATAACTAATGGACACTCACAGCTGACAGTTAGCATCCTCCACACGCTACGCGAGTCCGGGCAAGACGCCAACGGTCAAAAGACGCTAGTGTGGGGGAATGCATTTATGTATAGAATGACAGCTGGTCGACAAGATGAGTTTTATAAAGAATTAGATCAAGTTTTATAAAGGTCTGACCAAATTTTAGTAAATCGGCACTATTTTTGACATTCGTAACTGCCATTTGGTCGAACAGGGCTTAAAACCCAGCCTCTGTCAATACAATTTCAGTACATATCAAATTTCAAAAATAAATAAACAGCAAACCTCTAAATAAAATAAGTGTTTTTTTTTTTTGCTGTTTTGCTGTGCTGTGCTTGTGCGCTTTCTCATATTGTCATGGCATTCAAAATGGTAATGAATGGCCTGGTATTGAAAAGCTTACTTTATAGGTCTAGTGCTTATGGTAATAGGTTAACACATTGTCAAAGATGTCTCATCTCCAGTCTAACTTGTAAAAGACTGAACGTTGATTTATCTCCTTAACACATTCAGTTCCGAAAACCCGATATCGGGTTTTCTACTTTGTCGCCATGTTCAACTACTTGCTGGTCAGGTTCTTGCTATAGCAATTTTGTATGGAGGCAATTCTGCAGTGCCTGGGATGGGACTTTATTTTTGGTGGCACTGAAAGTGTTAACATGAATGTCTGCATTTCTGAAATTCTCTGCAATAATTACAACCAGTTGACATTGATTCCAGAAAATATATAAAACTAAAGGAGATCTCAGTAGCTCAAAGAAACAACTATTAACTTTTACAGTACTCTTTTACTTCATTACCAAATAGATTTACTGTGTGATCACAAACTTTTTCTAGATCTTTAAGACCTCTCTTCAGTATCTCTAGAGCAGGAGTTTCGTGGGCTTGAATCCTGAAGTGCATCTTGGCTTCTGCAGGGTGCGGTACTGTATAGCCACAGAATTGGACATCCTCACTGAAATAAATTCAGTGATGTTTTATTACAAGCTTTATTAGCCAATAGGACCCATGATGGTGTCAGCGACATTCATCTACTTCGCATTTCGTCATAACTATAATTTGCCAACTTTGGAATTGGTCTACTTCTCAGTTTGCCGCTATCGGAATTCGTTCGTTTAGTAAATGGGTGAATTATTGTTTCGACAATATCGTAGCCCGTCAACTTCTTAATTGCCCAACTTCTTACATAGTCGAATTAGTCATTTGTAAATTTTGCAATATATCATTTTCAATAAACCTATTTGAATGTGTTTTATTGTTGTGAAAAGTTGGGCAATTAAGAAGTCGAAACAATAAATCGCCCATTTACTAAACGAACGAATTCCGATAGAGGCAAACTGAGAAGTAGACCAATTCCGAAGTTGGCAAATTATAGTTATGACGAAATAAGAAGTAGATGAATGTCGCTGACACCCCCATGATTTATCCGGGTGAAAAACACTGTTCTACTAAATGAGGGAACATGATGGTAAGATTGATTTTAAACATGAGGTGCTTTCAATTCTAGAAAATAGTAACATATCTAATAACTCGATAAGATTTTTGTTTGTGAGCCTAGTTAGCTAAAAATGAATTTCTGCCATTCATCAACATAAGCAACAATGTGTTTTTGTTCTTATTCTTATTAATCCTTGGTATGACTAAGGACGGATCTGTCCTTTTTTTATTGCACTTATTAAACATTTATTAGTACTCTTAACACTTTCAGTGCCAGCCCAAAAATCAAGTCCCATCCCAGGCGCAGCAGAATAGGCTAGCGTCCTAAAAAATTCTAATTAGTGCATCATTTACATTATAAAAAAATATTGAACACATTTTTTCTTTTGTCAAGTAAACAAGAAATGCCACCACGCCAAACGACTCGATTGTCGGGTTCTTGCTATAGCAATTTTGTATGGAGGAAATTTTTCGGCACCTGCGATGGGACTTGATTTTTGGGTTGGCATTGAAAGTGTTAATAAAAACCCAAACAGAAAAGGAACAATCTAATTATTATCTACACTAATTAGTGGCCCCATTGCTGATTGGCCAAAACAAATTTAATGATAGTAAGAAGTGTGTGGTACTTGCTCAATACAAGCATGCAAACATAAACAAAATAGATTGCGGAGGCCCATTACTTACTATCTACTAATTATACACTTCAGGGCATTCCCCAGAGTGTGGCTTTCATCTTGGAAGACATACGTGCGACAAGTGAGGCCAGTCTCATCATCACCAGGCAGCTGTAATAAAAATTATATAAAATAAAAAATATATAAAAAAATCACAAACATGCCAAATTTCAATTCTGCAATATTTACAGTTACCACGCAATTGAGATTGAAAATTATAAAACTCAAGCAAAATTTGGTTTTTAGTAAATACACACTTCAACTTAGGGCGTGTCGAATATACGTTTTAATATCGTTTTAGTATCAGCAGTCGGTTTTTCTTTAGGTCCTGTTGTAAAAGTCACGTTTAGAGGCAGAACTTGTGGGATTGGTAGGCTCTGTTGCAACTGGTAATATATTGTATTTATTTGGAAAGAGAAGACTTTGCGAATAAGAAATAATTAAAATCATCAATGAACATTAAGCCGGCTGACCAGTGTAATACCATATAATAACTCTAGAATAATTCCTAAAAGTTGAACTAACCTCAGAGATTTTCATTATGTATATCCTTTAAAATTGGCTTTATCCTTTATAATACTCACTCAACTCTTCCACTTCACACGTTGTTTTTATTTCACTTGGATTGACAATGACAATTCAGTGACGGCGGGCAGGATGAGATAAATGTCAAATTGACATAACACGCATGTATTTTTGTAAGTTAGTCTAAAATAGGCTTTACATTTCAGAAATAAAAAACAATAATATTCTAAGAAAAAGTATTAAAGACAATAGCTTTGCCTTTCAAGTTCTTATACTTTTATTTTTTCAGTAATAATATCTATTACAAACTTTATTAAAAATATAAGAATCTCATAAGGACCAATTTAGCTCGGCTATTACGTCAAACGTCAACTCACGAGGTAACTGATTGTTAGTTTGGACGTATAAACGGCCCTAATTTTAGAAAATACAATCATCTACATCTGCATACACAAATTTATGTGCTCATGCTATAAAATTAGGGGTGAAATTTTGTAACTATTGGGTCTCGTCTCACTTATTACGAACCCTCTAAAATTACAAGACCGAAAACGTGAAATTTGCCAGTTAGGGTCCATTTAAGGGTATACATCCGCTAAGAACAACAACAGTGCGGATTAATGTGCACCTCAACTTTTACACGACCAGTTCACTTTATTAAAAAGGGTTATTCGGCACAAAAACTTACGGGTATCAGCCCATGATAATACATGATAAGTAGAATAATAAATGTCTTTTAACTTACGAAGTTTTTATCAGTACCCACCTACACTCTTTGGCTAGTTTTACCCATACTTTCTCTTTGTCCCATACTATAGACACTATTTAGGGGCCGTCACTTAAAGTGACAAGTGCCAATGAGGCCATAAAATCATGAGAATCGTGCTATCTCTTTCGCACTTGGATGGTCTTACGGAGCGTAACTCACATCTGCAGGGTCGCGTAGTGCAGGGAAGAAAGGAATGTTTTATTGTCCCAGTCGTCACTTTAGTTGACGGCCACCTTTGAGTAATTAGATATGCATACTAGGGTGGACGCCTCAACTTGATTTTTTTGTAAAGCCTGTTGAGGCCAAATGGCACAAACGCCTACAAGAAAACGATCACTGCCGGCCACGGCGCACATGCCGGCTGTCATCAAGTGCTCGCTGTTATTTGCTTAAGATGTCTGCTCTAGTGTAACGTTATACTTCAATGACGACCCCTAAAGCGGTGTACGTGGAACGAGGAAAAAATTAACCCCTAAGATGTATCGTTATTTCAGAAACCTTAAATGTCACTGGTACCTCGCCCGAAATGTCCTAGTTACATTGACAAACGAGTACTTACCGTACCTGTGCCTTCTAATAATGGTCGGAAAGATGTACGCAACCGAGGTGTCAACCACACCGAGCCATTCCTAGGTTTAATGAAGTCTAGCGGCATGCAGAGCAATTTCCCTTTGTCTCTTGGAATGCGTCATTTTGCTCTCGTGTCTCGAGTGATCTTTCTTCGCATAAATTAAACTCGAGGACCTCAGTGAGGGTCATATCAACCATAATGCGGGCTAAAGCACCCTCTCGAGCAATTTGCGATGAAACCAGGTGATATTAAGGCGTGCTCGGTGATTAAGTAATAATACCTTGCGTTCTTGGAGAAAATAAATAAATTTTGGAATTCATCTACGGAATAAGGTATAAATTTTTCATAAACATGAACTCCTTGTAAACACAGTACAGATATAGTGAATAATATGTTTCCATCGGTAAAACTCGGATCTCAATCGGAAGACGACGGGACCCGAAGTGTCAATTAATTATTGTATTCAATGAGTGACATGTTTTTATTCATTAATATGAAACTTTATTATTTACTGTCAAATGTCAAAATAAAAAATTACAGCATATGGCACTGTTGTTTTTCATTTTGACATTTGACAGTAAATAATAAAGTTTCATTTAATGAATATAAACATGTCATTCATGTAACACAATAATTAATTGACACTTCGGGTCTCGTCGTCTTCCGATTGAGATCCGAGTTTTACCGATGGAAACATATTATTCACTATTTTTTGTTTCTAAGTAAGACCAGGCCCCCTATTCTCGCTACATTCGAGATAATGTCGATTGCGAGTTTAAACATCAGATTCCTACAGTTGTGTCAAACGACTGTATGCACTGACGTTTAATCTTCATTGTGAGATTATCTCGAATGCAAGAGAATTGGCCTGCTTACTTAAAAACAAAAGTGCTGATTCCTACCTAAAATCGATACGTTGGTAATCATTGAAGTTGAACAAGAAATAAGTTTGAACATTGGATTAGTTTTGATTTGACACTTTGATGTCTTGTATAATTAAGACGAGTGTGAACCTACAGCTTTTCATACAAAAGGCGATAACGATTTCCACCCCTTAAATGTTAACTGATGTTCACCAATTTTTGATAGATGGTCAGTGAACAAAATCTAGATCTATACGTTTTGATTTTTTCACAATAATCTTTAAATTCAGTTTTATTGTGGTATCAGTATTCTCATACAAAACTAGTTTCGGCATTATTTGACTTTCTTCATCGTTCATCAAAATTCAAAAAACGTATAGACCTAGATTTTCTTCTGACTGACAACCCATCAAAAATTGGTCGAAATCGGTTAACATTTAGGAGTTGAAAACCGTTATCGCCGTTTGTATGAAAAGGGTGATCTTTGTTTTTGGTTCACAGTCCTCTTAATAATTATCAATGATAGGTACCTACTACTTACATGTCTTCTAATACACCTGACCTACTAGCTTCATTACTATTTCGCGTGCGAATTACCAAAAAATATTTGTCTGGTAGAGATCGTCACGTTCATTCTTGAGTCTATGTTTTTTCTTATCGCTTAGGATAAGAAAGAACATTAAGAACGCCATTTGTCTACCTATATTTTTATATTACTCTGACCTTTTTCGCGTTCTTTTCATTGTGGTGTTCAATAAAGGGTAGACATAGAAATCCGTTAATTTCCAAAATAAAAAGATCAGTTAATAAAAACATTCATATAAGAAGTTATCCTACGCCTAACCTCAAATGAACCCTACCGCGCAGCAGGCTCGCTACAAAAGAATGCGAAACAAAAGGCATTCCAGTTTTCTCTCCTGACGACTAGCCACCCTGAACTGTCATAGAGGCGCGCGTTTTCCTACCTATTTTGTAATTTCATTGAATTTCTGGCGAAACGGCGTTTTGAAGTCGGCACTTTTCTAGTACAAAGAAGGCAGATTTGCATGCCGCGTTTTCTTTTAATCTCCGTCGCTTGTGATCTGTCTAGATTAGCTTTTAGCGCATCAAAGCGACTCTGCATTACGTGAATATCTTTAAAACGATGCGAGCTGACTGCGAGCTGTTTTTCAGGGCTATTAGCACATGGCGGGAAAGCGTAAATTTTATTCTTTTGCAGCGTCGTCATTACGCTACAAAAAGGCGTCCGTTATTCTCAAATGAACGCGAGTATTCAGTAGGTGCCTACAGTAGCGAAAACTTGTGAACGACTTTTAAAGCACGCACTCATAGTTATCATTATGGATGTATATCGCTCACTCCAGACACCAGGATTGCGTTTGTTGAATGGCCTTTGTTTAACAAACTCATTCTTTTTTATGGCTCAATTTAAATGAAAATCGTGCTGTTTTTATGCCCAATAAATTCACCTGAACAACGCTGACTACATAACGAACTTTTGGCATAAATATAAGTTATTATTATTGTTGTTGAGGTTGGCCATACGAGTATACCTATGTATTAAGGACATGCTGCTGCCTAAACGATAGATATGGTGATGGTTTTACAATGCGGCCGCCTTTGCTAAGTTTGCTTTGTCAAGATAATAAGAGCTACCATATTGTCGCAAAATAATTTGTGATAATCATTTTGACAATGTGGAATACCCTAGGCCCTGGTCCTAAATTTTTGATTTAAATAAGTGAATAAACGCTATCGAGTCTAGTAACAAAAAGGTAACTTTGATGACTTATACTTTGATGGCTTTGGTGGAATAAGCCTGTACTGCAATTCGAATTTGTTTAAGCAAAAACTGAAATAAATATGATAAGTCACAGTATTACGATGGGATTGGCCCTAATAGCATTCAGTTGGTACTTCATACATGGGTCTCATTAGTTGGACAACGGTTAGATTTGGCCGTCGTTTTGAGGTAAGGCCTACAAACAAGGGCCATTGTAGAATTTACAACGGAAACAATATACCTAATACAGAAATGCCAACAGTTTTATTTAAACCAACGGTAGCAGAAGTAGCATTGGCCTAACGTTGGTAAGTGAATGGGCGTAATAATGATAATATATTACTGCATTGCATTGCATTCGGGCCTTCGTTGTATACAATGCAGAAATGCCAACCGTTTTTAAACAACAGTAGCGGTATTCACAATGGACCTAAGTTGGTAATGGTTTGGCGTAATGATATTTTATTGTTTTATTGGTGTTATGTGGTGATGATTTTAGTTTAATGTGGGCAAACTACTAACTAAATCCCTACGGATTCCCTACTGTTGGCCAATGGATGCCAACGGAAAATGCTACTAGGGTAACTTTGGTGACTTACTTATAGAATAATATTGCCTGTACTGCAATTCGAATTTATTTAACACACTTAAATAAATATGTATGTATAAGTCACATTATTACGTTGGGTTTTGAAGCATGGACATAATATGAACTATAGTATATGGCGTCGTGAAGTAATTATAAAATGTATGATGTCCCCGCAATGGGCCTTTAGTGGGTACTACTGCTCAGCCAATCACCATGCGATGTTCTTTGCTATGCAATGGGACGAAAGTACCCATGATAGTTTCACGTTTTTATAACTAGATAAGTTAGCCGAGGGCAGCGGCGTGACACGTCAGGATCGAATCCAATCAAAGTTAGTTGGACCCTCGTCAATTTGCCCTGCGTCTCGTCGTCTCAAAAACTAGCTGCCCTCGACATCTGCGCCCTCTGTAGATTAGAACTGACCGCTGTCTGCTGCAGGCCTTTTATCAAACGGTAACTCCCTTTAATTAATAGCTAACTATCAAGCTAAGAACTTACAGGTAGCTGTCAGAGAAGTCAAAGTACTTAAGACCCCACCTTAGAATAATAACAATACAGAAACCAAGTCCGCGCGCACAATGTGAAGCACTCAAATTGGAGCCATTTCTGGCTCGAAACGCCGGGACGCTCCGTAGTTTCAAATGTCAAAGCGAACAGAATGTATCTCGCGAAAAAAATCACTCTGACGATTTGTGCGCTTAAATTGTGCCACAACACATCTGAAAAACAAAATAAGTGTATTGACATCACTTTTCACAGGTAAGCTTTAAATTTTTTTTTAGGATTTTACATTTTAAACGCTTAAAATACCTAGTAATGTTTTATTTCAATGCGCGGTGTTGCCCTATAATGAAAATATTTTCCCATTTCAACTGACTTTACTGCTTCGACTTACACAATTAATTAAACAGTTGCTACAGATATTGTATGTATGTAGCACAGACACACGCTCTATATCAAAGTGCCTGAGGAATTTAACCGTATCATATACCTGAAATTGTGTTAGTTGAAAATCGAGAAGTCTAAATGAACTTTATTTCCACTCCTGTTAAAAATTTACTGTAAATATTTGATGAATATATAAATAATTTGGTATGTACTCATAATTAACAATACAACGAATAGAAAAAACTAGATTTAACAACTACCACTGGTACGTTTCCCTACTTTCGGGGTAAATGTGATTCCGCTAGCAATATTATTTGTGCACCTGTGTGTGCGTCGTCATGGTAACCACGAGTTGATTACTCCAAATGAATCCATTTTGTGCTTCACTTTTGACGGGTCGGCGGTTTGACACATTCCTTCTATATTTTTATCATTCTAAGGACCCCACATAATGTTAGTCTGTGACGTAATGCTAACGTCGAACGTTCGGCGATCTGGATTTCAATAGCAACAGGAGCTACGTGTTAGTTCTATTAATATTAAACGTGAAGATTTTTTCATGTTATGGTTAAACGTGAAAACACGATTAGTAATAAAAATCTCGTGACTTTTATTTTTCAAAAATAACGCTTTTTTAACATGTTTTTGGTTGAATCTTCGAAACCCTATGGTCTTAAACGATGATTTTTGATTAAATAGTTGACCAACAATAACTTCTCAATTCGCTATAATTGTTTTTTTTTTTATATATACATATGTTGTGGTTCTCTAGTAAAGAGCAAAAAACTGCCCGCGCGGTGGTTGTAACAGCCACGGTTGAGAGCGCTATTTTAAAATGGAACGCAGCCACATAGACTTAAGTTCTGATTGATGCAAAACGAGGTTCTTAATCTGACCATATGTGGGATGTTAGTTAACTCTTAAGGTCAGACTCGCACAGGCTTCCCTTTCAAAATATTTGACGCTCCACCACGTAAGAATTCTATGTCTTCCCAAAACAATGTTTACCATGTGTTATCCCGAAAAAAACATTTATACATAATATGTCTATATATTGTTGTTTGTTCAGCAGTGGCTGTATTTGTTCTCGTATTATTGACACAGGTCGCGGCAGGAATAAGTAATTCTGTTTGCCGAAGGCGCCGGTATTACGCTCGTAAAGAGCCTAGTTTACCCTTTCTATAGATTATCCCGTACGACACTAGCTACTTCGAAAGACAAAGCTATAGCTCTATCTCTCTCGCTTTTCGGTTGTTACAGATTAAAAAGAGAGGATAAGGGTAACGTTACTTTGAGCTTTGAATTTGGATGTAGACTAGAGGATTCAGGCGGAACGACTGCATCCGTACTTTAAATAAAAGTTGTTGTTGTGTGTTGTGGCAGAAATATAACGCACGTTTAAAAATAAAAGGAATCAAGTCAAAATGAAATTCACTTTTGTTTTAAACTTTACTCAAACGCGTTAAAATTGAATTTGGAATGGATTTGTAGTTCACATTATTTATTTTTATTTTTAAACGAGCGATAATATGGGACGCGTCCCCACCACCAGTAACGACCAGATAAATAATAATAACACAATAAAACAAATAATAATTTGGCAAATGAAATTATACGAAAAATTGGTTGGGAAGTGATAATTTGTCATTTTTTTTTGATGAAACAGGGATAACCCTGCTGTAGCGTATGGAGAGTGCAGTCACATCAACGTCGGTTTGCGTCAGTTGAATAAGAAACTTTATCTACACCCAATGATTTATAAGTAAAGATACGTTATATGCTCACAAAACAACCGAAAAAACCGTTCCGAACGCAGCGGGAGCACACATACACATTCTTTACTTCACTGACATTTCACCACATTGCCAAACGGAGTAAAAAGGATAGCGTAATTAAATCAATAAGAATAAAGAAGACCGCTAGTGTTTGTCATTTGCGCGTAATGGTGGGCAAACGTGACTTTAGGCACCAATCATCGCACGTTAGCCATAGACTAACAAAAACAACGAGACACGAACAGAAGGTACAAAGGCTTTGGATTTAAGGTTATAAGCTGCTTTTATACAAACGTAACTACGTTTTTATTTGGAAACTAGATTAATAAACAATTAGACAATAAACTGATGATATATTATTTTAACAGTGACATGCTAAATATCTATTTTTGATAATAAATATGCTTCTTATGTGCTTGTTGTGTGTTGTTATGTTTTCATTGTACATGGATGTGTAATTATTAATGAAGATTAATTCGAGATAAACCATTTAAATTTTCAATAAGTAAATCTATGCATGCATTAGATATGATTATTCAGTTTTTGAACTGGCCCCCAATTCTCGCTACATTCGAGATAATGTCGATTTCGAGATTAAACGTCAGATTCATACAGTTGTGTCAAACGACTGTATGCACTGACGTTTAATCTCGATTGTAAGATTATCTCGACTCCACCGAGAATTGGGGGCCTGAACTAATCACTAGCCATAATCTAAATTATTATGAAACTAGATTTAAAATAAAAGCATCTTTCGGAATAAATTTTTATCTTTTATTATTAAGTGCATTCACAAATATAAACATATAGTTGTACAGGTAGCGGCACGTAAGTCTAGCGGTAAACGAAATATGGTGCGGATACCACGCATAGATAAGACTGCTCTCACTCCCGTCATGTTTATAAAATTGTAAGAACCGAAGCGAGCTCAAAATAGGAGATAGAGTGAGGTTGTTCATTAATTGTTCAGTAATCTTACTTATCAACAACCATTGTTGTAGGTAAATTTAATTATTACTCATCAAAAACTATGTTTTCAATCAACTACATAACACCATCAGCGTCAATCAAATGTCGCTTCTGTTAAAATGTTGATCTATATCCTGTCCTTGTCGCTCGAGTTGTGGAAGGAATAAAGTTGTCTTTTTCTTTGAGGTTACGTAATTATTGCGTAATATTTGTCATAACAAAGTATTAAACCAAATAAAATATAATAATTTCGGCTTACTTACTTGTGATATGTGACTCCGTGAACTTTATTTGTTTTACTTGCGTAATTAGTGCATTTACGCATCACACACGAAGGCATTTTGTAGCTATAAAACGAAATCTAAGCACTGTAGTCGGAACTCTGAAGCACATACGCATCGTCCACTTGTTCGAGAGCGACTGAGACCAGAGGCTACAATTGGAGTCTTTTGTACGCTTCATTTTCGGTGCGCATGTAACCTATCTACCTCTTTTTATATAAGATCATTGATCTACACCCATATCATAAAACCTCCATAATGTAATCAAAAATCGTAGAAAATGACAAGCATTATGACAACCAGTTAGGTAAAACTAGTTCTGTAATGTTATTACAGTATCGATTTTAGTATCGTAATGAGATTAAATTTGGAACAGCTGTCAAAACTCAAGTGGGTCTCTATTCTAGTATCCATAGATATTAAAACAGTTATTGATACAGAACATCAATTCAGTATGTTTTATTAATATAAACTGCACGACATATCATCTCGAGTGATATGAGAATAGAGACTTCATTCGTTTGTCTATGATTTTTTTTAAAAATGGTCTTGACGTAGGATCGAATTGCCGCCATTACTGCTTTCATCATTCATGTTGGTGTTTTGCTGAACGAAAGTAGAATTGTAAAAAGTTATTTGTAATTTACATTTTAGTTGAAAATATGAATAGTAGCCTTCTCGGAGTGGCTGTGTGATGTGAAAATGCGCTGGATATCGTAAACTCAGCCACGATTGCAACAAATAACTTGATGCCAGAAAATATTGTTTCTGAACTCATCATGGAGGATTTATAATATGTGTGTAGATAAAGTTATGTATGCAACTCTGCATGATTTGGCCTTAAAACACACGAGCTTTTAGCGAGTTTCATAATAAGATCGCATTATTATGAAACTCGCTAAAAGCTCGTTTCATAAAACCACACTAGTGTTTTAAGGCCTATCATTATGCACCGTTGCATAAACTACTATTAAGATTTTAATAACAAAGATGAATGTAAGATCCTCTTTTGTAATAAATATGTCAGGCGTTTGTAAATTAACATTAAATGTATCGGAGCGTGCTTGGGTTTGGTTGTTGAAGTAAGTCCCTAGATACCACTGACTATTGTGAGAAATAGCGCAGCATGAGGCTTTAGTTGTCCTACGTGTATACCTAATAACGAGGCTTAGGAATCGGCCACTTTGGTAAATCTTAATTGCTTCACCCTTGAGCATTAATAAATATAATTAAAAAGAATGTCACCTGGGGGGCTAGCACGACATGCCCGCGAGTCGTTTGTCGCGCAGTGCGTCTCTGTCAAACTAGTCAAGTATGTAAGGGATGCACTGAGCGACAAACGACGCGCGGGCAGGTCGTGCTAGACGTGCTGATGAACAACAAACAAAATTGGGACGCCGCTCAGTTTTTTAAACCGGTTATTGAAATCAGATTAGAAAAATAATAATAAAAAGACTAAAAATTCATTAAAGTATCTAATTAAATACTGAACGTCAACTTGTCAGTCTTTCGGTATTTTATAAGGTGTATTTTGGGGTGCCCGCATTCAGCCACCGTACTACCAGCGGCCCTAACATTAATGACTCAAAGATAAATTAAACCCGTTTATCTCTATGACTATCCCTTTCGTCGGCAGTAGTGTGAGAGAGACGCACTTAGAGATAAGACGGTCTATCTTATCTTTGTGTCATTCATGTTAGGGCGGCAGGCGATGGGAGAGTTTGAATTTGAATTTCCCATGAGCTAGACTCTTCAAATACCCGATTCCCCAAATCTTTCCTTATCCACGCCCATAGTCTTGATATACTTATTCAAGTTTAAAGTTAAGAGGCAGGATGAAAGAATATCAGCAACTATTTTTATTTTTCTTTTCTTAAGTAGCTCTCAAAGGTCGTGTAATTTGTAGATTATTTTATTGTAAAGGTTTCTTTAAACATTAAATGCTGCTATACGAGTAATAACGATAGAAACAGTGGAGATTAGAAATAGCGAGTACTTTTAGTAAATTTATAAAGCGGTCAATCTGGTTGATCAACATCAAACGTACGCAATATTTTGAACTCGTTACCTATTAAACAAAGTTACTCTGAATGTGTGGACTCGAATAGAGAGGGTTTCATTAGTGGCACTAAGGGATGAAAATGTAACGGAATAGTTTTGGTATCTGAATTCTGAAAATGTAATCTCACCGCGCATAAACTCAGGCCGGCGGGAGTTGTAATTAATTCCGGCGAAACGCGGGTCTCCGGTTATCAAAATTCGTTGAGCAAAAGTAAAGAGGAACTACTAATTGCATATGTATACCTACCAAAATAAAGCCTTTCGACTCATGCCCGAATTCAGAACGGCTACTCAAATATGACCATCAGCTAACGGTTGCGTCAAATTTGAGGGATTATTTGACTGATGCTTTAAATGGCGTTTGTGAATACGAAAATGTAATTTATCGGAGCTTCCAACATTTGACACTCCGTTACATAGATTTTTTAAATCTTTATTTATTTAGGAGCTTTGATCACTGCTGAACACGTCAGCCCCGTTAGGTCAATCTCTAATTCAACATAAACTTCACAAATTAAAGTTAAATATTTGAGAGGCCTTTGTGAATTCGGCCGTCAGAATTATGAGTCTATAAGTCTTTAGAAAACAATAAAAAGGCATACCAGGATACTAGGAGTTCGAGTATACGATTACCGCAGAAAACCTCCGTCGAATTACGCAGAAGAGCTGTATGCGGCTCAGTTTCCGCTTCGGCCGTCAAAAGCCCCACAATCCACCAAAAATAAAAGCCAGAATCGTCATTTTAACGAAGAGCGTCGCATCATTAATTATTTATTAACAGGAAATAACGCGTGAAATGAAAGTTTTTATCCGGTAAAAGAAAATGCCGAGAATATGCTCATTTATATTCTAAGTAATGAAAGAATCTGTATTTTCCTTCTATTTTTCTTTAACCTGTCAATTTATATACTTATCCGGTTTATTTGTTAGTGAGGTTAAACTGTGCACTTCCGAAAAAGAAATGAAAATAAAAATATATTTCATCACACTTGCTCGGAAAGGGTGTTATTATACGCAGGCGTATAGAGCAGCTATAGCCGATTTACCTCCCACGGAAGTTATGAATTTAGTATGGTTTATAACTCCTGATGACGGCAGGTCGTGCGCGCTGGTTCGAGCGGTGATCGTTTTCTTACACAAGTAGCGCGCAGCCGACGCGACATACAGTTTATTCTACCCACCTGATGGTAATTCACGGTGTACAATGGGAATAAAATAAATAATTTAATTTTCTTTGTTTAATTTTTATTTCAGTTCCTCACAAATGTGATAACAAACTCGAGTCATTAAAAGCCCTCCGCCGTCGACGTCGGGCTTCTTATAGACTCTCGTTACATCCCCTTCTTACGGCCCTAGATGCATAATGTACTATATTTTGCTGGTAGGCCACAAAGGTTTTTTTACATAATATCTGCATCTACCAGTGCTTCAAAGGGTGACATTTCTTGAGTAGAAACGCCACAATAATCTCGTCAGAAAGTTTTTCATCCAAATCATAACAATTTGAACGATAGGTACAATTTGAATAATTAAATTTTTAACTATTCTATCGTAACATAGAACCTTGTGGTAATGCGCCAGTGAATCGTGACGATGAAGTTGGCTTGCATAGTTTAGGAGCAAGGTGCCACTTTCAGTGCAGCGTAGCGTGCCATTTTGATGCACTCACGCATTGCTTTGGAACTTGAGTGTACTCAGTGCAGTTGCAGTTTGCAGTTTGTTCAGTATCTGATCAAGTTAGAGTCCTTCCCAGTATATTGCTTCTGAACTTGTGGAGTTGATTAAGTTCTGTTATTAACTTCAGACTACCTCGTGTAAAGTGCGCGACTCTATGTTCTAACTCTGTACTGTACGTATAGGTATCGCCACGAGAGTTGAGGTAAATGATTACACACACAAGTACACAATGCCATACAAAACAAACCACAAATTTGAAAATTCGAACGAAATTGTCTTGTCCACATGACTTGCCGCGGTGTGCGTGACCGCAACTCTCGTGGCGATACCTATATCTACTTGGTCCAATTCGAAAAGGTGTCTTTATATTAATTTGAAATTTCCTAATCTTAAAATAGGAAACGTCGTCAAACTCTATTTTGTATAGCACATCATCATCATCATCATCATCAGCCATAAAACATCCACTGCAGGACATAGGCCTCCCCCAAAAATGGGGGGATTTGCCATAGTCGTCGCTTGGCAGGCGGGTTGGCGACCGCAGTTGGTCGTGATAGTGCTCGAAGGACGCTGCTCCGACTGATGGGCTTCGGTTGGTCCCTCTGTCGCCTTTTACGACACCCACGGGAGGAGATGGGGTGATGCTATTCTTAGCTGGCACCACACGACAATTGTATAGCACATAGCTGACAAAATCAAGTTTGACGTCTCTTATTTTAAGTGTAGTGACTTTTTTAGCGATCGTACTTTCAAATTGGCCCCATTGTAGTTAGTAAGTACAGCGCCTCTATTCGGGAACGCTAAGTGATTCTGTAGCGATTCACGAGCGAGATTTCTCATCGAAAGAACAGCTTACGCATTACGCGTCGTGCGGAAGAGTGGAATGAGAAATCTTGCTTACGAGTCGCTACAGAATCACTTAGCGTTCCCGAATAGAGGCGCTGTATTCTTTATACAAAATACCTTAATTTTTACCTTAGAAATGTTCTATTTTTTTTTGTTCTTATAGTAAGTTTATTTTCAATTAATAATGTTCCGGTTCTTTCTAACTGAACGTGAGTCTGTTTGTATTAAGTTATCATCATTTTAGCAAAAAAACGCCCACTGCGATGTGTAAAAAGATGTGTCGAACAGAGAACCTTTTATAACGAAATAACTTTTATCTACACCCATATCATAAAACCTCCATTGGTTAATCAAAAACCGTAGGAAATGACCACCATTATGACAACCAATTAGGAAAAACCAGTGCTGCGATAAAGAAATAACATGACTTCTTTATCGTTTTTAGTAAAGAAATGAGATTAAATTTGGAACAGCTGTCAAAACTCAAGTGGGTCTCCATTCTAGTATCCATAGATATTAAAACAGTTATTGATACGAAACGTCAATTCAGTATGTTTTTTTAATATAAACTGCACAATATTTGATCTCGAGTGACGTGAGAATAGAGACTTCATCCGTTTGTCTATGATTTTTTTTAAAATGGTCTTGACGGAGGATCTAATCGCCGCCATGTTGGTGTTTTGCTGAACGAAAGTAGAATTGTTGTTGAATTGAATAGAAAAAGTTGTTTGTAATTTACATTTTAGTTGAAAATATGAATAGTAAGTAGTCTTCTCGGAGTGTGTGTGATGTGAAAATGCGCCGGATATCGGAAATATGCAGCCACGATTGCAACAAATAACTTGTTGCCAGAAAATATTGTTTCTGAACCCATCATGGAGGATTTATAATATGTGTGTAGATAAAGTTATGTAAGCAACTCTGCATAATTTGGCCTTAAAACACACGTGCGATCTTATTATGAATGAAAACCGCACTAGTGTTTTAAGGCCTATCATTATGCAACCGTTGCATAAACTACTATTGAATGATGTAAATCGATGTTTTAATGTAAACAAGTAACAAGAAATATACGTTTTAATTAAAAGTATACTTAGGTACTTACATATACCTATATTTTATAGGAATACCCTTTTAACTTAATACAGTAAAAAATTCGTTATAATCCTATATTGGCTATCTTTTTACGTGTAAACATATTGTATGCACTCTCGTTTCCAACAGGTAGTGGACACTAGCGCTGGGTTGTTTCGCGTTTTCCGTACAACAAAACGGAACAGTTTTTATTTGCTGAAAAACGGTTTCCGAAAACAGTACGTTTTACAAACCGGTTATTTCAAGTTTCCAGTTTTGCATTGCGTTCGTTTTAGAAACCAGTTTTACATAAAACAGTTTTTTGTTACAACTGTTATCAATGCAAATCAGCGTCTGTGGTTTCTCGTTTCTCGCGAAAACTAGTTACTTACTGTTATTTAGGGAATGGTTCGTTTTTAGTTCGTTCTCGTCATTCGTTCCGTGCGTTTGTGAAGTGTCATTGTTCATTGGCGTTATTATAAAAACTGTTTTCCGTTCCAGTAAGAAATATTTTTCCGTTTTTTATATAATATATATAATATTTTTTTATGTCTTTGACTGACAAACGAGCTGGCGGCCCATCTGATGGAAAGTGGTCACCGCCGCCCATGGACATCTGCAACACCAGAAGTGCTGCCAATGCGTTGCCAGTCTAGGAAGGATGGGGAATGGGGATGGGATGGGGATGAGGGAATACGCCTCCGGATCTCGTCACTCACCGTACGAAACGCAATAGCAAGCTATTACTTTACGCCGATATTCTCGGCATCAAGTTATTTGTTGCAATCGTGGCTGAGTTTACGATATCCAGCGCATTTTCACATCACACAGCCACTCCGAGAAGGCTACTATTCATATTTTCAACTAAAATGTAAATTACAAATAACTTTTTACAATTCTACTTTCGTTCAGCAAAACACCAACATGAATGATGAAAGCAGTAATGGCGGCAATTCGATCCTACGTCAAGACCATTTTAAAAAAAAATCATAGACAAACGAATGAAGTCTCTATTCTCATATCACTCGAGATGATATGTCGTGCAGTTTATATTAAAAAAACATACTGAATTGACGTTTCGTATCAATAACTGTTTTAATATCTATGGATACTAGAATAGAGACCATTCTAGTATCCATAGATATTGTGCAGTTTATATTAAAAAAACATACTGAATTGACGTTTCGTATCAATAACTGTTTTAATATCTATGGATACTAGAATAGAGACCATTCTAGTATCCATAGATATTAAAACAGTTATTGATACGAAACGTCAATTCAGTATGTTTTTTTAATATAAACTGCACAATATTTGATCTCGAGTGACGTGAGAATAGAGACTTCATCCGTTTGTCTATGATTTAAAAAAAAATGGTCTTGACGGAGGATCGAATCGGCGCCATGTTGGTGTTTCGCTGAACGAAAGTAGAATTTTTGTTGAATTGAATAGAAAAAGTTGTAATTTCCATTTTAGTTGAAAATATGAATAGTAAGTAGTCTTCTCGGAGTGTGTGTGATGTGAGAATGCGCCGGATATCGGAAATATGCAGCCACGATTGCAACAAATAACTTGTTGCCAGAAAATATTGTTTCTGAACCCATCATGGAGGATTTACAATATGTGTGTAGATAAAGTTATGTATGCAACTCTGCATAATTTGGCCTTAAAACACACGTGCGATCTTATTATGAAACTCGCCAATCGGCTCGTTTCATGAAAACCGCACTAGTGTTTTAAGGCCTATCATTATGCAACCGTTGCATAAACTACTATTATAGCGCCTACGTGTAGAGCGATAACGCTTATAAATCAGTTCATTGCTGGGGCTCAGGATGCCGACATATTTGCTGACCGTTGGCCCGCTCTCATTAATAAAATAATTTTATTTTTAAACAACCGATTGCATTAAGATGCTAATTTATATGAATGTATCCCAATTTCAAATTATGATCTATATTTTAATTAATGGTTTTTATTTTTAATGTGATTTGCAATAATTATTATTATTTTTATTATTATTATTTTATTCTTAATTGATGTAATTCCAATTTATTATTCTAATCTACATTTGTTAAATGATATATGTCTCTTATTTTATTTGCAATGTACCTATTATTTCATATTTAATTTGTTATTTTTCTCTGTTCGACGTGTTGGTCCTAACTGTAAGTCGGACATGAATTTAAATAAATAAATAAATAAATAAAATAAAATAAATAAATACATAAATAAATAACATTGTTCTCGTGTGCACTAAAACATTTAGCATTGCTGTTGACAGTCTTAACGCGACAAAGGTCCTCACAAACTCACCTGGGCGCTAAAACTAAACGTTTTACTCCTGAGAACACTTTTCCCTTGTCATAGTTCCAGCGAAGTGCATCTGAGATAAGAACTAAAACAAATGTCGGAAAAGTTGCGAACTTCGGTCTTCCGTGCAAGTGACACGAACGCCTAACATTGAAATAAATAGTAAGGAACTGCTCAAAGTAATGCTTACTTTTGAGGTGTCAGAACGCGAATCTGACACCATCGCACGTTCAGTCGCATGGCAGCCACGGTCCTTGACACCCGTTTAAGTGACACTATTATAATTAAGTATCTAGTACAATTCCACAACCCGTGAGACAGCACCACCGACTCCACCGTCCACAATGATATGATAGCGTGCGAATCAAGCAATATTAGACTTTTGTATGTATTTCGTAAGAACTAATACATCAGCAAAAGGGTGTGGTTAAGCCATGGCGCTGGCGTTTGACAACCTTCTATGAGAGTTGTGATGCGAAATGTGTTCTGATAGGCATATCCTTCTTTAGAGATCTTTGGCGCCTAACTATTATTTAGTAGTTTCCATATCGATCTGCGGCTTCGAATATTATATCGTCACTGCTCTGAATAAAGCTCTTATAAATTTCAAAATTGAGGATTAGAAAACTTAACTTAATATGTCAGTAGCAAAAGTTGAGTTTTATACGGGCTCTTTTTGAATGATAACGGGTCCAATTCGAAACGTGTCCTTTATTTAAAATTTCCTAAACTTAAAATAAGAAACATCAAACTCGATTTTGTATAGCGTAGACGTTTCTTATTTTCTAATTGGCCCCAATATCTCAATTATTCCTAGCCTTATTTTAAAAGCGTTACTCTTTTTTTATTTCAAGTGTTATTTGATTCTAAGGTCTGTTCGCCGAGAGTTGATAAATATTATGATATCGTTTCGAATTAGCGACTGTCGCTTAACTATCACAAACTGTATGACGGGCGTCGCTTATCGCCGCACGCACTGAGTTTCGAGGGACGCAGATGTTGTCAACTGTGGTGTAGCGCCGGGCGGACGGCGGCGAAAAAAATATATTTGTTTTGTTCATAAACATAATCGCCATATTACAAATTAATGTCTTATATGTGCGCGTCAAATGTCACATAAATTCAATAATCTGCACTGATATCGGCCAAGGAAACGAAAAAGAAAAAAATATCTGTGACACATGTTTAAAACGCGTTGAGTATGGATATGACGTGTCTTGTGACATATAATATGTCATTGGATTCGAGTGTGTTGTTGGGGTGTTCTGTTTGCGTGTTGCTTTCTGTTTTTACAGTTAGGCTATTCAATAATAATATTCTATGAAAAAGATATATTTTTTTTCCTTTATTTTTTATTATCATCGGTAAAAATAATTACCGGGCCGCCATTCGTAATGAGTTAAGAAGAACTGACTTTTTACTTTTTTTATCAACTCTCGCAACTCTTAAACACAAAATATAGTCGAGATTAGTACCATCCTTCGCTGGAGTCTCAACAAACATTTTTAGACCCTAACTAACATTTATTCTGTGAAACATTATCAATATGCTCTACAAAATGAATTAAACCATCTGCTGCGAGTTCAACTTCACTTTTTGAGACACTATTTACGTCAACGTTTCGAGACAGCTGTGAGAAATTAAACACGAATTAGTACACGTAATCTTATACCAGAATACGGGTACAGAAGCTAACGAAATTACCTTGTCGACATGATCTCTAAGTAGTTTACGTAAGTATCTAATTTAAATAATATAAACGTTATTCAGCGAGGACCGTTTCAAATGCCAGCATTGTTTATACTGCATAACAATTTGTTTATTAGCAAACTTCTTATTTGATGTCTACCAAAAGGCTAACTGCTGAGTTTGTTACACTGAAAAAAAAATATGTTAAGTAACCCAAATTTGAGCTGCTAGATGAATTAGAGATTCGGTATGAGAATAGGTTACTGCGGCTACTGATCGGTTGTAAAATCAAAGACTCATGTTTAATTATGGATATTACTGTTAAACACACTGTTTTCATACATTACAAGACAAGAGCGGAAATCACAATAACAAATGCAGTTTGGTACATACCGGATATTAGGATTGACATCTGTCATATTCAAATGACAGATGAATATACACTATGTACGATAAGAGCGTGACCGGTAAAACTTAAAGAAAAAAAAAGTATATCATCCGAAAAAAATAAATTAAACAGCTTACCAATTACAAATTCATGCTTTATTTTTAATAAGGGGTCCAGTCTCCCGAATTATCTATAATCGCTTGGCATCTCCAAGGCATAGTTTCTACCAAATTTTCAGCGTAACTGCGAGGTAAAGACCTCCACACGGACTTCAGTTCTCGAGTTAGGTCAGCAACGCCAACAATATTTTTTCCTCGTATTTTGAGCTTCATCCAAGCCCAAACATTTTCAATTGGATTGGCATTGGGTGATTGTGAGGGCCAATCCAAAACATCGATGCCATTTTTGGCTTTCCACGCAATGCAGAGTAGACTTCGGTTTTTAGGGTCATTATCCTCTTCGAGGATCCAACAAGCATTACACCTTGTGAACATCTTTTTAGCGGAAGGCAACAATGCCTTTCCATAAATTTTGGTCATTTTTGGGCGTCGAGTGTACTAGTGGACAAGTGTAAATGGCCAAATGGCCCTGCTTTGAGAAGCATCCCCAAACATGCACCTTTACTGGGTGTTTCACGGTCCGCACGCACGACCGCTCTATTATCCGCCGTAGACCAAGCTCGAGTCGAGTAATTAGCTGCCCAAAAAGAAGCTTCATCGGAAAAAATTATCTTGCTCCAATCCCAGTTTTTGTTTTCACTCGCCCATGACAACCTTTTTTCCATATGTTTTTCAGTAAGGAAAGGTTACTACTTCACCATATTTCAAACAATTTTCAATCAAATGCCTTCTTATTGTATCTAGAGACATAATAAAACCTTTTTTCATTATTTTTTTCTGCCACACAATAAAATTGCGTTCAATGTTATTAGTTGTTTTTTTGAAAATATCCGCAAAAGTCGTTTATCCTCTGCGGAGGAGGTCACCCTTGTTTTCCCGCGTTATGGTAAGTCGTCGACGTTTTTTTTTCCACATATCGCTTTACTCACTTAGTTACAAACGCCTTCGATTTATTCATGTACTTTACGGGCCTGATCGCGCGACATTTTGGGTCCTTTCGGGTGTGTACAAAAGAACACTACCTCATAACGTGAAGCAAACGCAGCACTCATCTTGGAAAATGTGCTGTTGGCGGGAAATTGTCAAAAGTATTATTTTATTTTTTACGAAGCATTGTAGACAGAAGACCAAGCTATTCAACCAGTACTTTTTTTCTGTGCCACATACTTAAAATTGAAGTTATGCCGGTCACGTTCTTGTCGAACTAACTGTAGATAATATAGATTCTAGTTGTTTTATGATTAAACAATGCTAGTAACATAAATCGGGGGACCAACATCGCCAAGCTGAGTGCTACTAGCATAAATTAAGTATAACCAGATAGGTCAACTCCATACATTGAAATGTGACCACCTCAAACCCCCGTATTCGTAGATGGCGCTAGGGAGCAACCCTTTATTTACAAAGCCTCTAGGATTTCAGCGCCATCTGTCAGTTTTCTTTGAAAATACATGAAAGAATAACTGTTTCTGGTTATGGATCTTTGGAAAAAGAATCGCAGATGGCGCTATTTTAGGAATAGCATAAGCAATTTCGCAAAACGATACCCAGCAGCGCCGTATAAAAATAATTAGGTAAAATCATGACGCGACCATAGCTTCATGGCGTGAGGTCGGTAGGTAAGTACCGTGCGCTCCCCGCTTCTGACGTCACGCCACGGAGAGGTTTAATATACTTAATATGCGTATTTCAGATGATCAAGCAATTTTTTAATGATTTGAATTTTTCATATTTATATTTATATTAAAATATGATACATTCTTTTTAAATATAAGTACATAGTGTAATTTAATAAGTTCTCATTCCTCATCGATATTTTGCACGAACTCATGCGGCACCTTAAAATCTATATCTGAGGATTCATGTAGCCTCCGAAAACGAATCCGTTTCCGTTCTCAGAATTACAAAAAGCGGCCAAGTGCGAGTCGGACTCGTCCATGAAGGGTTCCGTGATTTATGAGGTGTTAAAAAAAAACTACTTACTAGATCTCGTTCAAACCAATTTTCGGTGGAAGTTTACATGGTAATGTACATCATATTTTTTTTAGTTTTATCATTCTGTTATTTTAGAAGTTACAGGGGGGGGACACACATTTAACCACTTTGGAAGTGTCTCTCGCGCCAACTATTCAGTTTAAAAAAAAAAGATCTTAGAAACCTCAATATCATTTTTGAAGATCTACCATAGATAGGGACGTATGGGTTTTATGAAAAAGAATTTTTTGAGTTACAGTTCTAAGTAGAGGGACCCCCAAAATTTATTGTTTTTTTTTCTTCTATTTTTGTGTGACAATCTTAATGCGGTTCACAGAATACATCTACTTACCAAGTTTCAACAGCATAGTAGTTTCGGAAAAAAGTGTCTGTGACATACGGACGGACGGACGGACGGACGGACGGACGGACGGACGGACAGACAGACAGCCTGACAGACAGACAGACAGACAGACATACATACAGACATGATGAATCTATAAGGGTTCCGTTTTTTGCCATTTGGCTACGGAACCCTAAAAATGGCGGCCATTTTCAAAACTGGGCACCGTTAATCAAATAGTTAACTTCGTTAATCGCTACTGCGTTCCTAACAAAGTTAACTTCGTTAAACGTTACAGCGTTACATTACGGAAGATTTAACGGAAGTTAACGTTAATCGTTCATTGGTAACTCGTTATAGAAGTATGCCGTTGCGTTAGGTATTTACTTATACAAAATATTGGTATTGTGCTATGAAAGTTTAGGCAGGACATGAAACATTAGTAAAAATTGGGTACCTACTTATTGCATTAGAGTTTGTAATAATACCTATTACCTATTTAGAGATCAAATTCAAATCAAAAGCTATCTGACATAACCCGCGCAGTGTTCTTTTGGCAAATAGGTACTAAATAACGTTTAACGGACTTTAATTGTTTTAACGGAGTTTAATGAGTCCGTTAACAATTTCAGAAGTTAACTTAAAAGTTAATCCGTTACTCGAAATGTTAACTTCGTTAATTAACGATCAACGGATTAACGGTCATGTGTCCAGCCAGCTATGGCATGGCTGGGCACCGTTAATGAAATAATTAACGTCGTTAATCGCTAATCCGTTAGTAAAAAGCTTTAATTCGTTAAACGTTAAAGAGTTACATTTCGCAAGATTTAACGGAAGTTAAAGTTAATCGTTAACACGTGATAGAAATTCCATTTTATATATCGTTAATGTTAGTGATTTACTTACTAATAACAAAAATTATGGTATGGACTGTGGAGGTTTAGGCAGGACATAGGACATGAAAAATGTATAAAAGAAGGGTCTACGCGCGATGACCGCGGCCGGCTAGCCCGACCCGAGCGTAGGCATACCTACTTACTAGTCAGGCGTGTTTTGCGCTCGCGGTGCCGTAGATACGCTCGGTGTCCTTTTGGCAACCAGTAGGTACTTTACTTAATTAACGATTAACGGACATTAGTTGTTTTAACGGAAGTTAATGAGTCCGTTAACAATTTAAAAAGTTAACAATTTAACTTCGTTAATTAAGATTTACGGATTAACGGTCTTGTGCCCAGCTATGACTAGTTCATGCGTGTCTTCGACCTTGGTCATTTACCAGCGCAAGCGGCCATGGACATAGATACCTAACTCCGCGTAATGCCTAGGTACGAGCGCGCGGGTCAATTTATGATTGTCAGACGAAATGTGGGATGAAATGAGAGACGAGATTACTTCGAGAATGACGTCACATAGCTGGTGAGAGCCCGTTGATATGTTTGTATGTATCTGCGCAATTATCTTAAAATCCGTCCGTACTAACTTACAAGATTAAATGCCATTGTTATTACATTACCTACCTACTTTATTTTATTAATTATACATTTGTCTTTAAGGGTTCCGTACCTTAAGGGTACTAATGTTTTCCATAGGAAACTTCAATATACAGACGTAGCTCTGTTACAAGTTTATAAAATAGGATATTTTGACGACGCGGTTAGCTTAGTTGATAGTGACCCTGCCTCCGAAGCTGGCGTTCCGGGTTCGATCCCCGGTGAGGGAAAATGATTTACGTGTTGAGCAACAATGTTTTTTTTAAATCTTAGATGTTTCCTACGTATTTAAGTATTTATTTATATTTATAAGTATGTATATCCGTTATCTATGACCTTTTATATGAAAACCATTGTTATCGGTCAAATTAGTCACATCACAATGCACAAACGAAAAAGTACGATACAATTGTGTAAGATGGCGCTAAAACAGATTTTTCGTATATTACTTAAAATTATTAAGTGAATGCTTTTAGGTCATTGAACGTATAATTTTGATTATTCATACATAAAAACCTTAAAAGTAAATGAATCATTAAATTTTCAGACATGAAATCGATAGATTTGAAAAATATTAAATGACCATGTGCATACTAGCGACATCTGTTTACACTTTTCTTAAATAAGTAATCCACCGAGGGCATGGTTTCTCTAGGTCTTATTCCTCTATGCTACTAGTTACTAAATTAGTTCTGTAATTTTAGCTTAATTTTAGTTACTACTAAGTACATTTTAGTAACGTACCATTAAGTAGATTTTGGCTATTCCTTGAATGTTAATAAATTATATTCCTTTATTAAATTCCTTTAATGTTTTTCGGTGTGCGGCGCTTTGTCTCAGCAGATATCACCATTTAAAGCACCGATAGAAGCAATTTTGTGAGAACTCGTGTCGCCTACTTGCAAAATAAGTATTTTCATTTTATTTTTAGTAGCTTGGTTTTAATACCATTTAAATACAACCTTGAATTTAAAATGGGACGAAGCCATTGCAATTCCTACGATAATCTATCTTTCGTTAACATGCAAATACTTGCAAAATGCACTTCTGCTCAACGAGCTCTTATTCAGTAAATTCAATTAAAATTCGCCGGTATTCCAACCACCGATCGTTAAGACCGATCTTACTAAGAAATCGCTCGAATTCACAACTTAATGAGTATGAGTCTTGAAAGCTCAAGACCTTCGCGAAATTAGATTCTATAAAATTGAATACGTTGTATTATTGTGCGAAATATATCGATGCTCGTTTGAACGAAAATCATGTGACGTATGACATCGGTTTGGAATCGGCTTAGCCGTGACGAGGGTAGGTACACTACCTATAACATACCTCGCTGTTGTCAGGAATGTGAGAATAGTCGTGAAAACAGCGAAAGCTCTAGGCGTCGTAGGCGTAGACGGCAAAACGGTGAGTAGAATGAACCGGCGCTGCACGTTGAATGGATTCCTATTGGTTTTGGTGGGTGTTGCATACGGGAATTATACGGGTAACATACGGGTTGAATACGGGCACGATATGCCGTCAATCTGTTTCAGTGGGCATTGTAGAGCGTTTTGTGTGGCTTTCCGTGCCTGACACGTTCCTAGCACGGTCATGGTATGATACGGTCAGAGGCCTGATTTACCGTAAGTGTCAAACATTAAACTGTATTTTAATTTTACCTAGCATATCTGTATGTATGGGATGGGACCCGCTTCAGGAAAATGAAAAATGAAAATGAATATATTTATTTTGCAAGTAAGCCACATCGGCTCTTTTACATGTCTGAATCTACCAGCGCTTCGAAAGGTGACATCTGCTGAGAAGAAACGCTGCAAGAATCTCAGCAGTAAGTCTTTTTTCAACTTTGGCAGTAGAGTTTTATCTAAAAACTAACACAAAATGTGCATAAAAACCTAATGGGTACAAATTAATTCTAATACTAATTTAGGTTTAAACAAATGCTATAGGCTAATTACAGCACAATTTGACTTATAAATGGGAGTTATTCATGTGCGTGAAAAACGTTAATTGAGAAACCCACAATCGTTTAGCCAGTTAACAGCTTTATAAACGATACGAATTGAAAATACGTTGGTGAACACTTTATTATTTCCCGTTCGTCTTCTAATAACTACAGCCGTACTTTTAATTAAACTTGCCTTATAACTTATTTCTAATAAAAATCTTAATTAAATTCTTTTGAACGCTAATAGGAATTTAGTTAATTAATTGAAATTCTACTTGATTGGTTCGTTTATTGTAGTTAAATCATGCGGACGGGCGCAAAATAATTGGCACTGCTTTTTGTATCAGTTTCAAAGAATTAATATTGATATATAATTATTTATAAATATCCAGTTAAAATATTCTAGTAGAAAACTCCCTTGGCATAGTAATTTAATTTGTGAAATCACTCTTTCATAAATAAAATCTTTGTGTACATTTATACATACAAAGTTATTATTTTCATATTACTTTATCGTTCTGTCTTTAGATTCTAATGAAGCATGCTGCCTGGCACGCCGCCAGTGGCACGATATTCACAAACATTAATATTTACCTACTTATTGCCTTGGTATAAGGTGGAAAATGTTTATATATTAGAGCTCGTGGCTGTTTAACGCGATTACGAAATTTGCCGATAATTGAATACGAGGCGAATCATCTCATCACCGCCATCAGAGGGTTTGCACGATACAGCCGCATCGAATATTAGTCAGGCGTATAATTTAATCAAAACTCTAATTTTAAATTGCAGGGAATTTGTCCAAATAACCAGTCTAAGATACTTAAGGCGCTGCCGGTGAGTGCTGGTTGTTTTTTTTTTTTGCAAAATCAACGCGTGTTGAAATGTTTTAAACGAGATTGTGTATTTCTTCAAAACTACGGTTTCATGACATCGTCACTTATATTTTAGGAGTGCTGAAATAAAAAAAATACCGGTCAAGAGTTCCGTACTATGCCAATTTGGTACTGATTGCTGCGTGTGTAGTTGACGCTTACTTTCGTGAAACGAACATGATGATTGTATAAATTATTTTATCTACACCCATATCATAAAACCTCTAAAGTGTAATCAAAAATCGTATGAAATGACCACCATTTTGATAACCAATTAGGTAAAACGAGTGCTGCAATGTTATTCCCATATCGTTTTTAGTATAGAAATGAGATTAAATTTGAAACAGCTGTCAAAACTCAAGTGGGTCTCTATTCTAGTATCCATAGATTTAAACAGTTATTGATACGAAACATCAATTCAGTATGTTTTTATAATATAAACCGAAACACATTTGATCTCGAGTGACGTGAGAATAGAGACTTCATGCGTTTGTCTATGATTTAAAAAAAATGGTCTTGACGGAGAATCGAATTGCCGCCATTATGTTGGTTTTTTGCTGAACGAAAGTAGAATTGTTGTTGAATTAAATAGAAAAAGTTTTTTGTAATTTACATTTTAGTTGAAAATATGAATAGTAGTCTTCTCGGAGTGACTGTGTGATGTGAAAATGCGCCGGATATCGGAAATATGCAGCCACGATTGCAACAAATAACTTGTTGCCAGAAAATATTGTTTCTGAACACATCATGAAGGATTTATAATATGTGTGTAGATAAAGTTATCTATGCAACTCAGCATAATTTGGCCTTAAAACACACGTGCGATCTTATTATGAAACTCGCTAAAGCTCGTTTCATGAAAATCGCACTAGTGTTTTAAGGCCTATCATTATGCAACCGTTGCGTAAACTACTAGTTCATATTCAAAACTCAGCACACAATTTGTTTAGACATTCTATTCTAGATCTAAAGCACTTAGTAAGTACCTATTCGTAGTATTAATACGTAGTACTTACTATACAGATGAATTAGTAGGCACGTTTAAATATGGGTTGTTATGGTTCCTCATATTTTAGAATTTTTGGATCAGTGACCAGGCCTCCCCCTTCCTATGACTTTTTATCAGTCTAATAACGCAAGCTTAACCAAAGCAAGTAAGGCCTCAGCAAAATGAAATGATCTAAATTTGAAGTCCGATGCTTGTAATGTAAACATGACGTAATAAAGTCCCGACACCCAGTAACTATGTTTGCGGTCCCAATCCTAAGCAAATAAATGTACGTTTTCTATTATAATTTTCTTCACAGGAAAGCTAAATGTAGTGTTGCTATGTGTGCTTAAAGTGTTGTGAAAAAGTTATGCAAAAAGACACAAAATTCACCTTTGTTACAGTGCTTGCTTGTAGTAAGAATAATCTGTATCATAGAGAACCTTTAATAATAATCGATGAGTATGCTGGTTCATTAATTTAGCCACTCGTTTAGTAAATACAAAATGTTGAGAGGTTGTTAAATGAAGATTGCAATGAAAACTCGCTGTGAAGCACCCCTAATGATTTTAATAGGTACTTGGACAATATTCTTTAACATTACGGGGCGTTCAAACGTGAAAGTAAATGATTAATAAAAAGGTACGTTATGGGTGTTTTTTTTTAGTAAGCTTTTTATCAGATCGGAGCTGTAAATCGCAGTAGGTTGCCGCACGTCCACTCGCTTTCGCGCGTCATTTTCGTTGGATGACGCGGATAAAAACTGACAACCCTAGCGTACACGAAAGAGCACGTTTTATGCGACGGAGAGAGAAGGCATGATTAGGCATATTTTCGTACCTAAACACCTCTCTTGTTACAGAGTGATTCATCTGTAAGTACGTTAGATATGCCAGTTCTTGGCATCTATAAACAAAGACAACTTTCTTCTTCAAAGAGATGAATTATACTCTCTATATATAGGTATATATTTTGGTCTTAACAATGAATTAATCAAATTAAATGGCTTTGGGAGCGTTCAAGTATTACGTAACGAATTTGGGGGGAGGGGGGGGGGTCTTGTAAAACGTTACGATGCGTTACAGGGGCGGGAGGGGCGGTTTGAACTACGCGTTACGTAACAATTTTTTTAGAGAAATTCTCTCACGCATTTTTTAAAACGGTTTTTTGCTCAAAATTTCAAAAGGAATGACCATTTGAAAATTTTTTTTAGGTAAAAATGGTCACTTGTTGGTTACGTAACGTTTTACTACGGGGGAGGGGGGGGGGGGGGTAAAGAAAAACGTTACGGTGCGTGGGGGGGAGGGGGGGGATCAAAAATCTCCAAAAATTGCGTTACGTAATACTTGAACGCTCCCTTTGGTGATAATTTCTTTCCCAACAGAATTCACCTTGTGCTCTGAAATAGTTAACTACGAAACATTGACATACGCAGAAAACATTTTATCACCACATAAAAATGGCGAAGACATAAAGATAAACACCTCGGTTATATCTGTTGGAAATGCGACGCAATCAAGTTTTGAGAATAACATTTTTTACGACGAAGTTAAAAGATCAAGGCGTCGCAAAGTCGAAATTACGAACATCATGCGAAATAGACTCTGCTTGGAGTGCGTAAAATCCCACTTTATCGTCGACTTACGCGATCAGTTTGGAGTCTAACGTATTGCGCAGGTATTGATTGCTATTTACAAATTCCTTTTGTCAGCGAAACGAAGTTAGGATGAACTTATACGCGATGCCGGCTTTTATCAGGATCATTCATGGTATTGTAATCAAAATGTCTGATAAACATCTTCACGATTCAATTTCAAAAAGGTATAGCTTGTCAAGTGCGTTTCCATGAAGTCAGTAACGGTACGGCTTTACATATAAAAAGATTCGTTTAACACTTTTATAGTCAAGAAATTGCGAATCAGGTTCTTTGTTCGCAGAGATTTTCGCGGAACAACTGTTACTCGCTAAGTGCATAGCGCCCAAAGATACTGATAGATCTACGGTAACTTTTCAAGGATATTCCCATGTGCAAAACTTTCTCAAATAGTCAACCTTTCGTTGCAATGCTCTGGTATGCATACAAATGAAGCCCTATCATACTCCAACTGACGCGGAGCTGTTAGCGGTCCCTTGGAGTTCGGACCTTAATAAAATACATATAACGCCCGCGCTCCAGGAATATTCAATGTTCCAGGGACTTCATAACAAATATACTAGAAACTTTTGGGAGGGTTTATGTGAAAGTTCTGCGTACCGCAGTTTGTACGATCATGTGTGAATGTGGTATTAAATTCTGGCAAACAACACATTAATGGGTAGTTAACTGATCTTAATAAATTTGTCTTAATACCATTATGGATGAGGATAATAACTCCTACGTATGTAAGATGTACAAAAATAAAAAGCGTGCAGTATTAGAACATGATCTCAACCATCTTGGTTGTAAACTCAGTTGTATATTGCCTCTTTATTTACCCGGTACTCATGGAGAAGTTGTCCCGTATTACAAACAAGTTGAGTGTTTCCTCCGCAATATATTATCCCGACCCGCGCGAATTGGACCGAAATTAGTTGCGTAACTGTCATTGTTTGACGAAGGCCCGATCCAGCGTCGCTGGACGACATGTCGCCCGATATTACCAATTACACCCGACCCTGATAACTTCTGATATTTCTGTTTAATAAGGGTCTAGTAAGTTTGTGTTTGTGTCCGCTAGACTTGGACACGCCACAAATATCTTGGAATTTAATTAAATGGAACTTTTTGTTTACGGTTTGTTTTTTTATCTCATCACAACTTTTAGGGTATGTTAAGAAGCGTCTTACAAAGCTGAGCTGGAAACGTTGCATTTTTCGCGTTTTTCTCGATTATTTGAGTGAAAGTCAAACAAATTACTCTGTTAACATGTTAATGCAATATTTTGGCATGATGAGGCATATAGTTACCTATGTATTTATGCAAAAATGTTTTTTTTTGCGTAAATGCACAATTACGACCTTGCAACTGCGACTTTGTAAGACGCCCTTAAGCCGACACAATACTTGAGTTTATCATTGACGCAGAAAGCTATTCCGTATTTGTGATGAAACTTAGTCCGAGTATTACCATAACAAAACAGCGGTGCGTCTTGTTCAAGCGGAGAACTTGACAATGGGTTAACTTCAGAACATCCGACAGCGATCTATGCTAAAGTAACTACGTTGAACAACTGAAATTTTGCACCTAAAACGTATAAGTTAGCACTTAAAAGCAAGCAACAGACCAGATCGCGATACTTCGGAACAAAACACTTAAGGCTGCCTATAGATATAATACTTATCGTGAAACTTGTAGTTGAGTCTCAATTCAACATTTTCAAACTGATATGCAAACCGATTGCTTGCCGGATTCTTACGTAAAGGATGATTGGCAGATTGGCCTATTGACCAATAAGGACAAGCGATATGTCACTGAATAGCTTATTCTAAGGTCTAAAACTTTTACTACGGCAGGTAATCACAAATCTTTGTGTGAAAAAAGCGGTTATGAGCGAGTTGCCTACAAAGCAAGATGCCTAACAAAGCAAGATGCCTAAGTATAATGGTTGAATGCCGTCTAGGCAAATTGTCTACTTTGCTAAAACGACTACCAAGCAAAATGTCTAAGTAGTTGAATGTCTTGAAGACAAATTGCCTGCTATTTTTTAATTTTAAAATAAATGGTTTTGAAGTTATTTAGGAAAATAGGCGAAAATTGACCATTCCCCCCCCCTTATCTCCGAAACTACTTGGCCTAAAAATTTGAAATATATACAGAACATACTTTTTTACCTATATATTACAGGAAAACCTATAAGAAGTCTATGGTATGCAAAGTAACATAGGAAATTTCATTAAATTACGAAACTCTCTCCACGCGAGTTTAACTAGTACGAGTACTTGCCCAGTTTTTTTTGACATCCTGCTTTTTGGCTATCTTGCTTCTGAGATATCTTGCTTTTTAGACATCCAGCTGGTTAGGCATCTTGCTTTTTAGCCATCTTGCCTCTGAGGCATCATGCTTCTGAGACATCTTGCTTTTTGGCCATCTTGCTTTTGAGGCATCTTGCTTTGTTAGGCATCTTGCTTTGTAGGCAACTCGCTCATAACCGGAAAAAAGTAGTAGTCGTAGAAAAATAGTAGTCATTGTTTGATGGTATATCGATATTTAGTTTTTCTCATGTGTATTTATATGACATATGGCTTATCATTATTGTTTTTTAGGCCAGTGTCCATACAAAACTGCCCATCATCCTTTTGCATAGTAAAATACCTCACCTACTTATTTCTATATAACTTAGGACAAGGCCGAACCCTACTTCCATGTCTGCGGAATTCACCGGGCATTTTCAAGATAACAGCGAATATCCATTTCCTAGACAAGCGAGCGTCCTCGCCACTTTCCATCAGGTACGCGGATCGCCACCCTTTCGCGAAAAACCTTTTACATATTTCAAAATCCGTTTATCATTCTGCGTACATAGGAATGTTTATATTTATTAGCCGTGTTACCACAGCAATGATAGACGCTGTTTATGATTACGACGTCACGTCTGCACCGGCAGACTTTAATAAGACGGTTCACGGCTGGTTTATGGCGGCTGTTGTTACGAGCATGCTGGCCTTTTATTAAGGAACTTAGGTTTAATATACTTGTCTCATATCCTGACGAGGTACCCGACCACGGCAAATTATTTCAGTCTGATAATAATACAGGCTGTCCATTATGGATATTGTATGGATGGGTCTCAAACAAATATGTATGGAAGAAAACCTTAGAGTATAGAAAAATAATAGAGTAAACGTTGAAACCGTCAAACCATGCCGCCCAAAACGTCAACTACAGGCCACACGGATTCATACAAACCCATACGCGTTTGTTTGGCCTGTAAGGTTATGATACTAAATAATATAGGCAATTTAGTGTTTATTTGTGACAGCATTATTACAATCTTATTAATTTGGTCATACTGTCACTGGCTGACGTAAGGCGAAGAACCATATTTGAAATCGACGTACTAATAGACTACGTTTGCGGGAGCAGCGTAGCATTACAGTCGTAGGTTCAATTAATATACAGCGTATCTTTTACTTCTATAATCTAAGAAGAAAACTGATAATATAATGTCAAAATGACACGTGACAGTTCGGTGACATTGCCATCGCACTTAAAAAGCATTTAATGTGTGTAATCATGTCACGGAATTCACTTTGCAACAAATTCAATTACAAACACCAATAAGTAAAATAAATTTAATATTTGTTTGTTTAAACGTGTCATTTTGACATTATACCAGTTTTTTCCATACATATTTAGGTATTTGATACCCATCCCAGTGGGTATTATCCAAGACACGATCCCTTATTTCAACATACCTATAATCCTAGTTTTTATGACCGAGTGTGGTAACAAGTATTATAACCGAGTATATCCGAAAGAAGAAACCGCAAGTATTTACAACAAAATTCGAATTCATATAATTTTGACGAATTAAATGTAGGTAGGTTGAAGTAATAACAGCTCGTTAGTCGTTTTGAGAACTCATTACCTCACATATTTTAACAAAACTTGTAAGGTCGCCACGACACAGGCTTTGCCTAGTGTGGGACCATTGAAAATCTTACTGTAATACTTGATTTGGTCAATAAACGATTTATTATTATTATTATTATATATATAGTATTGTACTATATTTTGGCTCTGTGAACTATATACTGTTGACAAAATATATACTACGCAAAAATACTATATTTCGGTCAGTCCTAACGTGGGCTTTGACTTGGCCAGTTCAATAGGCATTTTCGCATCTCGGATAGCCACAAGTGCGCAATCGGAATGTTAGTTGGTACTTAAGACGAATGTTGTGTATTATACTTATTCAAACATACCTTACACTCGTTTTAAAAGGTTTTTCTTTAAAGTACTATATTTTCTTCCTGTGTACCAATTTAATCCTCCTTAATCAATCTTTTAGTGTCCTCGTCTGCTGCACTGGGAGTGAAGAAATAGCATAGAATGCGTGCAGATGCTTATCATCTTGGCATGTCGTAAAAGTCGACTAAGGGACGGGTCCTCTCCAACATGGTGCACTATGTGTATGGGCGATAGGCTGATCATCTGTCACCATACGGTTCATCATACCATCTTAGGACTAATTAATTAATCGAACGTGGCCACAAGTAGTCTTGTGGCTCTGCCTAATCCATTAGGGATTTCGGGCGTGATGCTATGTATGTACTAATTGATTTGTACCTTTGAATGGAAAAATAAAACTATATTTGCCCCATAAATACTTGGCAACCCTGTATACGAGTGAGTTGAGGCTTTGATAACGTAGGTATTTTTTTATTCTAATTACCAAGGCATATATATGGGCTAACTGTAAAACACGAAATTCTAACCTTCGTGGAGCTATATCCCTTTCTTTCTTATGTCGTAACAGCATCAAAAGAAAGAGATGGCATATGACACTTCAAATTTGGAAGTAGTAATGCCTGTAAGCCCATGAGTAAATAAGAAAAGGAGTCTATACATCTTAAAAAGCGCATCATATATAAGTGCATTTGAGAGTTTCTCAAGCTCATTATGTTTCAAATAATAGGCTATGACTGACGGACAAACAGACAGGCGGACACGAGAGTGAACCTATAACGGATCCGCATTTACACCGGGCGTTCGAACCCTAAAACCGGACAAGTGCGAGTTTAACTCGCGTGGAGAGGGTTCCGTTTCGTACATGATTATCTGAAATTTACTAGGTTACTTTAAATACCACAGACTTTATATAGGTTTTCCTGCAATCTATAGGTCTATTTTCTGTATTTTTTTCAAAATTTTAGCCCTAGTAGTTTCGGAAATAAGGGGGGGGGGAATGGTCATTTTTCGCCTATTTTCCTGAATAACTTCTAAACTATTTTACTTAAAATTTAAAAATGTATATATTTAAAATCCTCACAATATTTCATTTGATATGTCACACGATATAGGAGGCATAACTTTTTTTTTTAATTTTCTAATTTACCCCAAAATGTGGCCCCTATGTTTAAAATTCATATATTTACGTCACGCGTCCGTGTTGCGGTCACCAATTTACATATTTATGCCAAATTTCAACTCAAACGGTCCAGTAGTTTCGGAGCAAATTGGCTGTGACAGACGGACAGACAGACAGACACACGAGTGATCCTATAAGGGTTTCGTTTTTTCCTTTTGAGGTACGGAACCCTAAACCGAACAACTTATCACAATATTACGATTTTGTAACGTGCGAGCGATTTGCGACTGCTGTAATTACGTACGCTGTAATAACTCATTGGTTAATTGGTTGGCTAATTAGTTTGAGCACTTGCGGCGGGGGGTCTCACTCCGCACTTTAATTATTTGGTGATGTTGCGTGACGCGGATAAAAAAATTACAACCCTAGCGTACACGAAAGAGCAAGTATTAAGCGATGGAGAGAAAAGGCATGATTAGGCATATTTTAAAAGATTATATTTAACTTCTCTTGTATGTATGTCCTGGAATTTTGCGATCAATGTTCGTACCTAAAAACCGGTTTTGTTATACAGTGACTCTTCTGTATGTTACTACTATTATCTATTCTGTGCTTGCGGGCGTAATGTGAAATTATCGATGAGGCCTTTACACAAACAATCATCCAACGCTACGTCGAATGTTAGGGAACTATCGCGGCGCCATTGTATGGAGCTTGGACTCTGTTTGGTATTTACTCATGTGTTAGGGTTCTAGGAATGCGCACGACCGACGTCTGAAGCCGTCGCTCTTAATAAAGCCCTACCTCCATTACCGCGTTTATGTGTGAACCGTTAAGTTTTACGATGTAGCCTTCTGGATTTGCTATCTACGACTATAAGGGCCTTTACAAAGGGATACATTTACGCGCGCGGTCGACGCGCGTTTCGTATCTTTTACCTCATTTATTTTTAAAGTCTAAGGCTACGTCCGCACAGACAGGCGGCTTGCTTAGCGCCTAGAACCTAGCGAGTCGCCTAGTGACTAGCTTAGTAAAACGAACGTTCTAGAATGTTCGCGACCGGCCGCACGGAGCGCTTGGCGCCTAGCTAGTCGCTTAACGTGTATCGAAATAAACAAACATGTTGGCTGTTTGTCACGAGGTGCAAGGTATTTTAGAAGACAAATATATATGAAATATTAATTGCATCAGTTTTCAAAAAAGAACCTTAGTGGAATCCAGCTAATGCACTCCATAAAAATGCAGTTGTCTTAAAAATAACTATGGGAACAAACATTAGAAGAGTCTTTTTATCATGAACCCAACATGACGCAATGCATGACACAACCCAATTATGCCGTGAAATGGTATATTTTAAAGATGAATTGTCTGTGAATAGTAGTTTAAGAGGTATTTTTGAAACAGCGTGTCGACAAGCAAATGACCAAGGCACCTAGCGTCCCACCACGCAAACTACCTCTCGTGCGGCCACCGTGTATCCTAGTAAGTAGCCAGAATGCAAGACACTAGGTTCTAGGCTCTAAGCAAGCCGCCTGTCTGTACGGACGTAGCCTAAGTGACAGCGATACAATACGCGCGTCGACTGCATGCGACAAGTTTGACGTGTACAAACGTCCTTACAGACGTACAATGTTCATTCGAGAATAAAATTCTGATATAATATATGAAATAAGCTTATTTGCTGACTGTCTTTATTATGGCAGTATTATCGAATTTTTTTTGAGCCGATCGGCAACCAATTTGATTTAGATTCCTCGTAAAATTTAATAAAGAAATACGCAAGGGGTCGTCTACAAATTACGTAACGCAAAATTCTCAAATTTTTGACCCCCCCTCCCCCCATGTAACAGGACCGTAACGCTTAGCCGGGACCCCCCCCTCCATTCCGTTACGTAATAGGTGCTTTGTAAAAAGTTTTTGCCTAATATTCAGGTAATTCGGCGCTCTTTTTACATTGGGCGAGGTATAATCATCTATGAACGTATTTCGGTTCCATTTCTTAATAATATAATTATAATTTCTTGAATTTACATTAATTGCGCAATATTATAAAATCGTGACGTAACACCAACCTTAAACCCCCCCCCCCCCCCCCCCTCCCCCAACGTAACAGGACCGTAACGCTTGGCCACACCCCCCCTCTCCCTCAAAATTGCGTTACGTAATTTGTGAACGACTCCCAAGTGAACGAAATAACAATTATAGGTAACTAAAATAAGCTTGAAGTTAATAAAAATAACTGCCATTAACATTATATCTACGTTATATTTATACTCCTCTGCTGCACTGGGAGTGAAGAAATAGCATAGAATGCGTGCAGATGCTTATCATCCTGGCATGTCGTAAAAGTTGACTAAGGGACGGGTCCTCTCCAACATGGTGGACTATCTGTATGGGCGATGGGCTGATCACCTGTCACCGTACGGTTCATCATACCATCTTAGGACTAATTAATCGAACGTGGCCACAAATAGTCTTGTGGCTCTGCCCACCCCATTAGGGATTTCGGGCGTGATGATATGTATGTGTGTATGTATATTTATATACATTATTTGGAATTTTCATTCGTATGCTGTGTAGTAGTAATAGGTTGCTATGGGTCGATTACCACCTTGAAAAAAGATCCTATCTCAAAATTAATTTGTCGTAAACTCATTTTTGCTACATACGTGTTAAAGTACACTTTTTCACTAACCAATATTAACCACGAGTTTTTTTTTTCATGTCAATTGACTGACAAACGAGCTGACGGCCCACCTGATGGAAAGTGGTCACCGCCGCCCATGGACATCTGCAACACCAGAGGTGCTGCCAATGCGTTGCCAGTCTAGGGAGGATGGGGAATGGGGATGGGATAGGGATGAGGGAATAGGCCTCCGGATCTCGTCACTCAACGTACGAAACGCAATAGCAAGTTATTACTTTACGCCGATATTCTGTGAGAGTGTGGTACCCAGCCGGCCCATTCAAATAGTAATCATCTAGTGAGGATTACTGTTTGGCTCTACCACTACGAATTTTGCAAAATAAAGTCCCATAATTGTCCGTTATGTTAAGAGTACTTTAATAAAGAAGAGTAAACACATTACTCTCTTTTTCTCGCACAGTCGCACATAAAATACTACAGACGCATTCAGTGTGAGAAGTCGCACTCTGAATATGTGCTCAGGCTAATAACGAATAACAGCACAGATTATACGCACAACGGGCAGTAAAAGTTTACGAGGCGCTATCGGTCTCCCTCCTCGCTAATGAGGTTAGGAAATGGCATCACGCATTATCAGATCTGGCACGCGGCTGTTGTAAGAATCTATTATTTCCTTCGAGGCCGTAAATGTTCTTACGTACAGTTATTATATCCATCCTACTCATACTAAAAATTCAAATTTGATGTTTGAGATTTATACATGGTTTATATCCCAGATTAATGTGTAGAATGCTTTTTATCCCGAAATTAAAAATTTTAGAGGGAATGACTAAACCGAATTCCACGCGGACGAAACAGTAAGCAGAAGCTAGTTATTTATTCCTAGTGGACCCGCCACAGCTTCGCCCGCGGTATTTTCCATTTAAACTTTATCACCCCTTTTCACCCCTTTAGGGATGGAATTTCAAAAAATCCCTTCTTTTTGCACATCTAGGGTACTCGAGGAATGTCTCCTCCAATCAAACCTCTAGGACCACCCGTTTAGGCTGCGCGTTGTATATAAGTGAGTCACGGTACTGTTTTATATGTATTGATGTATGATGTGTTTATGAATACATACCCATATTAAAATGTAAGTCTTTTGAGAAATATGGATTTTATGAATATTATAACTTTGTTCTGGCATAGATAACAAAAAAAAAAATTGATTCTGGCGATTTTGGCGCATTAGCTTCTTACTAATTTGATTATTCATTAAAGCAGTTCTAATTAAAGCATATTACTTAACTTCGACTTAAGATTTTAACATAATTTGAATAGCATTTATGAAATAATTTTGATTTAATCTGTTTTAAAAATAAAGTACGTTTGTTTTTCATTATTGCAGGATTAGCACACCACCCCGTTAATATGAAAGCCCTCAATTCATTTTTGTTATTATTTTCTTAAGATCACGAGGTAAAATAGCAAGTTTAATACATTTTGGTATCTAGAGGTAATATTGCAGAGTGAATTCGTATCCAAATTAAATAAGGGGATAATCTGCAGACCGACTTTGCGAAAGATAAAACCGAATTGCTATTATCAAAATTGGGGATTACGTCCGTAGGCAGCGTTTAATTTCAGTTGTTCGGATAAAGCTTCTATAAAATTTACATTTTATACTAAGACTCGAATTAATTTCGTCCATAGCGAAAACAATTAATATAACACAATTAGTAGGTATTTGATAAGATTTGAACATTTAACTGCTAATTGCAAATAATGTAGTTTACGATGCTGTAAAGCTGCGACTGCAATCTAATAAATTAATTTTATTTATTTTGCTGTTATATTAAGAGGAGTGTGAACCTACGGCTTATCATAGAAAATGCTATATATTACGAAAACCGTAGGAAATGACCACCATTATGACAACCTGTACTGTAATGTTTTTACAGTATCGATTTTAGTATCATAATGGTCATAACGACACAGATATGAGCTACAGGCCGGCGCGCCGCCGTCGCCGCAGCCGGCGGGGCCCCATCGTCGCCGTGTCGCCGTTTATAATATGGGTGTAGAAAAAGTTATGTATGCAACTCTGCATAATTTCGCCTTAAAACACACGTGCGATCTTATTATGAAACTCGCAAAGCTCGTTTCATAAAACCGCACTAGTGTTTTACGGCCTATCATAATGCAACCGTTGCATAAACTACTAATATTATGCTAGGGCCGCAGACAAAATAATTTATCATCAATCAGTTTTGAAGTTAACAAATTCTGAGAGGCAGATTTGATTAATCCGCTTTAGTTATTAGTTTTGTTTCTCTTTATTTACTCTTTAAAAATTTAGGGAAAATAAACAAATACCCACCTATTTTCTTTCTATTTTCTTTGTAATAAAATATACTACGAAGTTTATTGCCATAGAACGCATTATGCAAATCAAGAAGCCGTTAAATTATTAAGCCGTGAAGGACCACACAAATTCATTATTTTATTTATAAGGTATATCCTCTGGCATAAAAAAACAGCCTTGTAATTTCCAGCATCTAAACTAGGGTATGCTGAAACAAATTTCCATTTAAATTTAAATACACGCATGAGTCCGGGCGTGACATGCATATGCGTTCGCGCATTTGCATTTCATTTCATGATCCATGTCGCCTCATATCTACCATTATCGCGGCAAATTACGTCGCCCATAATAAAAAAAAACCTCACATATAATTTCTGTTTTTCGAAATTCAATTGTAAATTCATGAATGGAAGCATATATTTTGAATAAAGGGGATTTTGAGTTAAAACTTTATATTATTGCAGGCGTGAGCGTGCGATATGCTCAGGCTGTAAGAACGTAATATATGTGATTACAGTTGTCAAGATCCCATATTTTTTTATGGATATGAAGTTAAAATTATGGATACTAAACTTGTTTGATAGAATTCGACATCATGATCAAGGGTAACACCGAATTAGAAACAGGAAAAGAGATAAGTTTCAGGAAGTTTAAAAATTGGTAGGTATCATTCCAGGGTGTGTAGAAGCACTCATAGACGGGTTTGACTGCTGCCTTAGTAAGGTTGACACGAGCATAAGTTAACCCTGCCTTATCCCCTCTCATACAGTAGAGATAGACCAGGGTTAAGTTAATGCCAGCCATGCTTGGGCTCCTGGAGACATTTTCAACATTGATAGAGGCTTCTTTAGATAAAATGGCTTAAACCCTCTCTAAAGATTTAAATTGTTTTAATAACAGCTCATTCGTTGGGATTGTAATCTGCAGACATAATTAATATTCAGTGTTATTCCCAGCGGGATAATTAAACATGATCAAGCAAGAAAATTTCCGACATTTGCGTCAGCCATTACGGTGCCTTCGGTGCTCTATGTAAAATAATTCGAGTCGCTTTAAGCGGACGCATTAAAGATATTTGATTTGAAACCTCGAAGATCCGGATAAGGGAATGCTGGAGATTATACCCCGATTGCCGGAATATCGAGGCAATATCTGGAATAAAACTCCCTCCTAATCAAACGCACGCAAGATATTTATTTGAATACCTTCATTCCACTCGATGCCAGCCAAGCAACACCTGCGAAGGGAATTCAAGTTTAAATTACTTCTGAACTTTTCTTTAATTTGCCGAGCATTTGCATAACGGGAACTCTGAAAATACGCAAAACTGAACTTTGATTAAGACAAAGGGACAAAGAAAAGAGGTCGAGCCGGCTACTGAGACGACTTCCTTTAATTAAAACCTAGATTACTTTGAAAGAAATGTGTTTTAATCCACTGCAATTCTAAATAAGTATGTCCTTTCTAGACGTTTTTATCTACTTCCTTTCCTCTTTTGTAATAAAAAAGGTAACTGTAGAAAACATTGAAATATATAGTAAGGAACTCCTGAAAGCAATTCTCACGATGCTTACTTTTGAGGTGTCAGAACGCGAATCTGACACCGTCGCACGTTCAATCGCATGGCAACCAAGGTCCTTGACACCCGTTAAATATTTGAAAGGCCTTTGTTTATTCGGCCGTAAGTGACACTATTATAATTACTTACGTATCTAGGACAATTCCACAAACTGTGAGACCGCACCACCGACCCCGCCGTCCACAATAATATGATAGCGTGTGAATCAAGCAATATTAGACTTTTGTATGTATGTCGTAAGAACTAAGACATCAGCAGTAGGGTGTGGTTAAGCCATGACGCTAGTGTTTGATAAACTTCTATGAGAATTGTTACACGAAATTGTACTGATAGGCATTAGGCATATCTTTCTTAGGAGATCTTTGGTAGAAAACGACAAAGGAGAAAAAATATTGTAACTAGTAACTGTAAGAAATGCATCACTAATTATAAGACTCTCATTTCTTCACTTTAATTTTAATAACTGTTTCACATATGTAGCTTTTGATTTGTACTGTGCAATAAATGTTTCTTTATTTCCTTTAACTGGGTGCAGATTGCAAACGCTTGCTCAAACGACACGGTAGAAGCCAGCCGTGACCTCGGATCACCGTGTTTATTCTTGTTAAAAACTTCTCTAGCTGGCTTTTTTAATTTCATCTGACACCTTACTATGCTTTCACATTATGCTGGCAAGTTACAAGAGTAAACTGTAAAGAAATTTTCATTGAAGTAAATTAATTTAAAAGTCTGCAAATAGTTAGCTTTGTTTAAACACAGAATAAAGGTTTTTAAATCATTACAATGTCTTTTAAAAAGCTAACTCAAATACATTTATACAATAACACGTCTTTTGCGCATAAAAAAAACACTCGTCAACAGCCATCTTATTTTCAGCATTGAAAACGAACCCCGGGCACGGTTCGTGTGTTAAACGCGGCAGAGTGGTCCCTAATCCCCTTTCAGTTAGAGGGCATTTTGTTTGAAAGCTTTTATCACGGGTTAAATTGAAAACTAGATCCCGAGTTCATTGTTTTTCGGGCCGGATCACAGAGCCTTGCGTTGCGGCGATATGTGACCAAATGTGTTATTATCAACACTATAGGACGTTTATGCTCGGATACTTGTATTTGCGTTCCATTAACAAGAACAATCGCAATTACAAATCTAGAAACTATAATTAGATACTAACAATGTGTTACCCCTGTTGTGTTCGGGTTCAATTTTGGGTTCTCTTTGTTTAGTTTCACCTCAGAATCGTAAACAACCGACTCGCAAACAAAGTCGGTTTTAATTAGCGCTTTCTTCTTTAAACAATTGCCTCCTTAATTTCGTCGGCGTTTAATGAACCCTCGTGCTCATCCCCTCATGTTTTGATCTCGATTTCGTTTTTCGTTATAAGTACTCTTTTCTCTTCGAGTGTCTTCAATGATCTATCCATCTTTTTGTTCTACGTGTCTTTGTCTTGCAATATCGCTTGCTGTTATTGGAAATTCTCCCATTTGTATCAGCTATTATTTTCCAGATTCTTTATGTATCGTATCCTATATTAACAATGTACAAAACCAATTCAAACGGCTCATAAAACCTAATCGAACCATGCATTATTTAAGAGAGTTAATCGCGCACCCATAAATGAACCTTTACTATCGAGTTTGGATTCGATATTAGTTCCGAACGTATCAATTGCTGAGGCGGAACAATGTTTACAGTTTTGTTTTGCACAGATATCACACAATTTTAGGAATGCATTATCCCGCGTATGCCTTAATAATGTTGAACTATAGGGAGACCCCAAATCTCGGTTTCTGTTGGATATGTTTGCCAGTTTTAACACACTACGTCTATTTATCTTAATTTTGTCATTAGCGCATAACAAATCTCTCTCAATCTCTTCTTAGTGCTTTTTCTTTTTTCTCTAATTCGGGATACGCTTTGACCTTGATCCTAGATTCGGCAGGTCGGGTTATAACAGTGAAACCCTTGTAACAGGGGAACCAGTTCAATTGGATCATGGTTATACATTTATGGCTGAATTCAGAAACGCCACTTAAGCATTTGATAACAGATTAAATAGTTAAATGTCCCTCAACTAGTTGTCAACTTATACAGAAACGTCACTTTAATTAACGATTAATTCGAGTGGCATTTCTGAATTTGGCCATTAGTTGCCTAAATGTGCAGGTTCCCATCCCACGCGTTGTTTTCTCTCACCGTAAGAGCATCGGTTACCGCAATTTGCAGGTAATCGCTTGGATTCAAACCCAGATCTCACGATCACGAGTCGACATCCTTAGCCACTAGGCTACCGACACTCTAACTGGACAACCAGCGTCTTAGCGCATAACAAATAATTGTTAAAAATATCTACAATATTTTACAGTGGAGAACGAACTTCCCTAGGGTATTAATCCATAAGATATTGTGAAGTCCAGTGAAGCATTAGCTTGATTAGTCTGTAAATAAACTGTGAGAATAACGTAATGTCGTTACTGTATTGGCCAATCCACTTCTATTAAATCAATATTTCATTGCTAATATGGCTTATTGTAAGTGAAGGTTCCAAAGAAAAAATAAAATATTCTATGTCTTTCGTGTTCATAGTCTCGACCATCAGTACAAAATATAACGACTCATTTAATTATATTGTAGTGATTATATTTAAAGAATATAATTTTAGTAATTATAATATGTAGCCGACTGATCCAAAAGAATTATTAAACTTAAGAGGACTGTGAACCAACAGCTAAAATCAGACTTTTCATACAGTTGGCGATAACGATTTCCACCCCTTAAAGGTTAACCGATTTTGACCAACTTTTGATAGGTTGTCAGTAAGAACAAAGTTTAGTTCTTTACGTTTTTTGAATATTGATTAAAGATCAACAAAGAAAATAATCGCCGAAATTAGTTTTGTATGAGAATACTAAAACAACAATAGCAGTGAATTTATTGATAATAGTGAAAAAAATCAAAACGTATAGACCTAGATTTCGTTCTGACTGATATCCTTTCAAAAATTGGTCAAAATCTGTTAACATAAGGGGTGGAAATTGTGATGGTATGTGTGCGATGCGTAGGTTCACACTCCTCTTAAGTGGCAATGGCCGGGGCACATTGCTCGTAGAACAGACGGCCAATGGGGCCGAAGAGTTCTTAAGTGGCGGCCACGTACTGGCTATGTCCAGCAGTGGACGTCTTTCGGCTGAAATGATGATGATGAATTCTAATATGAGATTCTTTCGTTAATAAAAAATACTATGAGTATTTACGAGTTACTGGTGAGAGAAGCTGTTCTGCCATACTATTGGCACGCGCAGATCTTGATTTTATTCCTCCAATTCCAACGTACAAACTTTCAATAAAAAAAAAAACAAGCGTTTGTTCAGCAAGTTGGCCAAATTGGGGCTCTTTTACTGGTAATGTGTGTAAAAACGAATCTATCGCGCTTTAACAAATAATATTCAATGAAATTTATAGGACATTATTAGGATTGAGAAAATTTCAATGTACAGTTGTGGTCCAATATATAATACGTTACCAAAGAGGCAAAAAAGTCCGAGTGTAAGGGCACTTGGCTTATTCGGCCTTTGAAAATAAAGTCGTGTTCACATATTTTTCACCACTTTGTCCGGTATTTATTTTTGACATCGACTGTACATTTTGACTACCCAAAAATACGTGCCCTACGTAACATTCACTAATGGCCAGATAATCTGAATACATAAATAAGTTAAGTTAATTTAAAACGTAAATCAAGACACCAATTATCTCAAACGAAAACACGTTATTCCACGTTAAAGAGTGGGCAATCCAGGCACCTTTAAATTACGACGGCGAATTAACAGAAGTACGCTTTATCGGGTCCAATGTCGACGTAAACGTACAATTTGGACCGGTAGCACGTTTTAAAAACGTGTTAGGCTAGGTGCTCGTCCGTTTTGTCGACAGGGTTAAAGTCCAATTTGAATTGTAAATGGACCCGGAGAAGCTGCGTCGTCGACAAACAACCTTTGTGCCCCGACATTTGCATCGAGCGCGCAATTGCGACTTTCTTTCGAGCCATCGCCAATGAGGTTCTTTTTTAAAATGTTTTAGTCAAAGGAAGTCCGGAATTAGGACAGCTAGTCAGCATGAATGAATAATAAAGAGAGTCTCTGGGGACTCATTGGGTATGCAGGTGTTAAATTGGGATACACGACAGTGTTTCTGCCAAGTTCGGTTTACTTTACGGGTACTTTTTAATGTAAAGGACTTTATGCGTTATGAAATCTAGGGATGAAAATGAAAATGAAAATGAAAATATTTATTTTACAAGTTGGCCACACGTGTGCAGGTCAAACATGTACCCGATATTGTTTCGACATTTGGCTTTAGGAAACTAACTTAAGTAACCTTGAACATTTGAACAGGGTTAGAGTGCTTCGGCCGCGACCGCACTCAACCCCAAAGAACCCCACACAAGTCCAAAACATTTCGCCTAATTTCTGATAATAAATCGTGACTAAAGCCGTATTTATTTCAAGTTGTCATAATGTCTGACGAAAGTCTTAATTTAACTATTTAGTAACTTTTATTAGTTTTTAGGGTTCCGTACCTTAAAAGGAAAAAAGAACCCTTATAGGATCACTTATCAACCTTCTAAGTCAACGTAATCAAAAGATACGGCCGTTTATGCCACATATTTTGATACTTTCAAGGGAAAACAAAGGGAATCAAAACCTATACGGTACTTCCCGTTGACCTAGAATCATGAAATCTGGCAAGAAGCAGTGTCTTACAGCACAAGTAAAGGAAAAAGTCCGAAAACGGTAAATAAGTAGTTACATCACAAAAAAAAATAGTTATTGGAAAAACCATTGCAAAGTCGTATCACACTCGACGGTTGCACGGAGATAGGAGCTTGCGAAAGTAATTTTTTGTCTTTTCATACGTAGGTTGTAAATGGTTACCCGCTTGTTAAAAGCCATGTTTTTTTTAATTTTTAGGGTTCCGTACCTGTTTATCATAGGTAAGTACGGGACCCTCGGCGCGCGAGTCAGACTTGCACTTGACCGGTTTTTCTACTATTACACTCTTATACGAGCGTTATTGTTTACGACGTCAATAGGTACTAGTGTGATTTACCCTAACGTAATTACTGCCAGCACTCCTGCTTTGATAGATTATACCCTCCGCAGCCCTCGCTAAAAGGTATTTTATTAGTGCCCGGGTGTTAATTTGACCTAGCCATTATCTGATCTTTCGTGGCCATTCAGCCCGTCTCATACGATGAGAACCAATTATGGAAAGGTACAGTCAGCTTCATAACTTTTTACTAGTAGAATTACACAAAGCGATTTTTGTAATATTAACGGTAGGGACCGTTAATATTACAAAAATCGCTTTGTGTAATTCTCAACGAGATACGAGTATATGTATTGATTCCCTTTGGATTCCCTTGAAGAATGAAAATATGTGGCTGTATCTTTTGATTACGGTGACTTAGAAGGTTGATTTTTTCACAGCTTCACTCTTAACCTCTATTACCGACATGAGTATTTGATATTAATTTCAACATGATACCTCGACGTGTTTCTGAGAAAAAGTTCTTGACACACAGACAGACAGACGGACAAACAAGTCATCCTATAAGGGTTCCTTTTTTCCTTTTTTGGTACGGAACCCTAAAAATGGTACAGCAAACACCGTTGATGCGTCGGTATTTCGCGCCGTGACTTGGCGCTGACACCTATATAGATCATAGGAATTTAGAACACACAGAATGTCATTTTTTCTCATACCGTAAAGCTGAGATATGTAAATAAAATTCCTTATTATGCTCTGTTTGTGTGGCTTTGACAAAGAAAACAGCTGTTAAGTGTGATTAAGACTCGCGCACAAAGAGTTCTGTACCAAAACAAATGTACTTCGCTTCGATTCGATATTGCTTGCACGGACGCCAAACTTGCCCGTTCTTTAGATTCTCTACACCAACATTCTTAGTAACGAAACGTTTAATGTAGCTGACACGTTCAACAAAATTTACTTCAGAACCTTAAACTAGTTTTATTTTGTAGTTTTGACTTTTTGTGCTACCCATGTCAGTCGTTTGTGTCTTTATTTTGTTTCTATTTAACTCTCACCCAAAGTAGAATCTTAGTTATAGTTAAGATAAATCTTCTTCCTAAAGGTTGGGACAGACAATACGGGTCCCTACATTTTTATTAAATTAAACGAAAACTTTGTTTCGGCTCGGAGAGACCGAAATTTACCGTCGTTATCTACCTAAAAATAATCGGTATTGTCCAGGTATTGCTTACTAAATCTTTACAAAGTTTTCAACAATGACTTTGTATCTTGTGACTGCGACTCAAAGAGTTTGAGTCCGAAGTGATCCCGCGGGCAGGGACGTCGGGTCATTTCTCTCTGCCAATCACTCGTTGCCGTAATATATAGTGCGAACCGATGTGTTGTAAGCATTTTTCTTGCCAACAATACGGTGTCGAAGGAGAGGTTTCAAGATTAAACTTAAGTGTATAAATCACTTGAGGTTCTTACCAAGAAAACGTGGGTTAAAAGGTACAGATTAAAGATTACTCAGTATAGCAAGATGTTTTGTACGTAAAATAACTTTTAAACTTTCGCATTTATAATAATTATTGTTTCGATTTATTAAAAGGATTAAGACCAAGTTCATTCCCAGTTTAGGCAGGCATCCATGACTAGATTAAAGCAATTTATTTACGCTATTTTGGCTGTTAGACGCACGCTAGCAAAATTAATTGGTTAAAAATGGAAGCTTGGAATTTAATAACTTTTTTTATCTTTTAGATAAAAACAAGGTAACTGTAGGCCGCGCGGTCTCATCTGTCTGTGAACTATTTGCTTAATAACTATAGACCACTTCTTTCAAGTTTTCGCTGATATAAAGGCTGGCCCAGCGGCCCTAACATGCAAGACGCAAAGATAAGTTAAACACGTTTATCTCTATGACTATCTCTTTCGTCGGCACTAGTGTGAGAGAGACGCACTTAGAGATAAGACGGTTAAATTATCCTTGTGTCCTGCATGTTAGGGCTGAAAATATATCTATGACAGATTGACAAGGAAAACGGGGTCCTATAGAATTGTGTGTATACAGAAGCTTTAAAGCAGCTAGCATGAGCCAATTCACATCAATTATTCTGTGGTACGACAGAACATTATTAAATGTCATGTAAACGAATTCACAAGTTTTGAAACGGACCAGAAAGCGATCGGTTTCTGCATTGAGATTAAATAAACCACAGAATCTAATATCCGGGGAATGTCGCCCGACGCGGCTCAGGCGTCCGCTCCGTATCACGTATATATTTCACATTTTTACTAGTATTTCAGATATATATTCTTACTAGCTATTCAACATGGAATAATAGATGTATTCGTAAGATACCAAACCAACTGTATTCAATATGGTTGTGTCTTATTTTTCCCAAAATTGCGTTTAAATGAAAGTGACAAAACAGAGATTTCTAAATCGGTGTCGGTTAGGAGTTAACATACTGTTATCGCTATTTAAAATTTTTGGTTACATTGTAGCTAATAGGGCGCACTAAAGGTAAGGAATAAGTATAATCTAACTAATCTATAGCTGCCTTTTCAACAATCTCAGTAAAAAAAGTTAACTAGGTAAGCCGGTTGCTATTCTTATATTACATTTTAACGGCCGAACAAGTTTCTTGCCGTCTCTTCTCAGTAGAGGTTTTTTTCAAACCGGCTGTAGATTCATTTCTTGACCTTCATAAGAGATTTTAAAGCCTAAATTTAATAAAGATATTTTGACTTCGACTTTCATGAGTTTTCGTCGAACATCTCCGTGTTTCTTAATTCTAAAAATGCGGCGAAGTTAGCCGCATATTATTTTAAGTCTTAAAATTATAACATAATTTTAAAGTGTATATTGAAAGGACCTATTCCTTGTGCCCACTTAATACTTTGGGTATAGTTCAACCAACTGAGAAGACAGTAAGAATGTTTTACAAGTTTTGTGCCGATTGGAGGTAATATTAAACGCATCCCCAGCAGTGAATTATATGAACGGTATTGGAACATTGCCATATCATAGCCTGTACTTTCAGTAGCATTTTCTTACATTGCCACGACGAGCTCTATGCACAGTTACCTATCTGATTTATTACTTCCTTTATTTATTTCCAAGTTTTTATTTTATATGTTCGGGATTATTTTTCCATTTTATCCCTATTTCAGGTGAACTTAAAGGTCGCACTTTCTGACAACACAATCTGTAGAATGTGTGGCGAAGATGAAGAAATAATGAAACACATCATGTGTGAATGTGACGCCCTCGCCAGACTAAGAATGAAAATCCTTGGCAATGGCATGGGGTCCCAACTCGAACAAATTATCTTTTGTACAGTAAACGTATCAATAGATGGCGCAACGATTCACTTATTTGTATTAACTTCGCAAATACGGCATATTAAATAGAATTCTGGTAATTGGAAATTAATACTAGTATATTTAAAGAAAATAAATGAATGTTAAAGCTAATTCAACACGTATTTAAAAATAACAAATATTACATTTTGATTTTTTGTTTCGACTCGTCACACTAGATAGCGCTTATATATAAAAAGTACCTGGATGACGGATTTGTTGGTAACTCGTGTTTTTTGGAAATTATATTTAAATACAACTTTTATGCGTTGATAAAGGGCTCCCAATAATAGGGATAACTTGAAAAAAAGAGGGAAAAAGAAATATCGTCTGGACTCGAACCGGGGACGTCTCGTTTCGGGACCGACCGATTCTCCAGCTGACTGAACAGATATTTATTTTGTTTCATGGCACTGCACTGGAAGGATATTTATTTTGTTTAATGTATTCACACCAAAGTCTTAACCAAAGTATTAGTACTTAGATTTTTTTTTTTGTGTATTAAATAGTAGACCTACCAGTGCGAATTATTAACCCATTGACCGCCACAGTCGGCTGTGGCCGTCGGCAGTTTTGCGTGCTCCTGACGCCACGACATTCCGTTTTCCATACATTTGCGTCGGCTACAGCCGTTGTCGAGCGCTCGTGGCACGCTTTTTAGCCGTTAGCCATGGCGTTCAAAAGGTTAAAGACTAGGTTCTGCCCGTGACTATGTTGGCGTAGAATTTGGTGAATACCTGTTATTCCCCCGGGAAGTAACCAAGGTTCGAAAGGATAATTGTCAATGATAATTATCACGATAATTATCATGATAATTATCGTGATAATAACGGATCGATAATTATCGATTAATAAAAAATTTCGCGCGTGATAGTAAACTGTATTCGTAATATTCGAACGTGTATCTCCGCACTTGCGTCTATCCGATTTTTTTTAAATATAAAATGTATTTGTTTTTATTTATCTTTTGTTAGAATTTGTTATGAAACAATATAACATCGGAATTTCTTATGACTCAATATGACAAATTCATTTCTTATACTGGTGATTATTATCCGATAATTATCTGATAATTATCCGATAATTATCCGATAATTATCAGGAAGCGTAATTATCCTATATTAATCCAGGGTATAAGCCACCTCCATTCCAAATTTTATACAAAACTGTCCAGCCCTGTTGAACCGTGAAGTTACAACAAACATAATACACACACACACAGAAACTTTCGGATTTATTATAATTTTTTTCGCTGGTTTGGCAAATTGAATATCACTTTTTTGGATCCAAGATGGCGGTTGCCACTGGCATGTCAAAAATCGTCATAGGTATCGTTTTCAATGGATTAAGGCATGTCAAAACCAAATCCGATGTCACTTTTTGGATCCAAGCTGGCGGATGACACCGTCATGTCAAAAATCGTCATTGGTATCGTTTTCAGGGTATTTAGGCATGACAAAACCAAATCCGATGTCACTTTTTGGATCCAAGCTGGCGGATGACACTGTCATGTCAAAAACCGTCATTGGTATCGTTTTCAATGTATTTAGGCATGACAAAACCGAATCCGATGTCACTTTTTGGATCCAAGATGGCGGATGACACTGTCATGTCAAAAACCGTCATTGGTATAGTTTTCAAGGTATTTAGGCATGACAAAACCAAATCCGATGTCACTTTTTGGATCCAAGATGGCGGATGACACTGTCATGTCAAAAACCGTCATTGGTATCGTTTTCAAGGTATTTAGGCATGAAAAAACCAAATCCGATGTCACTTTTTGGATCCAAGATGGCGGATGACACTGTCATGTCAGAAACCGTCATTGGTATCGTTTTCAATGTATTTAGGCATGACAAAACCGAATCCGATGTCACTTTTCGGATCCAAGATGGCGGATGACACTGTCATGTCAAAAATCATCATTGGTATCGTTTTCAAGGTATTTAGGCATGACAAAACCGAATCCGATGTCACTTTTGGGATCCAAGATGGCGGATGACACTGCCATGTCAAAAACCGTCATTGGTATCGTTTTCAATGTATTTAGGCATGACAAAACCGAATCCGATGTCACTTTTTGGATCCAAGTTGGCGGATGATACTGTGAAACGGTAATGACGGTTTTTGACATGAAAGTGTCATCCGCCATCTTGGATCCAAAAAGTGACATCGGATTTGGTTTTGTCATGCCTAAATACCTTGAAAACGATACCAATGACGGTTTTTGACATGACAGTGTCAACCGCCATCTTGGATCCAAAAAGTGACATCGGATTCGGTTTTGTCATGCCTAAATACATTGAAAACGATACCAATGACGGTTTCTGACATGACAGTGTCATCCGCCATCTTGGATCCAAAAAGTGACATCGGATTTGGTTTTGTCATGCCTAAATACCTTGAAAACGATACCAATGACGGTTTTTGACATGACAGTGTCATCCGCCATCTTGGATCCAAAAAGTGACATCGGATTCGGTTTTGTCATGCCTAAATACATTGAAAACGATACCAATGACGGTTTTTGACATGACAGTGTCATCCGCCATCTTGGATCCAAAAAGTGACATTGGATTCGGTTTTGTCATGCCTAAATACATTGAAAACGATACCAATGACGGTTTTTGACATGACAGTGTCATCCGCCATCTTGGATCCAAAAAGTGACATCGGATTTGGTTTTGTCATGCCTAAATACCTTGAAAACGATACCCATGACGATTTTTGACATGACAGTGTCATCCGCCATCTTGGATCCAAAAACTGACATCAGATTTGGTTTTGCCATGCCTTAATACCTTGAAAACGACACCAATGACGATTTTTGGCATGACAGTTTCATCCGCCATCTTGGATCCAAAAAGTGACATCGGATTTGGTTTTGGCATGCCTAAATACATAGAAAACGATACCCATGACGATTTTTTATATGAAAGTGTTATCCGCCATCTTGGATCCAAAAAGTGACATCCAATTTGCTAAAACAGCGAACAAAAACTAATATAAATGTGAAAGTTTCTCTCACTGTCTGTGTGAGTTATTACGAATTCCACGCGAACAAAGTTATGGGCAGAAGCTTGTCTTTAATAATTCGCACTGGTAGGTCTGATATTTAATAAACTAAAAAAAATTTACTAAATTAAACGTAAACACAATTAACTTTTTAAACGCCACGGTTAACTGCGAAAAAGCACGCGACGGCTGTAGCCGACGCAAATGTATGGAAAAAGGCATATCGTGGCGTCATGTCAGGGCACAAAAGAGATGGGTACAGAAGTCAATCACATGTATGTACTTCACTTTTCATGCCTACGCTCGGCGGTTGCTCTAATGTTGTCAACTATGGCTTATGCACAAAAAAATATCGTGGTAGTGGCACTCGTATCTAGTTGATTTATTGTTGAGAATGAAACGGGAAGAATGGAAATGTTAATTAATAATAACTAAAATAACATACCTACAAAATGTTACGTTTGTCAATTTTCAATAAGTATAAAAATCCCTAATAACTTCTAAACAGATTACCCTAGTTACATAATTTCCATTGCCCTATCCGTTTTAGACCTAAACCTATCAAATGACTTTAAAAACCACACAATATCTACTCAAACAAAAATACATCTTTTCAACTTACGTAAGATATAGGTACCTACAGTTTCGTTCCTGACCTCACCAGCGAGCCTAACTTGACTCGCCAGTGCGTATAAATCACATGTTCGTGCGTGTCTTTCAACATTGGTCGTCCTTGTCCATTGACGTAGGTACCTAAATACGCGTAAAGCTTACGAGTGCGTGGGTCAATTTATGTTTGCCTTTTGAAATTGAGAAACCTTCAGCTACCGGATTATAATGTATCAATCGTTCCCCGCGAAATCATTAAAATGTAGACAAACGCCATCTAGTGACTCTACAAAGTAATATTAAGCTAGCAGCGAGCTAACTGTCGCCCTCTAGTATATAACAAGGGGAAAATAAAATAGCTCGGTGAATAGCACGGCTTATGCAGGTGCCATTTTCTTGTATGAGATTGTGTATCTGAGTATTATGTAATCTGTGGCAATGGATATCCAGAACCAGGGGAATTCAAGGCAATACCACTGCGCTCCACAAGTCACTTATTGAAGTGGTGGAGAATGCTATCGACTAGTGCTTAGGAGAGGGGTAATTACACAAAAGATCCCATAGGGTCGAAGTGTATCCGCAAGGACTCCAACGCTCTAAAATAAGATTAGATACATACATACATACATATTATCACGCCCGAAATCCCTAATGGGGTGGGCAGAGCCACAAGACTACTTGTGGCCACGTTCGATTAATTAGTCCTAAGATGGTATGATGAACCGTATGGTGACAGGTGATCAGCCCATCGCCCATACAGATAGTCCACCATGTTGGACCCGTCCCTTAGTCGACTTTTACGACATGCCAGGATGATAAGCATCTGCACGCATTCTATGCTATTTCTTCACTCCCAGTGCAGCAGAGGAGTATTAAGATTAGATAAAGGTCACTAAATGATCAACTATACTTTTCTTACAAAACTTATCACTAAGCTAAGCTAATTAAAACGAACTAAGCAACAACCTAGTTTTTTCTATCATTAACATAATTATTTCGAGACAATGGAACGGAACATGCTAAAAACACAAAATATTCTGGTAATTTGCATTAAATGTGTAATTTGGTTAAGATCATAACGCGAAACGAACAAAAGGGCGGTAAAAACTTCAACAAATAAAAAATCGACTTCAATTAAAAACCCTCTGAAAATTAAGAAATAATGATTGTCTTTCGTAAGTCCATTACCGAGAAACGTTAGATATATTATTGATTAAGTGATATAACTATTAAATATATCGAAATTGGCGTTAAGTAAATTAACACAGTATGAGGGATGTATTACCTAATTTACTTGCCACCGACTCCGAAATAAACAAATATAGGTATAGGCGTCGAATTGAGAACCTCGTCCTTCGGTTTTGTTGAAGTCGGTTAAAAGAACCTAATTATTATTTTGTCTACCCGTGAGCATGGCTGTTGCAAATTAAACGAAACGTCGGGCAACAGTTTCCATCGCGTTAGGCCCCTAACCAAACTTACAAAAATGTGTAGCAATCGCGAAAGCTTAAAAATAATAGAAGTGCGAAATTTGCAAGCTGCGAATACTGGAAAAGTCATGCATTATTTATTACGATTTCTTGAATTAACATATCCAAATATTGTTTCGCAAGGTAAACAAAACATATTCGAACGTTGGTTTAAAAGCTTAAAGTATTAAAAGGTATGAAGAGCAACGGAATACTACGCGGCGTAGCAAATGCTACGAACTTTTTCATAGCCCCTGTTTATCAATATGCAAGGTTTTATCGTGCAATATTTGCAATATGCTTATTTTTCTACTTTATCATCGTATTTGGTTCATTCAAAAAGTTCTGTATAAAATTCCTCAGTAAAATAAGCAATAAAAGATATATCTTAATAAAACTAGCGGATTTTGTATCGTCGTCGCCGTGAATTCTTGTTAGTCTGCTAAAGTGACACGACGATTTCTAAAAGCTGTCCCAGGCAGTAGAAAATTGTTGCAGCAAGATAGTTGCACATACGCTGCCGTCGCAATTGTGCACCTTATTGCTCAAACCGTCGCAGAGAATTGCTGACACAATGTCAAACATGAGATTTTCTTTCGTTATTTTTACGACGTCAACGAACTTGAAAAATAGTGAGGTTTATGCCCTTCAGTTTTCTCGATAGAAAATATGATCTACCTATAAAACTTCTTTGCACTTAACGACCAGTTTGTTACACTGCCATCTTCAAGAAAATGTGTAAAATATCAATGTAAAAATGACACCCAAGTTTCATCTAGAGTTTGATTAGCGCTCGATTGGGAGTTTGTATCGATTTCTATATGTTTGAGTTTTCGTTTGTACATGATCTGATAAAAGATCTTCTACACTGTGCTACTTGTAGCCTGGTAAGTAAATTATTTTTGGCTGTATTTAGATGTCTCTTCATGATTCAACTGTTGGTCCTTCCCTTATTTGGGTAATACACACTTCTAGAAACAAACATTGTCCCTCCTATGCAGTGGCGGACTAACCCAAGAAAGAAAAGGGGGCGGAAGGGGCGGCTCGCCCCGGGCCTCCGGTCTTGGGGGTCCCCAAATGCCTCCGCGTTCCCCTGATCATGGGGTCAGCTCGAACAAATTACAATTAGTCTTGAAGAGGGGGGCCTCATTCAGCTTTGCCGCCCCGGGCCTCTGACGGGCTTACTCCGCCACTGCCCCATGACCAAAATTTAACGAAAACGACTGCTTAATTTTAGGTTTTCTACATACAGGCCAAAACTATAGCTCATCAGGCATAGTTTTGGCCATGCGGAAAAAAACAATGCTTCAGGGTCCTCCACTTTCGGGAACGGGAGGGGACATTTCTGAACCTAAACAACACACTTTCGCGTTTCACATACAAACAGCAGGCTACCTAGTATTCTTGGTTTATTCTAAAGTAAGTAGACGTTAATAGTCCACAAACAAACAACACGACAGGAACTATTTTTAGCTAATCCAATTTGACAAATAAGGTAGACATTTGCGTGTCTGCTGTGATATTAGCAGCTTGACATTGGATTGTCGCGGAGTCAAGGGCGGCCGGACTTGAGCGGCCGACACGCAAACCTCCATTACGAATATTGAAACTTGAAGGCCTGGTCACATTGAAGGAGCGACCGCGACGTGACATCATTCTGTTATCTTGTATTGGAGGTCATAACAGACGTCACATATAATTACGCCGCGTTGCGGTCGCATCAAGCGAAGCCAAGCGCGCGTGTTGTGTGACGTTGATTACAACTTCCAATACATGGCGTCACGCTGCGGTCACACCATGCTCCTGCCGCGCCTGCTATATGACAGGGCCTTTAGTCGTTACCACACCACACAGAAGACTAACTTTATGCTAGGTATTAACTAAGTATTGTACTGTTGAAGAATCTTCTCACTGTGGCCGAGACCTCCGCCGCAGGCTTTTAGCGTTATTAACACTCTGTTTGCCCAGCTCAGACTAACAGCTCCGGGTTTTTTCCTATTGCCTTGTATCGGGGTTCAAAATGTTTGATATCGATTGAGATTGCACGAAGCTTGTTATTAAATGTTTTGTTTGTGTAACATGTAACATATTCCATAAAGCAGTTTGGTTGATTAAGCTGTTTTGATTGGTTGAGATATATCTTCATGTAGTGACGTGACACACGTAACACATGACGTGATATCCAATGAATTCCGATGTAAAAGACTGGAAAAATAGTAGAGCAAGTTCGAGAAAGTTCGAGATATAAAGTATGGATACATTGCGAAGCGTGTTTGGCTGGCAGAGTGTCAGCCATCGTGAAATTCTGGAAGATAAATCATAATCACCCTCGTATTAGCAGCATCCCGCGCAGATAGAAGAAGTACCGAGTAGATACAGCATACAACTGGTATGTAACTATCGATATGGGGGAATATTTTGACATTTCCTTAAAGATAAGACTGATCTTAAGATCCGGCACGATTCTCAATTCGTTGTTACAATTACGCAAAGGTATTTTTATTCCATAATGTGCCTAGTGAATAAATAAATAATAAATAAATAAATCAGGGGACAATCTTTACACAAATCGATCTTGTCCCAAAGTAAGCTCTAAAGGCTTGTGTTATGGGTACTAGACGACGATATACATACTTATATAGGGAAATAAATACTTAAATACATAGGAAACATCCAAGATTCAGGAACAAACATTCATGCTTATCACACAAATATGGATGCTAGCTTCGGAGGCAGGGTCACTACCAACTAGGCTAACCGCGTCGTCAAAATATATATCATTACTTATCATGCAACAGTTTGTGTATATGTGAGTTCGTATGCTCGTTACTCCTTCACGCTTCAACGGCTGGCTAACACAAAGGCTACAGTTAGCGCGCGAGTTGAATGCCGTCAGAGCCTGAGGTGAAGAGCGGGAGGGAGCCCGCCCCCGCCGTCCGCACGCCTCGCCTCACGCGCCTGCAATGTAGTGAAGTGACGTCCTTGACAGCTACGCTTATCGATCGCGTTAATATGCAATATGCAACCCGCATGTTATCCGTTTAACCTCTGCAGCACTGGGAGTGAAGAAATAGCATAGAATGCGTGCAGTTGCTTAACATCCTGGCATGTCGTAAAAGTCGACTAAGGGACGGGTCCTCTCCAACATGGTGGACTATCTGTATGGGCGATGGGCTGATCACCTGTCACCATACGGTTCATCATATCATCTTAGGACTAACTAATCGAACGTGGTCACAAGTAGTCTTGTGGCTCTGCCCACCCCATTAGAGATTCCGGGCATGATGCTATGTATGTATGTTATCCGTATGATGTCCGTATGCAACGCCCACCAAAGCCGATAGGAATCCGTTAAACGTGCAGCGCCGGTTCATTCTACACACCGTGTTGCGCCTGCGCGCCGCGGCTAAGCAGCGCCGCCGGCTCCGCTTGCCCTACACGGAGCGTATCAGTGCCTGCAAAATATTCTCGCCGACAATTGTTGACGCGCCGTGCATAGCACGCGACGGTGTTGGTCGGTGATGGAACGGTCTATTGGGTATAGTCTCATACTTTTCAATACATTTAATATGTTTTTGCCTGACACGTTCCTAGCACGGTCATGGTATGATACGGTCTAATGGGCAGACCTTTAACGTTATTTGCATATACAACATTTAGGTAACATGCCCATGAATACATTTTTCGGGCCCGAAATAATGCAACTTAGGAAACGCTACCAGTAAAATGCCGATGAAGAAATTAATCGCTCATAAAAAAATGCGACTCGAACATAAGCTACATGAAAACAATGCGTTTGCGGAACCCATCTAAGAAATCGGTTTGGCGATCTATATTGAATATAAAGTAACCAATCTATGCAAAATTATCTCTTAACCTCAAATACCAGACGAATAACAACTTCATGCATAAAAAGATGCCTACAAATTCAACAGGAAACAACTTGAAAGCGGCGCCATAAATCTTGGTTACAGCTCTACCACTTTTATACGTGTTATGGTTTAAACAACAATAGCCTCTATGTCAGCGTTATAAGCATTTTGTCGCGTCACTGGTTTTTATGGGTCTGCTATGTTGTAAGGTTGCCTTCTTTCTGCGGTTTATAATTTTAACGCTCGATTTTCTTCAACCGGTGACGGCGGGTTTTCTCGAGAGTTTTTAAATTATAATACCATTTTATGCGTAAATGGACTATTACTGTAACATGGTAGCTTGGACTTTATTTTAATGTAATCAGCTTATTTATTATGCTTGTATTTGAAATAAAAAAAAAATGAAAGCTCTAAAGGTGCTGTATTCTATGAAAAAACGTTTTCATAACTTTATTCTAAATGTTGAATGAGTTTTGAGTAATTTTAACACTTATGGCCAGAATCCGGTTTCTCGGTTTTCTGCGACATTTCGCTACGACCGTAGCGCGTAGTGCTACGAGCAAATCAAAGGTTGTCGCCTACTTATTAAGTTTTGTCTGAAAATCAGCAATGCGGTTTCAAGACTGCAAGATAATGCTGAGTTTGGACCTTCTTGCTAACATACAACAAAGTGAAATTGTTATACAATAATTATGTCTTTTTCTCTATGTATGGTCGTTCGGCGAGAGTTGATAAATATTATGATATCGTTTCGAATTAGCGACTGTCGCTTAACTATCACAAACTGTATGACGGGCGTCGCTTATCGCCGCGCGCACTGAGTTTCGTGGTACGAGGGACGCAGATGTCGTTAACTGCGGTGTCGCGCCGGGCGGACGGCGGCGAAAAAAATACATTTGTTTTGTTCATATACACAATCGCCATATTGCAAATTAATGTCTTATATGTGCGCGTCAAATGTCACATAAATTCAATAATCTGCACTGGTTTCGGCCAAAGAAACGAAAAATAAAAAAATATCTACGACACATATTTAAAACGCGTTTAGTATGGATATGACGTGTCTTGTGTCTTTCAACATATGTTATGTCATTGGCTTCGAGTGTGTCGTTGGGGTGTTGTGTTCGCATGTTGCTTTCTATTTATACAGTTAGGCTATTCAATAATAATATTCTATGGAAAAAATGTAACTTTTCTCTTTAATTTTTTTATTATCATCGGTAAAAAATATTAGCGGGCCACTATTTGCTATGAGTTAAGAAGCCCTGTCTTTTAACTTTTTTTATCAACGCTCGCCGAACAGACCTTATCTGCAAGTAAACAACTAAACTATTTTCTATTCTATTCTATAAAGTGTACACGACTTTGATTTTCTGCTTTACTAAATTGGATATTTGTGTTTGAAGAATGTATTTGTGGCCGTCTTAATCTGAATCCGGATTCCTCAATAAAGATAAACAATACAACAATATTACGGACACCTGCTTCCACCGTTAAATACCTTTTGATGTGGACAGCGGTATTTGTTTCACCATTTGCTTGAGGCTCTGATCCGAAAAACATGGCTGTCTTCTTGTTTATTTCAAACCTCTTTCCACGCATGCACATCGGTTTCAGCCAGCCAGCCAGCCATGTTATTCTGTAAGAAATTTCGCTCATTTCGTCTCTCATTTTCGTCCGATAATCATAAATTGACCCGCACGCTCGTAGGTATTATACGGAGTTAGGTTACGACCGTGGGCGGCTATGTCGGGATTCAACTAAGGTCGAAGACACGGATGAACATGTATATAGTTTATACGCTCTGACGGGTCAAGTTAGGCTCGCCGGTGAATTCGTAAACGAAGTGTTATTAAAATCAGGTATTTCGTTTTCTATCGAATCATATCTCGCCTGTAATTCTAACTAATATCACTAGTGGCTCCTTTGCCATTGGAAAACTGCTATCCACATACATCGACATAGGTCGCGGTCAGTTTACCAACACTGCAAATAACTTTGTCATTGCAAAAAACCCCATATCTCCGCCATTATGAAAAATTTCGAAATACTTAATCGACAAAAAAAAAGCTATATAATTATCGAACCTGCTCATAAAATATCACGAGTATCGGTTGAGAAATGCGACCTGTAAAGGAGAACAAATGGACGTCCGGACAGCCGCCGGACATACGAACGCATTTTTACCCACGCAGAAACGCAGACGCTTCACTCGCTTCGCTTGCTCGGTCGATTAATGCAAGTGTGTGTGTAAGCAACGGATTAATGTAATTTTTTGCATGCACAGTTTCCGAGAAATATCACGCGTACAAAGTCGCGAGAAAAAGCTTGTGAATACATATAATTCAAATGTAATAAATATTACATCCACTTATCTATACTAGACCTCGAAGTATAATGTGCATCAATCATAACGCAGAAATACATTACGCCCCGTCACGGTCTCACGGCGCCGGGCGAATGGGCCTTCCTCGGAGCTTACCTGGTGAAAGCTGATGGATGTGGAGCAAATCTGATGGAGTCTCCTCACAGGGGGTGCTACATAATGCTCCAATGTGGTGTCGGCACACTGATACGTTACTTACGTATGATTCATCCGTCAGCCTAACTTAGAAATACATTTGGTTAATATTATTTCATTTAGTACTCATTTTAGTTTTAGTTATGGTTTATAGAAAGACACAAGACACGTCATATCCATACTCAAAGCGTTTTAAACATCTGTCATAGATTAAAAAAAAAACTTTTTCGTTTTTTTTGGGCCAGTGCAGATTTATGTGACATTTGACGCGCACATTATAAGACATTAATTAGCAATATGGCGATTGTGTATATGAAGAAAACAATTGTATTTTTTTCCCTGCCGTCCGCCCGGCAAGACACCGCACTTGACTACATCTACGTCCCTCGTACCACGAAACTCAGTGCGCGCGGCAATAAGCGACGCCCGTCATACGGTTTGCGATAGTTAAGCGACGGTCGCTATTTCGAAACGATATAATAATATTTATCAACTCCCGGCGAACAGACTTTAGGTTTTGAAAGCCGTACTTGTCTGGAGGTCTGTTCACTCGAAACTCTAAACTAGATCCTCTAAATCAAAATCACTTCATTAGCCGTAAGAACAAAAGAAACAAACACACATAGTGAGGATAAGAATATCATTAAAATGTAGTCCTGGCGAGCCGGTACATTAATCTGTATTTAAACCAGTAGCTTAGTTTATATAGCTTTTAATGGATTTCCGGCTAAGGGCAGTGAGCAAGGGTCGTATAATAAATTAGCAAGTATCTAGAGTAGTGCCAGCAAATGGTATTCATCGTGTACATTTGTCCCTTTCGCACCAGTTTATTAGTTAAAAAGTGACAATGATATATTATGTCCGCAATAAGCTATCATGCTATAATATCTAAAAACTCAAAGCGTATCCATCTCAATAGGGAACATGCATCATTTTTTAATTTTTTATTGGATAGTGCTGCGTCATAGAAACCGATCTGCGTACGCAACACATTATTATGTTGTTTATTTTATGAGTTATGAAGCTTTGAAAAGTCATTGTTCATACCACTCACAAATACACTGCATACAAAATGGACAACAGCTGCAGCAGCAGCAACAGACGTCACAGCTGTCGTTAGACTGTACAAAATGTATGGCGTTTAAGCGAAATCTGCAATTATTTACGAAAATACTGTTTTTAGACCAAAATCGTACAAATAAAACATGACCCTTAATCAATTTTTTTTTTAAGTCAATTGACTGACAAACGAGCTGACGGCTCACCTGATGGAAAGTGGTCACCGCCGCCCATGGATATCTGCAACACCAGAGGTGCTGCCAATTCATTCAATTAAAAATGAATAGTCAAAATGATCCCTTTTGTCTGTAATATGCTTTTGTTTACATTTCCTTTCATAATATATTAGTTAAACCTCATTGTGATTTTCATGCATATTCCCCATTTAAGCAAACCACTCCATAAACACGTTTAAGTGCGAAAGAGCAAGCGAGCATGTTTGAATAGGGTCTATGATAGCAATTTATTTGAACCGCACACCACGCCGGCTGTTTCTTAACTTAAGGCACAACGACCTCCATACTTGATTCACAGATGAAATGTTCTTAATTATTCATTCGCTAATTCCAGTTTGTCCTTATAAAGGATTAAAGGGAGAATTGTTGACGTCTCGCGGTTCGGCTTCGCGCGGGTAATAATTGGATGAATATTCATTTCACTCACTTTCCATTCTGTAACTCATTCTGATCCCTAAACTCGCTTAATATGTTGATTTTAATAAGCGAAATTAACAAATTAGCCACGCTGCTGTGGATTATGTGAGAGAAAGGAAAGGGTGTGCTGTTTTGAAAATTTGATAAACTTGAATCAACCCTGTCATCATTAAAATTTTAGTAGACTTAAAGTTATTTAGAATAAATGATGGCAAAAGATCAAGTGTCGATTACACAGCCCAAAGAATAGGGATGTTTCCTGGGTAAAAATAATAATGATTCTAATTAGTCCGTCCGTTAGATTATCAAAAAATATTGAACACGTGTTTTTTGCTTTATCAAATCAATCAAAATTGACAAAGATAACGCGCATCAAAGTTCTGGAGTGGGGGCTCACTTAATGGTAAAAAGTGTGCACGCGGAACTTCAACGCACTATATCTTCGTTAAGTTATTTAGGAAAATAGGCGAGAATTGACCATTCCCCCCCCCTTATTTCCGAAACTACTGGGGCTAAAATTTTGAAAAAAATACAGATTATAGTTCTTCACCTATGGATTACAGGAAAACCTATAAGAAGTCTATGGTATTTAAAGTAACCTAGTAAATTTCAGATAATCATGTACGGAACGAAAGCCTCCCCACGCGAGTTTAACTCGCACTTGTCTGGTTTTGATAATGTAAATGACGGATAAATAGTTTTTTTTCAGGAAACTAGCCTATTGCTAAACTTAAGTGGCAATGGGCGGGGAACATTGTTCGTAGAACAGATGGCCGATGTGGCCGGAGAGTTATTGAGTGGCGACCGCGTACCGGAAGGCGCAGCGTGGGCAGACCACCCTCACGGTGAAGATTGCAGGACTCCGCTGAATGCGAGCAGCACAGGCTCGGTCGTTGTGGCCATCATTGAGGGAAATTATGGTTACGATGATAATGATGGCAGAAGTACAGCAGGCATAACTCACAGATTTTTTCCTAATATCTTTATTATTAGTGACATAATAATATTTAATTCGTTTACCATTGACTTGCAAGATTTGTTGCAAAAGGGTCATACACACGTTTAATTTCAGAACTGTCCCTTCCTGGGGTCGTATTATGAGCTCTTAATTCCAGACAGTTTCCACCGTAAACTGAGCAGCCTGGAAAAATCGTATTATGTGCGCGCTGAGGCCGGCCTTTTAGTGCGCTCATTATACGAATTATTCAGGCAGCTCAGTTTACGGCGGAAACTGCCTGGAGTTAAGAGCTCATAATACGACCGCTGTTCCCCAAAGTTAATGACTCTGAGGCCTGATTTTTTTAATTCGACTATATCCGCATGTAGGACATTAGGCATAGTTTTGGCCTGTATGAAGAAAACGTAAAATTAAGCAGTCGTGTTCGTTAACTTTTGGTCACAGGAGGGACAATTTTTGTTTCTTGAAGTGTGGTTTACCCAAAACTACGAACGAACGAACTATCAAAAACAGCAGAGCTATATATGTTTTTGTTTTGTTTTATGTATATTTTACGAGGCATATCCATAAGCATATTTACATTTGACAAACAACACACCCTTTCCGATCTCTGATTATGACGCAGATGCTTTTGTTCAGCCCTTTACTGAAGCGTCTTAGGGAATATTGATTTAATTTGGTATTTCTGAAACGAAATTACTTATCGTATAAGTCACCAATCACTTATTGTTTTTGCAAATAGGCCATACGGGGTCTTTCACATGTCTGAAGCTAAGAAGCGCTTCGAAAGATGACATCTGCTGAGAAGAAACGCCGTAAGAAACTCAGCAGTAAGTCTTTTCAAACAAAGTAGCTTAAGTGAATCTATAATATATACTGCGGCTACCACAAAATATTACGTAGCATCAAAGAAAATGTACCCGGTCGGGATTAGTTCCGGCCTTCTCAATATCAGCAGCGTCCAGCTGAGAAATATGTAGATAATCTTGCATACGCAATAGGGTTGTCATGAAAATGTGGGATAGAGGACCTTTTTCCTATCTTCCTCAGTATAATGTCCTTAATAAAAGCAACGTGGATAATCTGAATATAGTCAGCATTTTAAGCGGTTTCATTAGATGCAGCGTCATAAATGGACGAGAGCAGATTTTGTAGATAATCTAGTAAGTCATTAATATTATCATGATCCAATCAAACGTTTGTCCTTTTAAGATTCAGAAGAGATGAGAGTAAGAAAAGAGTTCTGTTATGCTTACGTCACCAAGCTGCCACTTTATTTTAACAATTATAATTATGAATGCATCGCGTCATTCACGTCACTGTTTTTCAAATACTAACTGGTACAGATTACAATTGTACAATGAAAAATACTAGTTACTGCAATTAAAACTGTAATTAGATAATAAAACATGGTGATGCAAAAAAATTAAAAACAACTGACATTAAAAGGTAGTTCTGCATACATCGCGTCAGCTTTGCAACTACCACTTTTTAATATTGCGTAGCTAAAATTAAAACTACAGATAGATAAGGCCGTGAAAGGCTCCTATTTTTAACCGACTTCAAAAAAAAGGAGGATCACTCGTGTGTCTGTCTGTCCGTCTGTCACAGCCAATTTGCTCCTAAACTACTGGACCGATTGATTTGAAATTTGGTATACTTATGTAAATCATTGAACGCAACACGCGTGACGTAAAATATGAATTTTAAACATGGGGTCACTTTTGGGGGGTAAATTAGAAAATTAAAAAAAAAGTTATGCAGCTTATGTCGTGTGACATATCAAATAAAACGGCTTATTATGTGGATATTAAATATTTTTGTTTTTTAGAATTTTAAAATAAATGGTTTGGAAGTTATTTAAGAAAATAGGCAAAAATTGACCACCCCCCCCCTTATCTACGAAACTACAGGGCCTAAAATTTTGAAAAAAAATACAATTATTAGTTCTTTACCTATAGATTACAGGAAAATCTATAAGAAGTCTATGGTACTTAAAATAACATAAGAAATTTCAGATTATCATGTATGGAAAGGAACCCTCTCCACGCGGGTTTAACTCGCACTTGACCAGTTTTTTTTAATGTTTGGTACTTCAAAACTCCGTCATTTATTAACCGATTCCGTTCCACGATTTTTGTTTGTTTCTACGAGTAGAATGGTATTAAATAAACTAATCGATCGAAAAAACGCGACGTGGGAAAAAGCTAAATCTAAAATTCCGATGAAGAAATTAATCGATCGCGGAAAAGTGCGACTCGGAAAAAAGCTGCACGAAAATAATGCGTTCGTGCAACTCATCTAACAAACTCAGTCATGATAATTGCATATTGATCAATTCATAATAATTGAAATTCGGACGAAAGTAATAGTGATATGGTTTACTTATTTCTTTAGCAAGTTAGCAAATGAGATAGTTACGATTAGCAAAACCCGTTGAGGGGTTCTCTGAACTATCCGCCAACTTGGACAGATTTCCGATACTTAGTAGTTACTTAGTAGCAAAAGTAATATTGTAATGTAGTTGTTCAAGGGTATTAGGCTGTTGGTGGGACCGCAAGCCGTGACTGTTTCCATAACCACAAAAGCTATGTTAGTCTTTAACAAATTCACTGCGGAAAATTTTCAAGCAAATGGAAATACTAACCCTGCCTTCGCTATACGTATTTGAAATAATAATGTGTCAGAAAAAATCTATACAATTTTCCTACAAATGTAGATAAGCCAAAGGCTACTAGAAATACCGGAAAGCTCAAAGTACCAACTTATAGACTAGCTAAAACTAAAAAAAAGCTAGGAAATAGTAAGCGTTTTTACGATAAAATACCTAAAAAAATATTTACCGATGATACTAAGAAATTAAAAAGAAAAACTATTTTTTCTCATAGAATATTATTACTGAATAGAAATGTATATGTCCCATTGCTGGTAGAACATCGGACGACGACCATGAGAAAGTTTCAGAGTCGGAGGAAGAATCCGAGCCGGTGACGGTTATTATGTAACATTCAGTTGCTTCGTCTACCCTGTCATCATTTGTAAACATCTCTTCTTTTACCGTTTAATACCCTCCGGCGCAGCGCCACGCATGACAACAACTGCATGCCTCGTAACACAAAACTCAATGCGCGCGGCGATAAGCGACGCCCGTCATACAATTTTCGATAGTTAATTGTCAGTCGCTATTTCGAGACAACATCATAATATTTATCAACTCTCGGCGAACAGACTTTATACATAATGTAATAACTAATCATGCCAGTCATTGACTTCGAAGTAAAACTTCTTGTAGTACAATGATTAACTTACAAAAACCGGACAAGTGCGAGTGAAACCCGCGTGGAGAGGGTTCCGTTCCATACATGATTAACTGAAATTTCTTATGTTAATTTAAATACCATAGACTTCTTATAGGTTTTCCTGTAATCTATAGATAAAGAACTATTTTGTGATTTTTTTTCAAAATTTTAGGCCCGGTAGTTTCGGAGATAAGGGGGGGGGGGAATGGTCAATTTTTGCCTATTTTCCTAAATAACTTCCAAAACATTTATTTTAAAATTCCAAAAAAAAAACATATTTAAGATCCTCACAATAAGCCCTCTCATTTGATATGTCACATGATATAGTTTGCGTAACTTTTTTTTTTAATTTTCTAATTTGCCCCCCAAAAATGGGCCCCGTGTTGAAAATTTATTTATTTACGTTACGCATCCCTGTTGCGGTCACCATTCACCACCAAATTTCAAATCAATCGGTTCAGTAGTTTCGGAGCAAATTGGCTGTGACAGACGGACAGACAGACAGACAGACAGACTGACACACGAGTGATCCTATAAGGGTTCCTTTTTTCCTTTTGAGGTACGGAACCCTAAAAAAAGACATTTCAGGCGTCTAGACTTCATTAAATGCGAGCACTTTGTGATCTGGCAGCCAATAAAAAGGCAGGAGTAAATGAACGGTTCCTAATAGTGCTAATAAAGGATTTATTGGTCCTCTGGGTGCTCAGGCATTAATGTAGTAGTCAGCTGGCATTATTCCTTTGAAATATTACCTTTATAAGCTGCTCATTCTACTCAGATGGTTTAGATAAACAAATGACGAGCGTAAAGTGAATTCATCCTTACAAGTGTTATTTAGTAAACAAGTTTCTAACCTCAAAATGCACCAGTTTTGGCTAAAACGAATATTTCTTCGTAAATTAAGAAGGTATTACCGGAGATAATATTTTAGAAATAACTTTGCCAACTTTTTACCTAGGATTGCTTTACTTAGGTCAAAATAGATGTGTCACGCAAAAAGGTGAATTTTGAGGTTATAAACTTGTTTACCAAATAAGACAAAGTAAAGATGAATTCAGATAAGATGCTTTGTTTTTACCTCCCTAAACTAGCAAAACTATTGTCGCGGGTACAAAACTGTTCTAAAAATGACAAAGTAATATAGGTGCATTTGTTCTTTCGTTTATTTCTCATTAACCGAAACAGTCGGCAGGCTACAGTCTAATCAGTAAATGTCATTTTTAAGAACTAACAGATAAGTCGAAGTAAACTTTTATTGCATTTCGTTAAAAGGGACTCTACCTCTTACTAAACGATTAAAAAAAAACGTCTTCGAATCCCGTAGAATTACCTACAGAATAATAGTAGTTTATGCAACGGTTGCATAATGATAGGCCTTAAAACACTAGTGCGGTTTTCATGAAACGAGCCGATAGGCAAGTTTCATAATAAGATCGCACGTGTGTTTTAAGGCCAAATTATGCAGAGTTGCATACATAACTTTATCTACACACATATTATAAATCCTCCATGATGGGTTCAGAAACAACATTTTGTGGCAACAAGTTATTTGTTGCAATCGTGGCTGCATATTTCCGATATCCGGCGCATTTTCACATCACACACACTTCGAGAAGACTACTTACTATTCAATTCATATTTTCAACTAAAATGTAAATTACAAACAACTATTTCTATTCAATTCAACAACAATTCTACTTTCGTTCAGCAAAACGTCAACATGGCGGATCCTCCGTCAAGACCATTTTTTTTTTAAATCATAGACAAACGGATGAAGTCTCTATTCTCACGTCACTCGAGATCAAATATTGTGCAGTTTATATTAAAAAAACATACTGAATTGACGTTTCGTATCAATAACTGTTTTAATATCTATGGATACTAGAATAGAGACCGACTTGAGTTTTGACAGCTGTTCCAAATTTAATCTCATTTCTTTACTAAAAACGATAAAGAAGTCATGTTATTTCTTTATCGCAGCACTGGTTTTTCCTAATTGGTTGTCAAAATGGTGGTCATTTCCTACGGTTTTTGATTAACCAATGGAGGTTTCATAATATGGGTGTAGATAAAGTTCATTTTCAATATAAGAAACCTTAGGGTAAATATATTTTGTCTGAAGTACAAGATCCCGAATAAGATCAACCAACCTTCACCCATCTGTTTAACGAATGAAAAGTATTTTTTGTAAATTTTAAAACGTAAATAAACGTCGCAGATGGGTTGTCTAATTAAAATTAGGAAAAGGCTCCCCTTAATTATAATTAATGGTTTTTTTAATTTCTTCACCCATCAGTTTACAAAACAGATTACATAGAAAACGAAGCAAAAGGAACAAGAAAAATATATTGTCCATCTTTTTCAAAAGTGGTAGAGCCAAACAGTAATCCTCACTAGATGATTACTGTCTGAATGGGCCGGCTCGACCGGGGTAGAACCACACTCTCACAGAATATCGGCGTAAAGTAATAGCTTGCTATTGCGTTTCGTACGGTGAGTGACGAGATCCGGAGGCGTATTCCCTCATCCCCATCCCATCCCCATTCCCCATCCTTCCTAGACTGGCAACGCATTGGCAGCACTTCTGGTGTTGCAGATGTCCATGGGCGGCGGTGACCACTTTCCATCAGATGGGCCGCCAGCTCGTTTGTCAGTCAAAGACATAAAAAAATATTATATATATTATATAAAAAACGGAAAAATATTTCTTACTGGAACGGAAAACAGTTTTTATAATAACGCCAATGAACAATGACACTTCACAAACGCACGGAACGAATGACGAGAACGAACTAAAAACGAACCATTCCCTAAATAACAGTAAGTAACTAGTTTTCGCGAGAAACGAGAAACCACAGACGCTGATTTGCATTGATAACAGTTGTAACAAAAAACCGTTTTATGTAAAACTGGTTTCTAAAACGAACGCAATGCAAAACTGGAAACTTGAAATAACCGGTTTGTAAAACTTACTGTTTTCGGAAACCGTTTTTCAGCAAATAAAAACTGTTCCGTTTTGTTGTACGGAAAACGCGAAACAACCCAGCGCTAGTGTCCACTACCTGTTGGAAACGAGAGTGCATACAATATGTTTACACGTAAAAAGATAGCCAATATAGGATTATAACGAATTTTTTACTGTAATAAGTTAAAAGGGTATTCCTATAAAATATAGGTATATGTAAGTACCTAAGTATACTTTTAATTAAAACGTATATTTCTTGTTACTTGTTTACATTAAAACATCGATTTACATCATTCAATAGTAGTTTATGCAACGGTTGCATAATGATAGGCCTTAAAACACTAGTGCGGTTTTCATTCATAATAAGATCGCACGTGTGTTTTAAGGCCAAATTATGCAGAGTTGCTTACATAACTTTATCTACACACATATTATAAATCCTCCATGATGGGTTCAGAAACAATATTTTCTGGCAACAAGTTATTTGTTGCAATCGTGGCTGCATATTTCCGATATCCGGCGCATTTTCACATCACACACACTCCGAGAAGACTACTTACTATTCATATTTTCAACTAAAATGTAAATTACAAACAACTTTTTCTATTCAATTCAACAACAATTCTACTTTCGTTCAGCAAAACATCAACATGGCGGCGATTAGATCCTCCGTCAAGACCATTTTAAAAAAAATCATAGACAAACGGATGAAGTCAGTAGTAGGGATTCGTGGCTTCTGGCGCACTTGGCGCCAGTCCCCTGTGTTTGTGTTTGCGCGAGGTTCCAAACCTAAAAAAAAAAAAAAAAAAAAAAAAAAAAAAAAAAAAAAAAAAAAAAAAGAAACAGCCCCCCATTTGAATCGATTGCGCTAGGTCCCGAGATCATATCTCTAGCGGTTTCGAAGATAGGTTTTTTGTTCTGATAGTCCTGAGATCATTACCTAATTGCTAATCACGTTGAAGCCCTCGGGCTACTAATGACATAGTCGGCTGGTTTCCGTTCACCTCTTAATCACCCACCCTCATTAGTCACGCGTTCTCAATATTTTGTTATGATACTTTTTCTATTACTTTAACTATGTTGCTGTTTTGCTACCCAGTTTATCGCCATTTGAATCGATTGCGCTAGGTCCCGAGATCATATCTCTACCTAACTTACCAAACTTTCCTTTAAAAAAAGTTGACTTCTTATCACCCACATTACTGACGATTTCTCAATATTGTGTTATGATACTTCATCCGATACTTTAACTATGATTGCTCGTTTGCTATCTTGTTTAATTTTGATTACTAACGATTTTGAGTAGTATAAGAACCATATGTCTTTGACTTTCTATACGAAGTTGTGTTTTAACTCTTGCCATCACAATACCTAATACGTAACTCCAGGACCTCTCCACATTATTTAAAACAGTGTCAATCATAAGATGGATATTATTAAATGCAAATTAAACCAACTCTTGGATCGTCTAAAGTTCAAAGACATGAAACTTTGTGTTGCTACAGACTATGGAGATAGACCATGTACCGTTTACATACCCCTAACTAAAAAGTATTGTGACATACATCATAACCTGATGAAACTCACCTGCCAAACTTACCATTACTTTAACGAGCACTACACACATGTCAGTCAGAGTGTCGTCGCTGAAGTAGAACTTGCCATGCGTCGTGCATACGAGAAACGTTTCGCCCTAACGCAAGACCCTGGACACGAGCAATGGATCAGACACTTGGAACGTTTGTCATGCGTGGAGCCCACGACTCAATCGCCAGAGGAATGGCTGTACGAGCTGAGCGAGGAAGTGAAACATGGAGCAGTCGATTTATACGCGAAAGTGATATATGAACTAAATTTAGATGTAAACATTAATAATTATTACAGTAACAAATCTGGTGCAAGTGATGATCGTAGTACAAGTGGATATTCATCGGATATCATAAGTGAAAACTCAGACTACACACTAGACCTAAGAAAAACTGTCATAAACACTATATACTTTGAACATCTTGTACAATCGATGTATGATCAACGAACGTATGATTTACATAAGATGCTACAAAAGTCTTTAACAAATTTAATTAGATTGTAGCTTATATAGTGACTTTTATTGTTTTTACAACTGTTAGCTGTAAGCATATTGTATGTGTAACCAGTTTCTTATTAAATGTATAGTATAAGATATCTTTTCCATAATGTATTTTATTTTCGGTCGCAATATGCGTATCATACTGTGCCTAACATGTTTCATTGAAGGTTTAAAAACTTGGCTGGTAATTAAACTTATTCTACGCGAACGGAGTCGCGGGCACAGCTAGTAATCTAATAACGTAACTATACCTAACTAACCTTAAAAAAGTTCACTTCTTAATCACCCACCCACATTACTGACGATTTCTCAATATTGTGTTATGATACTTCATCCATTACTTTAATTATGTTTGCTCGTTTGCTATCTTGTTTAATTTTGATTACTAACGATTTTGAGTAGTATAAGAACCATATGTCTTTGACTTTCTATACGAAGTTGTGTTTTAACTCTTACCATCACAATACCTAATACGTAGCTCCAGGACCTCTCCACATGATCAATATGGATGTGAGTATGCATATTTATTCTTTTTCATTTTGTACTTTAACTAAATTATTTTAGTGTTGAATATGTGATATTTAATTGCGTACTAATTTTTTTCTGCATTCTTTGTTATAGCTCACATGTTCTATGGATAACACCGTGGATTTTGAGGAAAATACTTACAAAAGCTACTATTTCCCGGCATCCGACGACGAAGAAAAGGTAGAATCCCCATACCCAATCAAGAGACCTAGGAGTGAATCTCTGGATGAGTTCTTCGAAGAGCCTAAGAAGAAGAAACCTAAACTGCGTATGTCTACTGTGGGTCGAGCAACGAAAGATGGGATGTCCTACGTGTCATCAAACAAAGATGATGGATCCACAGCTACACATCTAATCAAAATTGAGATTTATGATTTAAAAAAATTGTCATACGTCCCAGCAACAGAACATTGGAAATATCCCGACGTGCGTGTAAAACACTACGTCAATAATAAACTTAATAGTGGTTGTAGTTACCACAAGCAAACTCGAAAGTTAATTTATGATATGACTAAAGAGATCTCAAATGCACCCGATTGTAAAAAATATACGTTTAAACATGAAATTTTATACGAGCCTCCTGAAAAAAATGAAAACAGGTAAATAAAATTTCAGTTTCCTTTTTTTGTTTTCGTGTTAATATCGCCATATATTAATATTTTTGTTTCTCTGTAGAGTACAAATCGGAGGAGGTTTAAAACGCGTGGCTGATGTAAACATGCAAAATGATGCGAATAGAATACGACGTATAAGCGAGCCGTCTACTTCAAGAGATCATGAACCATCGGTTGGTTCACCAGCTTTTGAAGATAACATTGATATGGTAGAATGTGATGTATGTAAGATACCAATCAAAAAAAGGTATTTAGCGAATCATAATAGGAGTAATTCTCATAAAAATAATGCGTTACGAATTCATCACAGTTTTCCGAATGTTACGCTGATTGAAACTGCGTTCGGAAAAAGAATTTACACGTATAGAATCACCCCACTTTCTTATAATGACGAACTTTTGTTATTTGATTTATTTTTTGCATCTGTAAAAGATACTTTGATTAATTTACACAAAGAGAGCATCGAAAACTTAAAAACGTACAAAGTAAATTTTATATTACATGCTAATTTTATCCAGCAGTGTAAAGAATTAACGAATGCATTTGATTTCCAAACAGAAAACTTCATCATAAACGAGTCTGAGGATTTGAATAGCTTTGTTAGATCTTTACAAGAAACTCTGACAAATAAAATCAACGATTTTGAAAAGAAAGATAGTGGCTGGAGTATTCAGAACATAATTAGCATGGATATGAATGTGAATAAATTCAACCCATTACGCGGCTCTATGATGAAACCATCACCAAAGCTAAAAACCATTACCAAAGATAAGAGTGCAATCAAAAATAATCATAGGTAGTCATAAGACTTGTTTGTTTAATAAATCAATGTTGGGTGATTTCTGGTTTATGGTTTGTACTGAGATGTATAGGGTTAGATGTATTAATTAGTTATAAAGGTTTAAATTAATAATAAATATTCTATATGTAACCAGTTTCTTATTTAATTTATAATATACGATATCTTTCCCATAATGTACTTTATTTTTGACCGCAATAGACGCGTCATACTGTGCTTAACATGTTTCATTTTGAACACCCTTTTACTGCTATTGTAGCTGGTCCTAGCGGCTGTGGTAAATCAAATTTTGTGTGTAATTTTTTGAATAACATAAAACAAGTTTGCAACCAAGAATTTCATAATGTTCTATGGTGTTACGATGAAATGCAACCATTATACAACTTAAGCGGAGTTAACTACTTTCAAGGAATTCCTGACTTGTCAATGTTTGATGGGAAATTTTCTCAACTCATTATAATCGATGATCTTATGAGAGAATCTGATGGTCGAATAGTTGATATTTTTACTAAAGGGAGTCATCACAGAAATTTAAGTGTATTTTACATCACACAAAATTTATTTCATCAAGGAAAAGGACAGCGTGATATATCTTTAAATTCAAACTATATAATTTACTTTAAAAATCCACGAGACAAAACACAAATACGTTTTCTTGCTCGTCAACTTGTACCAGAGAACTCTAAATTCGTTGAAGATGCCTATAGAGATGCCACTAACAAACCGCATGGATATTTGATGATTGACTTAAAGCAAAATACAAATGATAATCATCGTTTTAAAACAAATATCTTCCCAAATGAATACACAGTATGCTATATACCCAAGAAGGGATATAAATATACCAACTCAGAAATAACAACTGTCATTGATAAACAATGAAACAACGAGTTCACACACACGAAGAGTTTCTAAGAGCGTTACATTTTTTAAAACCTAAATTTCGAACAGCTTTATTGAAAACTTGTGATGAGAAAGAAATTAATTGCATTTGTGAGTGTATTTTTAATGTTTTAAAAGGTAATATTCCATTAGAAGAAAAGCAAAAAAGTAAATTAAACAAATATAAAAAAATACTTAGAAAACTTGTTAAGAAAGGGAACAATAAAATAAAAAAAAATATTATAATACAGAAAGGTGGAGCTTTCTTACCTATTATTCTTGGTTCAATTTTAAGTACATTGTTGGGTTCACTGGTCAAGTAATTATGGATAATGCAAAAAAAATGATATTAATTGAGCCTGAAGTAATAGAAAAACTTAAAAAAGCCAATACTAATATTAGTGTTGATAATTTGTCACATCTTGATGAAGAAATGCAAAAAGTTTTAAAAAGCAAATTAAAAGACAGAGAAAAATGGTCACTTTACTTACAAACACTTCAAAGATATTTATATTTTATCGGTAAAGAGAGGGAACCTATTAAAATATCCATACTAAACAGCGATAATTCAGAAAATATGGAAGTGAATCCAAAAATAGAACAAGCAACACACGAAGAAAGTGTTGCTGGAAATATTATACATGAAAAAAATAAAGATATTTATGTTAAATCACAGTTACTTCAACTCTTACCAAAGACATTTAAATTAAAAGGTGAGCTTTTGATAGATATACTTTTAAAGAATAAAGATACTATTTATTGGGATGATAAAGGTACTGTTTTTATAAATAACAAAGAGGTTTATAAAAGTAATATCGTAGACTTGCTTAATGATGTTATAAGACCACTCAAGAACAGTTCTCCAATTGGTTGGGTAGACTTCGCAGCTGCTTTAAAAGATCTACACGTACCATTAAGTTATATAGGCAATCCGAAAAGATCAACGTTCCTAAATGTGATGTCAAAATCTCCAAACTTCGGTAAAACATCGGAAACTTCCGAATCTGTAACGACCCCCGTATATTCTTCACCAGTATCAAGACGAAAATCAAATAAAGAAGACGTTCCAAAAAGAAAAATAGACTGGGAGAAATGGACCCCTTATTAGAAATAAATGACATTTATTATGATGTATCCAACCCCGCTGGTTACAGTGGTTTGAACAAATTATCAAAAGCTATGAAAAATAAAATATCTAAAGAAGATACAAAGAAGTGGCTAGAATCACAGGATACTTATACTTTACACAAACCTGTACAGCGTCGATTTCCAAGAAACAAGTATATTTTATCTAATTTTAATGATCTTTGGCAAGCTGATTTAAGTGATATGCGAACATATAGTGAATTTAATGATGGTAATAAATACATATTATGTGTGATTGATGTCTTTAGTAAGTATGCATTTGCTAGAGCTATGCAAAAAAAGAATTCAGATACTGTAAAAAAATGTTTTGAAGAAATATTTTCCGAAGCAAAAGCTACCCCGAGACATTTACAATCTGATAAAGGTACTGAATTTATATCCAAAGACGTAGGGAAATTATTAAAAAGTTACAATATAAATTATTATACTACGAATAACCCCGATATCAAAGCAAGTGTAGTGGAAAGATTTCAGAGAACATTAAAAATGAAAATGTGGCGTTATTTTACACATAATAACACATATCGTTATGTGGACATTTTACAAGATTTGCTTTACTCATATAACAATAGTTTTCATAGAAGTATTAAAATGCGTCCGTGTGATGTTAATAATAATAATATTATGACAGTTTGGCGTAATCTATATAGTAAGTTAAGTCTAGAAAAGTGTCAGTCCAGTAACGTCATCAAACATAAATATGAGATTGGAGACTATGTTAGAATCACAAAATATAAACACGTATTTCAAAAAGGATATGAATCAAATTGGAGCGATGAAATATTTGTAATTACTTCAGTTGTAGAACGATCACCATGGGTTGTGTATACTCTAAAAGATATGCAAAATGAACCTATCATAGGGACATTTTATGAAAAAGAATTACAAAAAGTTATTTATGACCCAACAGCAAAACACAAAATAGATAAAATCATAAGCACTCGTTACTCAGGTCGCAGAAAAGAGTTACTTGTGAAGTGGAAAGGTTATCCAGATAAATTTAATAGTTGGATCTTGGCATCAAATCTAGACAAGTCATGAATAACGGAAGTTTTTATTTAACTCTACTTAGCAACAGCTCTTTTTTATACTTCCCTGATAACAAGACAACACATTTTTCTACAAAATTGCCTAAATCTATAAAGTTAGAGGGAGGGGAATGGTCAGTGGGGGTTGTAGAATTTCAGTATCCTTGCACTATGTTTACTGTTCAAGAAAATAATAATATCATGTATATAACTAAAAGAATGGCGGTTCCTAATGAAAAAGAATTAACCGTAGTCACTTATAAAAGTCACATACCTGCCTCCAGCTATGACAATATTGATGATGTTATAACAGCACTGAACTCAAGAGAAACTTTTAAATTGAGACACGACAAAATTTCGAAATTTATAACTCTTACTGGAGATGTAAGTAACCTAATATCATTGAAGTTTTCCACAAAATTGAGTCTTCAACTTGGATTTGATCCACATACTAACATAGCGGTGAAACAATATAGCAAATTTCTGGCAAATATATATTTAGGTTTACCATCTCAGTTACTTATATATTGTGACATTGTAGAACCTCAAATAGTTGGTGATGTTATGTGTCCTTTATTAAGGTTAGTTCCATTAGACCCAGTAAAATATGCATATGGATCGAATAAAATGCATGTTTTTTCTCAGCCGCACTATATTCCAATTATGCGCAGAGAGTTTGATACAATTGAAATAGATATAAGATCGAACACTGGAGAATGTATACCATTTCAATTTGGAACGAGCTGTATTAAACTACATTTCAAGCGTAGATAAAGCCATGTACTCAAAATATATAAGCAACGGTAATTGTCCATATCAGCACTACTATACTAATCAGGCTGGAACGGGTATTGGAATAATTTACAGAGGTGTACCACATCAACGTGGACATGGTATCGGAAGCTTTTTAGGTGGATTATTTCGATCAGTTCTACCTTTGTTTTCAAGCGGAGCCAAAGTAATTGGTAGAGAAGCGTTAAATGCTGGAGTAGGACTTTTGACTGACATGGTACATGCAAAACCTTTAGATGAGTCCGTTAAAACACGCTTTAAGGAAGTTACATCTAATTTAAAAAGGAAGGCCGATGAAAAATTAGATAGAGTGATGATGGGATCAGGGCATAAAAATAAAAAGACATGCTTGAAAACCCTCATTCGTTCGGGAGGATCAAAAGGGAGAACAGTGAAAAAAGTAAAAAGAACAAAAAATTTAAATTTTGACGATATATTTGCATAAAGATAAATATTAGTAATAATATGGCGTTTTTACATAATCATTCTTGCGAATGTGCTAAGTCTGAATTGGATTTGTTTGCTTTACCATCAACACAAACAAGTATAGAAAGTGGACAATGGATTCATTATAAAACTATTTCATCTCTTAGTGATGATGGGCCATTAGAATTTCAAGTTCCTGGATCTGGTGATGATTACATTGATTTATCACATACATTACTTCATATAAAGGCAAAAATAGTGAATCTAGATCTAACTCCTCTTGCTGATACAATTGTGGCACCAGTTAATTATTGGTTGCATTCACTTTTTAATCAATTGGATGTTTATTTTAATCAAAAACTAATATCACCACCCAATAATACATACGGATACCGAGCTTATATTGAAGCGCTACTGAATTATGCTCCACATGCAAAACAATCGCATCTTACGTGTGGACTATGGTATGAAGACACAGCTGGAAAAATGAACAACGCTGATGAAACTAATAAAGGTTTCACACAGAGACAAACATACGTTAATAAAAGTAAAGAAGTGGAAATGGTTGGACATTTACATGGGGATATATTTAATCAAGAAAAGTTTTTGGTTAATGGAGTAGAAATGTGTATAAAACTTATTCGATCAAGGGAAAGTTTTAATCTTATAGCTTCAAAAAATGATATTAAAGTCAAAGTATGTATCACAGATGCTACGCTTATGATTCGTAAATGTCGAATTAGTCCAAGTATACTGCTTGCTCATCAAAAAGTATTAGCTAGTACAACTGCAAAATATCCAATCACAAGGGCAGAAGTTAAAGTTTTAACAATTCCTTCTGGTATACAGGGTAAGACCATTGATAATGTTTTTCTCGGACAGATACCTAAACGGTGTATTATAGGTTTCGTTGATAATACTGCTTTTAATGGTACTTTTACTAAAAATCCGTATGACTTCGATGATTTTGGTATAAACACATTTAGTTTATACATAGATGGTATGCAAATCCCTTCAAAGGCGTTACAACCATCATTTCATAATCAGAATTATACTCTTATGTATCATACAATATTCTCAGGAACCGGTATCCACTTTTCAAATGAAGGTAATGGCATTAGTAGGGAAAATTACCCCAAAGGTTATTGTTTAATGGCTTTTGACTTAACACCTGATTTATCTGCGAATTCATCTTCACATTGGAATTTAGTTAAACATGGGTGTGTTAGGATGGAAGTAAGGTTTGAAAAAGCCCCAAGCCAAACAATTAATTGCATTGTTTACGCTGAATTTGATAATATTATTGAAATAGATAAAAACAGAAATGTAAGTGTAGATTTTAGTAGTTAAGTACTGATTATATAAGATTTGTTACCATTTTAGTTTAGTTATTGTATAACGTTCTTTAATATAAAGTGGTCATAAGAAACTATTATGAATTCTATAGAAATAAGTAAATATTTAAAAAAAATACATCATTCCTTGATTTCGAATGTATTTCCTGCTAATCGCTTACCAATACATATGACGACTCCTGTTTATTTGATAAGTAACCTAGATCCTGATAGTAAACCAGGATCTCATTGGATTGCAATATATCTAAGTGCAGATGGTGTTGGAGAATACTTCGATACTTTTGGTCGCAAGCCTGAAGGTTATCATTTATCTTTCTTGAGACGGAATTCAAATAGGTGGATTTATAACAGTAAAGTTATTCAAAATATATTTTCATCTCTTTGTGGTGAATATTGTTTGGTGTATTTATATTTAAAATATAGGGGTTTTTCTTTAGACGAGTTTGTCAATATGTTTAAGAAAGATTCATTTCAAAATGACTTTTTGTTGAAAGAAATGTTTAAGCTCTTATATGCATAGTTTATGTGTGACCTGTGACCAATGTATTTAAATCATTGTATATTTTTAATTTTTAAATAAATCTGTAATACATACTAATAAAAGCAACGTTTTATTTACTACCATGGTGATTATTAAAATAAAAAATAGAATAGTTGGAAACACTTTTATTAGACCTTATGTTTAAACGTATATTTTTTACAATCGGGTGCATTTGAGATCTCTTTAGTCATATCATAAATTAACTTTCGAGTTTGCTTGTGGTAACTACAACCACTATTAAGTTTATTATTGACGTAGTGTTTTACACGCACGTCGGGATATTTCCAATGTTCTGTTGCTGGGACGTTTGACAATTTTTTTAAATCATAAATCTCAATTTTGATTAGATGTGTAGCTGTGGATCCATCATCTTTGTTTGATGACACGTAGGACATCCCATCTTTCGTTGCTCGACCCACAGTAGACATACGCAGTTTAGGTTTCTTCTTCTTAGGCTCTTCGAAGAACTCATCCAGAGATTCACTCCTAGGTCTCTTGATTGGGTATGGGGATTCTACCTTTTCTTCGTCGTCGGATGCCGGGAAAACAAAAAACCTATCTTCGAAACCGCTAGAGATATGATCTCGGGACCTAGCGCAATCGATTCAAATGGGGGGCTGTTTTTTTTTTTTTTTTTTTTTTTTTTTTTTAGGTTTGGAACCTCGCGCAAACACAAACACAGGGGACTGGCGCCAAGTGCGCCAGAAGCCACGAATCCCTACTACTGAAGTCTCTATTCTCACGTCACTCGAGATCAAATATTGTGCAGTTTATATTAAAAAAACATACTGAATTGACGTTTCGTATCAATAACTGTTTTAATATCTATGGATACTAGAATGGAGACCCACTTGAGTTTTGACAGCTGTTCCAAATTTAATCTCATTTCTTTACTAAAAACGATAAAGAAGTCATGTTATTTCTTTATCGCAGCACTGGTTTTTCCTAATTGGTTGTCAAAATGGTGGTCATTTCCTACGGTTTTTGATTAACCAATGGAGGTTTTATGATATGGGTGTAGATAAAATTAAATAATCTTAAGTATAAATACCTACCTTTATAAACAACGAAACATTCGCGGTTTTGGTATTATATTTTAGTGACGATTATAGTAAATCACTTAGTAGTACCGAATGAGGTACGGAGCAGAAGAGACCTGGAAGTGTGTGGGTGTACATACAAACGTTGACGTGATGTGTCATTACACAAAACCATTACATTCAGAGCCATCTACGTAAATAAAGTGCACTTACTCATAAAGGTCAAAGAATCTATCACCATTTCGTCTTATATCCGTTGAGTGCAAGCTGCAGGGATTGTGTATTGTTCATTTGTTTTGGTCGCTAAGTGCAATCCTTTTAGTTTGACAGCTTCTGTGTCAGATAACATCGTGTAGACGAATGCGAGAAAGAAATGGTACCGAACCAGTGGTGATTCTCTAAAGTGCACAGCGCTGCGTCAGCGACGAGGGACACATTGAATTTAGACCTAATGTCAGTTAACTTACAGTCTAAATTAAAAGCGTCGCCTGTCGCTGATACAGCGCTGTGCGCGTTAGACAAATACGCCACAGGCCTATACAGACTAGAGAATGAAGCTAGAATCGCCTGATTCTAGATAACTTCCCATTTATAATATTACTGTGATGGATAGTTTTCGTCTTCCTAAAATGTCTATTTAAATATCGTTTCAATACTAAAGTATTTTATTTGTATCTACTGAATATTTAATTAAATAAGAGCTACAAAAATCGGCCCTTCGTTAAAAGACCTTCGCAGAGGGATGAGATTGATCGTGCACTTAACCTAGCAAATGCTCTGGATTCACCTGACAAATTATACTGACTTTTCGGGTTAATCTCGAGAAAGCTAATCTTAGATCCCTTTTAATTAATCGATGAGTCAGTGCGCAGTAAAAAAACGCTTTATACTGAAAGGCAGTACGGGATTCGTGTTCGTATTGTGCTTGAAGCTAGAATCAGTTGGTTCGCCTTTCGTGCATTTCCGTTTTTCATTCGTGGTTTTTCACTTTTCATAAATATAGGTAAGGTGTACCTTCTTGTCTTTAAGGTAAATCTATTTGCTATCTAAATAAAATTCAATTCTATATAAGAAAATCATTTTAATGTAAGGGCAACGGTTGAGTTACATACAATAAGGCTACAGTATGATCACATCTTATTAATTTCAGAATTGCTTAGCGGTTCATAAGAAAAAAATGCAGTCGCTTAATATTTAAAATAACAATAATGTTGAAATCTACCATTCATTAGCAAAGCTATACATCTTTGCTAAGAAATGGCCGATGCAGTAAAATTTAAGATAATTGTAGTTCAAGAATGAACCCCTACCACGCTAGGGGAAAACTATAAGTCTTTGAAGATAAAGTTGAAGGGTTCCGAGATAGAGTTTATCGAAGTAGGGGTGACGTTGAGGGGTCCGCCCTCCCACTCGATCTTGAAATTTTCCACGACTTTCGATATAAGTGTTTCCATCTCAAGCTCGGCAATGCGACGTCCTGGAATGACACAACTTCTTAGACCAATTGTTCGGGCGAAACGAAATCAACATGATACATAAGCGTCATGAAGCGACCAATCAGATTGATCGTTCATGTCGCTGCGTGTCATATTGTTATTGTGTCTTCACAGTGAACCCTAGACTAGGGATAAATCTGCGGAATATTTCCACGCGGAATGTCACTCGCGTACTGCGATATCCTACGTTGCTTCGTCCCGTAATTTCGTAATGTTATGACACACATTCTGTGTAAAAAAGTTACATAACGCGGCTTGCTCAGATTTATTGAGTGATGGCCGAGACGGAATTCAGCGCGTGAAATTCCAGGCGCGACAATTCCGCCAGATCTTTCCCTTGCCAGACTGTAGACACAAATCGGTAAAGGGAGGGAGAAGTACATATTATGTCATTAGAGTGCATCTATTTTCTTATAGGTTGACCGCTTTAAATGAGACTTCGCCCGCGCGGCACAGGGGTACGAGGGCAGGCGACAAAGGGGACCGAGAGAGGTGCGAGCGGCAGGCGCATTTTTGTTTTCATCCATTTCACGCCGCCCGCACATCTCTCAGGCCCCTTTGTCGTCCTGCCCCCGCGCCCCTGTGCCGCGCGGGCGAAGACTCATTTAAGCGGTCAACCTATAATATCTCTCGGCAATCATCGCTTATCCGAATACAAACGACTAGCAACTGATAGAAATCCAACGACTGACGAAACAGGAAGTTTGCCGAGAGATATTAAGAAAATAGATGCACTGTACGGTAACTGGTAAAACAGTGCGTGAATTAGATTCCCATTCATTAGTGCGTACCAAATTTGGTCCGTAGATGATTGATTATTAACGTTTCGACATGCATTTTTAACTGATACTTGATAAATTTCAATTCATTTCTGAATGCTATCTCGAGTTTTTATTGCGAACTAATATCCTGATCCATGTTCACCTAAAATAAGTAATGGGATCCAGCACCGGATCTATACCTGCTGCACAGACAGAAACACACGTGCAATAAACACAGTCAGAAGATAACTTTGTAGGTAAAATTATCATATTGCGTTATCAAAGGAGCGCTTTTACTGAAACGAATTTTAGTGCAGTGATTGTGTGTTGCACGGTATTTTTGGTAAAGATAATTTATTGACACGAATAAAATACATACGGCCGACAAAAAGGCCTCTGACTCTCTGAGGTTACAGTCTTGAGTATATTACATATTGAAAGTGATATCTCCCGACTATTAAAAACGAAAGTGCCAATCATAACAATTTCCATAAATCGCTTCTTTGAATACCGTCCAAAAAATACGAAAAGTTACGTAAGTTTACCTATACACATTCTGACTCCGTAGCCAAACGGGCTGGTGACAAAAGGATGGGTGTTGCCATGGTAAAGAGGATCATCTTTTTCGGTAAGCCATCGCTCTGGGATGAATTCTTCGGGCTTAGGGTAATGTTCCGCCATATTTGATAAGTACTGGTGACTGAATATGATAAACATCTGGAAATTAAATAATAAATTAATAAAAATCATTGGACACTAAAACATATTTATCTATAACCCAAACTAGGATTTCTCGGGTACAAACATTCGTGCTCATCACACAAAGTTAGCCCCTGGTGGGATTCGAGCCCGCCACCTCCGGTGCAGTAGGCAGTTGCACTACCACTAGTGCAATTGGTAGAAATATCAATTCAAAAGAATATATTTTATAATCATATTAACTTACGAGTCTTTTTTCCTAAAACATGTTTGACCATGACGAATTTGACGAATTTTTAATACTTTTGAACGATAATAAAATTATTACAACGAATTATGAATAAGGATATTATAGATGCCTAATGCGCAAATGGACAATTGCCTTTAAAACTACAAGAGATTTTATTACATTATTAATTATCAAAATTCAGAGAGAGCGCAACTCGTCCACAGGCTACCAGCATGTTCTAGTATTAAGAGATGAATTCACTTGTAAAGTTAAAATATCAGACTATTATTCAGCATAAACTAAATTTAAGTCTTACATCTTTTGGTATTTTGTACCCCATTAGATTGTACTCCTTCGTGGTCTGTCTCATGTTTCCAATAACCACCGGCAGCATTCTCATAGACTCTTTGATGCAAGCCCTCAGGTAAGGCCGCCGGCTTTCCTTTGCCAAAACCTCTTCCCTCAGTTTGTCTTGTTTCTCTGGACTTTTGGCCAGAAGGTAAAATGTTGCTATTGATGTGTTTGCTGCCTGAAATAAGATTAATTGAACAGTTATATTAGGACAACACCTGCGCCTAACGCATTAAATTAAAGCGCAATTAAGCGTGAAATCCATACATTTTAGGTCGATTCACGCGTTATTTAATGGCATTAGCCGTAGGTGTAGTTGAAGGCATGATGACAACATATTTAATCAATTTTAAAAACTGGTAATTATGTTTATAATACCGTATCAACTCCTGCAACCAACATATCCGACGCCATTATGAGAGCCACGTGGTCATCTATCTCTAGCAGTTTTTCTAGAATTGGTTTCTCGGTGTCTGATGAGTAACTGCCATTTTGTTTAGATTCTTTCATGTTTTTCATCGCTTTATCTATGAACATTTTTGCTAAACTAAAAAAAAGATCATAAAAAGAGATTAATATTTGGCTACATAAATCGAATGGTGCAGATGCATATATTCTAACCTTTCCTGTTCTTCATAAACTTTCATAGCTCTTTTGAAATTTGGTGTTGCGAAATATCTCCAAGGGCTTGGTTGAAAGTCCAACTTTTGTGCTACTTCAAAGAAATCGTGGACATTTTGTATGAGCTTTCGCACTGCTGAATCTTCAGGGAGGTTGGGATCAAAGCAGTTGAGACGTGTTCCAAGCGCAACCACACCAATCGACTCCAGTGCCCATAAATTCATTTCCACATGAAATTTATTCTTTATCATATTATTTTCATCACGGATCGACCTCATGCTGTGTAAAAAAAACTAAATTAGGTATATGAAAAACCTATCAAATGATAAGAAGCTCAAGACCCAATCAGTAATGTCAGAAACTTGTTACCTACTTGAGAATTCGATGTGTCATTTTTATGAAATTATTTGCTTAAGAGCATGTGAATCAACGGCAAAAATCACCCTTTTATACAAAACTCGATAACTATTTCCACCTCTTTTAACCGATTTTGACAAATTTTTGATAGGTTGTCAGTCAGAACAAAATCTAGGTCTTTGAAATATTGATTAAAGATCAACAAAGTCAAATAATCGCTGAAATTCGTTTTGTATGAGAATACTGGAACAGCAATAAAACTGAAATTATTGATTATAATGAAAAAACCAAAACGTATAAACCTAGATTTTGTTCTGACTGACCTATCTAAAATTCGTCGCAATCGGTTAACATTTAAGGGGTGGAAATCGTTATCGCCTTTTGTATGAAAAGCCGTAGGTTCACACTCCTAATAATTTTGATATTAACTTAACGTAGGTTATCATAATGTAGTATAAATTTAGGGCATGTTCGTTTTTCGTTTTTGAGATGTTCTGATTTGCTGCCTTAATAACTACTTGAGTTTAAAATTTTACTGAACTATGAATATAAATAAATATTATTTTTGCTGGTTAAAGTGGATTGACTACTTTACCGTGCAACCATATCGTTAGCCACCTTTGCGAGCACATCGCTGTACAGCTTGATGGTCTTTGGTTGCAGCATGATGTTATTCACTTTTGATCGAAATTCTTTCCATAGTTCGCCTTGACTGAAATGATTAATGTTTTACGACATTTTATTTAGCCTGTTTGGGTATCTCACTGCTCGGCAAAAGCTTAGCTTACTTTCGCCGCTCGTCTTTAGTGAATACTTGCTTCAACTAGTCCTTTTTTTTAGCGGAGCGGAAATGCGTTACGCATTCTCCCGCGACTGGGGAAGCACGGGAATTGTGGAACTCACTCCCGAGGGGGAGCATACCCACTAAAACCACTCCGGCGTTGCCCTCTCTGTCGTTTACGGGGGTGCCGTGGGATCCCGAAGATTCAACCAAAACGACGCCCCTCGGCTTCAACTATAGTCCTCTCGAAATGCGTTCAAGTTATAGTTTCACCTAATACATACGTCTTACATATTTCCAAATCATACCATTTCCCTTGTGTAAATCTTCATTTTGGAACGGTATTTAAAACGAACAGCGTAGCAAACCAAGAGTAACGCATCGTGATATCCATAGTACCACTGCAGCCGCACACCAGTCTTATCAACGAATGACGTCACACTGCACCGAAGCACACATGCATACCGGCAGGGTATATAAGCCGCATCTGCAGCAGCAAGATTCATTCGATCGCTAGACGGCAACGAGTGCGATAGCCCCGCAGTCCACTCGAAGTCGTAGTACCTACTTGCCCTGAGCGATAGCCCCGCAGTCTTCAGGTGCAAGGTAGCTAGGACGGATAAGGGGTGCGATAGCCACGCAGTCCACCCCAAGATCCTTCCTTAGGGTTATTTGGCTTGTATGATTTTATACCTAAGTTCACTTGTAAGTAAAATTTATAAATAAGTATCAATAAACAAACATCAAGGCAATTGGGCTTTCACTTAACAATCAACCCTACAAAAGTAATTAGGTTATTTACTCAGATATCAGTCCAGTCCTTCTTTGAGGATCGTAAGTCTTGTTATGTCGTTTACGATAGTATTGCAGTGAATCAAATCCTGGACGTACCGGCATCGTGTTCTCGCTTCGGAGTATCTGTAATTTATTTAAACACAATTACAGTCTATTGATTGGTACCTCCTCTGCTGCACTGGGAGTGAAGAAATAGCATAGAATGCGTGCAGATGCTTATCATCCTGGCATGTCGTAAAAGTCGACTAAGGGACGGGTCCTCTCCAACCTGGTGGACTATCTGTATGGGCGATGGGCTGATCACCTGTCACCATACGGTTCATCATACCATCTTAGGACTAATTAATCGAACGTGGCCACAAGTCTTGTGGCTCTGCCCACCCCATTAGGGATTTCGGGCGTGATGCGTATGTATGTATGTATGTATGATTGGTAGTTTTGAAAATTCATTAAAATCCCTATTTAATAAATTGAACTGTAACTGGCTACAAGACAAGCATGCCCGTGTGAGTTCACTGTATTTACAATTTGTATAAGTGATTTTCACTGTCTGAAATATAATTGTTTGTTTTAATTTTTCATACACTTACATGTTCAACTGCATCGGCATCAAACAACATGACCATATTTGGTGAGCCGAGGAAGCCATCTACCCTTACAATTGGACCAAATTGTTTGTACAATTGCTCAGAGAGTTTCACTCCCTTATATCCGTGCAAAACACCTATAAAGCAATAGTAGTTTATGCAACGATTGCATAATGATAGGCCTTAAAACACTAGTGCGGTTTTGATGAAACGAACCGATAGGCGAGTTTCATAATAAGATCGCACGTGTGTTTTAAGGCCAAATTACGCAGAGTTCCATACATAACTTTATCTACACACATATTATAAATCCTCCATGATGGGTTCAGAAACAATATTTTCTGGCAACAAGTTATTGGTTGCAATCGTGGCTGCATATTTCCGATATCCGGCGCATTTTCACATCACACACACTCCGAGAAGACTACTTACTATTCATATTTTCAACTAAAATGTAAATTACAAACAACTTTTTCTATTCAATTCAACAACAATTATACTTTCGTTCAGCAAAACACCAACATGGCGGCGATTCGATCCTCCGTCAAGACCATTTTTTTTTAAATCATAGACAAACGGATGAAGTCTCTATTCTCACGTCACTCGAGGCCAAATATTGTGCAGTTTATATTAAAAAAACATACTGAATTGACGTTTCGTATCAATAACTGTTTTAATATCTATGGATACTAGAATAGAGAACCACTTGAGTTTTGACAGCTGTTCCAAATTTAATCTCATTTCTTTACTAAAAACGATAAAGAAGTAATGTTATTTATTTATCGCAGCACTGGTTTTTCCTAATTGGTTGTCAAAATGGTGGTCATTTCCTACGGTTTTTGATTAACCAATGGAGGTTTTATGATATGGGTGTAGATAAAATAATATAGGATTAACCCTTATCAAATCAAATAATCATTGTCTGTTGAATGGTAGATCCACACACATGTGAAAGAGCCCGTGTGGCCACTTGCAAATAAATTTTCATTCTCAATTAATTGAGATTAGATAGGATGGAGTCTTAGCGCTCATAAGATTTCAATACATATTGATAGATCTTAAACGCTCAATGCTTAAATGTAGGTATTAACATTTTTGGTGCTTATCGTCCTAAGATCGGAAAAGCATGCTATGGCAACTTAGAACAAGACATTTTCATTGATAGCAGAGCCATCTCTACCACAGATTTTGCGCTAAAAAAGTAAGTGTTCCTATATTAAGCCATATAAGCCTAAATTGATATTGCGGATCTATATGTGTGGATATATATATAGTCATGATTGTATACCTTTGATGAATGGTTATAGTTATGTATTCAGACGTTGCGGTAGCTAGAGACCAGATGGCGCTGTAAGCCAGGTTTCTCGAGTTCCCTATCTCCGTAGGTATGATAGTAGTCTTTGAGGAAAAGCCTCAAATTCAAATTTGTATCGAACTGCGTTGGCTTTGCATGACTTTCAGACATTTGCTACAAGCAAAGCGAGGATATGCCAGGAGGACCAGCCATTCGCTCGTGAGGGTCAAGTCAGTGGTTTTGGATAAACAACCGTTATCACAGAATAAGGAGTAAAGTATAGCTTACTATTGCATTTCGAACTGTGAGTGATGAGATCCGTAGGACCATCTCCATATCTCACAACCCCTATCCCCCTTTCCCTTTTTCCCCTAGACCCGAAAAGTCATAGTAAAATATCTTTATTCAATTTAGGCTTTTACAACCTCTTATGAAGGTCAAGGAATGACCGTTTCGAAAAAAAAACGTCTAGTGAGAAGAGCCGGCAAGAAACTCGGTGAGGTATAATTTTTTGAAACAGTACACACATACGTTGACAATGAATGACGTCTACAGTTGTATACAAATATAATTATATACCACAGTAGATACGCCCATCGAAACCCAGGTATCGTATTGCCAGCATTGCCACCACTTCTGGTGTTGCAGAAGTCTATAGGCAGGGGCCTGCCTGTTTGCCTAAGGCAATAAAAAAAACTGGCCCGAACCTGGCTTCAAGGAGTCCACACAAATACCGCACCGTTGCAATACAAGAAACTTACCTCCAGGTAAAAAGCTAAGCAATGGTCCTAAAAGTGGCAGCGATGGTGGGCCCGGGATGTCTGTCCATGATTTCAGGTTTTGTGTCGCTTCAACATTGTTGTTGTTAATGTTGTTGAAAGAGGAAGTATTTAATGTGACCCTCCTAAAGCATAAATACCGTTAAATAAGCATCATCAAATAGCATTTATATATTATAATTATATAAAATGCAGAAAATCTGACAAACTAAATGAATGGATGAACCAAACTCAAGAAGCGATTGATGAATTTGACTTACCGAATAAGGTTTTTAGTTACCGCTGCCGAATTAAAACGGCTTCGCAAACATGATGTTTTCATTTTGATAATGTCAATAAATATTTTTTTATGCTAACGCAGATAACACGTCGTATTCTAGAACTCAGCACAACACACTTGTCTTATAAATTTAATAAGAAGATATAAGATTAATGTCAATTTTAATAATGTTTTGTACACGTTATCAAATGACAAAGCGGTAGATATATACTAAACAACATCGCTATTTTGATAGAATGCGCGATGCCCGCTATACGTTTTTTAACTAACCTTGATACCTACTTGTTCGTCATAGCACGAGATATGTTTTATCTACCGGAGACTGATACCTGCCCGCCACAATTTAAAGTTCAATATCGGTTAAATTGCAGGTTTATTCATGAATGGAATCAATTTGGTATGATGGTTAAAATTGTCAGAAGCTACATTTCAAAAGCTATAGAGTTAAGACTTGATATTTTTATAAATTTGCGTAGGTGGATGTTTCAGATAACATACTATGCTCTTTATAAAACATAAAGGGAAGGGCTGTGAAACTCTTCAGTTTTGAAAATGTGCCTTCAAATTCAAACTAAGTTCAGTAATTATAAATATTATATAATATAACAATTGAAATATAACAGAACATTTATAACGCATTTTCAGATATAACAATATAGGAACCTTGCATTCATGTAAAATGGCGCCTGTCAAAGTGTCATAACATTGTTTTGACTAAATGTCATTGCATGGTACAAGTAATCAATGCCTTTCTAACTAAAAGAATGAAGACAACAAGTATATTCAAGGTTCATTTGTATGATACAGACAGTAGAAAATTCAAGTTGTGCGAGTTTGGAAAAGAAAATAAACTCTAGCAGCAATTAAACACGTATAATTATGTTTAAGGTTCGCTAAAACGAACACAAATCAGAAAGAATCGTGCGGCGACGTGTTATGGTTCTTAAGGGTGTTTACAGCGGTGTAATTGATACAACCCTTGTGAGTTATATGAATAATTATCCATGTTTATGAGACTACGTGATATCAGGTGCGTCGCAGACACGCGGTTGTAAACATTATTAATGACACTTACAGGGCGCGTCAAGTAGGTCTCATATTGATTAGATTCGGGTCTCGTCAGGTACGCTAACCCTGTTCAGCTAGTCTCTCTCTATAAGTAGTCTATTGGCCGAATTTAGAAACGCCACTTAAGCATTTGATTAGAGATTAAATAGTTTAATGGACCTCAACTACTTGTCATCCTATACAAGTCGAGTGGCCATATGGCTCAAGAGTTAAATCTAATATGTCAGGGATCGTTTGATGGTCTATTACGTCATTTTTTGGCTTCCACTTTGTAACGAGGCGCTATCGCGACTCGTACATAACTCCTTCAATACTGACAACTTCTTCTTCTTTTTGTTCTTCTTTCAATTTCTTTCCAAAATCCAAATTCAAAATTTAGATTGATAGATCGACGTGGACAATAAAATTGATCATTACTACCTAAGAGATCTTGGCCTTGGAAGGTCCTACCTTGGCAAGAAAAAAACCTGAAACCATAACGATAGTGAAACAGTGCAGTGCGATTTATAAAGAAGCACAATTTTATTATAATTACCTGCTACCCTGTTATGGACAAAGTATTTACCAGTGAAGCACTTAATTGTAAGTAGAGTCTCACACAAAGCCTCCAAATCATCTCATTCCATAGCCTTAACTAGGTACCTAAATTTATAAGTTTTTATACTATTGTTCCAGAGTGCCTCGTATATTATTCAATAAACTACCAGATACCATATCCAGTGTTTTTACCTGCCTCCATCCACCCTCACCTGCACCTGTCTACGTTCCAACTTTACAATCATTTGGGGATTGAAATTGCTCGCGTCCGTAGATTTTTTTCTCTCTACACGTGAGCCCTGGGTGGTCCAAAACATTACCGACTGCAGTTGGGCATCACCCCCTTGGAAAAGCCGTGTCGCCAAGCGACTTCAATCGTGGTGATAATGCCTTGGGTATTCATTTCGAGAGGTTTGGTCTGGACAGTTGCACCGAATAAGCCAACGATCTTTCAGTGCCAGTTTCAGTGCCTCGCCGTCCTTTCTATGCCTATTAACCCTGAGGTAGAGACATTGCCTGGTTGATTGCGTTCCACCTTCAGCCGCGTCATCATTTTAAGGGCTTGCAATTCTGGGATTTTCTTGACTGGTTTTGTTTGAAAAATTGGAAAAATCACAAAAATTCTGGTACTGCTCCTTACAATGAGTACCGGATTTGTAAGCCCTAATCACTTTTCATCAGGTGGGACTGTGGTCAAGCGAAAGCCCATCAAGAAATAGAAGAAAAGATGAGTACTATGGGAATAGAAAAGATGACTATTAATTACACTAATAATAACGTGTTTCTTATATTAAGAGAAGCGTAATTATGTTGAATGTAACAACAAAATGAATAAAAAAAGTTTTTGGAATGGTATTGTAAGTATAATTTCATATATTATTTTAATCATCAGCTTCCTAGCGCTTTTTCTCCGTTTCTAATTCGGGTTAGGTACACTTTGATCATGATCCCAGATTTGCCAGGTCGGGTTAAGCTTAAATAAAATATAACTAAAGACAAAAGCAACGAGTCCACTCCACAGACGAATACTCGTAACGAATACAAAATTAATTAGATAACAGCCGCTACTTTCATATGTACAATAATAAATGTATCTAGTTCACGTGCTTTTAAACCTCTAAATATCTTCTGATATATCTGCGGTCAAATAAGACACGGCCGTATCTATCAAAGTTTATTTTAAAAAATAATGTTAATTTCAAACGGCAAAGGTTGAGAACTATGAATTCAGGCTACAGTATGCCCGCATCCTATAGAACAAAATGCGGTCATTCAAAATAAAAATAATAAAAGTGTTGATATGTACCATTTTTTAGCAAAAAAATAAATCTTTCCTAAGAAATGGCAGATACTGTACATCAGTATAATTTAACGTACTTCTGGCATAAAAATTAACCACCACCATGCTAGGGGTAAACTATAAGTCTTTGAAGACAAAATTAAAGGGTTCCGAGATATAGTTTAGCGAAGTAGGGGTGACGTTGAGGGGTCCGCCCTGCCACTCGATCTTGAAATTCTCCACGACTTTGGATATGAATGTTTCCATCTCAAGCTCAGCAATGCGACGTCCTGGAATAATACAAGTTCTTAGGCCTATCGTTCGTGCGAAACATGACACGTAATCGCCATGAAGCGACCAATCAGCGCCTATATTCGGAAACGCTAAGTGATTCTGTACTCGACTCGTGATCGAGATTTCTCATCCCATTCTTACTCATTACGCGTCGCGCGGAAGAGTGAGATGAGAAATCTCGCTCTCGAGTCGCTACAGAATCACTTAGCGTTCCCGAATAGAGGCGCAGATTGATCGTTCATATCGCTGCGTGTCATATTGTTATTGTGTCTTCACAGTGAACCCTAGACTAGGGACATTGGGGAATTTTTCCATGCGGAATGTCACTCGCGTAACTCAGCGCTATCCTAGTAGCAATGTTCCGAAATTCCGAAATAGCCATCGGGGCGAACAAAAAGTCGCCCCGATGAAGGCAACATGACATGTTAGCACTATGAAACTACCAATCAGATTGACTTTGTCATGTTTCTCCGTATCATATTGCTATTTCTCCTCTGCTGCACTGGGAGTGAAGAAATACAATATAATGCGTGCAGATGCTTATCATCCTGGCATGCCGTAAAAGTCGACTAAGGGACGGGTCCTCTCCAACATGGTGGACTATCTGTATGGGCGATGGGCTGATCACCTGTCACCAAACGGTTCATCATAGCATCTTAGGACTAATTAATCGAACGCCCCATTAGGGATTTCGGTCGTGATGCTATGTATGTGTATGTATATTGCTTGCTATTTGTGTCCTCCAACTGGAACATAGACCTTTGACCATAGACATAAATCAGTAAAGTCTCGGCACATTTACAACCATTGGAGGGCGGTTACGCATTAAACCTACATAATTATGTCGAGGTCTGTGTCTCTCGGGGCTAATGGTAGTTGGTGAAAAACGCGAAGTTTGTACTGATTGATTACGAACATTTCAACTAGTTTTTCTAGTTCTATTTGTGCAGTTTACTAAAGCTTTTTAATTAATTTCTGTATATAACTTCGGTTTTTTATCGTGAATTAATTATACTGATCCATATTCACTTAACATAAGTAATGCAACCGGATTTATACCTATAGGTACCACTGGTAATCTATCTAATCTTTATTATTGTTTCAATAGGTACTTAGTCCTTTACTTCGAAACTAATGTGTATTAATAAACACAGTCGAAAGATAGCATTTGTAGATAAAATAACATGTCATTATCATATTGCGTTAACAAAGGAAAGATTTTCTGCACAATATTTTTTCCATATAATTTATTGCGACGTATGAATTTAATACTAGACGTCAAATGCCTCTAGACTAATCCGTCTGGAATAAAAGTAGTGAGCATACTGCATATTGATAGTGATCTCCAGACTATGGAGAACCAAAAATATTAAAGTGGATTCATCCTCACTTGTCTTTGGTAAACAAATGTCTAACCTCAAAACGCACCTTTTTTTTGGCTAAAACAGCAATTTCTTCGTAAATAAAGCAACCGGAGATAATATTTTAGAAATCATTGACAATTGTCACCCAGGATTGCTTTACTTAGGATAAAATACCTAGCTGTTTCACCCCAAAAAAAGCTACATTTTGAGGTTAGAAACTTGTTTACCAAATAGGACAAGTATAAATGAATTCACTTTAGCTACGTTTAGTTATTTGTGTCATGCGAACCATAAAATTTCAAGTAATTTATAAACACATACAAAAAGTACGTAAGTTTACCTATACACATTCTGACTCCGTAGCCAAACGGGCTGGTGACAAAAGGATGGGTGTTGCCATGGTAAAGAGGATCATCTTTTTCGGTAAGCCATCGCTCTGGGATGAATTCTTCGGGCTTAGGGTAATGTTCCGCCATATTTGATAAGTACTGGTGATTGAATACGATAAACATCTGGAAATTACAGAATAAATACTTAAATACAAATTTTTGGACACTTACTCACACTGATTTAGTTAGCCGCAAAGATTTCCTTTAATAAGGGTATTGGACAGCGATACCAATTCTTATACAGGGTGGAAAAAATCTATGGGCCCTGGAGGGGAACTACCTTAAATCCTTTAGTTAGCTCATTATACTGAAAGGAAACATTCCTTTATTTTTAAAAAGAAACAAAACTGCATTTAACGATTTTCTAAATTTTGCTTGTCTCACCCGGGAATCGAACCAACTAAAAGTTAAATAAAAAAAAACAGGATAAAATTTGTCTAATAAACATTTATTTGGTCATTGAAATAAAAAAGTGAAAACTAAAATTAATTTTATTTTATCATCAAAAAGAAGAACATAAACATGTAACATTTTATTAATGTAGACGGACATTAAAAAGAGAAAAGAAGCTCGGAATGACCCCCCTCGTTCCGGATACGCAATTTTTTTCTACGTTGAAATTCGTTTCTGGAAAGTGTTGTGGTGTATGCTCCTAATAACATTTTCTAGCGCCACCCTTAATTCTTGTACAGTATTACACGTTTATATATATAACACGTTTTGTAAACTTCATTTTTTACACGACTTTACATAAAAAGTAGTCCAGAGGCGTCAGGTCTGGACTTCTCGCTGGCCATCTAATCGTCCCGTTTGTACCTATCCAAACATTGAAATTTTCATTAGGTAAGCAAGCCCTGGAAATTCTGCTATTGTGGGCAGGTGCACCGTCTTGTTGAAAAATGATATTATTTCGTTCTTCCTTCGGTAGAAGGTTTAATTGATTATGTAAAAGGTCTAATATTTCAATGTATTTTGGCGTATTTAGATGTTCTTCATAAATTTGCACCAAAACAACCATATTGCTTCTGGTAGAAATAAGAAAATTATAATGTGTCATTTACTTGTTACAAGTGAACAGTACTAGGTATTTTTAATTAACAACTTGTAATAAATATTCAATTTCATGGGTGTCTCGTACAACAGATGAGTGTTAGACCAAATGTTTATTGGACTAATTTTATCCTGAACAATAATCCTACCGATTCGTATAATGAAATAGCGAGGGTTTTAATTTTTTTATTTTTAGTTGGTTCGTTTGCTGGGTGAGATTAGCAATATTTAAAAAATCTTTTAATGCAGTTTTGTTTCTTTTTAAAAATAAAGGAATGTTTCCTTTCAGTAAAATGAGCTATCTAAAGGATTTAAGGTAGTTACCCTCCAGGGCCCATAGAGTTTTTCCACCCTGTATACTTAACTCTCAGCTCTTGTGTAAGTATTAAGAGATTTATTCACTTGCAGAAGGTAAAATATCAAAAAGTCAAACTAATATAAATTTGAATATTACATCTTTCGGTATTTTGTATCCCATTAGATTGTATTCTATAGAGGCCTTTCTCATATTTCCATTGACCACCGGCAGCATTCTCATAGACTCTTTGATGCAAGCCCTCAGGTAAGGCCGCCGGCTTTGCCTTGCCACAACCTCTTCCCTCAATTTGTCTTGTTTCTCTGGACTTTTGGCCAGAAGGTAAAATGTTGCTATTGCTGTGTTTGCTGCCTGAAATAAGATTAATTGAACAGTTATGTTAAGACCACACCTACGCCTAACGTAATAAATTAACGCGCCATTCAGCGTGAAATCCATACATTTCAGGTCGATTCACATGTTAATTTTAAGGCGTTACCCGTAGGTGTAGTTGTAATCTATATTATACATATAAAACAGTACCGTGACTCACTTATAGACAACGCACAGCCTAAACAAGTGGTCCTAGAGGTTTGAAATTTGGAGGACACATTCTTTGAGTACTCTAGAGGTGCACTAAGGAGGGATTTTTTTTAATTCCATACCTAAAGGGGTGAAAAGGGGTGATAAAGTTTGTATGGAAAATACCGCGGGCGAAGTGGTGGCGGGTCCTCTAGTGTTGTTGTATAAACGTTTAAAATATGGAAGGAGATATATTGACTTATTTAATCAGGTCAAAAAACCGGTTATTAGGTTTATAATACCGTATCCACTCCTGCAACCAGCATATCCGACGCCATTATGAGGGCCACCTGCACATCTATCTCTAACAGTTTTTCTAGAATTGGCTTCTCAGCGTCTGATGAGTAACTGCCATTTTGTTCAGATTCATTCATGTTTTTCATTGCTTTATCTATGAAGAATTTAGCTAAACTGGAAAAAGGAATAATATATATATACATATATAGGTACTACATAAATTGAATGATGCAAATAACGTAGACACATATTCCTACCTTTCTTGCTCTTCATAAACTTTCATAGCTCTTTTAAAATTTGGAGTTGAGAAATATCTCCAAGGGCTTGGTTGAAAGTCTATCTTCTCTGCTATTTCAAAGAAGTCGTGGACATTTTGTATGAGCTTTCTCACTGCTGAATCTTCAGGGAGGTTCGGATCAAAGCAGTTGAGTCGTGTTCCAAGCGCAACCACACCAATTGACTCCAGTGCCCATAAATTCATTTCCACATCAAATTTATTCTTTATCATATTATTTTCATCACGGATCGACCTTATACTATGTAAAAAGAAACTGAATTACATATCTGTTTTTGAACAACCTCTCAATTGAAAAAGAATCTTTAGATCCGATCAGTAATATCAAAAACCGTGTTACGTGATGATTGGATGTGTACTTAATTTAAATACTGGACAAAACTTAGGTAGTACAAATTCAAGGCGAGTTTGTTTTTCGTCTTTGAGATTTTTTGATTTGCTGCCTTAATGTGTACAATAATGTGACGACTACTTTAGTTTCAAATACTGGGGTCGTATCATGAGCTCTTAATTCCAGGCACTTTCCGCTGGAAACTGGGCTGCCTGGAATTTGTATTATGAGCGCGCGAAAGCTGGCCTATTGACTGCGTTCATAATATTAATTTTCCAGGCACCTCAGTTTACGGCAGAAACTGCCTGGAATTAAGAGCTCATGATACGACCCCTAAACTATCAATAGAATATTGACTACGTTACCGTGCAACCATATCATCGGCCACTTTTGCAAGCACATCGCTGTACAGCTTGATGGTTTTTGGTTGCAGCATGATGTGGTTCACTTTGGATCGAAAATCTTTCCAGGGTTCGCCTTGACTGAAATGATTAAAGTTTCACTACTTTTTTTAACTTGTTTGGGTGTCACACGTCAGGGCCTCCCCTTACTTTCGATGCTTGTCTTTAGTGACTACTTGCTTCAACTCGTCCTTCACTTCATACATACGTTTTACATATTTCGAAGTCATACCATTTCTCTTGTGTAAATCTTCATTTCTGAACTGTATTTAAAACGAAAAGTACTTAGTTTGTTTACTCGGTTATCAATCCAGTCCTTCTTTGAGGATCGTAAGTCTTGTTATGTTGTTTACGATAGTATTCTAATGAAGCAAATCCTGGACGTACCGGCATCGTGTTCTCGCTTCGATGAACCTGTAATATATTTAAATATGTATATTGATTTGATATTTTTTTCACTTGTAATTCTTCAATAATGTTAGTTTATTCCTTGAATCTACAAAGAAAATATTAATCGTTATTTAAAGCGCCCAGCTGTCGGCAAATATAATCATTGTCCTGGACCTCTCCGTTAAACTGTTAAAGCAGAGCTATTGCTCAGGAGGTTGGTGCACTTACGGCGTATTATGTTCGAGTTCACGACAGCGGCGGCGCATAGAAACTCGCTGCAGAATGTATCAATTAAATTTACCGTAAATATGGCGCTATTCTTCACCGTGGTTTTGATTGCCATTCGGTGATGTAAGGTAACCATAATGGGAATAAAATGTTGAAATATATAATTTTACTACAAAAAATTATAATGCTAACCAAAATAGTATTCTCGATTTAATGGTTTCTTCCGTATTTCTTATTTTATTACATACATAGCATCACGCCCGAAATCCCTACAAGTACATACAAGTAATAAAAAAATATATTATTGATTCATAGTGACTGTCTGAATCGATGGTGAAGTGGTAGATGGTACTGTGTCGGAGGTTGCTGGTCCGATTTTTTTTGTATGATGAGCTCGAATGTATGTACCCGAGTTGTATCATCGTCTAGTTCTGACACTACAGGAAAGCCTAGTTTGGGACTGATCATTGCTTTACAACCCAAGGTATTAATATATAATTACTAGCAAACCCGGCGAACTCCGTTTCGCCACCAGATGGCTTCGTTTTATGTAACATTTCGTTTGGTGTAGCTATGTATCAGAGATGGCGCTGTATGTGAAAAAAGATTTTCCCGTTTTTCTGTTGAAATTTTTCCTGAATTTTCTTTGCTATAAACCTCACGGAGCCCGAGTTCTTTCCAACGAATGCAAAACCGTGGAAATCGGTTCGTGCGTTCTGGAGTTATAGCGTCAGGAAGGAAAACCCGACTTATTTTTATATAGTAGATTATAGTTATTGATCGGTAGTTTTGAAAATTCTTCAACATCCTGATAACCGAATCCGGCTACGTGACAGACTTTGCCCAGGGTCAATTCACTGCATGCGTGTATTTAAGGGAATTTTGCTGTGTAATACAAGTATATTAATGTTTCTTGCTTTAAATGTTCGTAAACTTCACTTACTTGTTCAACTGCATCGGCATCGAACAACATGATCATATTTGGTGAGCCGAGAACTCCATCCAACCTTACAATTGAACCAAATTGTTTGTACAGTTGCTCAGAGAGTTTCACTCCCTTATATCCGTGCAAAACACCTAAAAAGCAAAATTATGTATGATTAACTCATCAAATCAAAATTAATGATTGTCTGCTGAATGGTGGTTAGATTCAGACAGTCCAGTCAGTGGTTATGGACAAACATTCGGGTATCCTAGAATGCCGGCGTAAAGTAATAGCTTGCTACCGTTTCTTACGGTGAGCGACGCGATTCGTAGGCCGTAGGCCCATCCTCTATTCTCATCCCCTATTTCTCCATCCCCTTTTCCCCAAGACCGAAAACGCATTGGCAGCGGTGCCCACATTCCATTAGACGTGTGCCATCCGTCTGTTTACCTAAGGCAATAAAAAATATTCTAGCCCGGACCTGCTATCACGGAGTGGATACAAATACCACGCCGCCGCTGCAATGCAAGAAACTTACCTCCAGGTAAAAAACTAAGGAATGGTCCTAAAAGTGGCAGCGATGGTGGGCCCGGGATGTCTCTCCATGATTTCAGGTTTTGTGTCGCTTCAACATTGTTGTTGATGTTGTTGACGGAGGAAGTATTTACTGCGACCCTCCTAATAACATGAGTACCGTTAACTAAGCGTCATAGAAGAATTTAAACTAGTACAACATCTTATCTATTTACAAATAAACCATTATTTATAAATTAAAGATGTTTCCGTGTAAATATTTTAACAAAGGCTGAGGTATTAGGTAGTTATACCTACTTGGCTATAAAATTATCAATTTATAGGTTTTAAAGCGCTTCAAGAGCTTTGAAAGAATGTCAGCAGGGATTGCAAGATTGTTGCATTTAAATTAAACGCAAACAAAATATGTTTTCATATAATTAATCGTTAATCATTTTAAGTTTGCGTCTGGAAAAATATTTACTCGACCGCTAACTTAATTGTGGTGCATCATAAAAGAAAAAAACAATGTCTTCCGACTACCAGACTTTTATATGCATAGCCCAATTCTATGGAAAAGTCATTAGTTTCAAAAATAAATCATCTGGTTTTATTCCCAGCCTCCTATTCTAATGCCAGGACCATATATTGTCCCCCCTGATTATTATTATTATTATGATATATGTATGCGAATTCGGCGAAGGATCACGCAAATCGCGCCGTCAAAATAACGTAATAGAGCTCAAACCTTTGCGAACCTTCACCGAATAATAAAATACTTAGACAAGCATGATAGTCGAGTTCTTGACGAATAATGTCATTGCGTGCCATGAACTTGTTTAGAAAATAACTTATTTTATAAAACTAGTCGTGTCGTGTAAACAAGCTGTTAACATTAATTAGTCATGTAATTAAATAATTAGGGTAAAGTTTGGTAGGTTTGCTGAATTTGAGTTTGAATGTGACGGTATTTTTTATGACGGTATGTAAATATGATTATCGCGTAGGACGTGACACGACGCAGACAAGGGTGGCAGGAAACAAACAGGTAAATGATGAGGATGTAGGGGTAAAGAAAAATATAAGAGCAGTTTGTTTCAATGATAAAATATTCTTACAAATAGACAACACTTAATAAATAACGGTATAAGTACTTGGAGAAATGATAACGTTGCTTGCGATTCAGTGCTTCGATAGCATTCTATATGAGGAAAACTAACAATAAATCATAGATATAGGAACCTAGAATAGTATGATTTATGAATAACTGGAACGATCAATTGGTATTAGTTAAGTTATGCACTGAAACTGCATTGGGTGCACTGTTTGCTGCAGCTTACACGAAATAAGTAAGATATTTTGACAACGACTCGTTATGTTCACATATTTACACTGTCACAAATTCATACGTAATAATATGTAGCAGTAACATATAGTTCGTTTATAAAAATTTAGTTGTGCCTGGTATGTTATAAGAATGCATAGGTCCCGAAAAAAGAAACAAACCTTTTTATACATATATATTGGATTAAGATTATAAATGTATCTCTTATAAAAGATTAAAGAACGAACATAATACATTGAATGATTCTTAGTTATCCACTAATAAAAAATGCATGTCTCTACAATACAATTGCGCGATCGTTGTCCGTCAAATACAGAAAATCTAACAAATTAAATGAATGAACCGAACTCAAGAAACGATCGATAAAGTTGACTTACCGAACAAAGTTTTTTTTTACCGCTGCCAAATCAAAACCGCTTCGCAACCATGATGCTTGCATTTTGATAACTCAAACAGATATCCTGTTATATTAACACAGATCACGATCGTAATGTAAGACCGCACAACAAGCTCGTCTTATGAAGTTAATAAGAAGATATTAAGATGATGTCAATTTTATAATGATTTTTCCCTGTACACGTATTTTAAACGATAAATCGCGGCATTCTAAACAACATCGCTGTGTCGATGACATGCGTGTTGTAAGTGTTTTTAGACTAACCTTGCTGGAGTACGCGTCAAGGTTCATCATAGCATCAGATACGGAAGAGTGATACCTGCCGGCCGCAATTTAAAGTTCAATATCGGTTAAATTAAAGTTGAATTGATCAATGGAGTCAATTGGTATGGTTAAAATCATCAAAAGCTACGTTTTCGAATTTGTAAAGAGAATTTAAAGTTCTGGACGTATTGTGCTTACATTTTGTATCATTTGAGAAGTTTCTCTGGATAATTACTTAAATTGTAGTTCAGGTTATTGGACAGTATTATTGAGCAGGGTGCATAATATTTTGTTCAGCAAAAACTTTACTTGAAATCTAGCTAGCTATAATTGGTAATAAATCTCTATTAGGTCAGGAGCTCTGTGATTTATAGTCAAGCAGTTACTCGAAAGAAAGAACCTTCATGAATTAAGACAATGTGGAAAGTTTACTAAAGTAAACTTGGAGTATGTTCATTATGACTTTTATACATACATACATATATCACGCCTGTTTCCCAAAGGGGTAGGCAGAGACCACGGATTTCCACCTGCTACGATCCTGACACACATTTCGCTTTCGCTAACTTTTATAACACTAAAAATCTACTTACGTCTTCATTAAAAATAGAAAGAACAGTTGAGAACCGTTTCCTTTTTTTTAAAATGTACGATAAGCTTGGAATGAAAACTGTCTATAGAGATGCCAATAAATATATGAATTGAAATATAATAAAACCTTTTGTCTTTGTCAGGCATTCTGCAACGAAACAAGCGTAAAACGCAATACAAAGCGAAGAATAACAATATAAATCTCTCTTCTATTTAAATCGCCTATTGGAGTTGTTATAATTATGTCATTTTAAAATGGCGCCTGTCAACGTCTCTTAGCATTGTTTTGACTAAACGTCATTGCACGGCAGTGTAATAAATGAATACCTAAGAAAAGAAAGAAAGAAACCAAATAGAAGGTAGATTTGCATAATACAAATAGTAAAATAATCAATATAATGATTACTTAACAAAATCAAACTAAATGTAATGGTCATTAGGCACCGGTAGCAATCACTCACTTTGTGTGAGGCTGGTACCAAAATTAGACACTGGTTTTTGGGCAAATTTTCGGAAAGAGTTCTGCCGGTGAGTCCAGATTTAAGGCCCTTCAAATTGATAAGAGCATCAAATCATAATGCAGCTTCTTTAATCGTGTAGAAATCTTAGAAATAAACTAAGTACTTAATCGTACACGTTTCCATTGGTAAGTAAATAATTAATTCGCTCCTTTGAACTTTTTCATGTGGCCACATATAATTTCTTTGCTTCTGTATAAAAGCCACACGATATTGGATGGGATGTTAATACCCCCAAGGCTACGTAGAGGCACGCCCGACGCGAGCTAAGGCTTGCAATAATATTGGACATGCCCGGGTGGACACCAGACTATGTAATGCTAACTGGGCTAAAGTCTTAAACAATAATATAGCTAAGGCCAAGTTCGACTAAGATGGATATATTATTAAGTCAAGTCAAGAACCTTACTAGAAAGTAGGAACTAAGACAAGCATAAATTTATACACAATTTCGTTTGACCGACAGTCGTTTTGTCGATAATAATGGTAAACCAAATTGAGCCTACGTTTCGAGTCAGATACTTGCAAAATGCATACAATAGATAGCTAATACTAGTTGTATACCTTTTGCAAGTTATTCCTCAGGTGCAGAGGGTTCAATCAAATTAGCTAAACGAGTGTACAAACAACGATTTTAGATATAATGATCTAAATGTCATAGAAGCAAGCACTACAACCAACTCTCAGTGGTCCTAGCAAGGTTGACATGGGGATATGTTATCCCAATCTTAACCCTTCAGCGCGTCTCTCTCCTACTAGTATCGAAAAAAGAGATGCACCGAAGATGGGGTTAACTTATCCTCGTGTCAGCCTTGCTAGGGCCTACTTTTATACATCCGTGGACGGCGTGCATAAGTTGATAAATAGACGAACAAATGTAATAGATATATTTGAACCAAATACAATCCATTCCAAGTTTACATCTTGTCTTATCAAACTAATCCCAACATCTACCTATATACGCGTCTAGTTCATGTACTTCTGAGCCGGTCATAACATGGAATATCTTCAGACAATATCTTCGGTAATATCTTCGGCGTTTCTTCTCAGCACATGTCACCTTTTGAAGCGTTGGTAGGTTCAGACATGTGAAAGAACCCGTGTGGCCTACTTGCAAAATAAATATTTACATTTTCATTTTCGACATATCTGCAATAACATAAGACACGGCCGTCCAAAAAGCAGCGCAGGCGATCTAAAAACGCTGAAAATCTGAAATTATATTATTTATTTCTTAAACACACGCACGCATACACTCACATGCAAACATATTCACACACATACCATAGATACATGTTTTTATTTTCCAAGTGCCTTGTAAGTAGTGTCGTATTGTTCTTTTATTATGTTTACTTACCTGGAGGTTACAAAAGTGTATTAATACCTTAGTGTTAATACACTTTTGTAATAAGTATTTAACTTATTAAATACTTATTAGTTTCTCAACATGTTTTTTTCCAGGTTGAGGGCTTTGAGATCCATTCCATATTACATGATCGCTCCTAGTTCGGAATCCAGTTCCTCAAAGGGTTCTCCCTAAATGAAAGCTATGTACTGTATCATAAAATCCTTAGTAAGTTGAAATAAATAAAAAAGATGTGTCAAGAGCTGTTGGGTCTACCACGCCAACGAAACATATTTGTCCGAGAAGTATACTTCGATACCAAGCATTTATAAGCCTGGGCAATAATGTGACTATTATTTATTGTGACAAGTGTCAATTGACCTTTGATGAGTTACGCCCGTTGGAATACTCAGCTAAACCGTTTCACTTCCAATCCGGCTCGACCCTACACTGCACGTATCATAAGCAAATAAACAAATGAGCAAAACGAACAATCATGTACACAGCAGTGACAACGTGTTTACTCATAGTGTTTATCGCGCAAGTGAACAGCGTCCCTAGGAAAAAGAAGAGCTATGTGGAACTCAAGTCGTGTGACAACTCGGCTATCGCAGAAGAAATTGCTTCCTACGAGACAGTTGTTAAGGATATCGTTGACTACGTGACCACGGGCCCCTTCAAAGGGAAGACTTACGAAGAGTAAGTATTGTTGTCAGCAAATTGAACAAGTTGTACGACTTCATATTCCAATATCGAATAGCATTTCTCACAAATAATTAATTTGATCAAAATAATTGACTTCACGTTAATTGTTTTTTGTCAAAGTAATAATAATATGCGAAGGTAAGTTACATAGCTCTTTCTGTCTGCCTATCTATATATCGGTCTGTTGTTTTCACAGCTTAACTGTTGAGCTGATTTACATGAAATTTGGCACGGATCTCTGTAATCTAGTGTCTGGGGAAGAGCAAAGTATAGTTTTGTTACCAGAAAAGTCTACAATTCTCGAAGGAATAGGTATTAAAGTATTCTAACTGGACGTTGTAATGAGAAAAATATAGTCCTGTACTACTAATTCCCACACTATTTCCTAAAAATAAGTATTAGAAATGGGAAAGTATGTAATGATGTTGAGATATTTGAATGTTTGCTCCTCAATCACACGCAAACGGCTAAATGGATTTGGATGAAATTTGGCAGACAGAGAGGTACCATATCTTGGAATAAAATATAGACTTTTTATTCTGATACTGTATTCCCGTGGAATAATTTGCAAACAAAGTCGCCTGAATAGGAATGTATGGGAATGTAAATGTATAGGAATATAGAACGACTTGCTCATGGCGCGGGGCAATGCCGGCGTATAATGAATGTGGTTATTTAAATGGATTAACAATCCCATTTAATATCTGACTGCTACCGCAAATACCAAGTGATAAATCGGGTAATATTTAATTGTCACAATTCTCTTTTGATAACATTATCAAAGTAATACCTACAATGATTTCAAAGGAGTGGTGGAACTGAAAACACTGCTTTCTGCATTTTTATATTTTGTAAATATATTTTTTTAAATTACCATATAAATGCACTAGGCATCAATGTGACACCTAGTGTTTATCTTGTACTTTATTTTCTTAGCATTATCTTAAGCATTTTGTATCGAGTATCGTTTGACGGAGAGATGCGGATGACAGCAGCTGATTTCTTTGCGATAAGATTATGGACGATCTACAAAGGGGCTTCCGTTTATCGCCACATCTTAGTATTCGGTATCCAGCGCATAGACAAAATGGGTATCTATAGTACGGTATTACTAACCCTTTTCATTATTATCGCAAGCGAAGCAAAAGTTCTGTTAAAAGAAAATGTTTGCGAATCACTATTAGGAGAGGAATTAATAAAAGAAATTGCATCGTACGAAACTGTTAAAGACGAGATATTGGATTATGTTACCCGCGGTGACTTCAAGGGAAAAACGTACGACGAGTGAGTAGAATGCATCAATGAGTCCGCTTTTTCTTTGGTTCTAATGATCTAGACTAATAGTCCATATCCCACGGCCGCCGCCAGTCGTCACTTATTTTCTGATGGCCAAAATGTGTATGATTCAGTAGTTTTTAGTATGTACTATGATTGTATGCCTACCCAATTATCCCAGACACTTTCCGTCGGCAGTATTGCCTTACAGACGCTTTAAAGAAATTACTTTCACAAGTTCCTATCTCTGTGCGATCGTCGAGTGTGGTACGACCTTGCAAAGGTTATTCCGTTTTACTATTATAATTTCTGTGATGCAACTTCTTTACGGTTTTTGGACTTTTAGGTAGTTCAACGGGAAATTTGGGTTTTGATTCCCTTGTAGTTTGAGATTGCCTTCCATTTCCTTATAGCACAAGTATAAAGGAAATAATCGCAATCATACACATTTTGTTCATCAGAGAATAAGTGATGTTTGGCGGCCCTGGGATCTTACTCTATAACCTTTCATTGAATTACATAAATGGAGTTCTTATCAATCGAATTCCTTAGGTACATATAGGTAGTTACTTATATATGAAGATTGTGGAGAAGTAATAAACAGGAATATTAATAATTGAAACGAATAAAAATTGTAATTTTTACTTAAATTTGCCACTATATTGCCACTGTATGATCAATACAAATAAATATGTGTGAATAAATAAAACTTCTCATTATTCTTATTATTTTATTTCAGACTTTCAAAATTTGTTGATACTTTTGGTGCTCGACCATCGGGCTCAGAGGTTCTGGAAAAGTCTATTGATTACATGATACAACTCGCCCGCGATGAATTGTTAAATGACATCATAACGGAAGAATTAGAGGTAAATAGGCCAAATAAAAATTACACTAATACATTTTGATATCTGTATGTAAACTTGTATTATAGAGATAAAAATATTATCATAAAATTTTCAGGTGCCGCATTGGACGCGAGGAGAAGAGAAGATTACGATGTTAGAACCAAGAGTTAAAAACATCGCACTGTTAGGCCTGGGACAAAGTGTGAGCACACCACCAGAAGGGATTACCGCCGAGGTTATCGTGTTTAATGATTTCGCGGAATTAGAAAATGCTACAGAAGACGAAGTTAAAGGCAAAATTGTTCTTTTTGATACAGAATTTACGACTTATGGTGAAACCGTCGTGTATAGATCGCAAAGTGCTACCAAATCTGCTTCCAAAGGTGCTGTGGCATCGCTAGTGAGATCTATTACTCCTTTCTCTATTAATAGTCCCCATGCTGGATCTCAAATTTATGGAGATGGCGTGAAAAAAATCCCAACAGCTGCCATCAGTCTTGAAGACGCAGATTTAATCAGAAGATTAGTAGATCGTGATATTACAGTGAAGTTGAAAATTAACATGTCATCCACGTTTGACACTAAGAAATCCAGAAATACTATCATAGATCATAAAGGAACCCACGCTCCTGAAAAGTTGGTTATAGTTTCAGGACATATAGATAGCTGGGATGTAGGCCAGGGTGCCATGGATGACGGGGGTGGTTTATTTGTCAGTTGGGCAGCTCCTGTGATTCTTAAACGGCTGAACTTAAGAGCGAAAAGAACAGTAAGGTCAATATTCTGGACAGCCGAAGAGCTAGGACTTGTTGGGGCTTACGCGTATGAAAAACGGCATAGAAATGAAAGTGATAATATAAATTTTATCATGGAATCTGATGAAGGTACATTTGCTCCCTTGGGTTTAGCAGTAGCCGGGAGTCAGAAAGCCAGATGTATTATTGGAGAAATTCTGAAGCTATTTGAGTCTATCAACGCATCTACACTAGTTGAGGACGACAGTCCCGGCTCTGATATCGCGGTTATCATTCAAAATGGCATTCCAGGTGCTAGTCTTCACAATGCAAATGAGAAATATTTTTGGTTCCATCACACAGAGGGCGACACTATGAATGTGGAAAGTCCAGAGGAATTAGATTTATGTGCTGCTTTTTGGACTGCCGTAGCCTACATTATAGCCGATATATCAGATGACATCCCTCGCTAAATATATCAATATTTAGACACAAACTATATTGCAGAGAGAGAGAGAGAGAGAGAGAGAGAGATGTTTTTGTCATTATAGATTAAGTTGGTGGTGGTGTGATACAAATAAAATATTTTTCTTTCTTTCTTTCTTTCAGAGTAATTTTCTGAATATCAAAGTTTAAAAAGAAGTATGTATCATAAGAAGAGGAAATACAGATTAAATGCTTTTGAATTATAGTTTTATTTTAGAGGCAATCATGCATTTACCCTTCCCAAATGTATTATTGTATGTATCGATACATATTTAGAAAGATTTTATCCTTAAAGTTTCGTTGTATATACTACCTAAAACTGATACTGACTGGACTCATAGAAGGTTAAAATCGAATGGTCATTAAAGCACCGATAGTAATCACTCACTTTGTGTTAGGCTTGTACCTAAATTCATCCTGCATCCTGGACCGTATTTATTATGGGGAGTGTCCCAAAGAATTATTCGGGTTGCCAAGTTACCTGTTGCCAAGTTCCACCATCAAACTACTCGCAACCGACTTACCTTCCATTCTCACCAACTTGATCGGTGGCAGTCAACTACTGTACGTTTTTTGCGGATTTTTTTTGCCACGTACGGTAATAATTCGGAACGAACTTGCTGCAGCAACGTTCCCGGACCGATACAACTAAGGGATCTTCAAAAAACGAGCCTACTCCTTTCTTAAAGGGTCCGCAACGCATCCTTGATTCCCCTGGTGTTGCGAGGGTCCATGGGCGGCAGTGATTGCTTACCATCAGGTAACCCGCCTGCTCGTTTGCGCCCCTTACTATAAAAAAAAAATTGACACTGGTTTTTAGGCAACCTGTTGGAAAGAGTAATCTGGTGGGTCCAGATTTAAGGCCCTCGAAATTCATAAGAGCAAACTATATAGCAGTTTGTTTAATCGAGTAGAACATACCTACAAATAAACTAAGTACTTAATCTCACACGTTTCCATTGGCAAGTAAATAGTTCGATGGCTCGTTAGTTTTTTTTATGTGGCCATGTGTACCATACCACTGCCATATTGAATAGGATGTTAATACTTCCAAGCTATTTAGAGGCATGCCCGAGATGACCTAAGGCTTGCAAAAATAAAGCGACAGAACAAACTCTCAGTGGCCCTAGCAAGGTTGATCTTATCCGGAATGCAACTTCCAATATTGTTTTTAAAATGAGACTCAAAAAGTGGCTCCAACTAAAAAAAAAACTACGATTATACCGAATTTTATAATTTACCACTTGAAATGTAAAACTATAAAACTGACCTGTAACAAATGTTACCAATAAATATTTTCATTTTCATTTTTTCTTATCCTAACGTGCATCTCTCTTATATTAGTAACGAAGAAAGAAATGCACACAGAAATAAGACGTGGATAACTTATCCTCCTGTCAATCTAGCTAGGGTCACTGGCGGTAATTAAATAGGTATAACTGTTTAAGCTTCGCTAAGTAGACCAGAAATCGAAAAGCATCATGCGGAAACGTAATAAGGTTCTAAAGGCCCGGGCACACCAAACGCGGTTGCGGCGCGTTCGCGCCGCGAACGCGGGTCCGCGCCGTTGTCGAACGGCGCGGACGGATTTACTATGGCACACCAAAGTAGCCGCGGGACCGCGGCGGTCCCGCGCCGCCGCGGCGTGGCATGGTATATCCGCCCGCGCCGTTTGACAACGGCGCGGACCCGCGTTCGCGCCGCAAACGCGCCGCAACCGCGTTTGGTTTGCCCCGGCCTTTAAGGGTGTTCATAGTGGTGTAATTGATCAACCCTTGTGAGTTATTTGTGTATTATCCATGTTAATGACGCGACGTGATATCAGGTGCGCCTCAGACACGCGGTTGTAAACAGAATTAATTGCACGGCGCGTCAAGTGGGTTTGATATTGATTACGTGTTTCGTCGTGTTCAGCTCCTGACTATAAACAGAGCCAAATGTAATATTTCAGATACCGTTTGATGGGTTATTTGTAAAGATGATGGGCATTAAAATAGGAGAAAGGAATATGGCAATTAAAATGACCTAAGTATAATGGAATAAGTGAAAATGCTATGACGTACAAAAAAAGGGAAGAAACGGCTGGATATCTAAAAAGCTGGTCATTATTCCAACAATAAAAGCGTATAAGTATTAACTTTAATGAACAGAGAAGTATAATGTTGACGAAAGATGAATTTTTTATCTTTAAGTTTATAGTTATTTAGTAAGCAGTTTACAAATATTTTATAAAACAACAAAATGAATACAAAAAGTTCGTAGGAAATGCATTTTAAGTATAATTTCATTAAATGCCTAAATAAAAACAAAAGCAACAAGTCCGCAGACGAATACTCGAAACGAATACAAAGTAAGTTAGAAAAAGAGAGCCACTACTTTCATTATATCCATGGACGGCGTGAATTAGTTCATAACTTGACGAAAACATTTAATAAATTTAAACCACGTACAATCTGTTCCAAGTTTAAATTTCGACTTATTTAACTTATCCCCGCCATCCACGGATATACTCGTCTAGTTTATGTGCTTTTAAGCCGGTCATAACGTGGAATATCTTCAGACATATCTGCAATCACATAAGACACAGCCGTCCAAAAAGCAGCGCAGTCGATCACGTCTGTCATATTGAGAACGTTTAGGGTATCACCCTCGCTATGATGAAACCAGAAATACCGCTCATTGTCGTTAAGCAGAGATGCTCCCGGCACGCCCTTATTCACTATCAATACTATATCAGAGCCAGGATAATCATTCTCTTCAAGTCTGTCGGTTGGAGTGAAAAGTTTCAAAACTTCTTTTATCAAACAACGTGCTTTATGAGATCCTGCTACCGACAACCCGCGTGGTTTGAAGGTTCCTTCATCAGATTCCATTATGAAATTTATATTGTTAAGTTCATTTTTATGTTTTTTTAAATATGCCTGTGCTCCAATTAAGCCCGGTTCTTCAGCCGTCCATAAGATAGCACGGAGCGTTCGCTTTGGTTTCAAATTCATGTGAGTTAAAGCTATCGGTGCTAGCCAACTGATTATCATTCCGCCTCCGTCATCCATAGCACCTTGTCCTACGTCCCAACTGTCTATGTGTCCGGAAACAATAACTACTTTTTCAGGATTGTCCTTGCCTTTTACATTGATGATGGTATTTCGGGATTTTTTCATGTCAAACTTACTAAGCATTTTGATTTGTAGTACAATTTTTTCTCCTTGTTTTTGCAATCTTTGAAGTAAGTCTGCATCTTCATGTGTAATTGCCGCTGAAGGAATTTTGGTTACGTTATCATCGTAGTATTGTGCTCCAGTGTGTGGGGAATAAATAGAGAAAGGAGTGATCGATCGCACTAGTGACGCAACAGCACCTTTCCTGGCAGCTTTTGATGCACCTTGCGATCTGTATTGTACGGTGTCTCCATAGCTTACGAACGGTACATCATATACAACAATTTTTCCTTTAACATCTGCGTCGTCTTTTTTACCAAGTTCTTGGAAACTTTGGACAACGATTACTTCTGCTGTTATGCCTTCACTTGGGGTGCTCACGCTGCTTCCTAGTCCAATAACTGCTATATTTTTTGGGCGCGGAAGAACCATTGATACTGACTCGTGCCCACGTACCCAATGTGGTGCCTGAAAGTTAATTGTATACTCGATTCATTTTATTGGATTTGAACGTCGGATTCTTTTAAAATAATACTTACGTCTACTTCCTCTGTTATGACATCAGTAACCCCATTGGATCTTGTAAGATTTATCATGTGGTCAATGGCTTTCTCCAAATTTTCAGTCCCAGATGGACGCGCTCCAAATTTATCTAAAAACGCCGAAAATCTGAAATTATATAATTAATTTATTTGAATATTATTTTTTTGGGTTCCGTAGTCCAACTAAGAACCCTTATAGTTTCGCCACGTCCGTCTGTCAGTATGTTACAACGACTTTCTCTCGAATAATATTTAAGTTACAAAGCTGTAATTTAACACACAAAGATACGATGTTTCTAAAAGTGAAAGAAAACATTTCTTTTATCCTAGTTCCCATACATATTTATAGATAGAATATTTTTTAGTATTCTACATCCTCATATAGTGTGTCGTTAGTGTACGTCTTTGAAAACTATCATAAGTATGATATGTACACTTTTTTATATATGAATATTGCACACTAAAGATGTCATTTTTGTTTAAGTTACGTGTCCCCCCGACTCCTCACCCCCTACAGCCAAAACTAAAACTTCTGCAAATCTGAAAAATGCCTTAAATGAAAGCTTATACAACGAAGTTAAAAGGAAAACCTATTACGGCTAACAAGGCTTCATTGGTTCATGAGTTATATATAGGCGACTAACTTGTTAATACCTAATATTCTGTAAAACAACTAAAATGAACCGTCACACGTTCACAGCATAGATTATAGAATAGGTATACTTTGTTCAAAAAAATAGCTTTGGGTGTTTGGGGACCAGACACAGAACCACATTATGCATGGTCCGATATGTACTTGGCCGGGTTTATAATAACCGAAACGTGTTTTTTTCTTTAGTCATTGGTTGAAATTGGTGAAACAATTACGCAACTTATGTGATCACGTAAAATTCAACGCAACTTGAAATGAAAATTAAATAAATGAAAATTTTGCATTAAAAAAGATTGAACTTCTCGTTGTCATTGCCAAGGCAAATTGGATTTAACTTCTATAAAACTATAAGAATTAACTGATGAAATGTAAAAATTGTACTCGTAATAATCTACAGCTACACACTTACTGTTCAAACATCATTTTCCCAAGACCTTTGTCTCTTATTTCGTTCATGATCATCTGCGTCACATTTTTATATGAAGCTATATTGTTTATTGTGTGGGGATCCAAGTTGCATTCACTATCGTCAAATCTGTTTATAACTACACTACCTTCAATGTGAATACAATTTAAATAAAGACACATAAATATTACTAATATTAAATTCATTTTGGTCGCCGATTGGCCACTGCTCCCGAACAAAGATACACTGAAGATTGGCATGTTATCGGCGTTCCATGAACCGATCAAGAGGTTAACTAAATGACGATTAGAGAGTTATTAATTTAGAATTGTCCCCGTTATTATTCATATGGCTATAAATTGTTGCAAGTGCTACTTATTTTGCGAATCTTTCGATAACATTTACCAAGTTAGCTATTGGCAAATTTTTAGCATTTATTTTAACTGTCAATATAATCATAATTATATCCAAGTTTGTTGTTTTTTTTTCGAGTTTAAATAATGTGAAACCTTGCTTGTTTCAAACTCCAAAAATTCTTTTTATAAAAGTTGGACAAATGGGAGTCAATAACCGTCATTTTAAAATGGGGCTGAAAAAAACTCTCCCTACATATCTTTTTAATACAATACGGGACCTTTCCTTAGATATGGAGATTTATTACGCTTTGCTTCGCAATAACCCGAGAATTACACGATAAATCATCTCGGTGTCTCATAGACATAAATAATCTATAATATGGAAAAGTAGCATAACGTACCCTCCGTAACGATATGGTATTGGAATGTACATAGATTCTTTGGCAATGCGTGCTCTTTTTCAAGGAATATCGGAGTCGAAATCAAAGAAAGTCCCTAGAATAAAGAAAAGACGTGCACGTGTGCTGTAGACATACATTATTCCGCGCCTGCACGTTTCCGATTCGGGTCACGTTCTATCAAATTTTCGTCACAACGTTCAGTATGAAGACGTGACGACATTACAAAAGTCAGTATGAAATTGAATATTTACTTAGTGTTTTGATCAATTTACTCTTTCTATTAAGTCGAAAAAAATATTCGAAGGTATCGAAGTTTCTTTAGAGATTATGTTAAGTGTCACTAAAACTATGTTTAATAAGGTTCACTGCCTTCAGTAAGATTAATGTTTAGAGGGTTGATTGATTCAAACGCCTGACGAAATTTAATAAGCAAAGAAAATAAGCATGAAGTCGTAGAAGATTACTGACTTTGATTTATAGTAATTGTTTAATGTTCCGTTTGGCTATTAATCATGCTAAGTGAAACCCGGTACGGAGGGAATGGAAAAAGTTTTTCGTGGATGGAAATATTGAGCATATTAAAGTAAAATATGGTAAAGTTATGGCAAAATGAGGCGTTTTGGTAGACGGAAACGATAAAGAAACGTGCGAAAATGATAAAAAGTGGAAGAGTGAAAGTATGTGTGATGTAAAGTGAGTTGGAAGTGCTTCTAGAACACAATTGGTCATCAATCTGTCCTTGATTGCTTGAATGTGTCGCACGAAGTACAAAGTACAGACAGGTTATTGGTCCGCTTGGGAAGCATATTTCACACCTTATATTTTGCTTATATTACCCCCTGAGGCAGAGATCGGCAAACTTTTTAGACGAAGAGTCTGATGCCGAAAACAGATTTTTCGTAAGCACTCACGGAAAAAAAAGATGTCTGAATGAAGACAATATCGCCTTGGTCAAGACAATCCGTGATTTCCATACCTATAACGGAACATAAATTTTCTAGAACCAAGAATATTTATTCATGTTTGAATTGACGTAATTGATTTTTTTGTCTCAATATATTTTTCTTAGGCTAAGTATAGTACATTGTGCATCTAGGGCCGTAAGAAGGGGATAACTAACGAGAGTAAGTAAGAGTAAGTGAGAGAGAGTTTGTTATCCCCTTACTGCCCGTGATACACACAATGTTTTTCATCACATTTGCGAAGAAATGAAATAAAAATTAGACAAAAAAGTATATATATTAATTTTATTTCCATTTTCCACCGTGAATTACCATCAGGTGGGTGTTCATAAACTGTAAGTACGTTGCGATCAGCGCGGGGCAGCTCCGCCGGCTTGCGGATCGCGCGCCCCGCCGGCTGCGGCTCCCGAGCAGCTCCGCCGACCTGGCGCACTTAACTGCCCGCGGGAGTTCGAAACCATACAAAGTTAGTTAGGAGTTATGGATTTTGTATATGGTTTATAACTCCCGCTGACGGCGGGGCCCATAGAGGAGTTAAATCGGCTATAGTTGCTCTATACGCTTGCGTATAATAACACCCTTTCCGAGCAAGTGTGATGAAAAATATATTAGTGATTACGCTGTCTTTGGGCTCGAAATAAAGGCAATTATTTGACTCGCGCTATTTACGAAATATTTGATCTCATTTGCACCAAAAATATTTTTTTTTGAGGAGAACTTGAAGAGCCGCAACTGACCCTTCAAAGAGCCGCTTGCGGCTCGCGAGCCGCGGTTTGCCGACCCTTGCCTAAGGTAAGGTTTTCACACGTCAGAGAAGTGATCGCAGTAGAAATTAATTCTAAATTGGACTCAGGAGTAAAGTATAGCTATTCACTAATTAACTTTGTACATTTATTGCGACTTTATTTATTGTGAGCAGCAGAAAACGGTTTCGACAAATGCTATCAATAAATTCTTATGTACAAGAATATACGATATTGAAAAGGATACAGAATACAATACTCTTTTATCTTCTGTGCATTTATTACCCAATATCTTTCGTACACTTGACCTGGTTATCATCATGAAAGCATGTGTGTGTGTACAATTTTATTACCTGTGCTATTCTGGCACTGTTTCGAGTTCTTATGAAGATTCAAGACGGTAACTAAAATGGCTTCGATTTACAGAGAAACAAATTAATTACAATCTTTGAAAGTAAAAAAAAGGATTACTAATGAATGGGCAAAAACCTTTTCCCGAAGTATCACATCCCAAATTATTTTACTCAAATATCATTTGGCAAAGAATCATTAGTCAAAACAGCTTATCGCAATTTTATTTTACAGTTAGCAAAAGTATTTTATGGCAAATTACCGTTTAACAAACCAACCTAGCCGCGCGGGGTGCCCATTTTTTCTTTAGTTAATCCTAACCAAACCTACCCATAATACAATTGTTACGATTATTTCTTTTTTACTGATATGCAGTTTGAGTCAAAAGAAAAAGTTTGTCTTAATAATTGTTTGTCCAAATGAATAAAATACGCAATGTAAATGTGCTAAAGATTCCTGAGGGATACGACTGCGATAAGCTTTTTGGGAAGTGAAATTTGGCCAAAAATATTTTGCCCAGAGAGCAGTACACCGTAAAATAAGTATACTCAGCAAAATTCATACCACGTTAAAATCAGGAACTGCAAAAACAAGAGCCAAATTATCTGCCTATTGTATCAAATAAAGTGAAAAATCACGTTACAAGAACGTTCTATGCTTGCACTCTTCAGCGTTCAGCGGCGTTCCGAATGGATGGTGCCGCGACGGATGTGCATTATTCCAGCTATTCACATATTCACTCTTTGATGCCTTTGAATGTTCCAATCAACTTTAAATAGGTACGTCTATTGTGTCGCACGGCTGGTATAAAAGGTAGTTTAGCATATAACGCTTTTGTTAGATGGAAGTGCGTGTTTGGGTTACATTTTTATTTCATACAAAGTATGGTTCCTTTCACTGAATTGTTTTATTGCTGTTGAACTGATTATATAAAGCGTACAGGTTGTTGAGAGTTATTACAAGATCGCTCCTAGTTTAGACTCTCCTTCCTCACAAGGGTTGTCAATAAATGAATAAATAAAAATAAAAACAATAAAAAATTGTCAAGAGCTGTCGTGCCTACCAGGCCAACGACACATATTTGTCCGAGAGGTGTAAGGTCTGTTCGCCGAGCATTGATATTTATTATAATATCGTTTCGAAATAGTTACTGTCGCTTAACTATCGCAAACTGTATGACGGGCGTCGCTTATCGCCACGCGCACTGAGTTTCGTGGTACGAGTGATGCAGATGTTGTCAACTGCGGTGTATCACCGGTGAAAAAATATATTTGTTTTTTTCATACACACAATCGCCATATTGCAAATTAATGTCTTATATGTGACAAATGTCACATAAATTCAATAATCTGCACTGACTTCGGCCTAAAAAACGAAAAAGAAAAAAATATCTATGACACATGTTTAAAACGCGTTGAGTATGGATATGACGTGTCTTGTGACATAATATGTCATTGGCTTCGAGTGTGTCGTTGGGTTGTTCTGTTTGCGTGTTGCTTTCTGTTTTTACAGTTAGGCTATTCAAAAATAATATTCTATGAAGAAGATAAAAAAAAATTTCTTTAATTTTTTACTATCATCGGTAAAAATAATTAGCAGGCCGCTATTTGTAATGAGTTAAGAAGACCTGTTTTTTTACTTTTTTACCAACTCTCGCCGAACAGACCTTACTTCGATCCTAAATCAAACATTAAGTTTGACATCCATGATACTATAATTTATTGTGACGCGGGTCAGTTAGACCAATTCACTTCTAATCCGGCTCGACCCTACACCGCACGCATTATAAGCGAATAAACAAACGCGCAAATAAACGAACAATGATGTACACAGCATTGACAAATTGTTTACTCATAGTGTTTATCGCGCAAGTGAACAGCGTCCCTAGGAAAAAGAAGAGCTATGTGGAACTCAAGTCGTGTGACAACTCTGCCATCGCTGAAGAAATTGCTTCCTACGAGACAGTTGTTAAGGATATCGATGACATGATCGTCACATGACCAAGGGCCCCTTCAAAGGGAAAACTTATTAAGAGTAAGTTATCAGCAAATTGAACAAGTTGTAGGTACGTCTTTATATTCCAATATCGAATACTTAGCATTCTTCACAAAATTTAATTCATTTGATCAAAATGCATAGGAATTTACCAATCGGTTTTAATAATATATGCAAAGGTATGGTACATAGCTTTTTCTGTCTGATTATCTATATATCTGTTTGTATGTCTGTAGTAATAGTTATAAAAGGATTCCACGTTGACATTGTTGCGGGAAACATGATAATCCAACCTACTAATCCTACTAATAAATATAAAAAATGAGAAAGTATGTAAAGATGTTTGGATATTAAAATGTTTGTTCCTGAATCACGCGTAAACAACTAGATGGATTTAGATGAAAATTGCCAGACAAATACCTAGACCATATCTTGAAGGTTAATTGGCACTAATCCCTTAAAGTAATAAATTCGCCCAATTCTCTTTTGATAACATTATTAACAGTAGGTAATACGATCTCTAGGCAGTGGCAGTGGCGGAACTGCAAAGTAAACATTTTTAAAGCTACCACATAAATGCACTAGGCATCAACTTGACACCTTGTATTTATATTTTACTTTATTTTCTTAGCATTATCTTAAGCATTTTGTATCGAGTTGATATAAGATTATGAACGCTCTACAAAGGGGCTTCCATTTATTCCCACATCTTAGTATACCAAACGCATACCCAAAATAGGATTCTATACTACGATATGACTAACCCTTTTCATTATTATCGCAAGCGAAGCAAAAGTTCTGTCAAAGGAAAATGTTTTCCAATCATTATTAGGAGAGGAATTGATAAAAGAAAATTTGCTTCGTACGAAACTGTTAAAGACGAAATATTGGATTATTTGACCCGCGGTGACTTCAAGGGGAAAACGTACGACGAATGAGTAGAATGCATCAATGGGTCCGCTGTTTCTTTTGTTGTCGAATATAATGATCTAGATTAATCTTTTATTGAATTACATAGATAATATAATTCTAATCAATCGAGTTCCTTAGGTATAAGTAATAAGTAGTTACTTATGTATGAAATAAGTAGTTACTAAAGTAGGTATGGTATGTATCATAAGAAGTGGAAATGTAGATTAAATCCTTTTGGATTATAATTTTATTTCAGAGGCAATCATCCATTTGCCCTTTCCAAATCTATTAAGTACTTACCGCTACATATTTTGGAAGGATTGATGCTTAAAGATTCAATGTATATATAATATTACCCGATTTCCTAGTAACCAGGATAAAATATTCTCATGTGACGACCGAAAATTGAGAAAATTTATTTAGCGAAGGTCACCTTCCGATAAAGATCCTGGGTAGTCTAATATCAAGACGATATTTTTTTTTTAAATATTTCATTAACTACTTTTAGAAAAAATATTATAACTACTTTGAATACTAACACTATTAATACAGACGGCTTTACTCACGAAGTATTGTCAGAAATACTCCGACATGTTTCGGACCCGTATGGAATCCTTCTTCAGGGTAAGAGTGCGTTCGCGGTCAAAGCAACCCGCGCACTGGGCTATATTCTGGGCGCTATTTCTGACAATAATTCGTGAGTAAAGCCGTTTGTATTAATAGTGTTAATAATGTCTCACGAAAGTTTTAATTTGTACTTTGAATACTAATTAACTTATTACGATTATTTATTATGTTGTTATAACAACACAAACAAAAAGTGGCATTGTTTTAAAACAACTAGCAAGTTATTTGATTTGAGAATACGTGCTAAATACTACGAACGTAATAAATTTTGACGCCACTTAGGTTTTCGAGTGTGGTGTACTAATGCATTATGAGCAATGACATATTATAGAAAGACACGCTTTATCCATAGGTACTCAGCGCGTTTTAAAAACGTGACTTAGATGATTTTCTTCTTTTTTCGTTTATTTTCGGCCAGTGCAGCTTTAGGTGACATTTGACGTGCGGATATTACACATTAATTTGGAATATGGCGATCATGTATGAACAAAATAAATATATTTTAGTACTTCTATTTACGTTGAATGTATCTGCAAATGAAATAAAGCATCAGTTTTACCTTTTAATTTTTTTGTACCGACATTTGCCTCAAGAATTTCTTTTTTAAGAATATTTTCAATAGAGCACGACATGTGTCACTCGGCCAACAGTCCGCGTATGACTAATTGAAATTATCACAATTGGGTTGCTTTCTGGGTTTAAATTTTGAGCTTGAAAGACGCATTGGTTTTTTTATTATCATTGATTATGAGTAAATGTTATCTATGCTTCGGGGAATCACAATTCCCTTATCAAATAAACTGTAAGAATCAATTTGGATTTAGTATTATATTACTCCTTAGGCGGGTTTTACGTAACAGGCGACGTGGGGCTTTCATTATGGATGCATAGTTGCTTACATTTCAAATAAATAAACGCAAAGATGTCCAAATAATTGACTTCATACTCGTTTCAAGAAGTCTGGAGAAACGCGTTGCAGGGTAAAAAAAAGATTACTATAAAAGTCTTATCTCGTACCTGTCTCAATGTACCGCTTTCCACAGCAAATCAAGCTTTTCATATTTTTCTTTCCCGTTTCAAGATAAAAGAAAGAAATGGTTGTTTTTCTTCCCTAAATAAAATATAATGAGGCGCTATCTTATCGTCTTTTGGTTCATCGGAGCTGCGGATGGGCTGAGGGACGCTCTTGCCGTATAAAAATTGTTTTCGGTACACGGAAAATATTTAAATATACATGATGTCCCAGAAAGGAGTGTCAACTGGATATCCAAAGCTAGAGCACCTAAAGGGGTACCTGATTTACTCAAAAAAGGTTTGTAATTTTTTTATTCACTATCCAAAGTCTGAACCGCGTTGCATCTTCTTACACTGTATGGATTAGGCTACTTTCCTGAAAAATTCTAATTAGTCCGTCGTTTACATTATAAAAAAAAGATTTAACACATATTATTTCTTTTGTCATTTAAACAAAAACATTACGTAGATATAGTGCGTTGAAGTTCCGCGTGACTTCACGACTTTGTACACATTTTACCATCAGTGACGTCATTAGCCCCCACTCCCAAACTTTGATGTGCGTTATCTTTGTCAATTTTGATTGATTTGATAAAGCAAAAAATAAGTGTTCAATATTTTTTGATAATCTAACTGACAGACTTATTAGAATTACAATTTTTTACCCAGGAAACATCCATATTTGAATGTCAAAAAACCCCATAACTCCTAAACTACGAAAATCGTGGAACATAACATGTGAGTGAATCTGATAGCCTTTCAGGTGATCTACCTCTGGACACTTCGCGAACCTAATTCCTGGGATATACTGTATATAAATAATGCAGCTGAAAATAGAAAGAATACAACTTTGTTGCGTTCAGCGTCAAGAACCTCGGACCATGGAGTCGCAATGCTTACCAGGCCTAGGCGTGTACTCCTAAACGATATCGCAAGTAACTTTACTTCGATTTGGCTCTTATTAACATGACAGCAAAGTCTATCTACATAACTACGAGTATGTATATCGTCATCATGACACAAGCCTAGAGCTTACTTTGGTATATTGGCTTAAAACCTATTTTCGAATTGATAAAAGTAATGATTTTAAAAAGTGTCAGTGTTAAAACAGTTCACCTTATGGTAATTAGCTCACAACTTTGCAAAAGAGGCCAGAAATCGCCAAAAATAAAATAGTGCATTGTCCGCAATATAAAACCAACTACCTCCATATCTATCGCTATATTCAACATTGAATATCGTTCTAGATTTTTAATGAGCTAGCAAAAGTTTAGTTATTTTGGTTTTTCAGTATAGTTATGAATACAGAATTTTATATCTATACGGAATAATACAATGAATCTATAACGGTGTTGTTTCTTAATTATTAAAACAGTATAAGTGAAATGAATACTTGTATATAACACGCTATTTTTATTACTTTCATTTCGAAAATGACAATTCAATTTCATAATAATTTCATCGAGTAAAAGCAAAAGGCACAATTAGGTTTCCAATTGCTGCGGCAGCGACCGCACACAAGTAATGACGTCATTATTTGTTGCTAGAATGTTGAAATTTAATCCTGCAATCAGGAAAAGATTTTGTATGGGTTTTGCTTTAATATTACTTATTAAGTCGTGATATGGGAATGCCACAGTGGCGAAGCGTGAAATATTTCCTAAGGTAAGCCGGAAGAATTAGAACCGCACGTGCAAGTCTGATATTTAGTTAGAGTAACATGAACTTCACTGACAGCTAACCATAGCTTTCTAGCTTGGTAAAGCCGTTAGGAATCGGCTTGTAGGCAGGCTTCGCCACTGGAATGTCATAAGTCATAAGACAAATGAAGTCGATACCACACAACCCTCACAATATGTACTTTAGATAATGCTTCGTTCTACTTCAAATGAGCAATATGCATTATTTACTTTGTAACAAATACATGGTAAATATATAAAAAGCCAATTTTTGATAGAATGTCAGTCAGAATAAAATCTAGGACTACGTTTTGGTTTTAATCAATAAATTCAGATTTATCGTTGTTTCAGTTTTCTCATACATAACTAATTTCGGCGATTATTTGACCTTGTGGATCTTTAATCAATATTCAATAAACGTATAGACCTAGATTTTGTTCTGACTGACACCTATGAATAATTGGTCAACACCAGTTGGTGGTTTTTGCCGTTGGTTCACAAGTCCTCTAAATTGAATCTAGGTGCATCTACTATTACGAGTATAATCACCTTTTTTTGCCTGGAAACATTGCTAGATTGCTACGTTATTGGCCTAAGTGTAGTCCACAGTTTCAGAGCAGGGCGGGCGCGAGAAATAAACGCGAATATGGCAAAGTATTGGGATGTCTTTATTATTTCTTATATGTGTTCTACTGATATGTTAATTGTTGTGAATAAATTTATTTTCTTTCTTTCTTTCTTCTTTCTTTCAAATATTGGGGAGTATTGTTAAATATAAATTTTCAAACAACCCATAAGAATGTATGCAATCGAGTTCCAGTCATGTTGTAAGTTGTATTTAATATTGCGCATGACCAAAACTCGGCTGAATATTTTTTATGTGGCAACTACCTAACAGGGTTCGGCTCTGCCGTCTTAGCTCCAGACACCCCAACGATGTCTAGATGCCCGTTTATGAACACTCAACTCTCATTTTATGAAAGTAAACTTGGTTCTTATTCAATTTGCGACGATAATATTATGAAACAGCGGCCGCGGAGTGGAAATGTTCAGCCGCAGGCGGGGTGACATGACTTGATTGACATCACAATTTATTTTGTGCAAAGGATTCAGGGTCTCCTTTGTCTTGGGATCGAGAGTAGTTAATGAAAAATTTGTGCAGCACCCGTAATAGAGTTTAATGTTCTAAGCCTAGTTTGAAGGAAAGTAGTATTCAGGTGTTTTTTTGGGATGTATGTCTCTGCTTATCAATGGTGAATTCAAAGACGTCAAAGTTAGGGTGAAACATTACTTTTCTCGTATTTGATTATTGCCTGTAGTACGTAGGTAACAAAATTTTCAACATTTATCGAAATAATTATTGGAAAATCATAAAAATAGAAGATTTTCTTTCTGTAAGAAAATTCTCCTGATTCTCCCGATCTTCTATTTTCTTACAGAAATGCTGAATTTCCTCAAGTTTTCAAGAAATATGCGGACGACGCGCGGCGACAGAATGACGCCAAAAGTATTAAAAAGTTAGTATGAATTTGTCCTGCCTGAAAACTTTCTATTATAAAGAATAACATTATTAATGAAACCTTGTACTTTATAAACTTCCTAAGCGAAATTTAAATAAGGTCATTATTTTCGTTTCAAAAAAGCTTACGACCTCCATTTATCCTTCAGCTTTACCTATACCCTTGTATAAAACCCTGGGTAAAATGTACTTAACTAAAACAAAAGTAATGGGATTCAAAGCTAGCCGCGGACTTCGCGAAAGGATGAACAGTTTTAAGGGTGAGGGTGGTTTCAAAGCGTATTGTGTCTTAAATTGGACTAAATAGGATAAGGGAAAAATATTTATTTATTTATTTATTTATTTATTTCCAACGCTTACAACTATTTTTACAGGTACTAAGCCTAAGACAATAGTGTAACTATTTGAACGATATATATTTATATAAATCTATCTAAAATGCATTCCGTTTATAGCATATTATAAACAGCGCTGACTTTGTGAATTCATTCATAGAGCACGAGAACAAGTCAATGTTTTCCGCTATTAGGTTGAGGGTGCCCAATGCGCGCGTCAGCGGCGCCAGGCCGAGCAGGTTAGTGCGCGCGCGCGGCACGGCCAGCAGCGGCGGCCGGCGGCGGCGCCACACGTACCTATCGGGGACACACACACTCACATGACTCAACACCAGGCTGTTGTATATTTTCCCCCTAATTAATTTAAATATGTATGTTGCCAGACAAAGCTCTCTGCGTACCCGCAGCTCGTTATACCCCACCATACCCAATACGAATAAATTCGGATACATTAGGGGGTACAAAGGATAAACTCCATACTTCCTCATGTATACATATCTAATAAATTTATTCTGTATACGCTCCACCATAAGTTCGTATTTGGTTTCATGAGGAGCCCAGATGACCGAATTGCATTCGAGGTTACTTCGGACCAGCGCATTGTACAAGGCGACTTCGCAATACTGCGAATGTAAGCGGGGTGATATCATAACTACATTGTCAAAACGACCAAATAGTCATAAGGTCCAGATCTCAAAAGGATGATCTCCGTAGAACGCCACCAGAATCGCCAGAACCAGAACCATTCGTTTTGTTACCTGGTCTTTTTGAGATGTGGTCTTTTCGAGTACCAGTCGTTTTGCTACCAAGTCATTCGGAGATTTTGGCTTTCCACGGAGATGGTCCTTCTGAGATCTACTGGACCTTATGATCAGTTGGTCGTTTTGACAATGTAGTCATTATGATACGAACCAATGTAAGCGCCCTCACAAAGTTTAAAATCAAAGATCAATTCTCATCATGTAATTTCAGACAGGAAAGTTCAATTTTCGATAGTACAGTTGGCAGAGAGCTTCTTTTGTCTCGGGTGATAAGAAGTCCGCCGGGTGCTGCGTTGTGATATCGCATTGAGTTAGAATAAGCATTGCCGCTAATTTTCCAATTAATGAAAAACGAACATTATACGTATGATAGTTTGACAACGCGGTTTAGTGACCCTGCCTCCGAAGTTAGCGGTCTCTGGTTCGATTCCCGGTAAGGCAAGATATTAATGTGATGAGTACGAGTGTTTGTTCCTGTAAGTATTTATTTATCTACATAACTACGAGTATGTATATCGTCATCTAGTCCCCATGACACAAGCCTAGAGCTTACTTTGGTGTATTGGCTTAAAACCTATTTTCGAATAGATAAATGTAATGATTTTAAAAAGTGTCAGTGTTAAAACAGTTCACCTTACGGTAATTAGCTCACAACTTTCCAAAAGAGGCCAGAAATCGCCAAAAATAATATAGTACATTGTGCATATAGCGCCGTAAGAAGGGGATAGGTAAAGAGAGTCTGTTAGAAGCCCGACGCCGAAGGCGGGAGGGCTTTTAATGAATCGAGTTTGTTACCCTCTTACCGCCCGTGATACGCACAATGTTTTTCATCACATTTGCGAGGAAATTAAATAAAAATTAGACAAGAAAAAAAACACCCATTGTACACCGTGAATTACCATCAGGTGGGTAGAATAAACTGTATGTCGCGTCGGTTGCGCGCTACTTGTATAAGAAAACGATCACCGCCGGAGCCGGCGCGCGCCCCCGCCGGACCTGGCGCACGTCCCGCCGTAACCGGGAGTTATAAAACATACGAAATCCATAGTTCCCGTGGGCGTTATGTATTTTGTATGGTTTATAACTCCCGCTGAAGGCGGGGCATATAGAGCAGCTAAATCGGCTATAGCTGCTCTATACGCCTGAGTATAGTAACACCCTTTCCGAGCAAGTGTGATGAAAAAAATATAATCGCAAAGAAAAAGCGTCACACTTCACGCTTACTCTATCGTTATTTATGTGATGCGTGGAGTAGATAACTTAATATACCTTCATACTTACAATTACAGCACTGCGCATGATTATGTGTAGGAATTAAGCTTAACCAATCGTGTTAGTCTCGTTATTTGAATAAGCTATCTTGATTACCTTCAAACAGTTAGCCTTGCCAATAACGCTTCTATATGTTGGTTATCAATAATGCATGTGGTCTCAACTGGGTTACGAGTAAGATCATTATTCGACATTAGTCATTGTGTCCGCTGCTTGCATTGTCATGCAGTTGGGGTAATGGCTATGCATTATTCAAGTTATGAGAGCCAACTTGATAGATAATGTTTAATGTATGGGAGAACTGGGGATCTATTCATGTCATTGAAAATTACTTTATAGTAGTTATTTTATTGTATCGGAGTGGCTTATGTCATGTGTACTCGATAAATTTAAAAGTCACTAACCTAAAATAAGAAACGTCAAACATGATTTTGTCAGGTCTGTGCTATACAAAACGAGATTGACGTTTCTTGTTTTAAGTTTAGGAAATTTTTAATAATGAAGACATCGTTTCCGAATTGGACTCGATGTGGTCCTAAAACAATAACTAGCGGTTTAAAATTATTAGTTAAGAAAGTTTGTAATGTTAGCACCATCATTCTTGTCATAGTGAGTGCTTTATTATGAGTAAGTTTTATTTCGCTTTTATTTTCATTTCACTTAAAGTTTTTACGAGTGTTTATCTGAGGAAAATCTCGCTTTTAAATCACTTTTTTATGAAATTTGATTGAGTACGTTACACAAATCTAGAAAAATAACGCCTTCAAATTTTGAAAGAACCGATAGACGGTTAAAATGCGATTAACGATGAAGCACTTTCAATAGCAGTTCGGTTCGCTAAACTCTTTAAACTTCAATGAAGTCTTTAGTACATTTGGAGAGCTCAGTAAATAATGTCTTAATTTCAAAGTAAACACTTTCAAGAGATTATAGTACATTGTGCATCTAGGGCCGTAAGAAGGGGATAACTAACGAGAGTCTGTTAGAAGCCCGACGTCGATAGGCGAGGGCTTTTATGACTCGAGTTTGTTATCCCCTTGCTGCCCGTGATACACACAATGTTTTTCATCACATTTGCGAGGAAATGAAATAAAAATTAGACAAAAAAAAGTATATATCTTAATTTTATTCCCATTTTACATCGTGAATTACCATCAGGTGGGTGTTCATAAACTAAGCGTACGTTGCGATCAGCGCGGGGCAGCTCCGCCGGCTTGCGGTCGCGCGCGCCACCGGCTGCGGCTCGCCCCGCCGTCAGCGGGAGTTATAACCCATACAAAATCCATAACTGCCCTTGGGAGGTAAGTAGGCTACAGCTGCTCTGTACGCCTGCGTATAATAACAGCCTTTCCGAGCAAGTGTGATGAAAAAAATATTGATAACTGTAATTGTTATGCTTTGGTTTGAAAAAATACTTAGTGCCGAGTTTCTTGCAGTCCCTCTCAGCAAAAGACACCGTCAATGTCCTGGTAGATAAATATGTGAAAGGGGCCCGTATGGCCTACTAATAATTTTGTTTTTCATATTTACATAATATTTATAAACGTTATGCTTAAATTGAGTTGGATACAGAAAATTCAGCGGTTTGTGCGATTATGACTCATTGAAATACAACTTTGTTTAGTTATTACACATATCAATTAATTATTATACGTTTATGCTTCATTTAATTTGCTGAATATTATAATTATGCTGAAAATTCAATTATACCGATCGATTGATAAGGTGTAACTTTGTGATGCTAAGCAGGAAGAGAAAAATCTATAACACACTTAGTACATACATTTCAGTCGAGATCATAATCATTACATTTCGTTTCTTTTAAACAATTTTAAGACACTAGAAATATTAAATTACTTTGCTATTCCGCGAAAGCAGTAGGGTAAAATCGTGCAAATAGCGGCGCTTGTGTTGAATATTTTTTGTTCATGCAATATTCCCACCCTCCCTCCGCATATAATAAAATAAGCAACACAAACGCTACTACAACCACCACCACCAAAAATACCGCTCGACACGTGTTTCGCCTCTCTACGAGGCATCCTCAGGAGAAGTTGATAGTCCGACGCTCGGTCGAAGAATGAGCTCGTTAAGAACGACGCTACATTTAACTGTTCATTTATAATTGTGCCCCTGTTATTGTGCCTTAGCGTCATCACCGTTGTTACGGGTATTTTCAAATTCAAATTCTCTTAATGGGGTGTGTAGCGAGGGTATAAATTGAGCCAACCGTTCTTAACGAGCTCATTCTTCGACCGAGCGTCGGACTATCAACTTCTCCTGAAAATGCCTCGTAGAGAGGCGAAACACGTGTCGAGCGGTATTTTTGGTGGTGGTGGTGGTGGATGTAGTAGCGTTTGTGTTGCTTATTTTATTATATGCGGAGGGAGGGTGGGAATATTGCATGAACAAAAAATATTCAACACAAGCGCCGCTATTTGCTAGATTTTACCCTACTGTTTTCACGGAATAGCAAAGTAATTCAATATTTCTAGTATAATATGGATTTCCGCAAAGTAACGCCTGAATCTATTAACTATTTAATTTTAAGACAGCTACGCACAGGCAGGTGGCTTGCTTAGCGCCTAGAGCCTTGGCTGTAAACAAACGTTCCAGATTTCTCGGCATCGACCGCACTGCGCGCTTGGCGCCTTCAATAGTCACCTGACTCGCTAGGCTCTAGCCGCTAAGCAAGCCACCTGCCTGTGTGGCCTTAGCCTAAAGCTTGTGTCCAGCCCCATTAATATTATAAATGCAAAAGGTTTTTGTTGGTTTGTCCTTCTCACACAACAACGGAGAAAGGATCGACGTAAATTTTGCATAGTATAAATAGATTTACTTTTTATCCCGAAAGTAAAGCGATAACCAAATTGCACGCAAACGAAGATTAATTATAAATTCAGATTATCAGATAAAACATTCATACTTTTTAGATTCGGAGTAGATTTGGAAGATATATAGGTATAAGAGTTTATTCTGAAGACTATACATATATAACTATCAACGAGTTCATTAGGTACAAACAAATCAGTCAGGTAAAAAGTTAGTCGAAATAATTTAAATAATATTATTATTACTCTAAACACATAATGACACACCCATACAGACCCACACGCACGCACGCACGCGCACACACACACATACACACACACACTTGCGAATGAGCAGACCGTGAGCACCATTTTATTTTGCAATATATCTAATTTTATTTTGTATCGCGGGCCTTCGCTTTTTCCCCAACTGTATGTACTAAGTAAATATTTAGCGTTTCACTTTTCGATTTATAAGTTTTCTCTCAAATCAGGATATTAGCGGATTCTTTGCTCAAGTTAAACATTGTTGTTTGTTTATTAAAGCTTCAGTTATTTCATATGGTTCTGAAAGAGCAAAAGCAATTACTTTCAATTTCTTCTTAATAATATAGGTAGTCTGGCTATTAAATACGGAACCCTACAAAGGAAGTAGGGGCTTTGAAGCGGGTTTGCTTTTTTTGGATACCGATGTTTTAACATTGTATATCATGATTTTCTGTGGTAAAAACATTGAATAGAACGGGATTCTTTATCTGTGGTGGCACAGCCAACATGGCTTAGAGATAAAAAAAATATTTTTGTGAATCTGAAGATTAGTTTTATTAGTTTCAATAATATGTTTTTCTACTATTTATAAAAGATGAAATAAATGAAGATTTATTTAACAAATGGATATTGATTGGAAGCTGTTGATCTATAAACGTCAAACACAAATCTATAAAAGTTAATCTTAAATTAAAAAACTGTGTAATAAATATGAATTGAAATAGTCTAGTTACCAGGGGAACCAGGATTAACAGGAGCCAGGGTTGCCAACTATGGGGTTTAACTTGTAAATGTAGTGGCAAAATAAGTAGATTGGGATTTTTTTTAGTGGCATTCTTATGTCGTTTTTTAGGGGTTAAAAAACTAACTGCAATGAGTGTGATGCTTGAAAGATGACAGCACTAATAAAAGAAAACCGTGCTTTTTCAGAATATTTGTCGTCCGTACTTTGCCTTTTACGTAATGATTACATTGACAGAAGCTAGTTTAATATAAAATATGGCGATACATATAATTCATTTGTATACCTTTACAGAAGAGTATTTTTTTCCTCCTCCTGGCTCCCTTTTTGTGGTTTTCCCACGAAACTTTATGGTTACCTGGCTTAAACTGATAGAACTCCACAGACTAAATTACTTAAAGACACCGCTTAGCCTAACTTTTACTAGCAAATAAAGCTGCCAAACTTGGGGGGCGCGGGGTTTTTTTAGAGCGCTGTGATTCGCGCTGCGTTCGAGGTTATGCGCTCCCCGCGGCCATCTGTAGTCCTACCACTTATGGCTTTTTATCCCCCTGGCTATGCAGATTCTATTTGGAGATATGGTCTGTGTAGAAAACACATTGAAATCCTAATAAGATTGGATGCAATTTACGGCAAACATAACTTACGTATTGCTAAGTCTTCGCTCCCAAACGATCGGGTCGCAATAAATCGTCCATAAGCGTAGCAGTATAATGTGTAGGTATATCGACCAATCTCGACATCTTGTGAACAGTTAACTATCTAAGCTCTAATTGTATCGGAATAGAGTATTGTTTTCCTTGGATAAGCTTAAACGGTTCTGAAAAAAGCTGGACTTGTAATATCCTCAAGTGCAGCTCCAATACACGTCTATAGCAACAAATTGAAACGTGTACATATAAATCCCCCCCCCCCCCCCAATGTCCCCATTTATCTTGTTCTTTGTCCGTTCCCGTATTCTTAAGAAACAAAGAATAAGGCTGATTTCACAGCTGTGCGGGAGACACGGATCTACGGTGTACGGACCGTACGGATAGCGCCCGCAGTGCTCTGAAACGAGTGTTCAGTACGATACTGTGTACGGGCTCTACCCGGAGCGTGTCCAGTACGGAACAATCCGCCTCACTTTGAAACGATGTTCTAGCGCCTCACGTGTATCTCCACTCCGGGAGCCCGTACAGGCGACCCGTACGGGTCTATTGTACAACTCTGAAAGTAGCCAAAGCATTATAATTTGCTAGGAGATTTAAATAGAGATACGTATGCGTCACACCTAAACGTCAAGAAATGTAAAACTCATCGTATGGAGCGCCCCAGGCGACACTTCCTACCTCGCGGGTGAGGTTTCAATACTCATGACATAAACACAAGCAGTTCTGTCTTTTATCTTTTATTAGATTATTATTTCATGATTTTCTAAAATTCAACGAACTTCTCATTCACGTCCTATCCAGGAAACGTAGTAACCAGGTAAAAGTTTGTAAAGGGTGTTAGATGCCATCGCACTAGATTCAAAGTATTGCAAATACTAAAGGGAAAATTTACTAATACAAATCAAATCTAATAAAGAGCACAAGTGCCATCCACTTTTTAAATGAATAAGTTAGGTATACTGTACGAGTATGTATCGTTTCATTTTGAAAAAGAGAAGTGGATATTAAGTGTCAAATGATATTTATCCGATGGCTCAAACATCCCCTTGAGAGTCGTAATCGGAAATTTCAGCAACCTTTTCGAGCTTTATTTTATGATAAAAAATTCAGTCTTGAATTAATGAATTTGTGTAACATATAACAATTACGGGCGGAACGTTCAAAGCTTTGCGTTTGTTAATTCTAAAATCTATGGAGCTTTGACGTTAACTGGTCTGTCAAAATAAGTTGATACAACCCGTGTTAATTGTAATACTCGCAGTGCCAGAAAGTTGTCAACTATCCGATATTTATAGTTTTAAATCACAAAAACTATTAGGTAAGCAATAAATATGTTAAAAATAACCCATTTTCTGCACTGCAAAGGGATTGCTTAGAGCAAGCAATTGTTGAAACTAATTACAATCAAGAACAGTGGAATAATAAAACCAGGTGTTACAGAGGAACCACAAACTAGATTTCGCGTTACATCCTTATGTCGTTCGTATAAAGGCTATTTTAGCTTGAGCCATGTAACTTAAAAAGTAGAGCTGTAGAAGACGCCCCAGGCTATTTGTAACTGTCTGTGCTACGCGACGTCGCACGAACAAGGAAATGTAGACAAATCTCCTTTAGCTAATTTAATTAAGAATACACTACATACCAAGCGACCGTTGAAACCAGTAAAGTCTGTTCGCCGAGAGTTGATAAATATTATGATATCGTCTCGAAATAGCGACTGTCGCTTAACTATCGCAAAGTATATGACGAACGTCGCTATCGCCGCGCGCACTGAGTTTCGTGGTATGAGTGACGCAGTTGTTGGCAAGCGAGGCGCCGCGACGGGCGAGCGGGTGACATATATTGCCATTCCGTTTTGGAATACGCTACGAGCGTGTCGTTAACGCCTTGGGTGTTCGTGTGTTGTTTTAGACGAAGCAATTGGACGTTTCATAATAAACGTCACCGACTCTGATTCTTCCTCCGACTCTGAGACTTCGTCATGGTCGTCGTCCGATGATATGCCAGTAATGGGACATATTATACAGGCTATTCAATAATAAAAATAATTAGCGGGCCGCTATTTGTAATGAGTTAGGAAGCCCTGATTTTTATTTTTTCGGCGAACAGAGAGAGGCAAAAAGCCATAAGCGGCGCGGCTAAAGATAGGCTCGGGGAGCGCATAACTCGCACCTATCACAGCACTCTAAAAGCCCCGCGCGCCCCTCAAGCTTGGCAGCTTTATTTGCTAGTTAAAGTTAGCTTTTAGAATATTTGGTCTATGTCTCATATACCTACAGTGTATGTATTTAGGACCTAATGAGTGTTAGGTAACTCTCGTTAAAAAATTCAATAAAAAAATTAACCATACAAATTAATGCTGCAGGCAATGTATGACAAACAATGCAATTAAATTTTTTTTTTTTTTTTGCTTCTCCTATTTGCAAGCGGTCCTTGAACCATGAGCAGATTTGATGTGTGATTGATGTCGTTTGGAACAGGCAGCTCATCAGCTGTCATCTTCCTCATTTACTAAAGTCCTAATTGACTATTGGGTCCAGTATCTTGCGCTTTTTGATACGGCGTGGTTGTTCTGCCTTATTCTCAACAAGTGCTCTAGCATATGTGTTTTTATGGTTCTCAAGCTTGCTCCTGTATATTTTGCAGCGTGTCGCTATTTCTTCCTTTATGGTAGGCACTCCTAAGTGCTGATTAATTTCAGAGATTCTGGTGAACCAGGGGGGATTCACTATGGTCTTTAAGACGTTATTTTGGAATCGCTGCAGGATGTCAATGTTTGAGTTGCTCGATGTACTCCATAGTTCCATGGCATAGGTCCAGATCGGTTTGAGTGTGGCTTTATAAATGAGGAGTTTATTCTCCAATGACAGTTTCGACTGCCTACCCAGTAGCCACATCATGGATCTAAGTTTGTGGGTGAGGATGTCTCTTTTCGCTTTTATATGTGTTTTCCATGTTAGTCTACGATCCAGATGGACTCCCAAGTACTTGACGGTGTCCACTTGTGGTAGTAAGTCGTTACCCAGCTTGACTTCTGGGCACGTTCCTCTGTTAAGTGTGAAGACGATGTGATTTGATTTGTGGGCACTGCACTTTATTCTCCATGTCTCGAGCCAATCATACATTTCGTCAAGTTGCCTCTGCAGCCGAAGTGAGGCTTTATCAGGGTCTTTATCAGAGCTTAATACGGCTGTGTCATCTGCGTATGTTGCTGTAAGAATATCCCTTCCTTCAGGCAGATCAGAAGGGTAAATAGTGTACAAAACTGGGCCTAAGACAGAGCCCTGTGGCACTCCAGCTTCTATTGCATGAATTGAGGAACATTTTTCTCCATATTGTGTAAAGAACAATCTGTTCTCTAAGTAGGACTTTAAGATGATGTAAAAGTTATGAGGGAGAACCTTTTTTAGTTTGTAAAGGAGCCCTTTATGCCAAACTTTGTCAAAGGCTTGCTGAATATCTAGAAACACAGCAGAACAGTATTCCTTTTGTTCCATTGCTTCTCTTATTTTGTCTGCGACCCTATGGACTTGCTCTACTGTGGAATGGTGTTTTCTAAAGCCGAACTGGTGATCAGGAATAAGCTTTTCGTTCTCTAATATGGGTCTGAGTCTTTCTAACAGCACTTTTTCGAAGAGCTTTGATAAGACAGGAAGAAGACTTATTGGTCGATACGATGTTATTTCAGTTGGTGTTTTCCCTGGTTTCGGTATCATGATTATTTGAGATACCTTCCATTGGTCGGGAAAGTATCCTAGCCTTAACATGCTGTTGAAAAGGCTGGTAATGTATACAATTCCTTTACGTGGGAGCTTTTTCAATACCAGAGGTGTGTCGTACCAATAAGATCGTATCCTGGAGCCTTGTGCTGGTTCAGATTTCCTATTTGCCTTACGATTTCTCTTGGCGTAACTGGTTTTATAGGCAGGCTAAGTTGGTAGTCAGTTTCTAGGAAGTAATCAATTTCTTTTTCGATTCCTAGGTTATCGCAAGTACTATTGTGAGGTGTAAACGCAATTAAATAAAGACCCACTTAATGACACTTGGTAAAAAGTGTCATATCAAATAAATTGTGCTACATTGCTGGTCGGCGAAACTTTCAAAAATGACTACCGTCTGTTAATTAGAGTACCTTAAAAAAAACTTATCGTTTATACCATTAAAACCTATATATTGTTTAAGTTTCGCCCCTATTTCATTTACACGCTGTATATATGATAATATTATAAGTAGCTATGCAAAAGTAACTCCATCTGACTGTGTGTTACTTTTTTATGGCCAAACCTTAAATCGATTGAGAAAAAAATTGGCAAGGATCTACTGTGGTGTCTGGGGAAGGACATACGATATTTTTTATTCCAAAGAAATTGCTCAGTTCCCGAGGGCATCACCGATAAACGAATCACGGGCAAATCCTGGTATAGGTATTATAACCATAAAAAACATTTAAATTATAGCTCGTGAGTGAATTTAGAACAATGCTATTCAAGTTAGACTTTAATTCAGGTCATCTGAACATGGCCTAATGCTTAAAGTAAACGAAGTTCAACCATAATGGGATAGTTGATGATACTGCGGGTTTACGAGAATTTCGCACAGACCAAAAGCCTAAAGACACTAGCCTCACTTTTACTAGCAAATAAAGCTGCCAAACTTGTGGGGTGCGCGGGGTTTTGAGTCCAATGAATATAAAGTCTGTTCACCGAGAGACGATAAAAAAAAAGAGCAACTTAAATCATTACAAAAAGCAGTCCGCTAAATATTTTTACCGATGATAATAAAAAATTAAAGAGGAAAACTATATTTTTTCATAGAATTTTATTATTGAGCCTGTATATGTCCCATTGTTGGCATATCATCGGACGACCAGACGAAGTCTCAGAGTCGGAGGAAGAATCAGAGTAGGTGACGTTTATTATGAAACGTTCAATGGCTTCGTCTAAAATAACACAACAAAATTCAAACGACACACTCAAAGCGTATTCAAGATAGGAATGGCAATATATAGCGCCGCGCTTGACAACAACTGCGTCCCTCATACCACGAAACTCAGTGCACGCGCTGATAAGCGACGCCCGCTATACAATTTGCGATAGGTAAGCGACAGTCGCTATTTCGAGACGATATCATAATATTTATCAACTCTCGGCGAAGACTTTATGGTCTGTGGGATTTTGTAATGCAGTTCAAAAGTCGCGTCATAAAATGAGCCGTCGCTATTTCTTACTATTGGCATGTATATTTTGTGTCAACGTGTAATTTTAGTTCGTTGTATAATACATATTGTATAATGTGTATATGGCCGAAATTACATTGAAAGTATCTTCTATTCGGCTCAGATATCCCTGTTTAGTTTTCACAAGATTTGTTCGCTCAGAAAAAGAAAGGGTAAGTTCTGTTACATTAATGGACGAAGACGTGTTGAGTGAATTTCGTTTGCGGCGTATCCATTATTCCGATACGAATATATTGTTTCTTATTCCGATATATTTTTGGTCGGTTTTGTTGATATTGATATTATCTAGAAACACTAGAAACATCGACGTGTACTTGATATCTATAAGTGAATTACCCAAAGGATCCAGTACCTGGGCGAAAAAATAGTTGGAAGGAGAGAATATAGAAATCTTACATACCTGATGTTAGTCAATAATTATTTCTGTCAAGCTTTGAAGAGAAGAGCGTTTAAATTCAAATTAGTTACTACTAGGCTTTCGTAAAGGTCTGAATGAATTTATAATTCGCTGCACGTAAGTTGAATTTTGACCTTGAATGCGCAGAACATATTTTCGGGTCTCACTCGAGGTGCGGTATGAGGTGCGACGCTTTTTTCCATACTTCTACCAGCGCGGACGGCCACCATTTTAGTTCAAGTTATGCGCTTGGGATTATACCAGCTCGTTTGTCAAGATCATCATTACGCTGCGTTTTCACTACATAGATGGCAGCTAAGTGGTTAGCGAAGCCAAATCCACCAATAGGAAAGCGGTTATTTCAAAATGCAGTAATCTTATTGGTGGATTGTCTCCGCGCGTCATCCTGGTGGTAACGTAGCTTTGCTAAGAAGAAATTTTCTTTACCGCTTCGACATTTTCATTTGTTACAGAATAACAGGATAGCCACTTCTGTCGTAATCTTTCCGGGAAAGTTTTCATTTTTTAATGTCAATTGACTGACAAACGAGCTGACGGCCCACCTGATGGAAAGTGGTCACCGCCGCCCATGGACATCTACAACACCAGAGGTGCTGCTAATGCATTGCCAGTCTAGGGAGGATGGGATGGGGATCAGGGAATAGGCCTCCGGATCTCGTCACTCACCGTACGAAACGCAATAGCAAGATATTACTTTACGTCGATATTCTGTGAGAGTGTGGTAGTATCCTGGTCGAGCCGGCCCATTCGAACAGTAATCATCTAGTGAGGATTACTGTTTGGCTCCACCACTACAAACAAACTGTCCTTGGTGTCCTTGTTTAAATTGTGAAAAAAATATTGCAAGGAATTGTGCAAGGTCCTCTAATGTAGATAAAAGTTTACTTCGGTACTCAGTTTCACTCAAACCAGCTTTAAAATCATACAACAAGATTTCACGAAAATATTCGCGGTCGAATTTCATTTTCGAGAGATAAAACGAGTGAATACGAACGGTACGAATATGTCGTCAAATAGCTTGTGGCTTGCGAATTTCAAATAAATGAGGGTTTTACAAAGGCGTAATTCAAGGGAGTTCTCTTTTTGAAATTCCCGTATCTCAAAACTTTCCTAGTCACCCACAGCGATAGATTTGCGGCTTACTTATCGGTGACCGAAAACTCGTTATAAAACTAATTATGTCGGGAAATGGCGGTAAGCTATCAGCCCTCTACTGCTATTATATTCTGCAATATGTGGGTAACTTTTATTCCAACAATAACAGCAGATGATAGTTCCTCTGATTTACCCCTGGGAATAAAAAGCTGTTTTTTTATTAAAGAATGGCTTGGGTTCACCCTAGTCTCATCTAATGAAAAGTGATGACAAGGTCTCAGCTGCAACACGCTTACCCAGAAAATGCCTTTTCCCCCTCAACTTGAAAACACCAACATTATGACTATGAAATGCAGGACCGTCTTATCATTTGCAACAATATAATCTTAAAGTCCTTGATAGGTGTATATCTACTAATATTACGTAGAGTGTACATTTCACTATAATTTTCAAATTACTTTACTTAGGAGGGAGTTTTACTAGCTGTGACGGCTTGACCTTAGGCCCGCCACATACATTCGTTTTCCTGATTCGATTTCCGAATACGGAAAACGAATTCGGAAATCGAATTAGGAAAACGGATGTATGTGGCGGGCCTTTTTTTGCGATTCCATTAAATTCGCATTTATTATATTTAAGTACACATGTTTAAAAATATAAGCATTTCATTAAGTAAATGAGCTTTAAGACAATATAATTCCAACTGTGTAAGTAAGACCCTAGGTACAGAAAAAGTCTGCAGAAACAATACATATATTTTTAAAATTTATGTATGGAATAATGTTTTTCTGATTCTTCTGATAATCGCTTTTATTTATTTACTTTTACTTTTTATAGCAACCAATTTCAGCACACACGCACAGAGTTTGTAATAATTGTAAAAAAAAAAAAAAATGTTTTGTTTTGTTCATGATCTTGTAAATTTGTTTAAAATTTTTAAATTACCGATTAATAATAATTGTTACCACTGTTTGCCATCTACTTTTCATTAATTCCGGGTCCAGCTGAAAATCAGCGCTGCGGCTCTGAGCCACAGCATTTTGCTGAGCTGGATGCCTTTTCGGCTATTGTTTTATGTACGTGTTTATAATTAGTTAGTTTTAAGTTCAATGTTAATTTACAATAAGCCGAATAAATGCTTCTTTTCTTTTCTTTTTTTCTTTATATCTGTATATTGAGAATACTCCCAAAAAATACAGTAGTATTAACTACTGAAGGGTTTTTGGTGGATTTTGATAAGTTGATAGTAGTACCAAAATTGCTTAGTTGCAATCGAGTAAAAAATACATTTTAAATTTTGAAGTTTACGTCGCGGTAAAAACGAGTCGTTCCAACGCCCCCATGAGAACTCCCCGGTCTGCATGTAAGTACGAAGTCGCGGGCACACCCAGTCTTAAATATTTCGATATCTATTAACAACAGAATGAAGTCCAATTATCTAAATTGGAAACAAATTGCCATTCAAGGCTCTCAAAAAATTTCTGCTAAAACACATGAATTAATCAAATTTTATTTGAACACGAACTTAATTTACCTTTTTTTAATGTTTCCATAAGACGTGAATAAAAATTTACAACATCAACACGTAGGCTACAATAAACCCACAATATGATTGGTAGCTACAAGGTGCATGTGTCATGTTTCTAATTTAACCCTTAACCACACAGGAATGATAGAAAATGTAAATAAAAAATATTAACTTTCCAAGTAGGCGATACGGGCCTCTTAACATGGTTGAACCTACCAGCACTTCGAAGGTGAAATTTGTACCATTACCATGAGTTTATGCAAACCGTTCTCCTTACTGTTGTCCTGCTCGTGATTTTGTTATGATGCTCATTAAAGCAGCCATCTCGATCGCCTTGCTCGTCACGTCATCTGCAATATTTACATTATTTATATTTAATTCCATGTCAGATTCCCATAATGGTTCCCGTGTCCAAACTTAATCATATAAGGAGAGACCCCAGTGGACGATCGCTACTCGTGTTTATAGCAAAACACAGCTTCTGTAATTATTAATCACACCATCAGATTGATTTCCTGTCACATACTTTGCCAGCATAGATATTAAGGTGCAGTTAGTGCGTTCGACTAAGCCATTGGTTTGCGGGTGAAATGCCACCGTGTGCAAACAACTTTGCTCAAAAACATTTAACTGAGTGATGGAATTGCATATTCAGTGTTGATGGCATCGTTAGTTTTGTGGACGGGAGATGAATAAGATCATTAAATTAAATAATTATATAAGCTAGCACGTCAGCGACAATACTTCATAGCAGTCATAGTGACCTCAACTCAGAATGAACGATGGTAACTGATCTGTAACCGGCAAAATATATTCTTTTTAAAAGTCTATCAAATCAAATGTTATATCAAATATTAGTAAGTCAGTACAATTGTTGACATTCGTAACCGATATTTGATCAAAATAATCTTTATAAAACCCAGCTTAAGTCTATCGACTTAACTGCGGGCTCAAGGCGGATGCGGATATGAAAACGTCAATATTATGTGGTTTAATTCCATTTTAAATATCATAATTTAGCTACCAGCCACTCTACAGTATTATAATAAGTTGGTATTCATCGTTTGAGTGTACATTGATAATGTAGATGTATTTCTGTTTTTACAGGAATTCCAAATTTGAAATTTAATTTTCCTTGTACTATCATCAAATAAACTAGGTATATAATGTTTCAAGGAAGTTATGAAAAATAATAATTAATTATGACATACTTTTTCGTTGCTTTCTTGTGTGAAGAGGTGTTTTATATTTTAATGTAAATGTCAAGAAGAATTAATCGATTTAGTTAGTGAGAATTATGTCGTCAATACTTGTGACAGATCGGATGATATTTTAAATAGTCACAGTAATTGATCAAAATTTTATGAAAATTAAATAAATATGTATCTTTTTATTTCATTACGTTTAAGTACAAATTAAAAGTATTATGCCAACGGTACACCACTACATATGCGATTCTGTGGACTCGCTAATACATCTATACAACATCGTGGGGTGTTAAAGAAAACAGTTTATTTAACTCTGTTTTCTTTAATTTATATTCAGGAAACCTGAGTTACTTATATATTTTTTTATTACACTGCGGTTGATTCTAATATTAAAATTGCCAAAACATCTTTTACATATGGTCTGAAAAGTGTTAAAAGTAACAAGCAAGTTCATCAATTATTCAATCAATGGAGTAAGCATTTTCTAGAGTGCCAGTGAAGCATAATTGATTGTGCCAGAGAGATTGCAACTCTAAACTCAAGTGTTAAGGTTGGGTTTTACGTAAGCAAGACGTTAGCTACGTCTGAAGTCAAATCAAAGTACCTTGCTCTTAGATAATGCAAGGTGCTGAAGAATTTTCGTTTGAAATACACGAGGGAAGGCGTTTTTAGACGTTCAATTTAACAAATATACGTATTGTACTAATTAAACGGATGTGAGATTGTAATAATGTATCTTTACATGAAGTTAAAAAAATACTGGTTCCTTTTGTATGAAAGGGTTTCAACTAAATAATAACCTATTGCAAGGTTGACATGAGCATACGTTAACACCGGCTTATCTGTAAGTGTGTCTCTCTCACGCTAGTGCCATAGTATAAAGAGTAAGTAAGTTATCTTCATACAAACGCACCGCGCGCGGCTTGTATGTGTGCGCCAAAGTATCTATGCGTCGCCGCACGCACACTTAAACAAAATCTCGACTCGTTTCCCCTTACTAAACGGGCAGAGATTTTGATTAAGTGTGCGTGCGGCGACGCGTAGATACTTTGGCGCACACATACAAGCCGCGCGCGGTGCGTTTGTATGAAGATAACTTACTTCCTCCCTCTTTATAGTAGCTAGTGCCGACGAAAGAGATAGTCAGAGAGATAAATGGCGTTATCTCCGAGTTGACCTTGCTAGGGCAGCTGTTGTTTTGAATGGCATGTTTCGTTTACATGGAAATTTTAAAGATTTCTAACCCTTGTCGCAAAACAGGGAACATTTTAAGGTTGAAGCCGTTGCTTGTCTTTTACTGTACGTTTTTAGGGTTCCGTATCTCGATGGGAAAAAAAGAACCCTCATAGGATCACTTGTTTGTCTGTCTGTCTGTGTGTCAAGACCTTTTTCTCAGGAATCAAGCTGAAATTAATATGAAATACTCAGGTATGCAATCCCTTGCAGCTGTGAAAAATCAACCTTTTAAGTCAAGACGATCAAAAGATACGGTTGTTTATGCCACATATTTTGATAATCTGAAGGAAATCAAAAGCTATAGGGTACTTCCCGTTGACCTAGAATCATGAAATTTGGCAAGAAGCAACGTCTTATAGATAAGTAAAGGAAACATTCCGAAAACCATAAAGTAGTTACAGCAAAAAGCAGTTAAATGAAAGTACCTTTGCAAAGTCGTATCACACTAGACGGGTGACCAAAGATTTATTACCTTTTTTTCTTCTATCATAGGTAGGTGGTAAATTACCCGCTTTTTAACTCGCACCTCACACGGTTTTAGATAGGGTGAAACTAAGTTTTTTTTTAATTAAACTAGTTGCCATAAACACGTCTTATTTGAAACACTAAGCAAGAACCGGATTTGTGACATTTTGCTGTAAACATTAATATCGTAACAACTTTGAGAACATCATGCAAGATTTCTTTTTTTAAAATAGTAGTTTATGCAACGGTTGCATAATGATAGGCCTTAAAACACTAGTGCGGTTTTATGAAACGAGCTTTTAGCGAGTTTCATAATAAGATCGCACGTGTGTTTTAAGGCCAAATTATGCAGAGTTGCATACATAACTTTATCTACACACATATTATAAATCCTCCATGATGGGTTCAGAAACAATATTTTCTGGCAACAAGTTATTTGTTGCAATCGTGGCTGCATATTTCCGATATCCGGCGCATTTTCACATCACACACACTCCGAGAAGACTACTTACTATTCATATTTTCAACTAAAATGTAAATTACACATGAACTTTTTCTATTCAATTCAACAAAATTCTACTTTCGTTCAGCAAAACGTCAACGCGGCGCGGCGCGTCCGTAATGGCGGCCGTCCGTCAAGACCATTTTTTTTTTAAATCATAGACAAACGGATGAAGTCTCTATTCTCACGTCACTCGAGATCAAATATTGTGCAGTTTATATTAAAAAAACATACTGAATTGACGTTTCGTATCAATAACTGTTTTAATATCTATGGATACTAGAATAGAGACCCACTTGAGTTTGACAGCTGTTCCAAATTTAATCTCATTTCTTTACTAAAAACGATAAAGAAGTCATGTTATTTCTTCATCGCAGCATTGGTTTTTCCTAATTGGTTGTCAAAATGGTGGTCATTTCCTATGGTTTTTGATTAACCAATGGAGGTTTTATGATATGGGTGTAGATAAATAATTTATCAGTTCAGTTTGTTGAATAAAAACGACTACCGAATGCAAATATGAAATTGCACCATGAAGTTTGTCAAATAAGTAGCAGAATATTTATTTTCATTCGCTCATACTGAAAAGCTGTGGTCGATGTGCTAATTAAATTAGCAGAAAACCAACCTGAAGTGTTAAACAAATATAGCCTCATAAATATCCAACCGCACATTAACATCTTGGTCAAACAACGCGCTCCAATGTATTTCATGTCTATTTAATCACCAAATACCTATTTACCATCAACTGTGGTAACTTGACCACCCCTTAGCAAGTTAATTGGTACGGGAGCATGTTTTGCAAAATTCTGATTTATTTCGCACATCATTTTTTCACTCCTCTGCTACACTGGGAGTGAAGAAATAGCATAGAATGCGTGCAGATGCTTATCTTCCTGGCATATCGTAAAAGTCGACTACGGGACGGGTCCTCTTCAATATGGTGGACTATCTGTATGGGCGATGGGCTGATCACCTGTCGCCATACGGTTCATCATACCATCTTAGGACTAATTAATCGAACGTGGCCACAAGTAGTCTTGTGGCTCTGCCCACCTCATTAGGGATTTAAAGCGTGGTGTTATGTATGTATGTGTATCATTTTTTCAATGCACACACACCGCTTAACCTGGCAAATCACTAACAATTTCAAAAAAGTTAAATCACACTCAACAACGGTATAAAATATGCCGCGTCGTCAACACACTAAGATAACATGAGGGTGAATCGAATATACCTATCTCAAGATTGAGCTACTTGAACCGGGTTTTAAAGGTCCATCAGAAAAACGTCAGATCAAAAAGTACATCAGTAGAAATTTTGACCGAACTTTGATCGAACAGAACTATTTAAAACCCATTAAACTACTGGGCCAACCGTTCAGTCAAGTTCACATTATAGTTGCATTGAAGTTTTTTTGACAACAATCCATTATTATCATTATCATTTCTGCCAAAAGAGTGTCCACTGCTGAACATAGGGCTCCCTAATGATCGCCATCATTGTCATCAGTCTAATGTGTGGTTGGTCTGTCCACGTTGCGCTCGCCGCTCAAGAATTCTTCGGGCACATTGACCAACAACACCTCTCTTAACCTTTTGAACGCCACAGTCGGCTGTAGCCAGCAGCAGATATATGTGCCCCTGACGCCACGATATGCAGTCTTCCATACATTTGCGTCGGCTACAGCCGTTGTCGAGCGCTCGTGGCACGCTTTTTCGCCGTTAGCCGTGGCGTTCAAAAGGTTTACAAACAACACACTTCAGGCTTAACAAAAACATTTGAGAGCTAAAATTGCAACGAAATAGAACCGTAGTTACTATTAATAATAATAATAATAATACTATTGACAGCAAACTTTGATCTAAGATCCAAACAAGCTTAGTGAATTTCAGCTACGTGTGGCAGACTCGGTTCTGAAGCGACAGTAACCGCGCGGCGTCGTTGGTAGTCGGACGTCCTGTGCCCGCACGAGCCGATACGCATATGTGAAGTCGACTTAAACTTTCCCGACTAGTATGCCATGTGATTCGAGGATATTTAAGGACTTTTCGAAAAGGGACAAAGGTACTTACCCAAAGTTTATCATTGAGTTCGCATCCTTGACTTAATATGACCGTGAGAGATTTATCGTGACTGTTAATGTTTTTGATTTGATCGTTTAATTGGTTTGGTTTCTAATTTCATATTTGATGACAGCTTAATTTTAATAATTTGGGATTTATTATGAGTAGCTTTTTACTAAAAGTTAAACAACTGTTAAATAACATTATTTTTCGGAGAATATACCGATTTATGGATTCAAAACTTTCATAATAAATAATGGTGGCACCCACTAAATCTAACGGCCCTACTAGTCACACTAAAAACATAAATCCAGGTTTTTTCTTAAGTAAGGTTTAGTTGTGTCAAAAATTATGGAACTGTCAGTCTTAAATCAGGTTTAACGACTTATATCAGATTTAAGATTTTGATGAAAGTGGACCTAAGAAATAATTAAAATCCCCCTACGGTCTGATTATAATGAAAGTGACGTCACGCCAAGAAACAGTCATCAATCTATCTGTACATAATTATAGTACTTGTTTGCATATGTAGGCTTTTATCACTTCAAAATTAGTTTACTATTTTCACACCTCATTTAGCATATTATAATTCCTATAAGGGATACTTTTATAAATATCGAAAAATACAATTTTATGTATTGTTTTCTGAAGAGCTTTTTTTCTTACGTATCCTATAATAGTGAGCGTATCCTTGAATGACCTTAAGAAAATTAAGGCTCTTATACATACTAATTCATAATTCGAAAGTTGTCTTCTTAATTTAGAATTTCATTAACTCGATTTTGTATAGCAAAAAGTTGTCAAAATTTAGTTTGACGTTTCTTATTTTAAGTTTAGTGACTTAGAATACATTTTCAAATTGGCCCCATTGTGTTTACGTGGAACAAACCAAAATTATGTATATCTCGCGACTTTCCACCATTGACAATTTACGATTGCCAGATCGGTAATATGGAGATTTTTATTAATAATTAGGCATAGTTAATTACAAGTTACACACTTAACACTAGTAATAAAGTCTTCTAATATTTCAAAGTTATTCGGCAAGTCTATCATTGTAACATTCAGACCACTAATTACTTACAATAAACTACAAGAATTCCCTAACACCTAACCTTTATGCCATTTCAATTAAACAAAATTGAGCCCACTTAAATACGATTTAATTTCGATTTGTTTACGTTGATGATATTCTTATCTGTATTGCAAAAGATCACAATACCGTTATTTTGTTAAATAGGTGCTGCTTACATTATTTCTTACTATTTACTTAATAAGTGAATGTATTTAAATTAAATCAAATTCAAAAGGCATCAACTTGCGGAATAATTTATAAGTAAACATCGCCTCGTGAAAGGTAACTTAATTTGGTATAATCGGATTACCTAGTAAGTTTTGGTATGTATTGAATAAATTAGCTACGCTTTATTTTACATTCTGGGTTTTAAAAAAAAACATGGAATATAATAATCATAAAACATTAAGTTCTTGAGAGTAACTGAAGGTACGAGAAATGGTAGTCTTGATGGTTGCTGTCATTATGGGTTCCAACAAAAAGCAATTCGAATAATGAAAAAGTTATCATTGCATTCAAATTCGGGTCTACAAAAGATTTTAGGTCTCAATCAGTGTTTTTTAACGATGCTATCGAACAACTTTATGGCGCTTCAAGTTATATTGAAACCTCCATTATGGCCATTATTATGCAAAAACATCACAGGGTTTTATTAGATATTCGTTTCGATGCCGACTACAAATCGGCGATTTGGTCCGTCAATAACTAATGGTGCAATATCGGGCATGTGGTGAAATTGAAATATCAGAATTAATCTACCAACATTAAAAAAGTTATAGGACCCTTGCTCACGGCGATATTCTCAAAGTCAAAGTCAAACTATCTTTATTCACTTTAGGCTTTTACAAGCTCTTATGAAGATCAAGGAATGAATCTACCACCGGTTCGGAAAAAAATCCTATACTGAGAAGAGGACTGAGGAGGAGGAGGAATTGTAACGAACAGGAGTCACGCGTTTTTTATTGCCGTCACTTTTATACTTAAACAATAAATAGTGACAGTGAATCGGAACGCGCGTTTTCTGCAAGGGCCAATTTCAAATTAATTAGTTAAGATTTTTTGATCACTTACAAAAATTCAGTTTAAGAAAAATATAATAATCAATTTGAATATTTTCTATCTGTTGTCAATTTAAAGAAGAGCAAGCTTGTCAACAAACTATTATTTAACAAGCAAAGTTTAATAACTATACGAACTTGCACGAAATTGAACCGCGTTCCCCTTAGAAGTTCAAGTTGAAATAGAAACTTAGGTAGCGCCGACACGAGTCCCTGTCGACACATACAGTGTTTTCGTATTATTCGATTTTAACTTGTAATTCGATTTCCGCTAAAACTACTTATGAGATGTCTATCGTAGAGTAGAATTTCAGTGTTACAACTTAGTTTTTTTTAACAAAAAGTGGCTGTGACATGCACGGACATGGTGAATTGATAAGGTGTCCTAGTTTCACTACGAAACCCTAAGATAATGTGTTATTTGTAAGGGTTGGCGCTGACTGTTTGCGCACTGTAATAATCCTGCTAACTGAATTTTCGTAAACCGTGGATATTGTATATTATAAATATTATATCTAAGATAAATATAAATATGAATAAAAGTAGTATGTTTGTGAATGAGCTCGTTGGTACCCTATTAACTTCATTCCTCTTTGTACCGAGTCCAACTTTCCTATGATGAATAACTTTGTACCTAAAAGGATAAACTTTGCCAAAACACGTGAAGGGTTTCGAGGAATTACCCACTGAAAAGTATTTCAATATTTCACAAACAAAATGCGAGGAAGGGAGCGCCGGAGGAAGGAAGCCTTTAGGAAATCTTTTCCATGAGTGGCCTCTTAAAAGGGATAGTCACTTGAAAAGACGATTTATTCCTGGAAATTCTCTTAAAAAGGACAAATATTCATTTTATTTTAAGGGACTTTAAAAATGTGAGCGTTAAAAGTTGATATAGTTAATTTTTTCGGTCTAGGCCTCGAGCCAACTTATTTACTCTCTAGTGCCTCTGTTCAAGATTGCGCGGGATCGCAAATTATGTTTGCTATAATGTGGCATAGAGTAACTGACATAGCCCAAAGAATAGGGAATACGCATGAAGATCAAAATAAGGTTTATACTATATAACTCGTTTTCGACATCCTCATCAAATTTGTCATTTTTAATTTGTACGATATTGGCCTAAAACTTTATTTTCGGAAATAATTGCAAATTTCGTTTAAACGCCATATTTTATACTCTTTATCTTGAACTGTGCCGTCATAGATCATGCCCATTTTTAACCGACTTTAACCGACTAAAAGGTTCTCAATTCGGTTGTATTTTTTTATTTTATTTTTATGTTTGTTACTTCAGAACTCCGTCATTTATAAACCGATTTTGAAAATTCTTTTTTTTTATGGGTACTGGGTAGGGTATACCTCCAGTTTGGTCCCGTTGTCGTTAAAGTCGAGTTATGATCAGAGGATCTATGAGGAATCGATGGAACTCTTCAAATATTATAGGCAAGCATAGAGCAATTTTAGTATTTTCTGTAATAACTCAAGCAGTTACGTTCCAAAAGCATTATTTGGTGAAGTGTAACTGTTGATGAAGACCATAGATGATCACCGGAACTCGTAAATGTTGAGTATTTCACGGTTGGCGATTAAATTGCTGTATAAAGTTCTGAAACAACTTATGTCCATGAAAATTCAAAAAATTCATGTAGTAAAATTGAAGAACCAGGAGAACTCCTCAACGATTGACATCTTTGCACCGTGGATAGCAACAGTTTGTAAATGGTGATGAGCAATTGGCATTATGCTATTGTTACTTATGTAGTAAATGTGTGTCGTTAAATCACAACAAGACACAACATAATAAATAAAAAGTGAACAAAAAACTTAGGTACTTTTCAAAGGCTATTTGAAGTCGGTTTTTTTATTTTATAAATTATATATTATGTATCGAGCGTTTTTGCGAGTGATATGAACTATGACTTTTTACAGCTTCGTATCTCAAATAATAAGCAACATAATAATGTTTTGCGTACATAATTTGGTTTCTGTTACTCTGTAATTTCCGATAAAAGATGTAAAAAAACATGCAAGTTTCCTATTGATAAACTTAAGTGGTAGTGGGCGGGGCACATTGCTCGTAGAACAGATGCATGATGCGGCCCAAGGGTTCTTGAGTTGCGACCGCATACTGGAAGGCGTAGCGTGCGCAGAACACCCACTCGGTAGACTGACGTCATTCGCAGCACAGAATCGGTCGTTGTGGCGATCATTGGGGGAGGCCTATGACCAGCAGTGAACGTCTTTCGGCTGAAATGATGATGATAATGATAATGTGGTAGCTCTTACTAACTTGTCATTTAGTAAGTTAGCATAAAATATATTAAAAACGTAACAATATTAGGGAACTTGAATTGGGGAATGTGAAGATTCACTATAGAATCGAATGGGGAACATGCATGAAAATCAAAATGAAGTTTAAATGATATATTAGGAAAGTAAATGTAAACAAAAGCATATTACAGGAAAAAGCAGATCAACTATTCATTTTTATTTGATTAAGGGTCAAAATTAGTGAAAAATATATATTGTTTTATAGTTCTGTTTTTAGTTTTTTGGACATACTCATCAAATTTATGTCATGTTTTATTTCTACGATGTTGGTCTCAAAACAGTATTTTCGGAAATAATTGTAGATTTCGTTTAAGCGCCATACATTTTGTAGTCTAACGAATGCTGTGACGTCATAGTTGTCGTCCATTTTGTATGGAGTGTTTTTGCGAGTGGTATGAACAATGACTACCTATTGAAAGCTTCATAACTCATCAAATAAACAACATAAAAATGTTTTGCGTACACAGATCGGTTTCTATTGCTCAGCACTTTCCAATAGAAGATGAAAAAATGTAACTTCCCTATTGAAATGACAGTGTTTTGTTCCCTTAGGGTGTCCTATGATCTGAACATTTATAAGGCCGGCCACACACATTCGATTTTTTTCCGTTCGGAATTATTCCGTCTATTCGTTCCGAATGCTAGCGCTTGCGTTCGGAATTCCGAACGGAAAAAAACGAAACGGATGCAAGGCCTGCATACTTTTACTAGGGCTCGTCACACACATTCGGAAATTTCCGAACGGAACGCGCTCAGTCAAGTCGCATCACGTGATCAAGCTCACGGAATTCTGTAGAAAAAAATCGAATGTGTGTGGTGATTGCATGGAATTACGAATACGGTTTCCGTATACGGTTTTCGAATCAGGAAAACGAATGTGTGTGGCCGGCCTAAGTCATAGGGTGTCTTACACTTAAGACAAAAATTACATTAATGAGTCCATCAGAAACTTTCTTCTCCAAACTGTACATTGACATATGACGTTCCTATACTTAGTTGTTACCTCAAGCTTTTACCTACGTACTCCTACCCGCAAAAATAAAAGGTAGCCATAAATTAAAGAACAACATTGCACCCTTCTGTTCGAATGTTTTCACAGATACGGACTTTCTGCTACAGAGAGAACGTTCATTACAAGTTCCAACCCACGGCTTCGTTTGTGTCGAATACATTTTGTGTAAATAGATAGAGTATAAATTGGTAAAAGTATACTTTTTGATCAAGAAATGGGAGTTGTCTTTATTATTTCTTTTAACAGTTAATGTGAGTAAGACTTGTTGAAATACGATAAAATATAAAATCAAAGTACAAATTATTACCAAAATGTTAATGTGTACAAACTTAACATTTTTCCATTTATTTAGATTCATTGCGTTTCGATTTGAAATCTAGGTAATTATAAATGAAGGTTTTTTCGTAATCTTACATTTATATCGTATATAAAAATATTAAGTATCTTAAAGCTATATCGTGTTTTCTTTAAAAATTATCATTACACATTTTTGTTTACTTTTTTAATTAAAAAAAAAGACATAATTAATTAATTTTAATAGTGGCGAAAAGATTCGCAGATATCTTGATCACTGGTCGAGATAAAGCGTGAAAATGTTCTCTTTTAAAATCACCAGTCGCTAAATCAATTGGAAGTAAGGGATTTATTCGATGTACTCCCGGGGCGGTGTTCTCGACCATTAACCCGTAAGTCCGGCTTGGATTTACATTTATTCGTCCGAAAACGGCTCCGTTTAAATACAAACTTATCAATAAGCCAGTTGAAAAGACTCATTTTAAAATGGTAAATAAAGTAACTATATATATATGTAGTAATAAACCTTTAAAACCCGCGTAGGTCATCATACATTGATACCCAAAAAAGCTGTAGTAACAAAACGGCAAAAATATTATAGGTTTCAAATTAAGACATTATAATGCATATTTCGTAGTTAAACAATAAATCAATTAAATGGCGTTCTTTTGAAAATATACGAAAAAAAGCATTAAATGAAAGCTGGAAATACCGTCTGCAGCAACTTATTTGCAATTTGTTTCTTTGTTTCTAATTGACATAAAGTCCAATAACACATGGATGATATTACAGAGAAATATCTTTACGTAATAAAATTGGCGTGGTACGGAACCCTCGGTGCGCGAGTCCGGCTCACAAATGGCCGGTTTTAAAAAATAATTAAACTCTTTACTTATACAGACTAGCTTTTGCATGGGTTCGCTATTCTTTGTTATCATTTTTGACATCAGCCCACAGGGCCTATAATCTTTATATTACAAGCTCACGCCTGTTTCCCTTGGGGGTAGGTAGAGACCATAGAACGCCACTTATTTTTTCTTGGCATACTTTTGCTTCGTCCATCAGCCTTCTCATACATGCTCTTCGTTTCCTGCTGCTAAATGAAAGTAATAAACTCCTAAGCCGAATTATAACTTTTTCAATAGTGGGGCCAAATCGAAAGTGTGTTGGCTAAATTTAAAATTCACTCAACTAATAAACACATTACCCTCTTTTGCGTTGCGCAGTCGGGTAAAAACTAAAAAACATTTAAGCTGATTTTGACAGCTTTATGCTATACAAAATCAAGTTTGACGTTTCTTATTTTAAGTTTAGGAAATTTTAAATTAAGAAGACATCGTTTCGAATTGAACTCAGTGTGTGTCAATTTCAGATGAAAGCGTGGACTGCGAGCGAGCAGGACACGACATTGCCCTGCTGTCGCACGCTGCATGTCAAGCATGCAGCTTACGCAAGTGCCCTATACACTTTGGTGAGTGATTTGAGAGTTACATCCTTGGTTTGTTTATTTTTTATTTTATTTATTGTAAAAGTGACCAGCGATTTACCCCAGGCTCAACTAAAGAGAAATGGTATCGAGGTCGAAGATGTAGCTCGTTGGTTCAAACAACTAAATTATATTAGTGTTTCATTTCCATCATGTTCGTAGCCAGTGGGGCCAAATCGAAAGTTGTGCATTAAATTTAAGTCACTAAATTTAAATAAGGACCGTTAATTTGATTTTAACACCTTTAAAATCTAAAATAGAATTTGACGTATTTTATTTTAAGTTTACGAAATTTTAAATAAAGAAAACGCCATAGTCAAATTAAAACTTTCGTGAGACATTATGAATACTTGAAAAACACACGTGTCGGACTATTTCTGACAATAAATCGTGAGTAAAGCCGTGTGTTTTTTTCAAGTAAAGAAAACGCCGTTTCGAAATGGCCCCGTATGTTTTTACACCAGTTACTTTAAAGATAAGTGTTTAGGATTTGACCAATAGCCTAGATGTCTGGTGTTGTTGGGTGACATGGATAAAAAAAACTGACGACCGAATACGAAAGAGTACGTTTTATGCGACGGAGAGAGAAGGCATGATTAGGCATATTTTCGTACCTAAACACAGCTTTTGATAGACAGGTGATTCTTCTGTACGTTAGTTCTATTATCTATTCTGAGGCTTTTGATTTCTTTAGCTGCTGTCAGTGTCTTGATTTCGCAGTTAAGTCAGTAGACCTGTGGCTTCAAAACGAGTGTATAGATAAGCTACCCAAAATTTTTGTCTCCCAGTATTTTTAGTTCTGTTGAAGGGAGTTTCCCCACGCGCGTTTTTTTCCCCACTTTTTTATTTTCCTATGCAGTTGTGTTACCATTAGGTTATTTATTCGGACGCATTAATTTCTATTCGTTTTTGTTGCCAGACGTAATTTTTTTCCATGCATTTTGTCTCCTAGTCCGTAATTATCCTCATGCATATGTTTTACCTGTAGAACCAGTTCTCAATATAATGCATTTCATAACTCGAAAGTTTAATATTTCAGTCAAAAGTTGCCAATTGCTTTCGGTTGGTGGTAAACGCGTTGATAATCAAAACGACAAATCCTTTGTTTTTGAAATTCCTTTCGGTCCCGGTTTGGAAAGTCGAAGTTTTAAGAAAACCGCTAACTTGAATTAAGTGGCTTCCTTATATTTGTCAATAAACTCAACTCGAGTCGGCTTGGCTAACAGTATTTCGATGTATTTGCGGTCTCGCATATTAAATTTTGTTTACTTTTGAATAACTAGCCTTTCCCGCAAAATAAAATGAAATTTTAATTCAGAGTTTACGGGCTCTCAACACCCATGAACTTGACGTTAGTTAATTCACCAATCCTATACCCTTTTAGGGATTGGTGATTTAAATAAATATCCTATGTCCTTCTTCAGGGCTCAAGCTATTTCCTAACCAAATTTAATCAAAATCTGTTCGGCGGTTTAGCCGTAAATCGCGGAGATACATGAAAATACATAAACGACTCTTATCGGGCGGCACGAAGTTTCGATAAATCAATTTTCAAGCGCCTATTTCACCCTTTTGCGGGTTGATTTTCTTGAAAAATAGTAGCTCCTTTCTCAGGCCTCAAACTATTGCCATACTGAATTTCATCAAAGCCGTAAAAACGTAAGAGACAAACAGACGGAGTTACTTTCGCATTTATTATATAAGGTGGGCGATACATTTTTACAAATAGCAACGCAATTTTTTTTGTAAACTATTAATTGTCCGGTCCAACGGATGGCGGGAAATTAAACTATTTTTGTACATATTTGATCCGTATGATGGAGCGTTTCAAGCAACGTGGTTTTTGTGTTAAACCCTTTTCAAAAACAATTGTCTTACGTTAAAATGAGATGCCGTTTTAGGGTTCCGTACCACAAAAGGAAAAAACGAAACCCTTATAGGATCACTCGTGCGTCTCTCTGTCTATCTGTCCGCCTGTCACAGCCAATTTGCTCCGAAACTACTGGACCGATTGAGCTGAAATTTGGTATACATATGTAAGTCGGTGACCGCAACACGGACGCGTGACGTAAATATATGAATTAGAAACATGGGGCCCAATTTTGAGGGGTAAATCAGAATATTTAAAAAAAGTTATGCAATCTATATTGTGTGACATATCAAATGAAAGGGCTTATTATCAGGACTTTAAATATATCTTTTTCTGAGGTTTATGTAAAATAGTTTGGAAGTTATATAGGAAAATAGGCGAAAGTTGACCATTCCCCCCCCCCTTATTTCCGAAACTACCGGGGCTAAAATTTTGAAAAAAATACAGAAAATAGTTCTTTACCTATAGATTACACGAAAACCTATAGGAAGTCTACGGTATTTAAAGTAACCTAGTAAATTGCAGATAATCATGTACGGAACGGAACCCTCTCCACGCGAGTTTAACTCGCACTTGTCCGGTTTTTAGAATTCAATACAGATTGCACCGTTTAAGTGAGTGTCCCAGCGTCAATTTAACCAAAATTTGGGTCGAAAAGTTAAAAAAACTGGTTCAGCAACGAAAAGGTATTAAGCAAACAGGGCGGTTACGTACCAGAAGTGATGATTGTCAGCATTTTTTCATACAATTGCGTAGTCGGTTGCAGGAGTGACAGCAACAAGACGGAGCTCAATTAGACGGCGGTGTTTTTGAAAATTAAAAATGTATGTTATACTAATTACTTATTACTAACGACGACGCGGTTAGCCTAGTTGGGAGTGACCCTGCCTCCAAAGCTAGCGTCCCGGGTTCGATCCCCGGTAAGGGCAAATATTTGTGTAATGAGCACGAATGTTTGTTCCTGAGTCTTGGATGTTGCCTATGTATTTAAGTATTTATTTCTCTATATATGTATGTATATCGTCGTCTAGTACCCATAACACAAGCCTTTAAAGCTTACTTTGGGACTAGATCAATTTATGTAAAAGATTGTCCCCTGATTTATTTATTTATTTATTATAAATACCTAATACATTAATATTTGTAGTTTTGTCTCTATATCATGTTTCTAAAAGTGCAAAAATATACGCCCTATATTAGTGTGGATATCTTTTACAACAGGGTCCATAATTCACTTGTGCAGTGCAACAAAACAGGAGCGAAAATTATATTGATCAACGTATTTATTTCCTACTAGCTGGTGCCCGCGACTTCGTCTGCGAAGAATAATAATTTAAGTAACCTATGTACTTTTAAACCTTCCCTAGACCTCCACGAACATTTCAAGACTAAGATAAGATAAATCCGTTCAGCCGTTCTCGAGTTTTAGTGAGACTAACGAACAGCAATTCATTTTTATATATATAGATTTATTTTACTGCAAAGTCATATTTGGACAGTCGGGCTACAGTAAAAAAGACGATAGGTCAAAACACACATATTTTCGACTCATTCGCATACATACACAAATAAGGTTATGCCCTGTAGAAATGTCAAAGTAATAAAGGCTTACCTTACCCCACTATGTCAGTATCTAAATACATTTAGTGACATGCGGGCGCGTTATCCGATTCTGCATGCTATGGCTATGAAGTTAACATTTAAATTTGAACATTCATATTGTCAGGTTAAACTTGTTTCGTAATTACAAAAAGCAATCTTGCTCCATTCAGATAAAGTTTGTCCTACGAGAAATATGCTGGCGAACCTTTCCAACGTATATTTTGACTACGGCTTACTATCGCCGAAATTTGTTAAACCCATTTATGTGTGTATTTCAATTACTCTACTGAAATTACTTAGTGATATACACACTGATATAATCTATGTATTTACTCATCGGTGTGAAGCCGTAAGCACTCAAGCCCAAAACTTGAAATATCCTGAACATTTAAGCGAGTGACATTGGAACTTGCGGAGAATTTTTCATCAAATGTGGTACGGAAAATGCCTTTGATTGGTAGAAAAAGAACGAATGTCGAGGACTTAGCAGTTGTTTCCAAACATTTCTAGTATTTAAAAATATTATGGGTACTTGCCTAGTTATGTCTACAAAAGTCTTTGGTTCTGCAACCTAAATTCAGGTTTTATTTTTCTCACAGTAACTTCTTTATCCCGGGCTGAAAATTTTCGTAAATAAAGTGTATCCATGAAACTTAAGAAAGAAAGAAAGAAGTTACATTTATTCACTTAAGAAAGACAGACACACAATAATAAAAATACAAAAAAAAACTGAAAAAATATAGATGTGTGTCATCGCGGCAGTGAATGAGACACTGGCTCAGCATAATGGTGAGGTGTCAGACACCTGCAGCGCTGATTTTCAGCCAGAACCGTCTATAGCAATCGGATCGCTATACAAACATACTAAACACTAATAATTACACGAAACTACTTGGATATATAACTGGTATATACATACATACATAGCATCACGCCCGAAATCCCTAATGGGGTGGGCAGAGCCACAAGACTACTTGTGGCCACGTTCGATTAATTAGTCCTAGGATAGTATGATGAACCGTATGATGACAGGTGATCAGCCCATCGCCCATACAGATAGTCCACCATGTTGGAGAGGACCCGTCCCTTAGTCGACTTTTACGACATGCCAGGATGATAAGCATCTGCACGCATTCTATGCTATTTCCTCACTCCCAGTGCAGCAGAGGAGTATATATAAGAATAAATATTGTTATTGTGGCTTTTGAAGGACAAAACTAAAATGCATTACACGCAAAAACTTACATGAACGTACTGACTACTTACTATAGAATAATATCACGAATATAATCGCGAAAATTCGTCCAAAATATTTGAATAGATCTGTTTCAAAATCCAATATTAAATTAAGGTTCAACTTTACATGTAGCACAACACGCGACATAAATGATCTAATCTAAATTGAGTTGCTGGAGTCGCTTCAACCTTGGCCAAACCGCAGCTGGCTCACAAGCCAACCGAAGCGATTTTCTGCAACCGAGACGTTGGGTATCTCCTCGTTAACCAACGTCGGAATGTGGATAACAAATGGCCTCTGAGATACGACAATTTAATGCGATAGCCATCGTCGTCCGTGATTGCCTGCGTTAATTAATATTACATGGTAACATGATAGCTTAAACGGAGCAGTATGTAGTACGCTTCCAAGCACACAAAACTTGCATATACTGCGATAAAAATAGATGTCCTTTGCTCATTCCAACTTTATGTAGGGCTAGTTTACCTAATTTCGAGTCGGGTACATAATTTGATTTAGGATTTTGGTCATGCTGGTCCATCAGGTAGATGAGTCCGAGTGCTTTTTTGATAACATAACCTTTGTCGCTTCGCATAACGTAGCTTAAGAGGAAGATAGAGTGGGAACTAAAATGACAACGCGTAAAATAGATCACTGTAAAGATAATCAATTGAAAAACCATGTTTCAATGAAATAATTACAAATTACGACAAAATTACTTCAGTATATAGTGGCCTGTGGATGTTAAAAATCTTTGACTATGCCTCGGATACATTAATATATTTCAACGCGATTTGAGTTTCGGCAGAATCCTAGTGTTTTATTTGAAATTTCTTATACGCATTTCATTGAATACATTGTTTGCACATTTCTGTGCTGGAAACTTCTGGAAGTTAGACTTATTGAAAATGAGGCAATAACAAAAGTAAGGATTTATCTTTTGCGGCTTTAAAAGTTCTTAACACCATATTTTAGTTGAAAGTGTTTGCTACAAAGTTGGAGATTGAACAAAGAAGTATTTCTTCGTTTATTTTGCTAAGTTGTAAAATGAATAAGATTCAGAATTTATAAACTTAATAGAAGTCTTCTGTTCAACTCTTGTATTGTAATGTCAACGAATCAACTCAATATCTCAACAATGCCAAGAAATATGGTCTATTATAATGTGTTTCGTTTTTATTGGATTATTAGCGGTGTACCAGATAACTTTTAAAATGACGAACTTCCATGCAAACTTTCATCCCCTATTTTATCCGCACATCCCCCCTTGGGGGATGAATTTAGAAAAACCCTTTCTTAGTTATCATCTATGTTATATAAGCATATCTTGTGCAAAATTGCATGCTTCTAGACCCACCGGTTTAGGCTGTACCTTTTCCGTAATACAGGGTTTACAAAGTAGTTTTTTAAAATGACATAAATATTATTATATTTTACGAGAATTTTATGTATTAGATTAAACTTGTATCAAATTCATACATATTTAAGCCGAGCATGAGCTAGCAAAAAGAATACCTGTTATTTATGTTTTTGACGTCTCTTTGCCGTCGGCTACTGAAAGCACAAATTACATTTGGGCCGACTTCCACTTTTAATTTATGTGACAAGAGGACGTTTTATTTATGTTTGTTACAAACCATAATGAGAAAGTACAATGTCAAAGTCAAATCAAGAGCACTTGGTCCAAAACGAGGGCTTTTTTCGTAACACAAACTTTGATTAGATCTTTAAGATTTGTGGAGAAATCCTTAGTCCCAGCGACGTTACAATGGAGAATGGTGAAGTCGGCTTCTTAGACTTTTAAATTCGAGAACCTTTATCACGCCTGGCGTTAATGAGGGAATTGTGTAGAATGTGCTATAATATTATAACAGATTTATTTCAAGACTTAATTTTGCTCGCGACTTCGTCCGCGTCGAATTCGTTTATTACTGTGGCTTTGGGAACTGTGCATTGTTCCGGGATAAAATGTAGGCTATAAATATGGCCTTCTAACTATCGCTAAGCAAAAAATCAAGATAATCCGGTCGTTCCATTTTAACGTGAAAGAGGAACAAACAAACAAACATACTTTTGCATCTATAATATTAGTAAATATTTCGATAAAATTCGATACATTGTATTTTAAGTGTTTTATTAAAATGGAAATTGAAACTAAAAATCATCATCATCATCATCATTTCAGCCATAGGACGTCCACTGCTGGACATAAGCCTCCCCCATCGATTTCTAAAAGGGCCGGTTGGAAGCGGCCTGCATCCAGCGTTTTCCTGCGGTCACTTTTAGGTCATCTGCGCTTACCGGTCCGTGGTCTTCCATTCGAAAATAAAAAAATGATTTAAGAAATACCAAGACTAAAATTTTGTCGCAAATACCAAAACTGTTTTCAACGTGACGTAAATTGTAGATTTCAATCTAAATTGGCCGTTAAAGCCTTCATCATGAAATTTCAGAGAAGATAAATATCTCATTATTCAAAGTGGAGCGCTTAATAAGCCTGAAAATTGTCATCCCACATTTTTACGCAGCTCCCTTCGCCCGTTATGACGATCCAAATATGTTATCAGTTTAACCCCAACCCTTACCGCTTATCTTCCTAATTAATTTAATTTATAATCATAATTCATTGCTATTCTCTTACCATCTAAACGTTCCCAACTCATAATTATAACATTATCCTTTTAAGGTTAATTTATTCAGTTATCCGTTAATAATTATTCTAATAGCACAAATTCAATTTGTATGCTAACAAAGCGTTAGTCCTGCTATTATTTAACCTTTATTTAATACTGATAGATTTGGGTCGTGTAAAAAGTTTTCGTAAAATTTCCATATACTAAAATAATAATTGGGTTACAGGCTCATGCATTAATTTCCTGTCAACTGGGGATTATTCAAATTAGTAATGTCATAGCCAAATTACTAAAAACTGCTTTAATATAACACGCTAACGTTTTCTTTGTTTAAATAAATCATACAACACAGAAAAGTGTACAGTGACGCCACTTCCCGGAGCTCTGTTTACTGCTAATTCTGTTACCAAAAGAGAATTGGGACACTGAATACAGCCAAGTGCGTGCTGCACGAGCAATGGGACAGGTTACGTTAAAATTGAAAATAGTGACCAACTGCATCTTCTTGGGGGGGGGGGGGGGGGAGCATTACAGCATGAAAGTGGTCACCGCCGCCCATGGACGTCTGCAACACTGCGTTGCCAGTCTAGGTAGGATGGGGAATGGGGATGGGATGGGGATGAGGGAATAGGCCTCCGGATCTCGTCACTCACCGTACGAAACGCAATAGCAAGCTATTACTTTACGCCGATATTCTGTGAGAGTATGGTACTACCCCGGTCAAGCCGGCCCATTCCAACAGTAATCATCTAGTGAGGATTACTGTTTGGCTCTACCATTACAGCTAGTCTGCCGAGTGACCTCTTTGTATATCGATAATATTTTTAAACCGACAAAAAATCAAAGAAGAATTCTGAATTCGATGTATATCTTTTTTTTAAATAATAGTTAAGCATCTATTTATATATACCAATTAGTCTTTTCCAGTAATCTTTTTCCACCAAATAGTTAAGGAAATTATACTTACATAAAAATATTGTAGAAAGCTTCCAGTCATTAAACTTAGAACAAGTTGCATTATGTGTAAGTTTAGTCAAAAAACCTGATTTCATTATGTATGGAAGCGGAGCGGAGGGCTCTTAAGCTAACAGTCTATCTTGCAGCAGTCTCAGAACATGAACATGTTGTTTAATTCATTGGTCGTACCGTTCAAACTGAGCTTGGCTGAAGCATCCTGTAGTTAATATTCCGAGTAGAGCTGTGGTGTGATTATGTTAAATAAAACTTCGTTCATGGACTCCACGGCGAGCCTAACTTGAACCGTCAGTGTGTATAAACCACATGTTCGTGCGTTTCTTCGACCTTGGTCGTATTTCGACGCAAATGGCCACGGACGTAGGCACCTAACTCCGCGTATTGCCTTCGAGCGCGCGGGCCAATTTATGATTGTCAGACAAAATGAGCGACTAGATTTATTATAGCTGACCTCAAGAGTTGCAGCAACCCTCTCCGCTGCGCCTCAATGCGGTCTTGTACTTGTTCGTAAGTTTGTCCGGAAACTCGCTCTTTTAGTTAAAAGTTTCTGGATCGGGATCAAAGATAGTTTTCGTGACAGTAAAGCCCCGCCTATTTCGTGTCGATTTTATGAGCTTGTCAAGTCTACGCGACAAGAAATTGGACAGATAATATATTACCCTTTGCAGGATTTTCAAAGATCTCAAAAGAAGGATATGCCTATCAGTACAATTTCGTGTAACAAATCTCTTAGAAGGTTGTTAAACGCTAGCGCCATGGCTTAACCACACCCTATTGCTAAAGTCTTAGTTCTTAGGACATACATAAAAACGTCGAATATTGCTTGATTCCTTCACCATGATCATATCATTGTGGAGGGTGGGTTCAGTGGTGCGGTCTCACAGATTGTGGAATTGTACTGGATACTTAATTATAATAGTGACACTTGAACGGATGTCAAGGACCGTGGTTGCTATGCATGCGATGGTGTCAGATTCGTGTTCTGGCACCTCAAGTGTAAGCATCGCGAGAATTGCTTTGAGCAGTTCCTTACTATTTATTTCAATGCTTTACATTTATGTAAAACTTTTGCCCGTGAATTTGTCGGCGTAAAATGATTTTTCGTCTTTCCTTTTCGTACTGTGCATTTCTCTGGGATAAAAGTTAGTCTAGTAGCAACAAATCATTGTAATTTTCACCGAATAACGTTTAAATTTATCATCTTACTATTTTTTAACAGACTTCTTATTTTCAACTGAAACAGTTTACTTTTCAGGATATATTTATACCAAAAGGTAGGTTAGGTAAGATTTATGATAGATAATCCTCTTAAGTTAGGCTTTAGCAGGACATAAGAAGTATGTCAGACGACATTTCGTAAAAATTCTTTTGCGAATCGATAAAATAATAAGTTGATTCGTTGCTCCATTTTGTATGAAAGAAAAAGTCAAAGTCAAAGGTTTTATTTGCTAGAATTATGGTACACAAACAAACTTAGTTGTGATAAATGGATGTCCATTTCTTCGTTTTTATCAGCCAGTTATTATTATCGTTCTTGAGAGAAGTGTGAACCTACGGCGTTTCATACAAAAGGGGATAACGATTTCCACCGCTTACATGTTAACCGATGTTCACCGATTTTTGATAGGATGTCTGTCAGAACAAAATCTAGGTATATACATATGTTATTTTTTTCACTAAAATCAATAAATTTAGTTTTATAGTGATTTCATTATTATTATAAAACTTAATTTCGACATTATTTGACTTTCTTGATCACCATTCAAAAAACGTATAGACGAAGATTTTGTTCTGACTTTAACATTTAAGGTTAACATTTAATGGATTGGTTGGATCGCAGCCCCTCTCTCGCAGACGACGACCCACCTCCCCAATGAAATCCTTGGCTTCTGAAACCCAAGGACCAGCAGTTTTGACAGATACGAAGCTTTGAAAAGTCATAGTTCATACCACTCGCAAAAATGCTCCATACAGAATGCACCTGAATTATGACGTCACAGAGTAAAAAGAGCGCTGACGGTCATACATTTTATATGGCCGTCAGCGCTCTTTCTACATTGGGCGACGTATACAAGATATATGAAATTTTTAATTATTCCAGAAAATACTGTTTTTAGGCCAATATCGTAACCAATAAAATATTACAAATTTGATGAGGCTGTCAAAAACGAAAAATTCAGAAATAAAAAACATTTTTTTTTCTTTAATGCAATGGAAAAAAGCTTGCTATGTTAAAGGAAGGCTTAATTTCTAAACATAAGTACTCGTAGTCCCAGATTCGAGGAGCTGTTTTCTAAAAAGCCGTACGTGCAATTGGAAAAGGTTCCTTTAAACGAATAAAACGTGTCCGGCGCACCGGTCAATACCAGTGACCTATTAGAGTTCTTTCACTCCTCATTCCGACATTTTTTTTACGTGTTCGAAATTTGTTTGGGCAAGAAATCGCAAATCTGTACTCGGCTAGATACAAAATGCAGTATATTTGAGGGCCTAGAAAGTGCTGAACTTCTCAAAACTAAGTATAATGTTTCTTATTTTAAGTTTAGCGACTTTAAAATTCAGCGAATAAACTTCCGAATTTGCCCCAGTTTACTGTGAAGCTAAAGTTTACTCCTTACCTACATTTTAGTAACGATCTGCTTCTGTATTAGTTAGACCAAACTCAACGCACTGGGTATTTGACGATTGTAACGAAAATACACCGCGTAGGGAGATTTTCCAAAATTTTGGTTTTGCTCTCAAAACTTATCATGTTCCTGTTTTATTATTATGTACTGAACTTATCTTATTTGTTCCAGAATATATCAATACTGGTGGTGCTATTGTATAGTTGGAGGATCGGCGTCAACGCGAAACGGTACAAAGAGTTGGACGATGTTTATTATGGTAAGTTAGAAACATTTTATGGCGTCCATACAGGAAGCGAAGCGGGTCGGAAGCCGGTGTAAGTAGTATCATAGTAACTAAAATGGAATGGCGGCAGCCGCGCGGATTGATCTGAATGCTTCAATTTCAGTTTCTGTCAGACGGACCCGCTTCCGACCCGCGCCGCTTCCGTTCCGCTGTTTATAGTTTAACAGATAACACACAAAGTTTATTCAAATAACTCCATACATTCACCAGTATATTTTCCGTCGTGTAATTGTCCTCAATCATTATCATCAAAAGAGTATTGATTGATTCTCTCAAATTGATTGATATTGTTCTCTGCATTTTTGCTTTTCTAGATGAGAAATTAAAAATTGAATTCTTGAGCAATTTAGTTTATAATTAAGAATTTAACTCTTAACGTTCTTTGATTAAATCTTTGAGACACCGTTAAAATGAACAATCCTTACCGCAAAGAGCCAATGAACTCAAACAATTCTCTGTGGAATTTGTAGAACGATATCGAATGGATATTGGTCTTCAAGAAAACTAATTATATTCTTCTAGACATTATTATTAAGTGTTAAGTTATTCGTAATTGTTAAGTTAATGAGGAACGTTGTAATGAATTTATTCAGGAAGGCAATAATAACGCCATAAATAACGGCCATCAATTTATATTTCCGTTCGTATCTGCTTCAGCGACCTAATTGTATTGATTGGATGATAAAGTATCTTTAATGACCTCGGAAACGTGTTCTGCTCGTGAAAATATGTAACGAGTATTATAGATAGTATTCATAATACGTTCAATTCCGTTTATTACAAGTTGCCTCACGTAAAAAGAGCGCTGACGTCCAAATACAATTTATAAACTCCGTACATGAGATCCGAAAATCTCGGAGGTGCGAGCAAGGGAGGGATCTTATAAGGGTTGCATTTTTTCTTATTAGGCATTGAACCCCAAAACTTTCACTAAATTCCGACAGAAAAACCTGTCGCACCAAAATTTTTGCCTCTTGTCAGCGTCTCGCCGTTGATTTGTGGAAAGCACTAAAAACCGAAAGAAGTATTTGTGTCGGCACAATTTGTGTATTCTCTCGTGATCGATGGTTACAAAAGAACTCAATTGGCCAGCCCGCTGAACGCTCCCGCCTTTGATCAGGGGGGACGTGATTAATTTGGAGTTTTGTTTACACTTGACGCGGGACCGATGGTTGAAATAAATCTCGAATGTTCCGTGTGAATTATGGTTATTGTTTAGCATGGATTTGAATGGGGTATTGGAGTTTTTCAAGCTATACATTTATTGTAGATTTGGTTTATCATCATTTATCATAAAATACCAAAACATCCACAACTGAATTTATATTCACACTGGGTCTCCATTTGACAGTGGCTAAACGATTTTGCGTATAGGTTTTTACGATACGGCCGCTTTTGCTGTCAAGTTAATAAGAGCCATAATCATCATCATTTCAATCTGGAGATGCCCACTGCTGGACATAAGTCTGCCCCAAAAACTTCCACAACGAACGATCGCACGCCTTACGTTTCCAACGGCTTCCAACGGCCTTTACAAGAGCTACCATATCGTAGTTAAATATATTTGATAATTGCTTAGACAATGGGGCCAATTATAAAGTGTGTTCGCTTAAAAGTTGAACTTGAAATAAGAAACGTCAAACACGATTTTGTCAGTTTGGTGCTGTACAAAATTTATATAACAATAATATACATAAAAATGAAGTACGTATGTTTTGCATACAAACAAACAAGATTTTCCGGGCTGTTACATAAAAAACCTAACATCGAGCTTTCTGAACCTAATCTATCCAAGTCGTTTCTGCTCTGACCCGTCTTGCTTGCACGCTTCGGTCGCTCGCTCACCGCCATTATACTCTTGTAACTATCGAAATATTGAAACATACCATTATTAACTTTAGGCAACGAAACGGTATGGGTAAAAAATATTAATACTTTAAACTGTATAGCTTACAATATTTCTGAATAATAATCGATATATGCCTATGGATGATATAGATACCAATTTTTTGACTTTTAAAGTTATAATCTGTAACAATATGGATTATTAACGTTAGAATTATTAAGGTTTTGCTTTAAAACTTTTATGACTTTCCATAATTATAAGCATAAATAAATATGGAAATCAATTTCTGACTTTCAAAATGCGAAACAATAAGTTTATGGGTGACAAAGGGATCCCGTCTAGAGTTTTTAGATTCCAGTCTGAATATTTGAAGTAAGACCACTCCACTCCAAAGACTTCTACAATAAACGGTGGCACACCTTCTGTGTCCGCTCGAGAACCTTAGCGTCCCACTTGGCCATCATTTCACTTAGCTATGTGCCCGGCCCATTGCCAATTCAATTTGCAAACTCTGAACGCTATTTCGGTCACTCTCGGTGTATCTTCTAAGGATTTCCCTATATCTGATTATATTGAGTAAAGAAACGGCGCATAGCATCCCTGATTGATTATATTAGAAAAGAATTACGTCTTATGGCTCTTGTAAAAAAATTGCTCATTATCTTAAATAATTTTGAATAGCCGCTTTTTTAATCATTTTAATTATATTTGGACCAAGAATCCATCTCATTTTTGTATACTGAAAATTATTGTACTAAGTTGTTACATTTTAGAATATGGTTATAATTTTTAATTGTTATTATTATTATTAATGGGCTCTCGCTTGACCATGGTCTCACCTGATCAAAAGTGATAACATGGCCGAAGGTGGAACGCGATTGTCCTGGAAATGCTTGTTTAAAGTGCCCAGATCATAACTATCTGGAAAGACGTAAGCCATTCCTTAGATGTATGTAACAGGAAAGATGAAGCAAAACGCTTCGAACGAAAAGGTGAAAACTTAATGCTGTAGGGATGGAGTGACTTTGTGCATCTGGTTGTCCGATCATGAAAAATAGAGACCAACTCATGCATGATATAGACTGAAGCTTAGATTGCACCAACGCATCGCTGCCTATCAGCCTACTCAAGGCATAGATAGCGAGAAATTCCTTGGATTCTTGTAAATACTATATGAAATACAAGTTTTAGAAAAGTATACCAAAACATACCTTTTAAAGTTTTTTCACAAACTCATACGATATAGGTACGTTAATTGGAATAACAGAACACTTATTTACTCGTAATAGACGTTTAAGCTCACACCACCTCAAAGAGATTCGATTGAATATAGCTCGAGAATATTAATCTTTCTGAAACCGCGAATAGATAGGTTTAGGTACACAGGGAGAAACAATTTTGCACGTGTAAAAAATGAGCAGGTATTAAGCAAGGGAAAGGGCGATTACGGGGTAATGAATTCTGTATAAAGGCCCACTCCCTGTTGCGCTGTTTGGCTCATTATCGGGCTTATTTCTCATTTATTTTCGAACAGTATCATCATTTCTTGGATAATATTTATCGCGTTTTTTGCGCCTTTATTCGTTGCGAGCGAAAAACCGGCCATTTTTCTCGAGAACAAAAGCTTGTTAGTGATGTGTTAAATTGTACAGAAAATCATACATTTTCCTCTGATTAGGGATTCCCTTAAAGCATAATGATATAGAACAAAACAGAACCAGTTATATTTCTCACAGTTACAGATTTCTTCTTACCTTTTTTCTGTATAATAATTAACCACATCTTTACTTAAACGACTAACTGGCAACGCATTGGCAGTACCTATGGTGTTGTAGATGTCCATAGGCGGCCTTGACCACTTTCCATCGGGTTGCCCGTCTGCCTATTTGTCACTGAATTGACATAAATTTAACCGGACAAGTGCGAGTTAAACTCGCGTGGAGAGGGTTCCGTTCCGTACATGATTATCTGAAATTTACTAGGTTACCTTAAATACCATAGACTTCTTATAGGTTTTCCTGCAATCTATAGGCAAAGATCCATTTTTTGTATTTTTTTCAAAATTGTAGCCCAAGTAGTTTCGGAAACGGGGGGGGGGGGGGGGGAATGGTAATTTTCCGCCTATTTTCCTGAATAACTTCTAAACTATTTTACTTAAAATTCAAAAAAATATATATTTAAGATTCTCACAATAAGCCCTTTGATTTGATATGTCACACGATATACTCGTAAGTGGCATAACTTTTATTTTAAATTTTCTAGTTTACCCCCAAAAAGTGGCCGCTATGTTTAAAATTCATATATTTACGTCACGCGTCCGTGTTGCGGTCACCATCTTACATATGAATACCAAATTTCAACTCAAACGGTCCAGTAGTTTCGGAGCAAATTGGCTGTGACAGACGGACAGACAGACAGACAGACAGACACCCGAGTGATCCTATAAGGGTTCCTTTTTCCTTTTGAGGTACGGAACCCTAAAAACATTTAAATATTTATTAAATACTACAATAAGGCCAATTCGAAAGTGTGGTCGCTAAAAAAAGCAGATAAACTTGAAATAGGAAACGCCAAACTCAATTTTGAGAGCTTGGTGCCATACAAAATCGAGATTGACGTTTCTAAAGGGTATAAGTATTTTAAAGGGGCTCAAAAGGCGCTAGTTTTTCAGAAACTTATTGCTGCAATTCGGGTTATCCCCAAAAGATTACATATTACTTCACTAATGGCAACAAAAAGTTTGAATGTAAGCTTTTTAGGATAGCTCAAATTGCAGCAATAAATTGCCGAAAAAGTAGCCCGTTCACGAACCCCTTTACTTAATAGAAGACACCGATTCGAATTGGACACAGTATACTTCATTAATCCTTCAGTTCCCGTTAGGCTGTTACCCCAGAATCACCGCCTAAACAACTGCGTACAGAGAGATTGGGAATTTTCTGATTAATCTCCATTCAGCCGGTCCCGGCGGACGCCACTGGAATTGTTTGATAATGGGCTTTCAGATAAATAGCGAGGTGTAAGAGTTTAATTAATAGATTCATTTAGATAGAAGCTTATTTCCACGAATCATGCATTATATTACTTTAACATTCATAAAATAATAGATGTCATTAGATGAACATTGCGCCTCACACATAGGTAGATATAAATTGTTAATTGAGTATTATGACAAAATACGTTTTTAGGGTTCCGTACCCAAAGGGGCAGAGAAATTGATACTCTTTCGGATGAGCTTTGGTTTTTTTAGGAAATCGATCGTACTGGATACCTAGGTACGAGGCGTCGCTTATCAGGGCCTTATCGGTGCTGCCACTGATAAGGCCAATCAGGGGGGCTTGCAGCACTGCATTATCGTATACTCCTACCCTTCCCCTATTTTGAGGAACAAACGAAACTTGGGAATCTTATAATACTAGAAATCGTTTTTTTTTTGTTAGTAGCGCCGCCAGTTTTTTGCATTGCAGCATCTCCATTTCGTGTTCCCCCGTTAATGACGTGACTAATTATATATAGGGCATCTGGTAATCTTATCATACTAGATTTAGTGTCCATGGGCTCTCCTACTATAAGCGAATGGAAGTCACAAGGTAACAAATGACTTTCCTCCGCCCACCGCACTCCATGCAAAGCAGATAGAATAAATAAAGTTCTTACTTATTCAAAACCTCTTACAGAAGCTGTTTTGAATTTCAAGACGTGGTTTGGCTCGTAAAATAAGCTCACCTTCCGTCGTGTCCCAATATGTGCACAGGCTAGACTTAACAACACGTTATTTAATACCTCTTTGCAAAAAAGCGGCTCTATAGGTATTTTAGCTATAATAAAAACCAATTAAAGATGAGATACAGCCGCCGTCACGTGTGATGAATTAGGTGCTTCACCGAATTTTTTGCTAGAGCTAAATATTCTTACTTATCTAAAGGTAAACGCGAATTTACAAGTAAATCTTTTAGGGTATAAGCGCGCACTAAGAAATGAGGGGTAAAAAAGGGGGTTAATAAATTGTATGCAAATTACCGCGGGCGAAGCTGTGGCGAGCCCCGCTATTGATTATACTATGTATACCCATACTTAATTATTTTCCTATTATTATGGTGGGCCATACATTTTGACACTTTTATTTACAAACGCTATTTTATTAGGTATTTTTTATATTTTACAGGTGTACAATTAATTTTCGTTTTTAAAAACACGGTCGTCTAAATGGGTTTCGTCTCGTCGCTGGCACTTCTGCGAACGACGACGCGAATTTTGGAATAGACGCTGGCATTACTGAAACAGAGACTTTTTGCGTAATCTCAGCACTTCTTTTTCGTACGAGTAGGTAGGTACATAACCGTTACCTTACACGAGGTAATCCGTATTCAATCCTAAACAGCCGTCGCACAGTAACGTAAAAATCGTAGTTTTTTAAATGTTTTGACAAAAAAACCACGCTACGTTCCCGTGTAATGTCATCGTGATAAAAAAAATACAAAATGACGTTTAGTTTCCCGCAATCCTTTGTACCTCTCACTTACTAGATTAAAACAAAATCTGTGTTGCCATTTGCAAAAACGTATGACCCACCATATCATCAATACATATAAAACAGTACCATGACTCACTTAAAGACAACGCACAGCCTAAACGGGTGGTCCTAGAGGATTGAAATTTGGGAAGACATTCCTCGAGCACCTTAGAAGTGCACTAAGGAGGGATTGGGTGAAAAGGGGTGATAAAGTTTGTATGGAAAACCGCGGGCGAAGCTGTGTCGGGTCCTCTAGTATATAATATAAACAGAGAGCCTAATTTAACGGCGACGTATTTTTCGTAAAGTTTCTTTACAGACGTTACCCCGGGCGTCTCATATATCAGGGGCTTATGAAAATGAGATGAGCGGGTGATGTATTAGAACGAATTTACGGCTTCAAAAAATTAATTTGCGGCGAACGAACCGACTTGAAAGGGAATTCGTTGAATCTTAGGTCTAGCGCCGCTCCGCTTTATTTGATGAGGGCTTCATCGTATCGAATATCAAAATTAAAGAACGCTGACGATACAGAATGCTCGTATTGATATTTTTTAAAAGTGATCACCTCATTTCTTTCACAAATAAAACCGCAAAATAAATAAAATTATAATGTTGCCTCACGAAACGTCTTTCTCGTCATTAACAGCGTTTCTCAATTATTCACTTACGTAATAAATTAGCTACATAAGATGGTGTTTGTGATAATGATTCCTTTTTGACATTGACTTCATTTCTTGAAACACAGTTTAACGGCAGGCCCACGCAAGTTTTGTAATAAGAAAGTGTATTGGAAGCCTTTCACATCAATGAGTGCAGGCCCGCGCTGCTGTCGCGCGGTCATCAATGTTTAAGATTCTTTCAGCTCCTTATTAAAGCACTTACGCGGGCCCACCGGCGAATCGCGCCGCGCATGAAGTGCAATATGTGTGGTGTAGAAGGCTTATAGGTATACCATCTAAAGTGTGGCCCATCCGTCTCCGTAACCAATTCCCCACAACACCCTCGTCATTATCTCGGAAACTTGAGATTTAAAGCTGGAGCACCGGGAAATGCAGCAATAGTTTGCAGCCCTATTGCAGCCCGTGTGCGGTAAAACGTTTTTGGTTTATAACGTCACTTATCATAAAAAGAGTATACATAGATGTATATGTGTGTCATGTAAACACTTAAAAAACTGATGAGTTTAATTGGGTACAATTAAAAATAATTAGCTCATTATATCCCGTTCGTACATTGAAAATAGTAGATTGTTGCACCAAGCAGAAAGTGATTCATTATTGCGCCGAGTGTTGGTTTGGAGCCCGAACGCTAGTGAGGGCTCTAAAAACACGAGCGCAATAACAAATCACTTGATGCGAGGTGCATAATCTGCTTTTCTTTCTACTACTGCTAAAAGTTGGTAAAAGAACGTAAAGGTACAGTTAAACCCAACTAGCGACGTAAAAAGGATATTGGCACCTGTTATGACGCACCCTTAGAATTTTTATATAGCCTATGACACTCGCACGTTCTCCCCGAATCTTAAGATACCCTATTTATTAAAATCGGTCTATTGGTTCTGAAGCTAAAGTCGAAAATCTGAAAATTTTCACAGAAATCTTGTATCTAGTCTATTAATTGTCATATTATGCCATTTTTTTTTTAAATCTTTTTGTAACCCATACTATCTTATCAGCCAGTACTTTGAGCATAACATTTTCAGAGACAATCACAGTTCGATATGGCTGCCGATATGCGGCCTGTTTTTTTTTTTGCTAACAGAAAGTCCACAAAAGAGTGGTCGGCTGTCCCGTCGGACTGTGAATGGGCGGATTGGGTAGCTGTTGGTGTAAACTTCTTGATCAAACAAACTAATTAAAAAAAAAAAAACAGTGCAATAATGAAATTTGTATGCAACTTTATTTGCTCTAGAGCAAATAAGGGCTGCTTTGTGCTGGGTATTTAAGGCCATTATGATGAAATTAAAGCGTAGTAGGAAGAAAATAATATTCTCATGCTGTTTTGGAGTCGTACAAGTGTTCAATAATATGCTTCTTAATGAGCAATGAATAAATCCCTATTCATTAATTAATTCAGTTTTGAAGCTACTTGAAGTTATTTCTTTTAATGTAAATATTGCATTTCTAAGTAAACATTCAAGAATTATTCTTGCAAGAGGACTGAATTAGTAAGACCTATTCTAAAATATGAATATAAAAGGTTAAGTAGTCAATTATTTCTTCGTTTTAATAATGAAGCATAACATAAAAGAGGATTCAAATATTAACTACGACGTTTATTCAAAATATAAAGCTAATTTATGAATTTTTTCTTCAATCATTACATTGTCAAGAGTCAAGAGTAATACACACTTCTAGAAACAAAAACTGTTCCTCCTGTGACCAAGAGTTAACGAAAAAGACTGCTTAATTGTACGTTTTCTTCATACAGGTCAAAACTATGTCCTACATGTGGATATAGTCCACACAAAACAATCAGGCCTCAGGGTCCTTAACTTTCGGGAACAGGAGGGGACAGTTCTGAACCTAAACGTGTGTATGACCCTGATGTACCGGGTGCAAGGGCACGGACGAGATGAGATGAGGATTCTCATGATCGTTCTCGGGCTCCCTTGATAGCTGCAGCAATATACTTTTACTGTTTTTTCAAACGACATTGTTTCAGTTGAAAGGAAATACAACGTACAACCGCGTTCAATAGCCTTTTGATGTTCAATGGTACTCGCATTCTCTACAGCATCATTATTGTCGTTGTATGATAGCAGCTATTATTGTGGAAGAATAATGTAAGTGTTCTGTAATCATCCCTGTTATTATATATTTACAGGCTATTGCCCAAGACTTCGTTCGCGTGGAATTTGGTTATCGCTATATCCGCGGGAACTATGCATTTTATTGAGATAGTGTAACCTATCCATCTCCGGCCTTCCAACGACGTGCCTAACTATAGTTTAAAAACAATATTGTTAATTACTTATCTACAAGATTAAAATTTTATAGTTTAGTTTACAAAAAACATAGCAAAACTCCGAAACCGATTAGTAAATACGATTCAAAAATTTTACAAAAACCTTTTATAAAATAGAAACAACAAATTACAAAAAATCTATTGTCGGACAGGATTCGTACCCGTGACTTTCAAATTAATTATCACAGTAATTACGTCATTCAACTGCTATGTCAAGACGACAACAAAAATACATGTCAATACACAATGTACAATAAAATATTAGAATTACAACCACTCTCCACACATGCATGCAAGGATAAACTCAAAACCTGGCTTGCTCTAAACTATGAACAAACAGAAAATATTATAAAATTAAACCTGTCTCTGTTGCACACACGCACACACGCACACGCACCCGCACATACACGCACACACACATGATTTGCTTTAGATAAAATTCATCACTGAGCTCATCTTCATTTTAATTAACAATAAATAGAATTTAGTTCTAAGTATGGGAGAGGACACTGATTTCTGTAAGTTATTCATATTTCTTGTCAATAAACATTATTATTACATAACAAATAAATACACATTATTAAGAAGTCATTACGAAAACACTATACCCATTGGCCGCGTCGACATCAATTGAAAACAACTCTTTGCTTATCCTAGGTGTAGGTTTATCATAGGATCTCATCGAGTTAAAGATTTGAAGTGTTATTTAAGAGACCTCAGGACTTTTTAATCGAATTGGAAATACCTTAATCCCATTGGAAATACGTTGCTTTAATCTTGATACATACTTACTATACGTACGTATTTATACATCGGTATACGGAACGACTTTAGTTGAAGCAAATACTCTTGGGGCAATCGACGTCGTGATCGACTTTGCCTAGATTTGTTCTTCCTCTTCAGAATTGATTTTGTTCGAAATATGTAGTCATTTGTTTTTTCGCTATCATACGGAAAGCGTGGAATAGTGTCTATTTATTTATCGGTGTTCATTTTCAAAAGCTTTTTCGATAAAATGAACTTTGCTTTACTGTCGTAGTTTCTCTATAAAATGTTTTCTATATCTAACTAACACATTACAAACCTTCAGTAAAAAAGTTTAATAAGTTATTGTATAGTGTAATCTTCCCATCACATGGCATTAAAAATATTTTGTAAACAACAACACAATATTAATACTTAATTATATAATGGTTCAGCTACGTTCGGAATTTTGAACATAATATTACGTTATAATTAAACGGATTCACTCACGAATTTTTTTAACACCTTTTGTCAAAAGTATTGCGTTAAATAATAATAATATAATTATTAAAGATCAGCCATGTTTAAGGATTTATTATTTTCTGTTGTCATAGACTGCACTTGATGATTGCCCGTTATAATATGGCGAACAGACATGTAATCCCCAAACATGCGAAGCGCTTTATTTGTAGCAATGAGCATGTTGAAGAACATTCCCAAAATTGGGAGCATTTTTAGACAATTCTGAGAACTTTCTCGAGAACATTGTGAACATCCCAACTCTGATAAAAAATATGAGAATATTTTCAGTAGTTACAAAAAACTTCTCACGTGAATGTTTTGCAAGTTTGAATCTTTATAGACGGTACAATTTTCTAGCCGACGCAGATCCGCCAGCCGATTTTCCTTTGAAACGTCGCCAAACGTTTCACCAAATATTCACAGATTTTTCATTTCATGGACACTTTATTCTGCTAGTTCCATTTTTTTCATTTCATGAAATTAACCTTACCTAATCTTCATGATCTATTATGAATTCAAGTTATTCTGAAATATAAATGGCTTAAGTGTACAACGACATTCGGTGAAATGAATTTCTACAAAAGTATGCATTCGATGAAACAGTAATGATTCGGTGTTGGTGGTGTCGTTTAGAGATTCATCATTAAACGTTTGACAAGCATGTTAGCCAATTTATGATGTATTTAGTTATTTTAGTATGAAATAAAATATTTGAGGACGCGGTTAGTCTAGTTGGTAGTAACCCTGCCTACGAAGCTAGCAGGCTCGGGTTCGATCGCCCCTAAGGGAAAATATAATTGTAATGAGCACGAACTGTTTTCCCTGAGAGTTATATGTTTCCTATGTATTTAAATGTTTATTTATCTATATAAGTAAGTAAATATTCATCTAGTACCCATAATACAAGCCTTTAGGTAGAGCTTACTTTGGGACTAGATCGATTTGAGTGTAGATGGTTCTCTGATTTATTATTTTTTCCGGTACATATAAAACACCTGATACTTAATTCAAGTAGGATTCGTTTTCGATGTTCCCTGGGGACTGAGTACATTCAATGCGTGACTACCGAATATCATCGAATTCGTTTTCGCAGATAAGCCGTAGATATATTTTAGCACGTATTATACCGGGTGGAGTGGCACCAGGGACCTTGCGGAAAATATCCTGTATTAGTAAATCTATGAAACACTATGGAGTCTGTACTAAAAATACTGCGGTTGAGAGCCGTAATGTCCCCAGCGGCCGTAACATGCAAGACACAAAGATAAGTCAAACCCGTTTATCTCTGTGACTATCTCTTTCGTCAGCACTAGTGTGAGAGAGACCCACTTAGAGATAAGACGGTTAAACTTATCCTCGTCTTGCATAATTAGGACCGCAGAAGTCTGTTCTGTTCTTATGAAATTAGTGGTTTGTCTGACGGGCAACCTAGATTTATACCTATACTTGTTCAAATGAACTGTTTATTTGGTTATGAAAATATATAGTTTTTTATCAAATGGATGTTTCATGGCAGCTTATAATGAGGTAAAAGATAGTGGACAGAAATAAGTTGATTCAGCTCTATTTTAGCTAAAATAGGTAATAAATCCCCAAGTATCATTCAATTTTTTTTGACGATTACACGATGAAGTGTTCGCTTTTGAAATTTGAAGCACTCTCCATCAAACGTCACTTCCGTCTGACATACTCAGTAAAAAAAAAAAAACGGAAACTAAGCGCTGAATAATCTTCAAAGTGAGTAGGTCGGCGCAGTACCCAGTAAAATTATACACGTCAGATAGTATTGTTGAATCACTCGCGTTAATAATCACTATTTTTAGAGTTCTTTGATTAGTGCGTTTGAGCTTTTGGTTAATAATCACAATTTAGGTTCAGAACTGGCCCCTCCTGTTCCCGATAGTTAAGGAACCTGAGATCTGATTTATTTGTTTGGACTTTGTTTGCATGTAGGGCGTCGGGTATAAAGAAAACGTGAATTAAAACCTTCGTTTTCGTTCACTTTTGGCCACAGGAAAGACAAATGTTGTTTCTTAACGTGATTATTACCCTTTTTCATAGGATATATCGTGGGCTTCCTGGAAGAAATCACTAGCTGTCGTAATTTTGACATGATAGTTAACGACTTATTGTACCTAATTAGGGACTTCCTGCAGTAAGCCGACGATATATTTTGTGGTCGTGACTTAAAATTAACATTATTGAAGTTCTTTCGGTCTGTTATCATATTTAAACTATTATCGTTGAGCCAAGTATATTGACAGCCATAATTATGTTGTTTTGAGATCGTTAATAACGAATGATAACTGAATAATATCTAGTATTTAAAGTCCTCAGGCAAGATTTGTATTGGCGACATGACTCTTCTACTCTCGTACTCTTGTCTCTGTACTTTGACGACGCGGTTAGCCTAGTTGGTAGTGACCCTGCCTCCGAAGCTAGCGTCCTGGGTTCGATCCCCGGTAAGGGAAAATATTTGTGTGATAAGCACGAATGTTTGTTCCTGAATCTCGGATGTTTCCTATGTATTTAAGTATTTATTTCTTTATATAAGTAAGTATATCGTCGTCTAGTAACCATAACACAAGCCTTTAGAGCTTACTTTGGGATTAGATCGATTTGTGTAAAGATTTTCCCCTGATTTATTTATTTAGTTATTCTTATATAAAAGAGTAACACTCCTGCCAAAGCTTTACCTGCGATATTTTGTATACAAAATTTGAACTCCCCTTTCACTCGCCCCTCTAAACGGGTTCCGAGACGTTCTAGCGTTTGCGAAAATTGTAAAAATGTCGCTCAAGCGAAATAAATTCGAATGAAGCACGAGGCAAGCACTTAGCCTCAAGAATCAAGCAAATATTTTAAAAGATCAATCGTGCTTGGCTCAAGCAAAATCAGGTTGACCATCTCGGAAACCTCTAGGAGATAGAATTTTGCAAAGTTATTTGTTAGCGGACTCTTCTTTCCTGCCAAATTTCAAGACTATAAACTTTTATTGTTACTTAGATTTCTGTGTCAGTGAGTGAGTATTTCGCATTAATATAGAATATACCAGCTGTGACTGTGACTTTTTTTTGCAAATTGTCCTACGGGATGGAAGGTTATGGTTACGTTATCGTAATAAAAAACCGGACAAGTGCGAGTTAAACTCGCGTGGAGAGGGTTCCGTTCCGAACATGATTATCTGAATTTTACTAGGTTACCTTAAATACCATAGACTTCTTATAGGTTTTCCTGTAATCTATAGGCAAAGATCTATTTTCTGTATTTTTTTCAAAATTGTATCCCCAGTAGTTTCGGAAATAAGGGGGGAGGAATGGTCATTTTTCGCCTATTTTCCTGAATAACTTCTAAACTGTTTTACTTAAAATTATAAAAATATATATATTTAAGATCCTCACAATATAGGTGGCATAACTTTTTTTTTAATTTTCTAGTTTACCCCCAAAAAGTGGCCCCTATGTTTAAAATTCATATATTTACGTCACGCGTCCGTGTTGCGGTCACCAACTTACATATGAATACCGAATTTCAACTCAATCGGTCCAGTAGTTTCGGAGCAAATTGGCTGTGACAGACGGACAGACAGACAGACAGACAGACAGACACGCGAGTGATCCTATAAGGGTTCCTTTTTTCCTTTTGAGGTACGGAACCCTAAAAAGTAGACAGATTAGACCCATATCTTGAAATAAAATAATTTCAAGATATGGTCTAATCTGTCTGCCAAATTTCTTCTAATCTATCCAGCCGTTTGTGTGATTCATGAGCAGTGCTCGGAATAGGTAGTGCCTATTTACCTAAACTTCAGAGGAGGACCTAACTAAGAGTGGTTACAACCACCAAAAAATATTATTTATTTATTTATTTATTTATTTATTTATTTATTTATTTATTTATTTATTTATTTATTGCGTACATGTAGTTTACAGGATGGTGAAAATACAGTAAATGGGTGTCATACATGCTACCTCTGCAGAGGTGTAACAATTATTCATAAAATATAGCCTATTCTAGTAGTCTTTTAATTCTAGTAAGTAAATCTAGTGATATCTGACTCATGCAATTAATAATGTAAGTAAGTTATATAAAGCAACTTCAAGTTATTCATATTTGAAAACAGGGTTTGGGTTTTAAGGTTATAGCGATCTTGTGCAAGCTTAATGTTCAGGCATTGCTGACCAGAATTTTGGTTTCTTAGTTTCCCTATTGGAGGGTATTCATCAGGAATTCATCGACTCCATAGTAACAACGGTTGCTTAGATAGCTCTTAAGCTTTTTTTTTTGTTCGGATTTATTATTATTGTTCGCGGGATTTCCCGGGATTCATAAGAGTATCTAATCGACATATACTCAGACTCGGGGTCAAATTATTAACTAAATGCAATTGTTTAATGCCGATAGTTTGAATGGTTACGTTGAAAACTTAAAAGTCGACCTCGTAAGTGGCCGTCGTCGAACATCAAAATGAGCCCGAAATTTATTTTTTTGGCCTTTATTTTTTTTGCATTGTGTTATAATATAGAAGATATTACAGATATATTCTGATTTATTTGTACTTTTTGTAAAATAAGTGTAGAATTACTAAGTATTTCATAAATAATTAGATCTTTGTTACATACATACTAGTTTATTTTATTGAACCTTGCCGCACGGCCGCACAGTGCGATGAAACCCCGATGTAGGTGGAAAATCTTATTTAAGCCTCAAAACCGACTCTAGTAGGTCATATTATGATGTCAAAATATAAATGAAATAAAAGAAATTACAAAATCACATTAAAATTAACAACCAGTATAAGCTGACCTATTGGTACTAAGAATTACTAAACGCGTGAAGGCCAATTTATATTGGTCATTGTTTTAGGCAGTACAAATGTAGTTTTTGACACACATTTTATATTCATATTATTTTTCACAGCACTATGAAGTAAATAAAACAACACTAATAATTTATGCGGTTTATTAGGTAAGTACCTTACTCTGAATCGCTAAAACTAGGCAAATTAACGTCACGTAAACTGTCTTCATTTCGTACTTTTCTAATTAAGTCCAAAATTTTGGAGTACGTCATGGTACGTTTTTCAATTGGTATACGATCTAATTCAAATGCAACCAATTTTGAGAACTCAATATTCCTGGGGTCCGGTTGTTCTTCTGGTTGAGTCAATTTCAAAAAACACGATGATACCGATTGAAAGATGTTTATTTAGTACAAATTTGAATATATTAAATGTTTGAAACATATGATAACCAGTTTTTATTTCAATTACCTCGTTACACACACACACATTACATTTTTGATCGATTTTCTACACAGTACGTTATATGTCACGACACGCATTTTTCTGAATTATACTATTGAATTTTACTAATAATTTGACGCCGAGTCTGATTATATGTCGATTAGGTACTCTTATGAATCCCGGGAAATCCCGCGAACAATATTAATAAATAATATTTTTTGGTGGTTGTAACCACTCTTAGTTAGGTCCTCATCTGAAGTTTAGGTAAATAGGCACTACCTATTCCGAGCACTGTTCATGAGATACGTTCGCATTTATAATATTTAGGATAAGATAGGAAAGATATACGACTGCGAAGCTCTTCTTTCAAAGCAATTATCTTTCGCGTTTCCACAACGTTCTACGAGTTAATTTGTAAAACGCAAACAACATTTTACACCCACATCCATCACCTGCGTCAGGGATCATTTTAGATAGCTATAACGAAGAAAGACTTCGAAGGGAATTATATACAGAAGTCGCTTCATTATGTTCCGCAATTTACAAGACGTAAAATATATCGACGTGAATAAATGAAATTTGTTCCCGAAGGCCGAAACGAAACGGGTATGCGAAACCGTCCTGTCACTCCTACGAAATGGAAAGTGACTCCGTTCGCATGTTGGCACTTTTCGCGATGGCTATAAATTCTTGTTTACAACAATCATACAAAGGTGGGGTCCGGACGGTTCATTCTCGCAAGGACCATTTAAATTGGTTAGTGTTTAATTTATTAGTTTTGTGCGATATCTGAACCTGACTAGAGAGACTTCATAGTGTTCTCTATACTAGGTATATTTGATAGTTTTTCATATTCGTATATTTGTATTATTAGGACATGAAATGTTATATTTCAAATTGTTTCTTTTGATATTTGGAGACCTTACATCTCCATGTTTATACTTGACCGTGGAGACTGTCTACACCTCCATTTAACCTAGATTAATCGATTGAGAAGTTTCTTTGTTTCAATTTTTTTTATTATTATGACCCTTAGAGACTTTATACATCTCTAAGTCACTTAACTAGTCCAGACGCGGAGACTATACATCTCCCTTATTAGTTATTTATTAGAATTAATTTGTACCTATTAGGTTTTTAATGTTGCACATTTTGTGTTAGTTTATAGATAAAACTGTACTGCCAAAGTTGAAAAAAGACTTACTGCTGAGTTTCTTGCGGCGTTTCTTCTAAGCAGGTGTCACCTGCAACCTACCCTACTTGCAAAATAAATATTTTCAATTTGATTTTTTTTTCATTTTCATACTGATTATTATTTTATTTATGTTGGTTTAATTTATTTTAATTTGCTATAGAGATGTAAACAGCAATAACAGCATACATGAGTGATAAAGCACTAACAATAATTAAATATTAAGCAAATTATATTTTTGGTTCACGAAATACCATAATGGGTCATTCATTTCCAGTTATGTCTTCAGTTATAATTAATTAATTAATTTGATTATGTTTCCATACCCTTACAGGGTTGTGCTTAGCTTTAGTTAATTTACAAATGCAATACTGACATAAATAAATAAATAACTCGTAAAGTTATAACAATTTAGAAAACACATTAGCCAGAACACTTTCCCGAGTCAAGTATAAATTAAGCTTAAGTTGAATTATCTACATATTTTTATAACGTTTCATACATATACATTAGAAACCTTATTAATTGCCAACATCTTTTCTTTTCTTTTAGTTTATTTTTATTACACAAACAAATATCCTATACAATAGTCCTTATACAATAAATAAATAAATAAATTGTTATAAGAACATATCGATATCAGTAAAATTGCCATTATTGTCCTTACACGTTCTAAATAAAAATATATTTCATCCGTAATGTTGTGCCCCTAAAGGGAATTGTGAATCAGTTTGTTGAACGACTTCGCCGATAAGGGCGTCAAAGTGATTTATTACAGGAGATTTGGGAAATCGACATATGCATTTAAAATTAAAGTACCTTGGCGACCGAGCGTCGCTTGGCGTCTTTATTTCTTTCTCAGCGATGACACTTATCTAGATAAACTTGGAAAGTAAAACATTGGGGCCAATTCGAGTGTGTTCGCTAAATTTAGAAGTCGCTAAACTCGAAATACTTAACAGCTTGGTGTTATGTTATACCCTTAGATTATAGAAGTAACAGATCAAACGTTGGGACCTCAAACCATGCCGCCTTAAACGTCAACTACAGGCCACACGGATTGATACAAAACACATGCGCATTTGTTTGGCCTGTAACGTTATGATACTAAATAATATTGGCAATTTAGTGTTTATTTGTGACAGCATTATTATCACCAAATTAAGAAGAGTTCCAATCTTCTTCATTTGGTCATACTGTCACTTGTCAAGAGACATGTTTGAAATCGACGTACTAATAGAATACAGCCATCTTGTTTTTTCATTAAGGCGCTGATGTTTGCGGGAGCAGCGTAGCATTACAGTCGTAGGTTCAATTAATTTACAGCGTATCTTTTACTTCTATAATCTAAGGTTATACCTACAAAATCGAGTTTGACGCTTCTTATTTTAAGTTGCGGGAATTTGTAATTTAGGCGACACCATTTCAAATTGAACCTATTTTCTAAATACATAATTTCATTCAAATCGTTATTAGAGTAATTAATAATAATATATAAGAAAGAGTCTCTCGCTTAATAATAAGAAAAAAAAAAGGTTTTATCTCTAATTTAGCAACGCGTTTGAAGAGACTCCATACAATTAACAATAGACGTTTTGAATTTTTATTTCAACTCATTTTTTTCCAATTATATCTGTATGAACATGAAAGTGACGGCTCCAGAATGTGAAGGCTTATGCTAAATTAGATCTTACAAATACGCTATATAAGATTTGCATTGTGTCGAAAATATTTACTTTGACGAAATATAAATCCCAACATTCTGTATGCTTTAGAAGTGATTTTAGTAATATGTGAAATATAGTCCGCTGTCAAGATTAACCCGAGATCCTTAACCTCGGTCACACTTTAAGACTTGTTGTGGGGGGAATAATTTGTTAGCTACGTGATTACGTTTTCGTGGGAATGGGATGGCACGACATTTATTTTCTCGGCTTTAAGGTAATGTAAGTTATTACTTTGTCGGTTAATGCAGTCACTTATAGATGTAATGAATTTGATGATGGTATAGCTTCCAGTACCGTCCGCATATATCAAAACGCAATGTAGTGAACAAAAGCCAAGTTCCAAGAAACCGGCCACACACACGCGGAGCATTCTTTCCATGAACTGTTTCGAGCCCCTTTAGCATTTTTTATTTTGTTTTATATATCACAACTATAAATAAACAATGGCGTTCATGTACCTTCAATGGAGCCCCATTTATAGCTTTGAGAAAATCCCAGTTTTGGCTAACTCACAGACTCACTCACTGATCGACTGACTCACTGAAAGGTAATCAAAATTATAAGGAATTGACATCTAGTCGGTCTGAAACTTGAAATTTAGCATGGAGATAGCTCGTAAGATGTAATGATGCCAGAAGACCGAAATCTAATAATAGTCACCTCGAAATGTAATCCAATAATTCGGATATTTTTTATATTTTTTATAATATTATGTTTTTCTTTGTTTCAGGTGTACAGATAGCATATTTTGCAATTATAGGAACTCAAATGTTCATGATTGTGCTGAGCATAATCTTATTTTATGGGATCTATAAAGTAAGTACTTTTGTTCACTGCATTATTATAATAATTATGATGTTCAACCAACATGCAAGACGAAATAGAAAATTCTCTTAAAAGCTAAAGCACTATAATATTATTAATACATATAAAACAGTACCGTGACTCACTTATAGATAAGGCAAAGCCTAAACGGGTGGTCCTAGAGGTTGGAAATTTGGAGGAAATATTCCTCGAGTACCCTAGAGGTGCACTAAGGGGGGGATTTTTTGAAAATACCGCGGGCGAAGCTGTGGTGGGTCCACTAGGTATTTATAAAACTGCTGTACCAGAAAAACACCGCGTACTTTCAGCAAGACTACGGCCGTCGTTTTTCATTTAATAAAATTGTGTGACGCACGTATACTCCTGCACTTGTGTTAATAACAGTATATTGCTATTCTAGTAATAATTACAGTTTCCTCTCCTTTCTAAATATTTACTTGGGCTTAGTAAAGATCGATAAGGATCTGCGTTAGCTTGCTAGGTAACAAAAGCAACTAATAGAACTTTAGACTGACCCCTCTCTCACCTCTATGTTCAGTAATTATACCTATGTGTAATTATAAATACCCGTATCATCTAATACTAGTGTGCGAACAGTTGGAAACATCTATTATGTATTGTCTAATGTCTTATAAATTGGGGAAATATTGAGGTTTTCAAACCATATTGAGATTTTTTGGCATTTTTGTAGGTATGTTCTGTGTGATTTACCGACGTTACTTGTTAGCGTTTGGAGGTCTTCAGATTTTACCATATTTTTATTCTGCCTTCAGTTTGTGATAATTGTTAATTTATAACCGCGTCAAGTATTAGATTTAATTTTAAAAGTCTTAAAAACAAAATAGTGTGTCCTAAAGACGAACAGAACATAGCAACATTATAAAATTAACTTCACAATGTAATTCCTAACGCGACGACCTATGTGAGTTTTAACTAACATAACCCTTTCTTAAAAGCTTAGGTGAAAACCTACAGAACCCAATAAGACGTAACGTAGGCCTATGTATTACATAATAAGTGTAATTGCAGGAAAACGTGGCGTTTCTGGTGCCGTGGGTGGTGGGCTGCATGACTTTCATGGCGCTGGAGGCGATGGCAATGGTGTACTCCAACATCCTTAGAGATCACGTCAACAGGGTATGTATTTGTCTAGATTATTTTTACTAGTTTAAATTGGTATAACTTTATAGTTTTCACTTGTCTGAAATTATTAACAAATTCAAACTAAACCCAAAACATGCTTGACCCAAAAGTTTCTTACATATTAGCGGCATTACCCCGCTGTATCTACGTTATTCGGTATTTCTTCGATAGATCGGATCCGTTATGACAGTCACAATGATAATGATAGCGTGTGAATCAAGCAATATTAGACTTTTGTGTGTATGCCGTAAGAACTAAGACATCAGCAATAGGGTGTGGTTAAGCCATGGTGCTGTCATTTGGCAACCTTCTATGAGACTTGTTACACGAAATTGTACTCATAGGTATATCCTTCCTTTGAGATCTGTGCTATCAATAATAATCATACATAACCATTATTCATTCGTTGACGTTCACCAAATCGCTATAAATTAAGTCAGAAAACAACCTTACAAATTTTTCGTTCGTTTGCAGCGTCCACACAATAGGAACTTGAACAATGCGTGCAACAATCTGTACATTGTTGGCATCGAGCAAGGTTACGCCTGTTTATGCTCAGTCTATACTGATGTCGGACTTCATTGATTTTGGCTTCAAGTTTGTTGCGAAATACTTGAATGCCCGCTTTGAAAATATCAAAACGAAACCGTACAGGGGCTTTTTGATCTGAGAGGGATATGACCTTTATGCCGAATTCTATTTTCGTACAATGGTTTTACCACCGGTATGGAGAAAATTTCGACTGAAAAGAGCCGATAATGAATTAAGTAAGGTTTCATTCAAGATTAAAGAATCTTGATCTGAAGTGTGGTTTTGAAAACTGAACATTCGATATTATAGACTTCGGGACTCAAGCTCGTGACCTTCGACAGAGTAGGCAGTTGCACTACCAATGCGGGTAGTGCAACCTGCCTACTGTGTCGATGGTCACGAATTTGAGTCACAAACGTGTCCACAAACAAGCACATAAAAGCGACTTTATGTGCTTTATGCTTTGAATCCATCGCCATGTTCTGATATTTAATTGTGTCATAAAGTTTAAATAAACGAAAATTGCGTCATCATTGAAAGCGTAATTATTAATCAAACGTGGCCACAAGTAGTCTTGTGGCTCTGCCCACCCCATTAGGGATTTCGGGCGTGATAATATGTATGTATGTATGTATTGAAAGCGTTATTTGACCGAGCGAGCGAAGCATCTCCGTTTCAGGTTGGGCAATAATGCTTTCGTACGTCCGGCGCCTCTACAGATCGCATTTTTCAACCGATTCTCGTGAAATTTTGTAAGCAGGTCGCTAATTATTTGGAACGTTTTTCCTGATCCCGTTTTTTTTTTTTTTTCAAAATGGCTGAAATTATTCCTGATTACAAAGTTATTTGCGTTGTAGGTACCGCTGACCGAGACCTATATCTATGTATAGGGATAATAGTTTTCCAAAGGGAAACTTAAGCTTGTCGCGAGGTCTACAGCTCACGAAGCCACTAGTATATATAACGTACAACAGGGGTCGCTATACAGGCATGTGTGTACCCAGTCTAAGGCTCATTGTTCTCTTGGGCGACACTAGAGCAACATGTCATACAAGCGGATACTTCAATCACCCTTGTAATTGCGCAGCGGCTGATCAGCGAAGAGGGACACATTCAAATTTAGACCAAATCACTTAAGCCTTACAGTCTAAATTAATAGTTTTGTTTATCCCCTGATTATTTGCTGCAGACGCAAGAGAATCACACCATAGCGCATTGTAGATACGCGTGAATTGGATAGATAGGTACCAAATGACTGTCATTTCTATCTCGTTTAGGAATCGCTTTGGGGGAACATTTGTGACTAGTGGTGTCGTGTTCGTTTAGCCATATTTACACAGATACAAATACAGACACATTTATACTTTTCCATACCATTTCCATATGAAATGTTTTTGAGACTCGCGTAGTCGTATATGTTGCGCTTTTTACGTATTTTAATGTTACTACTTTTTTAAAGCTACATGGACCGTTATGCTAAACCGTAACGACCCTTGTTATAGTGACACAACAATATGAACTATTAGAAAGTTTCATACAAACGTCAAAGTGATTATGAAGTCACGGTCCAAGTCAGTGAACCGAGGCCGTGTTATAAGGGTTGTCGTGAACCAACACTTTGCTATAGAAGTTCCTCTCTTGAGGGGCTATTGTTTGACGGAAAGGGAAGGTTTGAAGTAAGTAGGAGCCTTGGCGGAGATTGCTTAAGCTATGTCCGTTGATGGCAGAGTAAGCAAAAACCAAACAAAATTAACCATACAGCGCGAAACGATCGCTTGTTTTGATCTTCAAAAACCCCATTACTTTTTTTAAGGTATTTACTTACACGTAACAAGGAAATAACAGCATATTACCGTCAAATTAGGTGACGATTGTTTCGTCAATCGATATCAACTTTGTAACATCAGATAATCCAAAAGTCGGTAGGTAATGAAATGTAAACGTTGGAGGTTAGTTTATTTCATGCTTAGAAAGCATTTGAGTAAAATGTTTGTCTTTGAGTAATTATGTATTACTAGAGTGGACGCTTCAACTTCATTTTTTGTAAAGCCTGTTGAGGCCAAATGGCTCAAACGCCTATAAGAAAGCGATCACCGCCGGACGCGGCGCGCATGCCCGCTCCTTCATCAAGTGCTCGCTGTCATTTGTTTGACATGTCTGTTCTAGTTTAACGTAACAAGGACAACGTAATGTTTCTAGGGCACCAATTGTTTTTAGAAAATATTATTATCGAAATGTTCAATTAAAAAGTCAGTCAAACTGTTTTTGGGTAGCTTTTCTACTTAGTTAAAAACACAGGGATTATCAAATTAACCTTCCCATTTAGAATAGAAAATTTAAGCTAAATGAAAATGAAAATGAAAATATTTATTTTGCAAGTAGGCCACATGGGCTCTTTTACATGACTGAAGCTACCAGCGCTTCGAAAGGTGACATCTGCTGAGAAGAAACTAGAAGAAGAAGAAAAAAATTTCATCCAAAGTTCCGCTAAATAAACCTTATTTTATCTTATAGAGATAAATAAATAAATAAATACGATGATGTGATCAATGTTCATGTACTATTTAATTTTTAATTTAAAACTGTTATTTTTCTTTTTGTCTTTTGATCTTTTGTTTTTCGTTTTCGTTTTTAATGATTGTCTAGGCTAAGTTTATATTGTAATGCCCTTGCATGGTGTCATGTACTGACTTGTTTAAGATAATAGCACCTTTCTGTAATGTATGCATGACAACAATTGAATAAATGAAATAAATCAGGGGACAATCTTTACACAAATCGATCTAGTCCCAAAGTAAGCTCTAAAGGCTTGTGTTATGGGTACTAGACGATGATATACACGTAAATACATAGGAAACATCCAAGACTCAGGAACAAACATTCGTGCTCATCACACAAATATTTGCCCTTACCGGTGATCGAATCCGGGACCGCTAGCTTCGGAGGCAGGGTCACTACTAACTAAGCTAACCGCGTCGCCAAAAACTATGTACCTAAATAAATGTTTAGTTATATTTTTATAGTTAGATTTCCATTCTTGTGCTCTTTATACAGATACAAATTAACTTCTATGTAACTCTAAACTTATTCCATATAATATTCTGCTGTTATTATGATATGCTAAAAGGATGACAAAACGCGACATAATGGGCGCGGCCGACGCGGGCGAGGCTAAATTGAACCAATTATGGAAACGTTTTAAAAGTGCCTTACAGCTTTTCTTTGCTTGGTAAAACAACTGTGGTACCGCATATTCTGCTGTTCGTTATTTCGCTCGCTGCGTTCCTCTCGCTCTCTTTTTCCGGCTACCGAATTAGACGCACGTTCTCTCCGTAAGAAAAATGCTGTATCGCTTGTGCTTAAGGGGGCGCAGAGCGTCTAGTGGCGCCCTCATCGCTGTAATTGTGTTTTCTATTAAACTAAAGTATTTAATTAAAATCGAAGCCATATCAGTGGTTTCACAACTTAATACAATTAATATGCTATGTAATATAGCTTTTTATTAATTAGTTTTCTCCGAAAATAGCGGCCACTTCTTACTTGCGCAACAACTTACAGATAGCGCGCGAGTTGAATGGCGTCGGGGCCTGACGTGAAGAGCGGGAGCCGATTCGATTTTAATAAAATACTTTAGTTTGATAGAGAACATAATAGGGAAGATGCATATTTTTTCATCACACTTGCTTGGAAAGGATGTTATTATACGCAAGCGTATAGAGCAACTATAGCCGATTTAACTCCTCTATGGGCCCCACCGTCAGCGGGAGTTATAAACCATATAAAATCCATAACTCCCTAGGGAGTTATGGATTTTGTATGGTTTCGAACTTCCGCGGGCAGTTAAGTGCGCCAGGTCGGCGGAGCTGCTCGGGAGCCGCAGCCGGCGGCGCGCGCGACCCGCAAGCCGGCGGAGCTTCCCAGCGCTGATCGCAACGTACTTACAGTTTATGAACACCCACCTGATGGTAATTCACGATGTAAAATGGGAATAAAATTAATATATATATATGTATATATATTATTTTTATTAAATTTCCTCCCAAATGTGATGAAAAACATTGTGTGTATCACGGGCAGTAAGAGGATAACAAACTCGAGCCCTCGCCTATCGGCGTCGTGCTTCTAACAGACTCTCGTTAGTTATCCCCTTCTTACGGCCAAATGTACTATTATTTTCATCTTTTATTGGAAAGTGCTGAGTAATAGAAACCGATCTGTGTACGCAACACATCATTATGTTGTTTATTTTATGAGTTATGAAGCTTTGAAAAGTCATTGTTCATACCACTCGCAAAAACACTCCATACAAAATGGACGACAACTATGACGTCACAGCATTTGTAAGACTGTACAAAATGTATGGCGCTTAAACGAAATCTACAATTATTTCCGAAAATACTGGTTTTAGACCAACATCATAGAAACAAAACATGACATAAATTTGATAAGGATGTCCAAAAAACTAACATCAGAACTATAAACAAATATGTCGGCCTCGGCATTACTTACCATCAGCACGTCAGAGACTGAGGCCAATCGCTGGTCAGTTTTCAAATTTAAAAAAAAATATATTTCATTCACTAATTTTGACCCTCAATAAAATAAAAATGAATAGCCAAAATGATCTGATTTTTCTGTAATATGCTTTTGTTTAGGTACATTTACTTTCATAATCTATCATTAGACCTCATTTTGATTTAAATGCATCTTCCCCATTACAGTGATGAGTGCGCCACTGGTCCGTCGGCACCCTCTTAACATAGGCGTATAATAGACGGTGGGCCGGTTGAGCCGTGCCCACCCCAGAATTGTGTGGTGGCCACTCCAGCATATGAGGCTACCAACCCATTTGCATTGGTTACGGCTTCATCGGCCATGGCTTTGCAGGGTCCAAGGCCTCCTGGACAATGCCCCTAGTAACGCTGTTGCTTATTAAATGTTGGTCCGAACATATTCTAAAAACTTAAAATAACCTATGAAACAATGTAACGCAGTGATTTTCTTTAAAAAAGTTAAGTCATTAATAATATGAATTAAACTTTTAAACTAAATAACCTAATGAAGATAGTTAAGGGGTTTAATTCTAATGCCATTAACGTTTTGTAAGCCGTTAATACACTGGTTATGACAGGTTTAACTAAACTGAGGTAAGGTTAATCCTTTGATTTACGATTATAGGCGTTTATTTGAAACATTTGTACGGTGTTAAGAGGTTTTATACTTGTCATTTAGCAGGCCCGAATACAGATATTGTTGTTACGTAGACTGTTATTATTACCCTAGAGGCATACGCTCTTCAAAAGTCAGAATCGTTTGGCAAAGTTCACAGCTAAATACTCGTAGCTTAAACAGCGAAGCAAACACCGCGAAGATTTCTCCGGGGCACGAATACTCTCTCGAGGCAACATTTACATTGTAATTCCGATAAACGTGTAATATATTATTAACGTTAAATAAAATAATCGATTAAAATTGATAAAACAGTTAAAGTAAAGCTTAAATGTTCGGGAACGGTATGGTAGCCTTATAAGTAAAGGGATTATTAACATTAAGTTTGAGTGAAGCAATGCTGGCTCTAAAGGTTTAACCGCACTAGGCGGAAACTCACTACAGCAGCGGAGTGGACACGATGCGCCCATATATTGTTTGTATGAAATAGAATGCTCTCGGCGGCTGCGGAACTGCGCGGTGCGGCAAAGTTAACCAAATTACCAATTTATGACAGTGCACGTGCAGTTTTCTTCTATATGAAGCCGCATAGCAACGCACAACTCAGCAAACACAAGAAAAACTCAAAAAAGTTATGGAAATGTATAAAGGATATTACCTATTCACGTCCAGCTAAGTGTCAAAACCCAGAAATCACAAAAATCAGAAGCACCCCTTTAGAATCGGTCAATTGCTGCAATGATTTTTTTGTATCTTTGGGAAAAAACCTTGCTTCTTGCATTTTAGAAAAGCGAAATCAAAGCCAGGAGTCTTTAGCATCTGAAATCTCCAGGTCCAGTACAAAATCAAATAAATCTTTTTTTCTGCAACCGACTGACCCTTTTGAAATAAAATCTATAATATCGAAATTGAAAACTGATAGTGCTCCTGGGATTGACGGTTTGAACAACTTTTTAATTAAACAAATCAAGGACGTGATCTTATACCCACTTACAGTTATCTGCAATTTGAGTATGTCTTCTGGAGTTTTCCCGAATGTTTGGAAATCGGCAGCTATCACCCCTGTCTTAAAGGGGGGAAGCAGGAATAACCTGGGTAACTATCGACCAATATCATTGCTCAGCTCTGTTTCTAAAATCCTTGAAAGGGTTGTCAATGTGAGACTGATCAGGTTCCTAGAGAGCAATAACTTGCTCGATAAAAGACAATTCGGCTTTCGCCAGGGCAGATCCACCGAAGATGCTGTCTCTCTCCTCACGAGCGCTATCGCTTCTTCACTCGATAGGGGCCAGGCATGTATTGGAGTTTTTCTGGACCTGGCGAAGGCCTTCGATACAGTATCGCATCTCATTTTGGCCAAGAAGCTGGAAGATTCCGGCATTAGAGGGGTAGCACTGGACTGGCTTACTAGCTACCTTCGGGATAGAACACAGCAAGTCAAAGTGGGCCCCTTTACTAGTGATCCGAAGGCTGTATTGTTCGGTGTGCCCCAGGGCAGCGTCCTTGGTCCGACCTTATTTTTGATGTATCTGAGCGACATTGGAAATATGAGTCTGGGCAAAGCGGAAATTATCTGTTATGCAGATGATACGGCTATTATCTTTAGTGACAGCTCTTGGATAAAGGTATTTGCTGAAGTTGAGAGAGGCATGGTGGTTGTCGCGAAATGGCTTGCTTCTAACCTGCTAACACTCAACGCAGACAAAACCAAATTTGTCTGCTATCATAAGACAGCCGCGTCAGCTCCAACATTCACCCCGCCGGTCCAGATTCACACATGCCATACCCAAAATTCTGATGCTGTTCCCCAAGCTTGCAACTGTCCAGCAATTTCCAGAACGAGCTCTGTCCAATATCTGGGTATTATATTGGACGAACGACTTACATTCAGAGAGCACGTAGCTAAAACTTCGGATAGGTTAAAGAAACTTAGTTTCGTCATGAAAAAACTACGTCATGTGGCTGACCATAATCTGCTGAGACAAATCTATAAAGCAATCTGCCAATCGATCCTTACATATTGCATATCGGTATGGGGAGCTGCTGGAATCTCGACACTGATCACTTTGGAAAGGGCTCAGCGTTCGTTGCTTAAAGTAATGCTCGGAAAGCCTTTCCTATACTCAACGACTACCCTTTACAAAGATGCCCAGCTATTGAGTGTTCGCGGTCTTTATATACTGCAGGTTGTGACTCAGATGCAGAAATCGGTCCTTAGCTCAAATGAGTATAAAGTCCGACTGCAGCGAAGAACCTTCACTGTGCCCGTTGCAAGGGTTGAAACTGTTTTTGCCCGCCGTTTTCCGAGGTTTGCTCATCCAAGGACATATAACTCAATAGTGAAATCGTGTGGCATCCATCGATTGAGTGTCCAAAATGCTAAAACCAAGGTTGAGAAATGGCTTAGTGACCTGGAATACCGAGACATAGAAAATATCCTTCGTATTAGCTAATTATGTAGGTAATTGTTAATTATTATTCATTTATTATTATTATACACTCCTACATGAACATACCCAATTACCCAATACACATGCACACATACTCTCACTCGTCAGCACCCTACATCAGTACTAATACATTTTCATTCTCAAATCATAATCATAGTCCATCAATATCAGAAATAATTGTAAACAAGTAAACGAAGCTATTAAAATGAAAAGGATTATTATTACTATTGTTATTATATAAATGAATGGATTGTTATTTTATAATTATTATTATTATTATTTTTAACTTTCTGGATGTTGTTTTGTCTAATTATTTATTGTTTGTTATGTGCTAACTATGAATCTATTTAATGTTTGTAAATCGTATCTCAGGCTCCACAGGACAGGCCAAGCCTAGTGTGGAGCCACCAAAAAGTGTAACTGTATTGAATTTCCGAAATAAATATTATCTATCTTATCTATCTTATCTATAGTTTGTGATAACTTGTCGAATTTATGTCGAGGTTCTTAAGTACATGTGAGAAATCTTTTTGTAACCCTTTTTAGCTCTTCTCTTTTCTTCATATAGTGATTTAAAAACTTCATTTATGCATCCATATTTTGCGCATTTTTTTGTTAACTCCGACGTTTTGTCTTCCTCGGCAAATAAAGTATTGTCATATCCATATCAGGTTCTGCAATCTTGCTCAGATGTTGCTGAACGACTGAGAGACAAGATTTGCTGCCAACTGTCGCGCCGCTGCAGTTTGAGTGCAGTTAACTAAATAGACCCACGCTGTGTCGTGCCGCTCCGTTGTAGTGCGGTCAAACCTTAATGAAAATGACGTGAATAATGTATCAACTACTTATGTAAATTGAAGTAGAGTCAGTAGTGTGATGTAGTCCGTATTACTTTGGATGTAGGTTCTCCGAGGCGACCAACTTGTGGAAGACCAACTTGCTGTCTTCATAGATTATGTTTAAAATAATACTAATGTGTAAGTTATTCTTTAAGTTTTACTACGCTTCTTGTATAGGTATACAAGAATGTCGGCATGCTGCCTGATAAGACTAAGCATTCAACCATATAAAAAACATGTTCTTTATTATTAATTTAATTTAATTCTTAAACAAACCAGATCGACGACGTTCTTAAGAAAGGCCAGGTCAAGAGTACCCTAAAGCGGTGAGCGTGCATGAAAATTGAAGACCTTAATGAGAGTAGACGAAGCGAAAGGTGTGTCAGGATCGTAGCAGGTGGAAATCCGTGGTCTCTGCCTACCCCTTTAGGAAACAGGCGTGATATACGAGTACAGTATGTATGTATTTTTAAACAATAAAAGCAAATAAGACCAAGAACATGACCAGATATAAGTTCATTTACCAATATTTTAGTATCACAGTAGTGCAGTGTGACGGAATTGGAAGAGCGTTCCTCTGGCCACAGAGAAAGTGCCAACTGGTGCCAATTCAATTCCAGAAAACGTCTTGCCTTGAACATAGTTGGTATAACTCAAGGAAACAAATACACTCACGACTCGTTTTCTAAATAGATATTCTATGTAACGGGGTGTGACCAGCTAAGAGTATTGACATCAGCAAATTGAATTGGTGCTATTTAATTTAGCGGTCTCTAAACTCATTGTACTACGCTAGCGATGCTAGTGACGTCTTTTTCAGCTGCGTTCCATTTAACGAAAGATATATTTTCTGTATTTGCATAGACAAGCCCGTCTGCATGCGCCCTGCGGTGTGAATCTCTGACGTGTGCAGCGGCTGATCAGCGGAAAAGCTAAACTATTAATTTAGACTGTAAGGACAAAGTCATTTGGTCTAAATTTGAATGTCTCTCAGCGCTGATCAGCCGCTGCGCACGTTAGAGAATCACTTCGCTGCTGGTTGGACGCTAGGGTTGCTATAAATCGTTACTACAGTCCGCGCGAGTTGAGTGCCGCTGGGGCCTGAAGTAGAAGGGGGTGCAGCTCCCCCCGCCACCCGCACGCCTCGCCTATCATACCCAGATTATAGTGCTGTCACAACACTACAATGCGGGCATGATAGGCGAGGCGTGCGGGCGGCTGGGGGAGCTACACCCTCCTTTTACTTCAGACCCCGACGGCACTCAAATTGCGCGCGGACTGTAGTTATATAATACTAATATTACAAATGCGAATATTTGTAATGTGTCTGTGAGTATGTTTGCTGACACTCAGCTCCGTAACTGCTGAACGGATTTTAATATTGGGAAGTTTCCTTAAGTCCTGGGTATTTTTATACTTACCGGAAAATTTTAAAGATTTCAAGGGAATTACTATAACCGAAACCCATACGCATGAAGTTGCGGGCATAAGCTAGTGGTATTATACATGCGATAGTGTATTTGTTTGTTTGTTCATCTTTCACGTCAAAAAGGAGCAATGTATTGACTTGTAATTTTGCATAACGATAATAGGAGGGCCAGAGATAGATACAACCTACTTTTTATCCCGGAAACGTGCCTCTATTCGGCTGAGTACTGCTAACTGATTAACTATGCTGCTATGATTAAAAGCTGTGGTTACCTATAATTAGGTAAGCATCTATCTGAAATGTAACATAGAAAAGAGAAAATGTAAGATGTATTATCTGTTGGTGATCCTAAATAAATAAATAAACTATATCATTACTAAAATTTCAAACCCGCGAGTATGAATGTGAAACACTTACGAGAAACAACACATTCGCGAATTTGTAATTTTAGTGACGATAGAATTAATTACTACTTACTGTTTGTTCCTCAGGGAATAGCGCTAAATGAATTCCACGCGGACAAAGTCGCTGGCAAAGGCTAGCCTGTAATAAAATATAGGGGAAGGTTTCGATGCAATGTTTCAAGGCCTAAACGAATAGCTGCCACATCTTGTGTTCAGATAAAAAGACAAATGACGGTTTCATAAGAAAAAGTACTCGATTTCATCGCTTAGCGGACATTGTGTGATTCTGAAGCGGTGTTTTTTTCAGTCAGAACCAGAAGAAGGATTCAATTTTGCAACCGCGTAAGTTAAGTGGCTTTTCCGGAGAGATAGCGAAGCTTTTCGGTTGAAATGATGATGATCCTCGAGATTTTTGTGGCAAAATCAACTGTCAAGTAGTGGGTTTGTACAAAGAACTATATCGAAATAGAAGGAAAAAGTTCTTCAATTTGTAAGGAAACTGAGCGTGTAACATTTATGCGTAGTTACTTTGATATCACGAGTGTAATTTAATGACGGGAAGCATAAGTCGCACGAAAACGATTCTCAAGCATCGATCAGCACGCGGCAAACCGAGTCTAGGCACCACCACTCCCACCGTTCCGCGTCGCGCCGCCGCCGTTGTTACACGCAAAGATGATCTCACGACATCTTTTTGGCACGCGGGAACATACCTCTTTCCTTCTATCTCGATATTGTCGGGTTCGTATATTAATAAACTCGTCGATGCTTATCTCCTAAACTAGGGATCGCTCCCAATTTTTATTGTAAAGCCCGAGCCACAGAATAGATAATAGTACTAACGGACAGAAGAATCACCGTCTAACAAAATGGGTGTTTATAATAATAATAATAATAAAACCATTAATTGCTGGCATCAGTGACCCATACATAAATACCTTACAGACTAACATACATATTAAAAATACCTTAAACTAGGTGATTAAAACTATTCAGGGAACGAAAAGGCGTGGCTCCTTAGCGTCGTCCCACCTGGAGTCGTGTCCTGGACAGGCAAGCTGCCCCGGAAGCGCCTGAACACAACACCCTTCGGCCAGAAGTCCGGACACATGACTGTGTCTAGCAGCGGCCGCGGCATGCACACCATAAACGAGCTGAAGTGCAGGTATTGGCGCGATCGCAGCTGGAATACCCTCAGGGAGTAGCCGGACTTCTTGCGGACATACTCCACCACGTCGTCATTTGTGGTGGCGTAGTGCAGGCGCGACACGTACAGCGCCGTGTTCGGTGTGGCGGCTCGCAGGCCGGAGTTGGATTCCGGCTCCGCAGTACCACACAGGCTCTTGCAAGGCTTCCTGCCTGCCTTGCTCTTTTTCTGCACCAGCGTGAATCCCTCCTTGTCCACGGTGGTGCGGGGGAGCGTCTCGGAAGAGGCTCCTATTTTAGGCGCCTCGAGGGGCGCGGTAGGCAGGCGGCGAGCTCGAGGCCGGGCGGCCGCGTCAGCGTAGCCGCACTGGGCCGGCGGCGGGGCGGCGGGGGACGGCAGCACGCGCGGGGGGCGCGGCGGCGGGGGCAGCTTGAGGCGCAGGTCTCTCTAGCTGCATCGGCGAATTCGTGGACTTGAAATTCGACGCCAAAGTGTTGACGTGAGTTCCTCGTCGCGCGCTAACATCGGAATCCGATGCGTCAGCAGGTGACCGAGTTACCGAGGCACTATTACGCAAACAGATGACTTCGTTGCGCAACTCGGCTATGGTGTTTTGTGACACATCGAACTTCAACAAAAGTTCAGGCATACTCGCTTTTAGGGCCACGATATCCTTAAGCACGCTGGTGACGTCGACGTGGTCGAAAGGGACGGGGGGCAGCTTGCGCAACTCATTCGCCACGAAAGCAGGCACGTCGTCAGGATCGGTCGCCTTGAACATCGTGACGAGGTTTGCAGCGCCTTGCCACTGCAAATCTCGTCCTCCTTGAAGCTCGATTTGCAGATCTGCACGATGCTGACCTCGCCCATGGTGTCGATGGCGTTTTGTATAAACGCCAACAGCTTATTCGCTATGAGTTGTTGCGAACCCATAGTGACGATATCGGGCAGCGACTAAAGTCGCGCAATTCGCGAAATGTAGGTATTATTTCTACAGTGCAGTGTGGCACGTCCGTTTCCGTCCGCGCATCGCGCTGCACTGTTAACAATTGTGTTTAGGTACGAGCATATGCCTAATCATGCCTTCTCTCTCAGTCGCATAAAACTTGCTCTTTTGTGTACGCTAGGGTTGTCAGTTTTTGTCCACGTCACCAAACAACATCAAACATCTAGGCTACTTGATGACCCATGAAGCGGCCAGCAGGCGAGCGAGCGGCAACCGGCTATCGTACCTACCTAAAGTGGTGAGTGAGAGCCTCCTGCCCGAGCTGAGAGCGCGGGGTTGGCGGGGGGTGACGCAGGCGTTGCTGATGTGCTTGGCTACGGTTCTTCATCGATGGTGAACGGCGGCAAGCATGCCAAGCTCACAATATCCACATCAAGAATGTCTATGTTTCTTTCTTTTTTTTCTTTTGTAAATTAACCCGTGCGCTTGTAGGTATTATGCTGAGACAGGTATCTACGACCGCGGTCGGTTATGTCTGAAACAACCAAGATCAAAACAAAAACGAACAATATATGCACTGACTGGCCAAGTTGGGCTTGCCATTTAGTTCGTGAACGAAGTGTTATTTAAGAGATTCACAGCCTATTCCGAATCGCAGGGACAACGGACTTCCACGCTGGTGGCAAAATCAACCCAATGTCACGGTTAAAGTGGGGCGTCGTCCAATTTCAATCGCCTCGTAGATCTTGCGATGCGGAACGTTTCCCCCGTACAAACCTTAGTGTACAAGTACCTAATAGTCTGCGCTAAAGACTGATGGTACTCAAGTAATGTTTGACGGACGGACGATGGGAGGATAGAGCTTTAAATACTGCATTTATTGGCTGAAGATAACGAATTTGATAGCCACTAAATTATGATCCGTCGACTTAGAGACCGCACTTTTGAAATTAAGGACGAACATCATAACCAAAAGAGTTACTGACTTCTTTATGACGGCTTCTTAAATTTCTATGTAGTATTCGACTGTAACATTCAATAATTCAAGAAAGGTTAACAATTGTGTTTTATTACACACATACATATATCACGCCTGTTTTCCAAAGGGGTAGGCAGAGACCACGGATTTCGACCTGCTACGATCCTGACACACACCTTTCGCTTCGTCTACTCTCATTAGGTTCTTCATGCACGCTCGCCGGTTTAGGGTAATCTGGACCTGGCGCCTCATTCGGGAACGCTAAGTGATTCTGTAGCGACTCGTAAGCCAGATCTGTCATCTCGCTCTTACGCATTTGGCGTCGTGCGGAAGAGTGGAATGAGAAATCTGGCTTACGAGTCGCTACAGAATCACTTAGCGTTCCCGAATGAGGCGCCTGGTCTTTCTTAAGAACGTCTCTGATTTGGTCTAGTTTTTATTACCATTAAAATATCGCAGAAAACATTCCGGAAGCCTTGGTAATTCACCAAAGGCCTTGTTTTAGCCTGTCCGGGTCCTACTGTATTTCAACATTTATTTTATGTCCTACGAAAGTTTCTAAGTGATAAAATATTCAATCGCGTAAACGCGATAATTGTAGTTTTCAAACTGTAACGCTGCGTGTGTCGCGGCGTGTTATTAACGCCCGACAGCATATTATATTGATTTACGATTACGTGCCCTTGAAACTAGTGCTTTGTGTACCTCCATTCATGAAATTTTACGTTTAATTCCATAGTTATGCATACTTAATCAATACATATAAAACGGTCCCGTGACTCACTTATAGACAACGCACAGCCTTAACAGGTGGTCCGAGAGGTTTGAAATTTGGAGGAGATATTCCTCGAGTAACCTAGAGATGCACCAATGAAGGATTTTTTGAAATTCTATCCCTAAAGGGGTGAAAAGGGGTGATAAAGTTTGTATGGAAAATACCGCGGGCGAAGCTGTGGCGGGTCCACTAGTATTATATTATTATAAATATCAAGATTCATGAAATTTGGCCTTTTTACAATAATGTATATGCAAAGTGGGAATTGAATAGTCTGGCTTTTAAATCACTCGTAATTAATAATGCAAATGAATCATTTTCATGGTTTAATTTGTAATTAGTACTGATTCAATGAGATTTAAATTTGTTAATAATAAACGTCGTATAATAATATACGGAAACCTTAAAAGGCAGGTTATTTAAAAAAAAGTTGCAGCTCAGCCGTGTGATTCTTTAAAGGCCAACGGCGGCTCGGGAGCGGGTGTAAACCGCGCCTGATCCGCGCCCGCGTTCTGTGTGCGTTGCGCTTTACGCCGGCAGCGGCTGATCATCGATGAGTAACACATTCAAATTTAGACCGAATGACTTTGTCCTTACATTCTAGATTAACAGTTTCGTTTATCTGCTGATTTTCCGCTGCGCAGGTGAGAGGAACACACCACAGTGTAGCATGCACACGTCTGCTACGCCGTAGAGCATCTACGAAACTTATGATGCGATGTGGGCGCACCCACACTACAACGGGCCTCTATTTCAAAACTGCCTATGCGATTACGCGTAGGAATTTTTAGAGTTTGGCTACCTTTGCCATTAAATGAATAAAGCGATGACTTAGACAATGCAGAATAGAGGCCCTGGGTAATGGCGCTACAAGTTTTTTTTTTCAATTACTATGGAAGCTTATATTCCCGCCGCGCCGTTGTGCCCGGTTTTTTAAAATCTCTTTCGTTCTGAAACCAATTAGGTATGTGTTCTGTCTACAAAGCCTTTGAATTTATTTGAATCTTATTTGGCAATGAAAGCTTTCCATCGCCACTATAATGTGGAGAGTACTTTAAAAAATATTTTTCGCTTTGCGTTCTGTAAGTTCGTTTCAAACAGGGTATATAAATTAGTTATATATTTTTAATAAATAATTTTAATTTTGATTTTTGTGGTAATAAATAGTTTTGAACTGAATTTAAATCACATTTAAGTATAATATTACACCTGTCAGCAGTGTTTAGATTGGGTTGGTCCCTCTGTCGCCTTTTATGACACCTATGTGATGCTATTTTTTTTCCGGCACCACATGGACGAATATTTTATTATGGTCAAATTATTTCGTGAGACATTATAAACAATTGAAATAAATACGGTTTAGTGTCAGAAATGGTCCGACATGTTCCATCGTGAATATTTTAATAACAGTATTTATTTGTTTCAGCAATTCGACGCAATGTGCAAAGCGGAGATATCATTTTTAATACCAAGAATACTTTTAAACGTAAGTCTAGTAATCTAGCTTTGTTATTTCTATATTCAATCGCAGAACTTGGTACCAAAATAGCTAATCCTTAAACTCGAGCTGTTTTTATCCATGAATAACAATTTTTCCGCTTTTGTGCCCGAGAAAGATAAAAGTTCTAAAGTAAACCAAATAAAAAACTAATTAATAAAAGGAAGGTTGGGCTTTAAATGCTAATTAAAATGACCTTAGCGTAATAAGTTTATTTAAGGGGATGATGAATGGGCATTATCTTGGCTAACGAGGGTCTTGGACATCTATTCGACATTGCTTAGCAGCCGCCTTTCCTTCAAGTTTTCAGAGCTACTATGATGAGGCTCAGCGCCTCTATTTGGGAACGCTTAGTGATTCTGTTGCGACTCGTAAGCCAGATTTCTCATCTCGCTCTTACGCATTACGCGTCATGCGGAAGAGTGGGATGAGAAATCTGGCTTACGAGTCGCTACAGAATCACTTAGCGTTCCGGAATAGAGGCGCTGTTCTTAGCACAGACCATACATCTTAAAGACACGCCTAGCCTAACTTTAACTAGCAAAAAGGTAATAATCCCATTTAAGTGCAGAACTTTTCTCCCTGTTCCCGAAAGTTAAGGACCCTGAGGCCTGTCTTTTTGTATGGACTATAATAATAATAATAAACCTTTTATTTCAGGCATCAGTGGCCCATATGAAATTCCTTGCAGACTAAAATACGTATTAAAATAACTTAATAGTAGGTCATTAAAATTATTTAGGGGACGAATAGGTGTGGTCGTAGAACTGTATCTATGGTAGCTTACGCATTACGTCCGGCTTCCGTCATCCGTCATTTGGTCGTCGTCAACATTCATATTTTCACGGATACGGATCGGATACGGAATAGATGTAGTGCGTAAAGCCCTCTTAAGCAGAGTTAATTCGTGTTAAAAAAAAAAAAAAACTTAGCATTTGTTTTTTCTCCAGTGCCTGTGCATCGGTTGCGTGCTGCGACTGTACCACCTGCTGCGTGCAGGAGTGACATGGAAGGGCGCGGCAGCCATCGAGCTGTGACTGTTGAAGGGCGACCCTGCCCCGGGCACCCCCGCGCCGCCCTGCGAGTCGACCCTGCTGCTCGGCGGAGTGGAGAGCGACACTGACGCGAGTTTGCACTCGCTTTGACTTCGACTACGAATTCAGCGCGGTGACTTCGAAGTGAGCGGATGATGACGCTCATTACGGCTACGTAGTATAATGAAAACATGGGTGTTTAAGTTGACTATATTTTACCAACGCCAGTTCATCAATCGGATACATTCGGTATATTTACAAGAGAAATACCTACAATTATGTTGTAAAAATTAAATTTCTATTCTTTTGTATGTATATTCATGTTATGAAATGAGTTGTATAAATCGTCTACAATTAGATTGTCAACCACATTGCATGTAAAATTGAACTCTTTAATAATGCGATTAAGGAAGAGAATCATACATTCTGTTTGTAGAAGCAAAAGAAAAATGGACGCCGATACAAAGCCGCGTCACAATCTTCGTTGTTAGATATTTGTATGTAAATACTGTTTGTCTATCTGTAAAGAATGTTATAAGCAATGTATATAAATAAGTGTTGTAATATAGTTATTAATAAAAGACAATTGCTTGCTGCTTGTAAATACTGATGAGCATCATGTGGAAATGTTACCGCCATGTTTTGTTACTACAAATGTTATAGACAGATGTTACTTCACCGTGTTATAAAATTACAAAAGATTAAAACAGATTTTGTGTAAAATATTACAAATTTCAAGACATAATAAACGTGCAATAAAATTAAGATTTCTTTTATTAATACCTTATGTATATAGAATAAACGGCAGGATTATAAGAACGTATTGATGAACAATAATATAGATCAGAAAAACTAAAAAATACACGCTTTTGTAAGTTACGCACTAAAAAGTACAAAAGACCCTCATCACCAAGGTAATGTATTGCACTCGTCAAAACAAACCAAATGAGCCCAAACTCGAGGGGTTTACTAGTAGTCATTGAAGAGTTCCACTATCCGCCTCCTGGCTCCATCGTTATTGTATTGTCATATGAATGGCATACACTTGAATAGATTCAACTCGATACGACCATGTGAAGTAGGTTAAAATAGAAGATTTTATTTCATTTTTTGTTAGTTACTGTAATAAAGCTAATGTAAAATTGTGTTAAAAAACATTAAGCTTACGTCACGAAAGCAGTTATTTTTCTAAAGCCTGCAAATGTCCAATCAAGCGTCGAGGACAACAGCTAATCCTAAAGCTCCAGAGTTTATTTCGTTAATCGCTATATCCAGCTAAAACAAAATTGCAAAGTGAGGTCGGTGAATTGAACGGGGGTTGCCGTTCTCGCGGCACATTTTCAACGATTCGGATATATTCCAACCACGTTATCCAAAACCTACCTTTTTACTCTTTATCAACAATAAATGCGCGTGTAAGAAATACCAACACATTATCGAATAGGCAAGGGTTTTTTGTGACGCGCCATTATCATTTGAAAATGTGGCATTACAAGAAGATGATGGCATGGTTTTGAGCTAATATGATTTCAAATATTATTATTAACTAAACAAAATTATTAAATTGTTAATATTATTTTGGAAAGGAAAAAGTCGACGCAGTAGCACTGTTTATATTTACACGAACCATTTCGAGCAACTATTGTCCAGCCCATTACTCAAAATCTATGCAATTTTATGTGCCTGATAAAATCCCCATAATTGACGTAAATCTTACATAGATGTAGCTTTTATAGTACTCGAGATATAGACATCCAAAAATCGCTATTTTTATGACTAACTCTTGAAAAACCTAGACCAATTACAGGTAATTTCGAAACCTGAAAATTGTCATGAAGATCATTGCCGTATACAAAGGAAAACACCTGAAAACGAATCATTACGTGTTATTTTTGAAACATTTGTTGCGATTTATTCAATACAATAAGTATGACGATTAGGTGTACGTATAACATTTAATATTTACCTTGACAATAGATCTTGGTCTCAATTGGTTCTAATAAGACGACGTGGACTGCGGTTCTTTGCCTCTCGTTATAATCATTTTAAATCAGCCAAAGATGACTGAGGCTGAGGTATCGTACCTGGTGCAGGCAAGGGAAGCTTGGTGCGCTCTGTGCTCATATCCAAACACCTTCAAAAATTGTGGGATACCCCACGTCTCAGTAATGTTGTAACCTTATATCTACTTTTAACTTTCGAATAAAATTTCTTGTATTTTTGTAATAGTCCTTAAAATTGTGTAGATCTTACAGAATATGTGAAAAACCGTTTCAGAAGAAGCATGTTGGTTTTCCCGTTAGGTTACAAGTATGTACATGTATGTATGTGTGATGTCCATTACGACTTCCAATAGAAGACAACAGATAACTCCTGCCGCGCGCTCAATGAGGCCCGGCCTTTACCGTTAAGTTTTCGACATTGATGTAGTTGGTATTAAGGGTTAGATGGATTGGTATTGGCTGTAGAAACTGTAGATCATATGTTTTGGTAGACAGTGATAGATTCAATGCCAATTTTATCACGGTTCCGTATTTACATAGGTTTTCCAATGGTAACCCGGTTATTAGAAGCTTTATTTTCTTTTCTAGGGTTCCGTACCTAAAGGGTACTGTCTGTTTGTCATAAAAGTATGGGATCCTCGGCACGCAAGTCAGACTCGCACTTGACACGACCTATAAAGACGGTCTATAAAGATACGAAACGTTTTGAATAGTTTTGAATAAATATGTGTATTTTTTAGGGTGTGTTATTATTATTTTTATAAGTCCGATTCTGTATCCCTCTCTAACCCCTTTTATGCTCAATTGTGGAGAAAATTAGATGCAACATTTATTATTACTTCTGAAATTAAGTGCAAACATGACAGACACTGAAGAGTAATACCGCACTCAAAATGATATTTGACTATTGCTGACGCTAAAACCTAAATTGAAAGCAAAACTCTTTGTTTTTATTAAAAAAAAAGTGATGTGACATTCCCGGACCCACAATAAAAAATTGCACATCTGGATCAAGCCTTTACCACTTTTTCCCATTTATCCTGCCTATGCGCCAGAACTATACTAAGAATGTCACCTGAGTGTGATAAATTTGTCCTAACCGCGTCAATAAGTAGAAGCAAAATACAACATTTACCACGATTACAAGTTGTTTTCTGAAATAACTTTTTCAGTTGACAAAAAGAATACAAGCTTGTTAGTCAGAAAATGCTGTTAACTTTTCTTCCATAAAAATAATGCGAAAGCCTGCTTCTAGTAATTATCCGAAAACATAACGATAAAGTCTTTTTGCCGAAGCAGGCAGATAAACTAAAGTCCTCTAATTTATTGCGTGACAGTGGTTTATTGAGATTAATCGAATCAAGCGCAGTGCTAGCACTGGGAAATAATCCTTGAGTACACAGGATAAGAGTTTAAATCGTGTAATAAATATATTTTTTCCAGAATCGAGCTCTCATTGGTACTACAAATAAGCAGCAACTGTGTTTATTTTGTGCTCAGCTGTACAACTATACTAATTTTACATCAAATAAATATATTTTCATGATATAAAAAGGCATGTACTGACTGACTCATTCATCATCGATTAGTCGAAACTACTGACGCTTGAAACATGACGTGACGTGACGTAGAGATTTACTAAGAAAGTATTTTTTGAATATCATCCCCTAAGGGGATGAAATATTGTGGCAATGGTTGTATGGGAAAAAATACTCGTAATAATCTGAAATGTAGTAGGTATAAATTGACCGATTGAGCGCGAAGCGTCTCCGTTACAGCTTGGGCAAAAATGCTTTCTTATGTCCGGCTGCCTGGCGGATCTCCGACGGATGGCCAGCTATTCTCCTCTATAAGTCATATTTCTCAACCAATTCTCGTGAAATTTTGTATGCAGGTTTGTTAATAATATGGAATTTTTATCTATAAAGTTTTTCTAAATTTTTTAAATGGCGTAAACATAATCATATTTACTCGCGAGGTCTACAGCTCACAGAGTCACTGGAGGTAATATAATGTATTAAAAAGTTTTCCTGTAATGTCTGTTCAAACAAACAGATAAAAATACAAAAAGTTTAAAAACAACATACTTATTTATATTCTATTTTGGTCTCCTGTATCTATTTTAATATATTTAATATGCAGACAGATCATAAATAATTACGGCTTATCCTGTCACAGGTGTTTTCACACTTACTAGGAAATCCCAACCTCATGCCATACACTTTCTGTCAAATGAATAAAGCATTTCATTAATAAAATTGCTTCACCCCAATACCTACAAACGTTCTCATTGTAAAAAAGTCACAAGTTAAATACTGGTACGACAAATTTAACCGTCGTTGCAAAGACAAGGAAGTCTCAGTAAATATTTGGTTGCACAAAGACATCTAATGGACCAGAGCCTTCTGTCTCATTAGGGGCACTCGGGTAAATCGCCCCCCGTTAAGTAAGTCGCGTTTGTGCCTTTTCATGGGTACTCTATTCAATCGATGCTTGCGTTCGGACGCAATTTTGCGTCATTTGCCGATATTTCAGTTTTCCTTTGATATGTTACAACGGTTGTTTTTAAGTAAATCAGTAAATGTAAGAGCTTTGTAAGAGGAAATCAAACGCAAGTGACTTTTCTTCCCGAAACGTTTTTTATTTCTTTTAAAAAATAACACAACAGAATGCATGATTCGTCAAAGTATGTAAGCACAGTAATATTGTAAAAGCGAAAAGTTGTGAGTATGTGTGAGAGTTGCTCCTTTAACAATTCATCGCGTAAAAAAAATTAAATTATAATTACCGGGTGTTTAGGTACGAAAATATGTCTTACCATGCCTTCCCTTTCCGTCGCGCTCGTCGCGTCGTGCTCTTTCATGTACGCTAGGGTTGCCGGTTTCTACTCCGCGTCAACCAACAAAACCAGACATCTAGGCTACTTGATGACGCGCGAATCAGCTAGTAAGCGAGCGAGCGGCAACCTACTGCGATTTAGAGCTCCGAGCTGTCCGATGGTCCAGCGTACCTAAAGTACGGATTGAGACCTCCTGTAAATACATCGGTAGTAAAATAGTGAAAGATATGAACAACACTCAACACTTGGTTTTAACCATACACATACATAGCATCACGCCCGAAATCCCTAATGGGGTGGGCAGAGCCACAAGACTACTTGTGGCCACGTTCGATTAATTAGTCCTAAGATGGTATGATGAACCGTATGGTGACAGGTGATCAGCCCATCGCCCTTACAGATAGTCCACCATGTTGGAGAGGACCCGTCCCTTAGTCGACTTTTACGACATGCCAGGATGATAAGCATCTGCACGCATTCTATGCTATTTCTTCACTCCCAGTGCAGCAGAGGAGTAATCACTTTTAATAATCACTTTGAATTGAATCACTCACAGCCAACCACCAACCACCACCTAACCATCAACGCCAATCAAATGAAGAAGTACCTCAATTTTATTTAAACTTTCCAGTGAGAGATGACTGCTGAAGTTGCATAAATCATAAAGTTAATCTCCGACGTGATCTGCGCTGGTTGGTGAGTTTGTTAACAGCATTCAGCGCAACTCACTACAACTTAAATTATTATGACTCTGGGTCCTCTTACAAACGGTGTCTTCTTAATTAAAATTTTCCTAGACTTAGTAGTTTTTCGGCAATTTATTGCTGTAATTCGGGCTATCCTCAAAAGTTTACGATACATTTTTTTGTCCCCGTAGTGTTATTATTTGTAATCTTTTTGGGGATACCCCGAATTGCAGCAATAAATTGCCGAAAAACTAGCCCGTTTAGGAGCCCCTTAAGAAACGTCAAACTAGATTTTGTATAGCACAAAGCTGTCAAAATCAAGTTTGACGTTTGGGTTTTGAATAATTGTCCTCTCCTGTTCCCGAAAGTTGAGGACCCTGAGGCCTTATTTTATTGCTTGCATATATCCGCATGTAGGACATTAGGCATAGTTTTGGCCTGTGTGAAGAAAACGTAAAATTAAACCGTCATTTTCGTTAACTTTGTGTCACAGGAGGGGCTAGTAGTCAACTACCGTTTCTTTCGGATTTTTTTGCCACGTACGGTACAACTTAGGGATTTTCAAAAATCCTTTCTCTAAGGGCCGGCAACGTATCCGTGATTCCCCTGGTGTCGCGGGTGTCCATGGGCGGCGGTGATTGCTTACCATCAGGTAACCCGCCTGCTCGTTTACCCCCCTTTTACTATAAAAAAGAGATAAATATTGTTTCTTGAAGTGTGTAAAAGTGTGCTAAATTTAAAACTCACTGAGTTTAAACTTGGTGAGTTTTAAATTTAGCTAACATACTGGTATTGGCCCCACTGTTCCTACTGCCATGTTATTCTTTCACAAATTTTCGCTCATTTCGTCTCTCAGTTCACGACAACCGTAAATTGAACCGCGCGCTTGTAGGCATGCGGACTTAGGTACCTACAACTGTGGCCTCTAAATTCGACCAATGTCGAAGACCCGCATGAACATGTCGTTTATACGCACGGACGGGTCAAGTTAGGCTCGTAATTGAGCTCATGCAAGAAGAATCACATCCCAGTCCGTGTATGAGGACATTTCCATTCCCGTTACATTATTAATGGCTGCTAATGAAGTTGCGTGCACAAGTTTCTTTGATCTCGGAATGAAATATTTGAAGGAGCAACACATAATTAGAAACAGTACGCAATACATTTCCTATAGGTATACCTACTAGCAATGTTATTGCACAGAACCGGACAAATGCGAGCTAAACTCGCGTGGAGAGGGTTCCGTGATTATATGAAATTTTCTATGTTACTTTAAATACTTTTTATAGGTTTTTTCTGTAATATATTTTCTTTATTTTTTGGAATGATCAATGTTCGCCTATTTTCCTAAATACCTTCAAAACTATTTGACTTAAAATTATAAAAAATATATGTTTAAGATTCTCACAAAAATGTATCATAATTTGATATCACACGATACTGTTTACATTTTGTTTTAATTTTCTAATGTACCCCCAGAAGTGGCTCCCACTCCCACATTTCAAATTACACAGTCACCGACTTACATACGTGTACCAAATTTCAACTCAATCGGCGCAGTAGTTTCAGAGCAAATTGGCAGTGACAAACGGACAGACAGCAACACGAGTGATCCTATAAAGGGTTCAAATTGAGGTATGGAACCCTAAAAAGGTGAAATTCTCATCCAAAATAATAATAATAATATGTTGTGTTATTTTTAATTAAAAACGTAATATTAATAAATAGATCCTTACCCAGTTAATTACTGAAAGCAGGTGAATTATCACGCGATCCTTTTTAAACGTCCAATTACAGAAACTCGTGCAAACGTACGGTGCTTAAGCGGGCCATTAACCGTTAAACACAGAGTTACGGAGTTTAGACAGTTAAACTACCTACAAAATTGCATCGAAACTCGATCGCAATTAACTATGTCATAGTATAATAAGAGGAAGTAGACTATCTCCGGCCCAATCCGCGACATAATTACCTACTGTCTCAGGGTTGACAGATCAAAAGTACCTAATATATTCTAGTGAGAATGTAGGCCTACCTACTTCCTCTGTCTGATAGAATACTAATATAACAAAAAATAAGTAAGTAGGTATCTCATCATCAAGTAAAAATTATATGCTAGAATAAGTGACTTGCCTACCTTTCCTGTTCAATAGGTAATCTGAACAGAGACAATTCTGGAATCGATGAATTATTAAGACACCCAAACACACAGCGATACGTTCTCCTGCGATTATCACACATTTTTCATTCATTTAGCGGTGCCGAAAAGCCGCGACGCGTGAACCTCGTGCGGTGTTAGCCCTGACTGGCGCACTGAGAAACGGGTCGAGATTTTGTTTAAGTGTGCGTGCGGCGACGCATAGATACTTTGGCGCACACATACAAGCCGCGCGGTGCGTTTGTATGAAGTTTTATTTAACTGGTATTGGAAAAATTTAGCCTTTGTGAAGTCGGTATTAACTCAACTATAATCGCGGAATAAAACACTTTCGGTGCTACCGTATAAAACATATATAAAATACCGCTTAGTTACATAAAAAAACATAGGTCACAATTAAAGCAAAAATATATAATATATATACTTTATAGTGGATGTGAGGATCTGCTCATTATGCAATATGCCTCTATGTTTACATACATACATAGCATCACGCCCAAAATCCCTAATGGGGTGGGCAGAGCCACAAGACTACTTGTGGCCACGTTCGATTAATTAGTCCTAAGATGGTATGATGAATATGGTGACAGGTGATCAGCCCATCGCCCTTACAGATAGTCCACCATGTTGGAGAGGACCCGTCCCTTAGTCGACTTTTACGACATGCCAGTGCCTCTATTCGGGAACGCTAAGCGATTCTGTAGCGATTCGTGAGCGAGATTTCTCATCTCGCTCTTACGCATTACGCGTCGTGCGGAAGAGTGGGATGAGAAATCTCCCTTACGAATCGCTACAGAATCACTAAGCGTTCCCGAATACAGGCGCAGGATGATAAGCATCTATCAGCAAGCAAGCACGCATTCTATGCTATTTCTTCACTCCCAGTGCAGCAGAGGAGCTCTATATTTACCTATTTAATTCAACTGTGAAAGTGCAAATATAAGACGTAAGCCACTCAAATCACAAGCGAGCGAGTATTATTTGCTAATTCGAGTACAAATTCAGTTAACATAGACTTAAGTGATATTGTTACATTATTTGCATGATATTGGCCACGATATCACGGAGGTGAATCGGGTTACTGGATAGGTACATGACGAGTTGTGATAAAGGCCATTATCTCGTATGCGCTCGCGCTTAATTGAAACGCTTTTAAGTTCTCGTTTTTTTATTACAGGCGCCTCTATTCGGGAACGTCCAAGCGATATTGTAGCCGAGCGCTAGCGAGATTCTCATCTCACTTTTCCACACGATGTGTAATGCGTAAGAGTAGGATGCGAGTCTCGCTCGCGAGTCGCAACAATAACACTAGGACGTTCCCGAATAGAGGACCTGATTTTGCGAATTTGTAAGCGTAACAGGAACCCTTTTAAAATTTAGTCACTTTAGTGAACGATTCAAATGTCAAAATGGTCACATATTTTGAAAAGGCATATGAAATTTAGAAAAGGTGCAAGTTAAAATATATTTTTTTTAACTTATTTGAATAATCGCAATTTGCGAATTAGTCAAATTAAAACTTACGTGAGATATTATGAAGCGTGGAAGCCCGTTGTCCCAGCCATTCGGGATTCGGTACGTGTTGACACTCTTGTGGACACCGTGAGCTCGGAATGTTTGCCGCCGTTCACCACCAACTGCACGGGCGCAGCGCGCAGCTCGGAGAGCAGTGCGTGGGTTGATCTGACCGGGACCGCACTCAAACCCTGAAGAAGGACTCCAATCGAGTTCGAAACATGTCGGACTATTTCTGACAATAAATCGTGAGTAAGCCCGTGTGTTTTTCAAGAATTTGTGAAATCTCAAATCTTTCGAATAATGAAAAAGTCGGTCTGGTCTTTTGGCAAAATTTTAAGCAATTCAAGAATAAACGTTGTTTTGAACATAACGAGTATAAAACAGGAAAATTTAATTTATTAAAGTAGCAAAATCGAGGTTTCGATAACTAAAATACCCAAAAGGTCCAAATATCATCACCTTTTTTAAGCAGCGATGAAATTCCACGTTTACAATGAACATCAAAATCAAATAGTTGTCGGCCCGGAAACAATGCGCATTCCGCCCTCTACGTCTGAACTACTAAGGGAAGCCACGCGAGAAGTTCTTATTTCGTTAAATAGAAAGGCTATTGTTGCTTAAATCGTTTATTACAAAAATAGTAGTTACAGAAATGATGTGCGCATCGGAATAGTTGCCAGGAAATGATTGATTGCTGGATTGTTCCGCTACCAATTCGGTGACGTAAGCTGTTTACCTTTTGTTTACGTTGTAATCCAAAGTAACTCAGAGATTCTGATGTTAAGAATTTAACCAATGACAATTATTATAGAAATATAGATAATTGTTCTTAAATTATGCCACTTATTTTTATAAAATATACACCTGACTTCGTAAAAAACACTTCTCAAGCTTAATTACATCCACACATGTGGTTTCCAGTAGCGCAGCTTGCCTACAAGCCGATTCCTGACGGCTTTACCAAGCTAGAAAACTACGGCTAGCTGTCAGTGGAGTCCATTTTATTCTAACTAAATGTCAGACACGCACGCACGGTTCTAATTTTACCGGCTTCCCTTAGGAAATATTTCACGCTTCGCCGCTGGTGGTTTCCATCATCACTTTATATTATAAATATATAATTTCTTAGCACCGATAAAAGGTGGATGGATGGTTGTGGATGAAATTCAAATTATCTTCGGCATAGAAACAATGCGCATTCCAGGCGGCTCCGCGTTTCGGCTGTAATGAGGCGCGCATCGGAATACTTGTCGGGAAATGATTGATTGCTGGATTGTTCCAATCCCAATTCATTGACGTAAGCTTACCTTTAAAAAAAACCCGAAGTGCAACAGTGACCATTTCAAGACAGTTATAAAATTAACTCAGATATAATGGATAATCTGAGGTTTCAATAATAAATAGAATTAAGTATGTAGAAAAATCATTATTTGCTATGCGCAAAATAGTCAGCTAACAATTAAGTAGGTAAGGAATTTCCTAAAGCTACGGTCTGTTCGGCGAGAGTTGATAAAAAAAGTTAAAAGTCAGGGCTTCTTAACTCATTACAAATAGTGGCCCGTTAATTATTTTTACCGATGATAATAAAAAAATAAAGGGAAGAATATATTTTTTCATATTATTATGGAATAGGCTAACTGTATAAGCAGAAAGCAACACGCGAACAGAACACCCCAAACGAAACACTCGAAGCCAATGACATATTATGTGTAGAAAGACACAAGACACGTCATATCCATACTCAACGCGTTTTAAACATGTGTCATAGTTTTTTTCTTTTCTTTTTCGTTTCGTTTTCGTTTGGCCGAAGCCAGTGCAGATTATTGAATTTATGTGACATTTGACGCGTACATATAAGACATTAATTTGCAATATGGCGATTGTAAATATGGTCAAAACCAATATATTTTTTTCGCTGCCGACCGCTCGGCGCGACACTGCAGAAGACGACATCTGCGTCCCTCACACCACGTAACTCAGTGCGCGCGGCGATAAGCGACGCCCGTCATACAGTTTGCGATATTTAAGCGACTCACTATTTCGAAACGATATCATAATATTTTATCAACTCTCGCCGAACAGACTGTAGTCATTTGTTGGCATGATGTAAATTACAATACAAATCAGTTACAAGTTCATTATGAATTTTCTTCACCAAACAATCGTCCCTTTCAGAGATCGTTCCGGTTTTCAAAACGGTTGATCAAAGAGTAAAAAAAACCAGGAAAATAGATATAAAAAAAAACCTTTTTGTGTTTACGGCTTTGAATAACGTGATTTTGTTTATTATCCTTATCCGTATCCGACTACACAACACATAAGTAGTAGTCGCTATTTCTTTTAAGTTTTAAGAGCCAACCAAATAAATTATCTATTATCTATACTATACATAAAAATCTCGTGTCACGTGTTTGTGATTGCACTCCTCCGAAACGGATCAATCGATTTTTATAAATTTGTTTGTGTATATTTGGTAGGTATGAGAATACGTCGTAAAGTATATTTCATAGCGCTAGGTGATCAGGGTGTCCACGCGGTCGAAGTCGCGGGCGGAAGCTAATAAATAACAATAACAATAATGACAATAATTTATTCAGTAACTTAGATTAGGTAACAATATCTGTGCTAGTGCCCCTTTTTTAAGTATACAGGATACTTGTGCTAAGAGAACACCGCTCTCCCACATGAGGTGGGTTACAATTTTAGTTAGATATTAAGGTGAACAAACAATTATTTATTAATTTTATAGTAATATTGCAAAAGTGACAGTACAGTAATTTTACAAACTGTCCAAGATTTTGGACTTCTATTAAAGCTATTTTTCTATAATATATATTATGCCTTTTTCTGTCCTTCCGAAACGTTTAGAATTTCGCGTTCAAATCAAGAATCCGGCTTCAAAGGCCCTTCCAAGGCAGTAAGTGCTATAAGACCCTTGAAGGTGTTATCAATTTGACCGTGTAAATCCCTCTTTGAGCCTTCTGTTAGAGAGATAAACTAGAGGGTCGTTAGTTGCGAGTCATTTGGTGAAGGCACCGGTCTGTGTCTATATAGACCAATTACGTGCATCCTGGTCATTAAAATTGTACGTTTTAAGCCAGTGTGAAAAATACTTGATTTTGTACAGTGTTAGAAGTAAAATGTGCCTTTGATCCTCATCAAACGGAAGGCAAGATTACTACTCAAAGCGTAAATAGCAACTTTACAGGTCAGTCGTTTCATCCCAAGTGTATAATGTATAAAATATACAGCATGTAAAGCTCGATTATACGAGTATAATAACTCTTTTCGGGTGGACGCACCAGCGTTCAAGTTCATCCAACCACATTTGAGGGGTTCAGGAAATTAATTTGAACAGTGCGTGACAGACGGACAGACGTGGGTAAGCTTTAAATATTAAATACCTCCTGTTACTGCTTTATACAAAACCAGCTATTGCCCGCGACTCCGTCCGCGTAGAATTCGTTCGTCGCGATTCCCTCGGGGACATTGCATTTTCATTGGATAAAAAGTATTGTAAGTCCGTCTCCATAACTTAAAATATGATCATGTTAAGTTTTAGAATATTGGTGCCGTAATGCGGCTGAAACAAACAGACAAACTCCGTTCCACATTTATAATATTAGTATGAATTTGAGCTACTGCTTTCACAGAGTAAATTTAATCTCTGAATCTCCGAAAAAAGCTGCGTTACGATTTTTTTACGAGCAGCACTTAATCAAGCTAATCTCAGAACGATCGGAACCCGCAAACGCCCGGATAAGAGGAAATACTCTAATTACGGCATTATGCGGTTGAAAAAATGAACAAGCAATTTGTCTCGCAGACAATAACCGGCTGTAATACCCGTTTGTGTAACAATGGAGTAGACGTGCATGCGTAAATTACAGCCTGAAAAACTTTTTAACTTGTAAGCCTGAATTGAAGCGGATACTATCTAATAATCTATAATTTATAAAATAAAAAAACCGACTTCAAATAGCCTTTGAAAAGTACCTAAGTTTTTTTTCACATTTTATTTATTATCCACACATGTTTTTGGTCAATAAAGATTTATTATCCTGTGATTTAACGACACACATTTACTACATAAGTAACAATAGCATATTGCCAATTGCTCATCACCATTTACAAACTGTTGCTATCCACGGTGCAAAGATGTCAATGTTGAGGAGTTCTCCTGGTTCTTCAATTTTCAAGGTTCTTCAAATACTCAACATTTAGGAGTTCCGGTGATCATCTATGGTCTTTATCAACAGTTTCACTTCACTAAATAATGCTTTTGGAACGTAACTGCTTGAGTTATTACAGAAAATACTAAAATTGCTATATGCTTGCCTATAATATTTGAAGAGTTCCATCGATTCTTCATAAATCCTCTCATCATAACTCGACTTTGACTACAACGGGACCAAAGTGGAAGTATACCCTACCGATTAAAAAAAGAATTTTCAAAATCGGTTTATAAATGACGGAGTTCTAAAGTAACAAACATTGAAGTCGGTTAAAAATGAGTAGGTTCTTCGGTAGAATAACTGTTGCGTCTCGCTTCAGAAGCTTCAGAATTGAAAAGGCAAGCGATAAGCTGCCTAGAAATGCAAGGTAAGGCCCTCACGGCCACTGAAGACCTAGTTACAGAAAGAATAAGCGAAATATAATACAAGCTTTTCCGTGCGACTTTAGGTCACTCTGTTGCTCTGTTTTGACGTGAAAGAGCAACAAACAAACATACTAAATGATCCCCATAAGGCGACCCCCGTAAAAGACGACTTACAGATCTTGAAAATCTTAAACTGATTCGCTGAGTTCTCAACTGTAGAAGTTCTATAAGATTCCTTGTAATGTAACCATTGTTAACTGAACCGAGAATAAATCGGTTTTACCTATATTTCACAATGCCAAGGCTTGAATCGCTTAGTGAGGATTCATCAACGAATGCAAACGATTTGGCATATAATAGATGATCAAACGAACTTGCAAAGTGAAGTTCGATCGTTATAATATGAGTTGCTCCTTTCGAAGATATAATCACCAATATATGTTATATATGTTGGTTTATATGTTAACAACGTAGTTTCCTAAACTTACAGGGCAACTTGCACGTTTTTTAAAGGTATCTCAATAGTTTTAAATGAAATGTACGCTGTCTGTACCCGCCGCCGCCGGCCGGGTCACCATTGCAAGCTTCATTCTTTTCAGAGAGATCAAAACTTTCTCTCATGGGTACTATTTTGTTTGTCCCAAGGGAGGGAGGGTAATTCGTATATCTTCGAAAGAAGCAACTCATATTATAACGATCGAACTTCACTTTGCAAGTTCGTTTGATCAGCTATAATATTTCGTTGCTTCTTTCTTCAGATATAATCACCAATATATGTTATATATGTTGGTTTATATGTTAACAACGTAGATGTTTAGAGAAGAAAGTTTTGTTAATAAAGTTCGTTTCAATATCATTCCTGATTTATGTCGATTTTAATCGTAAATTAACAAACAAGTATGTTTAAATTAGGCTTTTAACGAATCAATTCACAAACTACGATCAGTTTGAGAAGACGATGGTAAGCAAACAGATCGAGCGAAGCGATCTTCGCTTGTAACGGTTCTATGATGGAACTTGGCAAATACATTAGACGTACTGGTCCAGAACGTTGTCGGCACAGTCGTTGTAACTGTTTCCGATACACCGAATATCGGCTAAGTAGATAACTGATGTTAAGCCACGCATTCTGAGAGAAGAGGCAACTTCTCTCGTTATTTTTGTAAAGACACGCGTCGCCACTGAAAGGCGCAGGGCATGGCTGTAAATTTGTCTTTAAGGAATAATCGACTTCGATTTGAATTTTACCAGATTCGAATTCAAAGCGTAAATACTTTATTTGAGATTCTTTATAAATATATATTATCGAATTTATAGATATGCTTCATGTAACTGTAGCGTGGCTATTTACAAGGATGAATATTTATTTATTCATCCTTAAGAATGATTTTTAAGCATCTGTGATCGACCTATTATTCGGCGGTATGAATGTATTTAGTAATTTTAAATTTCATACTTTTCATGACAACGAACTTCTGGGTACTAGCCCTGGAGTCACTTGACTACTAAAGGGGATAGTATGGCCATTAATTATCCAATCCAAAAATTAAATCCCACTAGTTTGTTATCTCTAATTTTACACCAATAGTTGTAAAAACGTTGGATTCTACCGGCATGTGGTACTTGTATTACTGCAGGGTTGTTTGAGCACAAGGGGGTTTCGATTCAACATGCATCTTATATGAATGTTAAAAAACAAACTCTTATCCAGTCTTGGGGTAATTAATTTGACCATTGCTTGAGTTTTCGCATAATGCCGATGATTCCATATCCGACACGCCTCACCCAAGTACTTAATTGCTTGTATTAGACTTAATATCCATTTTTCAATTTTTATTGAAAAAAGTGGGTAAATTAATAACCTGCGCGTTAATTCGTGACTAACGCGTAAGTAACGTTTTGTTAGGTCCATTATACAATCCTTGCCATGGCGTTAATTATCGATTAACCATCCGGCGTAGGTATAGGAGAAATGAACGATCGCCATTGTGTTGATTCACGAACAACCTCTATTAATAGTTAATATTTACAGTACAGGAAAAAATAATATTTTGCACAATTGCCAGCATAAGGGCTATTTTATAATCACTTTAAAATCGACGCCCGTCAAAAAGTACGGGGATCAATATATGCTTTAAGAATTTTTTATTTAAAGGATGTCATTGTCCAGATCGATAATTGGCTCCTGCCTAGCGGTAAGGGTCCCTATGCCACTTGGTGGTACTTCGTGTTTACTTGGATTTATTTTCGAGAACGGTTCAGCATGAGATTCCGCCTGTAAAGTGACACACTCCTTGGGTGGTAAAGCGTTGACATCCGTGTAACGTGTAACGTGTAATATACCTGTAACGTGTTGCATACGGCAATTTTACCCAATTTATCACGTGAAAAGTCTAAATATCCATTCTTAATGTTTTTTATTTAAAAATGTGGGTAGATTAATAACCTGCGTGTTAATTCACGGCGAAGGTGTGGGTTAAAGTTTTGTTAGGTGTATTGTTCAATCCTTGCCATCGTGTTAATTCTCGATTAACCTCCTGGTATGTAGGATAAATGAACGATTTCCATTGTGTTGGTTCTCGACCAACCCCTGGGAATGGTTAGTATTTTGCACAGTTAACGACGTGAGGGCTCTCAGCCAACACCGGGTATGAAACGTGAAATAATAATAAGTATTTAATTTAAAATCTCAATTACCGGCGTGAAGGCTCTCGGCCGACACCACGGTATGCAATGTGAAATAAAAATAAGTAAGTATTTGTAAAATCGCAATTATCAGCATGAGGGCTCTCGGCCCACAACACGGTGTGAACCGTGTAATAAGAATAAGTATGTATTTTAAAATCACAATTACCAGCGCGAGGGCTCTCGGCCCACACTACGATATGAAACGTGAAATAAGAAAAACTATGAATTTTAAAATCACAATTACCGGCGTGAGGGCTTTCAGCCCACACTATGGTATGAAACATGAAATAAGAATAAGTATGTATTTTAAAATCACAATTACCAGCATGAGGGCTCTCAGCCCACACTATGGTATGACACGTGAAATAAAAATAACAATCACAATTACCGGTGTGAGGGCTCTTGACCCACACTATGAAACGTGAAATAAGTATAAATATGTATTTTAAAAACACAATTACCAGCGCGAGGGCTCACGGCCCACACTATGGTCTGAAACATGAAATAAGTATAAGTATGTAATTTAAAATCACAATTACCGGCGTGAGGGCTCTCGGCCCACACTATGGTGTGAAACGTGAAATAAGAATAATAATCACAATTACCGGCATGAGGGCTCTCGGCCCACACCACGTTATGAAACGTGAAATAAAAATAACTTTGTATTTTAAAATCACAATAACTGGCATGAGGGCTCTCGGCCCATACCACGCTATAAAACATGAAATAAGAATAAATATCACAATTGCTGGCGTGAGGGCTCTCGGCCCATACCACGGTATTTAAAATCACAATAACCGGTGTGAGGGCTCTCAGCCCACACTATGGTTTAAAACCACAATTACCGGCGTGAGGGCTATCAGCCCGCACCGCGGTATTTAAAATCATAATTACCGGCGTGAGGGTTCTCGGCCCACGTTGCGGTATTTAAAATCAAAATTACCAGCGTGAGGGCTCTCGGCTCACACCGCGGTATGAAACGTGAAAAAATATGAACTATGTCTTTTAAAATCACGTTAACAATTATAACGGTTAAGCACTTACTGAATTTAACTGCATCCACCGAGGAATCCGTAGGTGACAAGATAATTAGTCGTCGAAGCGGTTTCAGACTTCCTCAATTCTTAACTTATATTTTTATGGTATTCGATTTGTGCCTCATAGGCAATTTGACACTGTGCGCTTGCTACCTCGCACAAAAAAGACGATAGAAATGGCGGCACGCGGGAGCGTGACAGTCACCGGAACTTGTCGGAAAATCATTTCTTTAAATATTGTGCGAATGCTACCTAGTAGAACGAAGGTCACTATTTGTGAACAATTTTTGTATCGAGAATGAAATAACGCAATATAATGTGTTGTTTCATAAGATTTTCTTTAATCTCCTTTGTCAAACCCTTCTCTAAGACAGGGAGCCATAGCTTGGCTAAGCTCTCGTGAATTGCTTTACCGTAGTCCGGTACACCCGACGTAGATTCACTTAAGGCTAAGAGCAATTCGGGGTCCAGACCTGTTTCCACCAAAGAAGGAATAATATCATTTGACGAGGATGGCTCCGTTTCAGGGGCTGCTGTCGGTCCTGAACCAGGACTTATATTATCTGGGGCCATAGTGGGCTCCGGTGATCTTGGTTGTTCAATATTCGACAGTTCCACCGTTTAAAATGTGAGAATAATATCGTTTATTATTTTTATGAAATAAAAATGAGGGTAAATTTACAATACCCAGAATAAAACGTAAAACATACGAAAAATTATTCTAAGTTACTTGAGTTTATTCAAAATGTATTATTTTATATCATTAGCGTGGGTAGCTCGCAGCTAACCACGTATTATCGTATGGAATCGCAGTCAATCACGACTTTCTTATTAACAATTTCATTTTTATTCTTATAAAATAACAATGAGGGTAGGCTTACAAGACCCAGAGTAAAACGAACCACATACGAAGAATGATTGTAAGTTAAGTACTTGAGTTTATTCAAAATTAATTATTTTGTTTATAAGCGTCGGTAGCTCGCAGCTAACCGCGTTATCGTATGGGTTCGCAGTCAATCACGACTTTCTTATAAATAATTTCGTTTTATATTGTTATAAAATAACAATGAGGGTAGATTTACAAGACCCAGAATAAAACGAACAACATACGAAGAATGACAGTACGTTACTTGAGTTTATTCAAAACTAGTTATGTATTTTGTTTCATAAGCGTGGGTAGCTCGCAGCTAACCGCGTTATCGTAACGACTCGCAATCAATCACGACTTTCTCATTAATAGTTTAGTTATTTATTTTTATAAAATAACAATGAGGGTAGATTTACACGACCCAGAATAAAAAGAACGACATACGAAGACTAATTGTAAGTTACTTGACTTTATTCAAAATTAATCATTTCTTTTTATAAGCGTGGTTAGCTCGCAGCTAACCGGGTTATCGTAAAGACTCGCAGTCACTCACGACTTTCTTATTAATAATTTAAGTTCGTTATGAAATTAGTGGGTGTGATGAGATAATATCACACTAATATTAGCTGTAAAGCCAACGTGTTTAGCTCGCAGCTACCCACGATATCGCAATTGACTCGCAGTCAATCCCGATTTTACGATTTTTTAGTGAAGTGAAATTCACTAACGTTTTTCAACGTTCTATTTAACTCGTAACAAAACACTTAGAATTAACTCGCGTTTAATCCTAAGGTGCGTATTTTTATTTCGTAAAAAGATTTACGGAAGCTAAATGCAGTTTTTATAACTGATTAAGAAATGACGGTCACGAGTTTCACTTGAGCAGTTTTAATAAATAAGATCGGCTATAAAATAGTGATCACTGAACAATAAATACCTTGCTGGTTTTCTTCGTCGGATTCTGAGGATGGCGTCCTTAACCTTTTACGACATTGCACATTGCGTTGTCCTAATCTTGCAATTGATTTTTAAATTTTTTCTTCAATACTGCGCTTAGGCATTTTGAAGAGCGTGTGCACTCGTTGCCTGCACGAAAAGGAATGAAGCTTGCAATGGTGACCCGGCCGGCGGCGGCGGGTACAGACAGCGTAAATTTCATTTAAAACTATTGAGATACCTTTAAAAAACGTGCAAGTTGCCCTGTAAGTTTAGGAAACTACGTTGTTAACATATAAATCAACATATATAACATATATTGGTGATTATATCTGAAGAAAGAAGCAACGAAATATTATAATCTAAATGACGCCTGGCCGTTGTATCACAATGGAGATAATGTATGGCTCGTGTCAGAGAAATTCTGCGGTAATAATTCTCGCATTATATTCAGCCGGAAATTTTGATAATAAATGCACGTTTATTAAAGTTACCGAAACAGACAGGTTATTATTATTCATTCCACATGACTTGATAAGTTTTTGTTAGCAATATCGCAGAAAACGATTGCGAATATCTTATTACTGAACTGGAAGTTTCGTACGCCTGAATGTTCTATTCCACAAAATACAGGTCAAAAGAGCCCTTCGCTTCACAGAACGCCTACTTTCCGCTCTGGGAATGAAAGGTAGCTAACGAAGCAAGTGAAAGAAATAGTTTGGTGGTTCCCAAGGAGGAGTTTTACCTAAAGTATATCCGGTTCGCACGACTAATTTCTAAATAGAAAAAAGACAAAAAAGACGAATGTCCGAAGGCATGTCCAATTAGATATTTGGCCAACCATAAAAATGTCCAATGATAAAATCGCCCAAACTTAATAATTACCAGTAATAATATTGCCCAACTATAAAAAATTCCAATCATAAATATGACCAAAAACACGGAACCCTAAAAATAATAATCCCGGAAAAATTGTCAGTTTCCGAGGGAGCAGCCATATCTGGTCGGTTGTCTATAGTTGGATATTTTTATGGCTGGACGTTATTATAGCTGGTCATGTATCTGGTTGGATATTTTTATAGTTGGATATTTTTATGGATGGACAAATTACTTATTGGACATTTTTGAACACTTGGACATTTTTATTTTTAGACATTAGTCGTGCGAAGGCGTTGTTTTCTTTAGTTATAAGGTTTATATTTTCTTGGCATAGATGTTACCAAATCAAGGGAACCCTTCTTACTTTAAAGGTCTCTCTGCTGGATTTTTAACTTTGTGCTCTTGCAGAGACGTAATCATAGCATCATTTCCTACGTACATTTCGCTAAGTGTTCACTCTCAAGCGTAACGCTGGGCGTAACGAGCGTACGTTTAATATACGACACATGTGACTGATTGCTTCCAGCGTACGCAAATTTGGCTGCAAATGTGATACATGCAAGCTGTTTCCTGTGGTATTTGTGATGTGCTGGCGTTATTTTTATGATGGAATTTATTTTGACTCGAATATTTATGTTTCATAGGTTTTTCATCACACTTCATAAGCAATATAATTATAATTTGTATATTTATCATAATGGTGTTAGTTTAAGAGGACTGTGAACTATCAGCAAAAATCAGCCTTTTGATACAAATAACGATTTCCATCCATTAAATGTTAAACGATTTTGACCAATTTCTGACAGGATTTTTGAATATTGATAAAAATTTCAAAAGATAGTGCAATAACGAATCGCGAGATCTTAAATAATACCCGAGGGCGTTACACATTTTGTGTGGGTTATTATTACAAGCAAGTGTCATAGTGATATCAACCGATACCCGGCAACATATGATTTCACATTTTTATATGTATTTCCACAGAACTGTGCGATAAATATTGCGTTACATACAAAACGGGTGGTGTGGTAATTATTAAAATCATGCCATTAAAACCCTCGCTTGGCAGCTCGGGATTCCCTACGTTCATAATTGCTTCTCCACCGCCCTTGGTGTATAATATTACTAATACAGTGCAAGTAGCTTCATCCAATAATATTGTTGCGCACATATTACTAAGTAAATTAAAAAAAAAAAAATGGCTTATCATCGTATCATCAGGTACAACACCTTTGAAAATTAATACTGGCACAGATATTCGGGCAATAATAATGGAATAAATAGTAGTTTATGCAACGGTTGCATAATGATAGGCCTTAAACACTAGTGCGGTTTTCATGAAACGAGCCGATAGGCGAGTTTCATAATAAGATCGCACGTGTGTTTTAAGGCCAAATTATGCAGAGTTGCATACATAACTTTATCTACACACATATTATAAATCCTCCATGATGGGTTCAGAAACAATATTTTCTGGCAACAAGTTATTTGTTGCAATCGTGGCTGCTTATTTCCGATATCCGGCGCATTTTCACATCACACACACTCCGAGAAGACTACTTACTATTCATATTTTCAACTAAAATGTAAATTACAAACAACTCTTTCTATTCAATTAATTCTACTTTCGTTCAGCAAAACATCAACATGGCGCCGATTCGATCCTCCGTCAAGACCATTTTTTTTTTAAATCGTAGACAAACGGATGAAGTCTCTATTCTCACGTCACTCGAGATCAAATATTGTGCAGTTTGTATTAAAAAAACATACTGAATTGACGTTTCGTATCAATAACTGTTTTAATATCTATGGATACTAGAATAGAGACCCACTTGAGTTTTGACAGCTGTTCCAAATTTAATCTCATTTCTTTACTAAAAACGATAAAGAAGTCATGTTATTTCTTTATGGCAGCACTGGTTTTTCCTAATTGGTTGTCAAAATGGTGGTCATTTCCTACGGTTTTTGATTAACTAATGGAGGTTTTATGATATGGGTGTAGATAAAATATTTTATATTGTTATCAATAACTTTTAATACACATTTCATAGAAAGATGGTAGAGTAGTATGATTGCAGTAATATATATTTTTTTTACTTACTGTTTTTTACTTATGATACCCATTGTTTTGGAACCGCAACATTGGTTCCGCACGCGACGCACAGGACGTTGATGGTTTACCAACTTTTCTGTGGACTCCAATGGACCGTTAAATCTCGTATTGCACTGGAATAAAGTATTGTTTTGTTTGGGCAAGAAATAGGACAGTACACGGAAAAGTTGGTAGATCTAATATTTATGAAAATGGCCGCCGTTAATTTATCTAATGCTAATGTCAGGTTTGCGTGAGCGTCTTAATATTCGTAAAATATGTAGTATTGATGTGATGATGATGCATATTGCCATTAGATGCGTACACGTAAATAAAAAACCCCGACGTTGACGCTTGTTTTGTTCCTCAATTTCCATTATAAAGGGTATTTATATTCATAAGATTATATTGTTTGTTACACGACCTTTGTACGTTCAAGTCAGAAGGTTTATCGCTAGACTGCTTTCCCCTTTGCTTTAAGTTAAAAATGTTATGTGTGTGCGTTTTTCACTATTATATAAAGCGGTTTTACGTGTTATGTTTTATTTTGTTTTTAAATTAGCTAGTACAGATGTAGTGCATAATTAGTTTCCATCGTGTTTTATCGGAAAAGTTCGTATTTATCGTGCTCTCTCAATTAGCTTCAGCAGGCCCCCAATTCTCGGCGCATTCGACATAATCTAACAATCGAGATTAAACGTCAGTGCATACAGTCATTTGACACAACTGTATGAATCTGACGTTTAATCTTGCTATCGAAATTATCTCGAAAACACCGAGAATTGGGGACCAGTAGCGATCATACCATGCTGTAATTTTTCATTTTGACATTTTACAGTAAATAATAAAGTTTCATATTAATGAATATAAACATGTCACTCATTTAATACAATAATTAATTGACACTTCGGGTCCCGTCGTCTTCCGATTGAGATCCGAGTTTTACCGATGGAAACATATTATTCACTACATCTGTATCGCAGTTGTAACAACATAACTTAAAGATGATTTGCGTATTTCATTCTCCCCTCTTAGCATTATTCAATTTATTCAGAGCAACACAGGACATACCTTAAGCTTTAAACTCAGAACTCAGCTGACAGATCGACCCGCAGTCTGTGCGAAGAGTTAAAATATTTAACATTGCGGTCATGTCATGTAACGTTACGCGTCGATTTTCCCCGAGCGTTTTTAGTTTCGAATTTGAACTGGTTGGAGCTGGATGGAACTGGATAAAACTGGAAATATGAAACCCAATTTACTCAAAATCGATGCTAGCTACATGTTGGCTTAACTTTGGGCAACTCGCAGAAAGCATGTATCATAATATTTATCTCTGTCTCATTCTGACGTTTAAATTCCTTCTCTTGCTATGGCCGACGGTAACCCAAAATGTATGGCTGGCTTTAAAGACGTGATGATTTTGGTTGTACGTGGTTTCATAGACATCAATTTCATAGAATTTCATTTCACATAACTTATTTCTCATATTATTATTTCATAGAATAATTAATACGCAGAATACTTTGAACAAATTTAAATCATTCATTTTTGTTGCAAATAAAATTTAATGTTTCTATATTCATATCATAGAATAACAAATCAAATATTCTTTATCCTCAATATTATTTAGTTATTGTAAAATGTATACCAAGAAACACATTTTATCGAGTGGCAGTTTCTAAACGTTTCAATTAAAAAAGACTGTTTGTACGGAGTACTGTTATTTATTCTGTGTGTTACGTAGCTATCGTGGTCTTATTAAAATATTGAAATAATCTCTGATTAATATAACTATTACTTAATAAATCGTCCTTAATATGTTCTAGGTATCAATTTATTGGAATAAACTATTATTTTTGGATTAACTCGCGTGAAAACGAGAGTTATTTCGGAAACAATATTTCTTTTCTCGACCACGAGAATCAAAGAAATAAATAAATTAAATGACTAATGTTTAATTTTTAATAAATCCGAAAAAAAACTGTACCATGATGTTGATTGTTTTTGTACAAAAGATTTATAAAAAAATAAAAAAGCATGTGTTTTACTGGCAGACATCTTTATTATCTCTAACTTCCGATCCAATATCGTTACTTTAACGAACTAGTTTAAAACTTGCTCGGACGGCGGCGCTGACGGCGCAATATATGAGATTTTACTTTAAAGTTATATTGCCAAGATTTCTGCAAGTTTCAAGTTAGGGTTCCGTACCTCAAAAGGAAAAAAGGAACCCTTATAGGATCACTCGTGTGTCTGTCTGTCTGTCTGTCTGTCTGTCACCGCCAATTTGCTCCGAAACTACTGGACCGATTGAGTTAAAATTTGGTATTCATATGTAAGTTGGTGACCGCAACACGGACGCGTGACGTAATTATATGAATTTTAAACATAGGGGCCACTTTTTGGGGGTAAACTAGAAAATTAAAAAAAAAAGTTATGCCACCTATATCGTGTGTCATATAAAATGAAAGGGCTTATTGTGAGAATCTTGAATATATATTTTTTTGAATTTTAAGTAAGTAAAATAGTTTAGAAGTTATTCAGGAAAATAGGCGAAAAATGACCATTCCACCCCATTATTTCCGAAACTACTGGGGCTAAATTTTTGAAAAAAATACAGAAAATAGATCTTTGCCTATATATTAGAGGAAAACTTATAAGAAGTCTATGGTATTTAAGGTAGCCTAGTAAATTTTAGATAATCATGTACGGAACGGAACCCTCTCCACGCGAGTTTAACTCGCACTTGTCCGGTTTTTTTGTGTTTAGTTGTGTTTTTAGTTTCATATCTAACTAAAAAAGAAAGAGAAACATGTACTCACTAACATAGAAGACACACAGAGTAATACAAATTAAGAAAACAATAGATAGACGAAATATTGGTGTGTTTCCTCGCGGCAGGGAATGGGACACTGGCTCAGCATAATGCTGATAATATGATGCATAATGCAATTGGGCATTAAGTCCGCCATTTGTACCTTGTTTGTGCAATAAAGCTTAAATAAATGAATAAATAAATGCTGAACTACCGGACCTGCCACAGCTTTTCCCGTGGTTTTTTCCATTATTTTTTATCTTTTGTCCTGTTTTTATGTTATTCTTCTATGCGTTTGCCGTGACTTTACCAGATGGTTCCAACGGAAGACCAGCGCTGGCACACAAGCCAGCATTATGCTGAGTTGGGACCTTTTTGTAACAGTTGGCACTGTTCTTCTTTTGTAGTTTTTTCGTATATATTATTATTATTTTTGTGCTCTGTTATGAATAAATGTTTTTTCTTTCTTTCTTTCTTTTATTAAAACTTGAAACCCTCATTTTATCCCCTTAGTGTGCATTTCGTGAAGTCCGTTCTTAGCGGATGTTTCCTCAAAGGAATCCACCAACCACTTCAAGTCTACACGATGTATAGTTCCTGAGTTTTCGTGATTAGTAATTGAGTGAGTGAGTGGTATTTTGCTTTCATATCTAATTGATTTAAAGAAAAAAAAAATACTACATGGTTAGATTTACATAATTAATTCACATTTTCAAAATTAAATTAAACCAAAGCCCTGTTTTGAAAGTTAATAGATTCAACTTGATTCAATCCTATCTGCCATAATGAATCAAACAATATTACGACCGCACTTAAAGTAATTAGTGAAAGATCACTAAATCCTGTCTTCAACTTTATATATGTTTTAACGTTAAGGTAGGTATTAGTAATAGTAGTAGTATATATACTTGTGTCGGTGACAGAACAGTGGACTTTCCTGCAAACCCTGCTGCGGACCTAATATGTACGACACAAAGATAATTTAAACCCGTTTATCACTATGACTATCTCTTTCGTCGGCACTAGTGTGAGAGAGATGCACTTAGCGATAAGACGGTTTGACTTATCCCAGGTGTCTTGCATGTTAGGGCCGCTGCTGGTCCCTCTGAAAACCGGCGCCTACCGGTACCAGGCGGAGGTCATTTTATAAAGATAGTCTTTTTTACTGTTTAACCGTGTCTTTAAATGAATCTTTAAAAAAAAAAAACAAATCGATCGTGATGGTGATCGCTTAAAAAGTATCTTACGGGCCCGGCAGTTACGTTATTCTTTTAACTGCTACTATATTATAATAATAGTAACAAATTATTAGAAAAGGCGTAACTGTCAGTCCCCGCATCTTTCTATTTAAATATCCAAATTATTACTTAGGCGTTAGTACCTAATCAATAAATTGTTCAAATAGTTAATTGCACTAACAAAAACACGTGAGCATCAAACTTCATAAACCGAAATGCACCGTTAGCTTGGACAATGGGCTAAATAATAGTGTCCATTTTCGGACAAAGCTCCGGGCCCGTGGTTAATGAGGCGTTTCTCCAGAGATTTATACGGCCGCTAACAACACAGTGCTTTATAACAACTGGGATGGTGCTTGGAACAGGGGAGATAAAGCATTACTTCACCAATTATATAAACCGAATAGAAGAGCTCCTTACTAAGGAGTTCTACAAGTATATTTTAAATAACGAGTGAGTGAAATTCCAAACCCATTTAAATGCTTAAGTGTTGGAGTAGAACCAATGTGTTGAAAAAAACAGCTATAAATAATAAAAAAATTATTAACTTTTTAATAAAATATGAGAAGAGTTTACATTTAAATGGGACTTAATCGCGTAACTTAAAAATGTTATTATTTACCTCGACGTTTCGACCGTATTGCAATGGCCTCGGTCACGAGAAGAGTCACGTAACGTCGAGGTATAACATTTTTAAGTTACGCGATTAAGTCCCGTTTACATGCAAATAATGTGTTTAAATCGCGAAAGTTTAAAACAATCTGTTAGAAGAGTATTTTGCAAACCTGTTTTTTGAAGTCTGTTAAAAAAGAAGCAGATGAAGGTAACGTTAGTAAGTAATATTTCAAAATGTGAATTATTCGTTTTCAGTGATCGTCGCACCCAAGCTGAAAATTTACATCAAAATAAGTAAACCTAGTTACATTTTTATGGTTCCGTACCACAAAAGGAAAAAAGGAACCCTTATAGGATCACTCGGTTGTCCGTCTGTCTGTTTGTCTGTCTGTCTGTGTCTCAAGACCTTTTTCTCAGGAACGCGTGGATGTATCAAGTTGAAATTAATATCAAATACTCAAGTCTGCAATCTCTTGAAGCTATGAAAAAATCATCCTTCTAAGTCACCGCAATCAAAAGATATGGCCGTTTATGTCTCATACTTTCAAGGGAATCCAAACGGAATCAAAACCTATAGGGTACTTCCCGTTGACCTAGAATCATGTTTGGCAAAAAGCAGTGTCTTACAGCACAAGTAAAGAAAAAAGTACGAAAACCGTGAATTTGTAATTACATCACAAAAAAAATAATTTAAACGGAATAACCTTTGCAAAGTCGTATCACACTCTACGATTGAACGGAGATAGAAGCTTGCGAAAGTAATTTTTTTGTCTTATTTCATAGGTAGGTTGTAAATGGTTGCCCCGTTGTTAAAGATATTTTTTTTACTTTTTTAGGGTTCCGTACTTACAAGGTACTGTTTCTTTTCCATACGTAATTGCGGAACCCTCGGCGCGCGAGTCAGGCTCGCACTTGACCGGATTTTTTTTTATTAATTGGGATTGACGTCTTATGACATTATTACATATTTTTTACCTTATACATAGCCTTAAGCGAAACACCTCAAACATCAGCCTGTATTTTAATTCACGAGACCGAAATAATTATTAATTATTGCCTCGAAGATTTTTTAGCGGTCAATGTGACCGCGTGGCCGGTATAATTACTGACCAAAGCCCTTTATTTCTCTGATAATATACCGATTTACATCGTGATCATGTCATCGTATTATAGACTCCACGTGACCCTTATAGGTCATCTTTATTGCGTGTTTCAATTACAGTTAGTATAAAAGGTTACCAGTGGCGCAGCCTGCCTACAAGCCGATTCCTGACGGCTTTACCAAGCTAGAAAGCTATTGCTAGCTGTCAGTGAAGTCCAAGTTACTCTGACTAAATGTCAGACTCGCACGTACGATTTTAATTCTTCCGGCTTTCCTTAGGAAATATTTGACGCTTCGCCACTGAAGGTTACAAGCACCCTGACTTGAGTCGGAACTGCATCACGTTTTAATGTTTTTGCTAGACGATTTGTATTTTGAAAGTTGTTATGTTCTGACGTCATGTAGAGGAACACAGTTCGCTAGTCTTATGACTAGAAATAATTCGTACCTATTCGTAATAGTCGAGATGGCTCAGTGGTATTGACGCTCGCCTCTGACGCAAACGACTCGGGTTCGAAACCAACTCACGGAGGATCTTTTTCCTTGTTTCTTTTAATAATTTTAAAATGTGTTTGTTTACTTCAGCCTAACTGCAGCATGATGTGCATAATTTGAATATTAGTTAAAATAGATCGACCCTCGCAAATTGGTTCACTCCGTTCTAGCGATTCACTGTGAGTGGATCCATGTGAAATATTAATTTGGCAATTGTGGATGTACCCACCGTCATTTGAAATATTGGTGCAGTAATAAACGAAATTGTAATTGCTCGGAATATCACATTGTTATTTTGGAAATTTACGGAATGATATAACGCGATGTTACGTGTTTAATTCTGCAGAGAAAGGGGTGAGTTTAGTTTCTAAGGTGTAAAGATTAATATGTAATTGCAACAATCATAATGGAAGATATACTATATTACCGCAATTTACACAGAACGTTTGCTTTCTAGCCTGAGGAACTGCCCTTTTTGGCACCTCGAGATAAAGGCGTGAATAAAACAAGCGAAGCTGTCATAAAGCTAGCCGGTGGCAGTTAAGGATCGGCAGGGTTCCTATTTCGAACAAAACCCTCCTGGCGCTCAACCTTAGTTTATAACATAGTTTTAGTTCATATTTAATATAAGTTTCAAGTGGACTCCTTGACTATTATTTCACCGATTCAGCCCATAACAAATAGCGCCCAACGCTAAAACATATGGTGGGTGAAATGATGGTGCCATAATAATAAGTAAACAGGAGTGACATTCTGGTGTTGGTTTTCATTGAGTTAGAGTAGGCAATAAATATACAAACTAAAATAAAATCGCATTATAGGTTTAAGTAATTTACATTAGTCTTATTGTAGTTAAGTTGTTATTAAAGTTTCGTTTAAAATTAATTTTAAGTAGGTACCTGTATAGTATCATTCGTGTATTGGAAAATCATTATAGCTAGTAATTGTAATTTATCATAAGATGAAGGATCCGCATGGCAGGCTAGCCCGCTGGGCCATGAAACTTGAACAGTTCAGTTTTGACGTCATTCACCGTCCTGGTAAGTGCCACATTGTTCCCGATGCATTGTCAAGGTGTAGTATTGATACGTCGGAAATCAATATAGTTGAAATACTTGAGCAACATAAGGATAACTGGTATATGAAAAAGGTGCAAGAAATAACAAAGCAAAACAAAGTGTCGGATTGGGCAATACATAAGGGGCTACTGGTCAAAAGAATACCACTTCTGCAATATCCAAATAAAGATAATATGTGGAAACTGTATGTTCCTGAGACTCTTAGGCAGGAGGTACCTATTACGAGAATGCCACGACGAATTAACATCGGGACACTTGGGGATTCGCAAGACTTACTTCAAACTAAAAAAAATGTACTATTGGCAAAACATGTTAAAAGATGTAAAAGATTATATCCAAAAATGTGATACTTGTGCTCGGTTCAAAGTCTCGCAACAGCAACCTTTGGGACAAATGGGAGGACACAGAGAAGTTTCGCGGCCATGGCAAATAATCTCTTTAGATTTGATGGGTCCGTTCCCAAAAAGTAAAAGCTGCAACACTATGTTATTAGTAATTACGTGCTGGTTTAGCAAATTCGCCTTATTATTCCCGCTAAGAACAGGCAAAGCTGATAAAATCTGCGAAATAGTCAGAAATCAGTTTTTACTTTATGGTGCACCGGAGGCGATTATTTGTGACAATGGAAAACAGTTTGAGTCACACTTATTTAAAGAATTGGCACAGAAATTTAATTCTAAGATCTGGTATACACCGCATTATCATCCCCAAAGTAACCCAACAGAAAGGGTCAATAGGGTGATCGGCACGATGATTTCAACTTACACCACAAGTAGGAAACATAACGAGTGGGACGTTCATTTACAAGAAATAGGTCATGCCATTAGGTCGGCTGTTCATGAAGCGACGGGATATACGCCCTCATATTTGTTCTTTGGGAGAGAAGCTATGGTACCTAATTTTAATATATCGTCATGGATAGGGAATACAGCCTCGTACCCTGGACATGGTTTCCAAGTGAATTTAGCTAACTGCATTGACAACATTAATCATAGAAATAAAATGTGCAGTCAAGTGCAGACAAGGCTAAGGACAGCACATGAAAACAGTTGCAAACATTACGATAGCAAACATAGACCTGCAAGCTTTCAAATTGGAGATACAGTCTGGAAAATAACGAAGTTTCTTTCAAATGCGTGTAGAAAGTTTACAGCCAAATTAGCGCCCAAATTCGAAAAGGCCATCATTGTAGACAGAATATCTAACGATGTATTCCGCTTGAATAATGTGTTCGGGAAAAATATTGGAGTTTGGCATTCTAAGGACCTAAAGCCATACAGGTCATAAAAAAGAAAAAAAAATAGACTGAGGGTATTTTTTTTCTTTGAGGGAGGGGGCATGTTATGTTCTGACGTCATGTAGAGGAACACAGTTCGCTAGTCTTATCACTAGAAATAATTCGTATCTAATCGTAATAGTCGAGATGGCTCAGTGGTATTGACGCTCGCCTCTGACGCAAACGACTCGGGTTCGAAACCAACTCACGGAGGATCTTTTTCCTTGTTTCTTTTAATAATTTTAAAATGTGTTTGTTTACTTCAGCCTAACTGCAGCATGATGTGCATAATTTGAATATTAGTTAAAATAGATCGACCCTCGCAAATTGGTTCACTCCGTTCTAGCGATTCACTGTGAGTGGATCCATGTGAAATATTAATTTGGCAATTGTGGATGTACCCACCGTCATTTGAAATATTGGTGCAGTAATAAACGAAATTGTAATTGCTCGGAATATCACATTGTTATTTTGGAAATTTACGGAATGATATAACGCGATGTTACGTGTTTAATTCTGCAGAGAAAGGGGTGAGTTTAGTTTCTAAGGTGTAAAGATTAATATGTAATTGCAACAATCATAATGGAAGATATACTATATTACCGCAATTTACACAGAACGTTTGCTTTCTAGCCTGAGGAACTGCCCTTTTTGGCACCTCGAGATAAAGGCGTGAATAAAACAAGCGAAGCTGTCATAAAGCTAGCCGGTGGCAGTTAAGGATCGGCAGGGTTCCTATTTCGAACAAAACCCTCCTGGCGCTCAACCTTAGTTTATAACATAGTTTTAGTTCATATTTAATATAAGTTTCAAGTGGACTCCTTGACTATTATTTCACCGATTCAGCCCATAACAAAGTGTAAATCACAAATGTAGTAACTTGTGTTAAGATTTTCAGTAGTTTTATTTGTCAAGTCTGAACGACGAGCCCACTCTTACGCATTACGCATCGTGCGGAAAAGTGGGATGAGAATCTTGCTAGCGCGTCGCTACATTATCGCTTAGACTTTCCTGAATAGAGGCGCAGAAGCTATGATCCATAGTTTGCACCTGAAAATAAATGTAAATGGTAATTATATTAACTGTACTTTAATAAAATGTATAATAGTTACGGTTTAGAAATCCGACTCTATTTACTTATATAGAAGATTTTCTATATATCAGATTACAAACGAAAAACGCAAAATATCACCGATAACTCCATTTATTAACTAGTAACGAAACATTAATAAGCTTAGATATCAAATACTATTTAATAATGGTATCTAATAATATCAAAAAGGGATAAAATCAATAAATCAACAAACCAGACAATATTAAATCCCCTCCAATTTGATCAAAATTATATTATGACAGCGTAGATCACAGACAGAGCTAAAGTGATGTAATTAAAAGCAATTTGAAATTAAATACTAAGTAAGTTAGGTAAGGTTAAGGTTTACCAGTCACATTTGACAAGCAAATACTGGCAACATTACACAGCAAATGTATGGGATCTGACGGTGCTTCCAGTTTTTGCTTGTAAAATTGTAACTGGTAGCTTGTGAAACGGGCCGCTGCTCATAAAATTAGTCCAGTGGAAAATTTTGCAAAATACTTCAACACAGAATAAAGTCTGTCCGCCAAGAGATGATTAAAAAAACCGGTCAAGTGCGAGTGAAACCCGCGTGGAGAGGGTTCCGTTCCATACATGATAAACTGAAATTTCCTATGTTACTTTAAATACCATAGACTTCTTATAGGTTTTCCTGTAATCTATAGGTAAAGAACTATTTTCTGTATTTTTTTCAAAATTTTAGGCCCGGTAGTTTCGGAGATAAGGGGGGGGGGGGAATGGTCAATTTTCACCTATTTTCCTAAATAACTTCTAAACTATTTTACGTAAAATTAAAAAAAAAATACATTTAATATCCTCACAATAAGCCCTTTCATTTTATATGTCACACGACTTCAGTTGCACAACTTTTTTTTAAATTTTCTAATTTATCCCCCAAAAGTGGGCCCCATGTTCAAAATTAATTAATTTACGTTACGCAGTCCTGTTGCGGTCACCAATTTACATATCTATACCAAATTTCAAATCAATCGGTCCAGTAGTTTCGGAGCAAATTGGCTGTGACATACGGACAGACAGACAGACAGACAGACAGACAGACACACGAGTGATCCTATAAGGGTTCCTTTTTTCCTTTTGAGGTACGGAACCTTAAAAAAAATCAGGGCCCGCTAATTATTTTTACCGATGATAATAAAAAACCGGTGATACCGATGATAATAAAGTGCGAGTTAAACTGGCGTGGAGAGGGATCGGTTCCGTACGTGCTTATCTGAAATTTACTACGTTACTTTAAATACCATAGACTTCTTATAGGTTTTCCTGTAATCTATAGGTATGGAACTATTTTCTGTAATACAATAAGCCCTTTCATTTGATATGTAACACGACATAGGTTGCATAACTTTTTTTATATTTTTCTGATTTACCCCACAAAAGTAACCCCCATGTTTAAAATTCATATATTTACGTCACGCGTCCGTGTTGCGGTCACCGACTTACATAGTTATGTATACCAAATTTCAACTCAATCGTTCCAGTAGTTTCGTAAAAAAATTGGCTGTGACAGACGGACAGACAGACAGACAGACAGACAGACACACGAGTGATCCTAAAGGGTTTCGTTTTTTTATAGAATATTATTATTGAATACCCTTTATATGTCCCATCGCTGGCATATCATCGAACGATGACCATGACGAAGTCTCAAAGTTGGAGAAAGAATCAGAGTCGGTGACGTTTATTAATTATATTATGAAACGTTCAATTGCTTCATCTAAAACAACACACGAACATCCGAACGACACACTCAAAGCGTATTCCAGAACGGAATGGCAATATGGCCGTCGCGTGCGTGGCCTCGTCGGCCCGGCGCGGCGCCGCGCTTGACTACAACTGCGTGCCTCGTACCACGCGCGGCAATAAGCGACGCCCGTTATACAGTTTGCGATAGGTAAGCGACAGTCGCTATTTCGAGACGACAATATAATATTTGTCAAGTCTCGGCGACTTTAAACAGTAAACAGAATAAAATGTTGGCAACAAGTTTATGATGACGGTGTGGCCAAGATTAGGGAAGTGTAAACAGAATAGGATAATTCCAAGTCCCACGAATTATTAAATCGCGACGGAACTTTCTCCAGTTTTATTTTTCCTCTTCATAATAAAACTCGTTAAAACGATGCTTGCCATTTCATTAGAAACGGAAGGAGCCGTGTAATTATGATCAAAGGGGAATGACAGAAGTTTGAACACTGAAATAACTGTGCTGTTTTGGCTGAGGAAACTACTGTTAAATATTCATGTTGAAATTGCATGAGATTACCTGTGAATATACCCATGTATTTAAAATGATTTTAGTTCTTTCCCAGAATTAATTATTATATTGTTTTAATCCTAAAGTTACTTTAGTTATTTTGCGGATCTCTTCTTTCTATTAGTCATTACTTGATGATTATTTAATATTTTATTGATTAAGGGGTGCTGCTTCATAGTGGTACATTACGACATATGAAAGAGCCCGTGTGCCTACTTGCAAAATAAATATTTTAATTTTCAATTACTTCAACGTTAAGCGTTTAAATAAAATAAAAAAGGTCAACGATGACTTAACTTCCATATAAACTTACTTTTAAAAGTGATAATCTGTTATAAAATAAATCAGCACCTCTATTCGGTAACGTCCAAGCAATATTCTTGCGACTCGCGAGCGAGACTCGCATCCCGCTCTTACGCATTAAGCATCGTGCGGAAGAGTGGGATGCGATTCTTGCTCGCGCATTTCTACAATATCACTTGGACGTTCCCGAATGGACGCCCAGAACTAAGGTTGCAACGTAGAGACTGGATGCAGGTGAGGGTGGATGGTAGGAGGTAAAAACAACTGTATACGGTATCGGTAGGTTTATTGTATATTATACGAGGCATTTTCTTCATTCATAACAGGATAAGACGGTAAGTAAATAACTATAATTATGCTTCTTATATCGCACTGCACTTTTTAACTGAAACTTCTTATCGTTCTAGTTAGGTATTTTAAAACGATGTACAATATCTACTACAGGAAAGTTATTTCTTAATCGGTGTATGACCTATCTTGGCCAAGATCTCTTAGGTAGTCATGGTCAATTGTCCAAATCGATCTCTTGATCAAAATTTTTAATTTGGAAAAGAAATAAATTAAAGGAAGAAGAAAAAGAAGTTGTCTGTATTGAAGGAGTTTTGTACGAGTCGCGATAGCGTCTCGTTACAAGGTCATATTACGAGCCTTTAATTCCAGGCAGTATACACCGTAAGCAGTAAACTGAGCTGCCTGGATATTTCGTATTATGAGCACGCTAAAGAGGTGGGTTTTAGCGCTCTCATAACATGAATTTTCCAGGAAGCTCAGTTTACGGCGAAAGCTGCCTGAAATTAAGAGCTCATAATACGACCCAATCTTTTGATTGTGTAGATCATGACACTTTAATTCGAAAATTAAAATTCTATGGCATTTGCGGCGATGCCCTTCAACTTGTTAGATCTTATCTTACACAGAGATTGCAGAAGGTAGCAGTAAACGGTGCAGTATCTGCAGAGACTATGGTGGAAATGGGAGTGCCTCAAGGATCAATTCTTGGCCCTTTCCTATTCCTTGTTTATGTAAATGACCTTCCTTACATGATAAGCCAAACATCAGGCATAGTCATGTTTGCAGACGATACTTCTTTGCTGTTCAAGGTAAATAGGAAAGATACCGAGCTCACTGAACCAAACAACACTCTGTCCATGATTTCTAAATCGTTTGCTGCAAATAAATTGTTACTTAATCCTAAAATGACCAAATGTATTAAATTTTCTTTAGTAAACACACCAGATGTTAATGCACACCTGAATATTAAATTAGACTGTCAAAACATTGAATTTGTAAAGTCAACTGTTTTTCTAGGATTAACACTTGACTCAAAACTGCAGTGGGGATTCCATATTACAGCCATAGCGAGTAGGTTAAGCTCTGCTGCGTTTGCAGTCAGACTGATGAGGCAGTTAACTGATGTAGCGACGGCACGGTTGATTTACTTCGCGTATTTCAAAGGCATTCTTTCATACGGTTTAATTCTATGGGGCTCAGCTGCTGACTTAGAGTTTATTTTTATTTTGCAAAAAAGGGCCATCAGGGCCATATATAACATGGGCACCCGCGAGTCACTGAGGGAATTTTTCAAGGAAATTGAAATACTAACCCTGCCTTCGCTATACGTATTTGAAATAATAATGTATGTCAGAAAAAAATTATACAATTTTCCTACAAATTTAGATAAGCCAAAGGCTACTAGAAATACCGGAAAGCTTAAAGTACCAACTTATAGACTGGCTAAAACTAAAAAATCATTTCTACAAAATTGTACACGTTTTTACAATAAAATACCTAAAAACATTATACTTAGAACAAACAGACACAATGTTCAAAGCTACTGTAAAGCGAATTCTTATTTCTAGGGCATATTACTCAGTTAAAGACTACATCATGGACAGGGATGTTTGGGTTCAATCGTGACCTGCACTGGCGATCCCTGGGTCTCGATGAGCGTACCTGCTGTGGTATATACTTAGATTTGTATAAAACTGTAGACATCATTGTTGACTTATATGTGTACTGATTTGAAAAAATGATACCTCACCGAGTTTCTTGCCGGCTCTTCTCAGTAGAGGATTATTTCCGAACCGGTGGGAGATTCATTCCTTGACCTTCATAAGAGCTTGTAAAAGCCTAAATTGTATAAAGATAGTTTGACTTTGACATTTGACTTAGTTAATAAAAGCGATGTGTCAATAGAAATGGGTATACAAGCATTTCCAATATCACCTGTATACATTAACCTGGTGCTCCCCGAATTTCTAAGCAAAATACCGATCTTGCAATATGTGTCAAGGAACATTATCATAACAAACGGTTTGCCCTCGACTTTTATAATTAAAACGCCATCATATTAGAAGCGCCATTTATCACTGCCCGCTGCACAAGTTTCATAAACCTATCTAGTCATTTTCCATAAGGATTGTGACCTTAGCATTTCTCGCTTCGGTTATTTGCACAGCGTGTGTGTGAATCAGCAACGGAAACTGGACTTAGTGTGCAGGGGAGAGGGATGGTTTTGCTTGTTCGCTGTGATAGTGCATCACGGCCAGTAGTTTCATGGCCAGTGCATTTACTAGCTCGATGGTCCGTAAATTAATCAATAACTAGTGATCAGGGTATATGATTAAGTATCTTATCGGGTGGATAAAGCGAACTCTGTGTTTGTCTTGGGTATTAAAGTTTAGGTTGAAGGCTATACCAGGTTTTATAAAAGTCCGTCAGACCAAATGTCAGATCTAAGTAAGTTTTGACATTCCTGATCGAAATTTAAACGAGCGGATCTTAATAAAACCCAGCTTAAATTGCTAAGTTTTAAAGTTTACGTGACTATTATTCGCATTTCATTAACTTATCCGTCACTAAAATTTAAATTTTTCCTAATTAACTCACGTGTAAATTAATTAGTATTCTTGATAAAAAAGGCTTACTACTCAAACAAATTGTTAATAGAAAGAGTCTTTAATGGTACATATTTAGTTATTTACTTACATTTAAATAAATAGTTCTCAAGTACCCGTTTTCCATGCTTAACGACATAAATGAATGCTCCTATTTTTAAATTTCTTCAAATATATTACCTTTATTCTGTCTCTCAAATATATAGTGTAGAATACTTTGATTTGATTTGATATATTTTTCAAATATTTCGCGATCCAATTTTCAATTTTACCAACCGTTACACGTGAGTTATGACGTGAGAGACTAAAAGTGACGTTCCATTTCAATCTTAACGACATAAATGAATGCTCCTATTTTTAAATATCTTCAAATATATTACCTTTATTCTGTCTCTCAAATATAAAGTGTAGAATACTTTGATTGGATTTGATATATTTTTCAAATATTTCGCGATCCAATTTTCAATTTTACCAACCGTTACACGTGAGTTATGACGTGAGAGACTAAAAGTGACGTTCCATTTCAATCTTAATCAGGCAAATTCGATAATTCACACAAAAACCGTATTATAGAATGTTGTCATAACTGAAATTTATCTGACAGCCTTACACGATTTGCTTATATGAATGAAGTGTGTTTGCAACGAATGTGTTCGTAGTGAAATTATAGATGAGAACTTTTTAAAACTTGGAGGATTCAAGTTTTACCTTGACGCACCTTTATCAGTGGCCCTTTTGATGACACCGTTGTCAGATTCCATACATTTGACATGCATTGTTGCTAGTTTTTGCTTGTAAAATTGTAACTTGTAGCTTCATGAAAAGGACCACTGATAGAGCAAAACTAATTTACAAGTTTGTTTGAGTTTATGTACATACAGACAGACAAAACAAATAAAACAAATGCTGACAATTTAACATGACTTGCTAACATTACATAAATAAGTCTAAAGTATGGTACCACTGTTCGACACCATTTCATTAGAATAACACGTCAATTCAGCAGTTTTCAGCATTTCATTTTGGTTCGCTGAACAACTCTTTGGGTATTGAACATTCAGTGCTTTGTACAGACGAATTATTCAATTATGAAGCGGCCTTATAAAATAAACTATGCAATAATAATAACCCATCAATTCATACTAATATGTAAATAGTATAACGAAAACTGGAATCAGTAAAATTGAAACTTTCGTGAGACATTATTAACAATTGAAATAAACACAGCAAACAAACCACAAATAAACAATTTACTAACGATTTATTGTCAGGAATGGCCTGACATGTTTTGGACTCGTATCGTATATGGAGTTCTTATTCAGGGGTTGAGTGAACTCCCGACATTAAATTGTGTTTCTTTCAAGTGTTCAAAACTAGAATCCATAATTCGGCTGCAGAATCCATAAATTGACGGTTGGAAGTGTTTAGATGAAATTTAATAGTGAAGCTAATGTCGATGTTTCGTATGGAATCGACACGGTGTGTCGAGTCTGAGTTGGCTTCCGACTTCTTGAATATGAATTATATTTTTCATGTTCTACCCCATAATTGTAAATTAGGTTTAGGTGTAACTGGTATCCAAAGCCGTAAACTTTTCTTATTAACGACACGAATTACCCTTACTGTTGAAACATTTGTGCATTCAGGGCCCCTATTCGGGAACGTCCAAGCGATATTGTTGTGGCTCGCGAGTGAGACTCGCATCCCACTCTTACGTATGCGAGTGGGATGAGAATCTCGCTAGCTCGTCGCTACAATATCGCTTGGACGTTCCCGAATAGAGGCGCTGGGCTGTCAATGCAGTTCGCCGAATTATGGTTTCTATTTTACAGGCACTTGAGTTTTCTATCCTCGGATAACATACAATTGATCCAGAAATTGAATAAGACATGTGATTTGTAAGCTGCGATGTGGAATCATAGATTCAGTCGTGAATTTGATGCGCAGCTGTTACGATGTTACGTAACCGTGGCACGTTTGTAATATTGAAATGTAGCCGTGTTGGGGCGTAGTATAAACAGAACAGAAGTGTAATTCTCTAAAAGTGCAGTTACACGAGCAACTTTTCACGGCAATGGGGAAGTTGCATGAAAATCAAAATAAGGTTTAAATGATATACTTATTATGAAAGTAAATGTACACATGTTACATGTTACTATGAATTACACTTCTGTTCTGTTTACACTACACCCCAACCCCAACACAGCTACATTTCAATCAAAACAAAAGCGAAATACAGAGAAATAATCAACATGATAATGTTTTGCGTACATAGATCGGTTTCTATTACTCAGGACTTTCCAATACAAGATGAAACAAAATATATGCATCTTCCCTATTTATAGCCGGTAACTATAGCTGTTACTCTAAATTTGTACGTTAGAGGAAGATGGCTACCGTTGCCGGCCACACATTGCCGTAAAAAAGTTGCTCGTGTAACTGCATTTTTACGTGCACAGCGGCTGATCAGCGGATAAACGATACTTACTATTAGACTCTTAGCACGAAGTCATCTTTTGAATATATCCGTTTTCACGGATCCGCCGCTGTGCACGTAAGAGAATCACATACCATTACCATGAGTTTATGCAAACTGTTCTCGTTATCAAAATCTATCGGAAATACTGCTTGTCCCCGATACAAGTAAAAGGGAACGAGCGATAGTTTTCTATTACGGTTTGCATAAACGATTTTTTTTTTCATTTATTTGGGTCATCAAAGATATACACTCACTACACAGATATATATAGACTATTTTTACATAATATCTTACGTGTGACCAACACCGTTAACCACTAATTACATTCGCTTATTTTAATATACGGTACTTAAATTCTAATTTGGATTACAGTTCAAGGGTTGTGCTGGACACAGATGCAAACATACATACATACATGTCCATTCATACACGCACGCACACACGCACACGCATAAACAGACACAGACACACACACACACACCCACACACATAAATATGCATTACACGTAAATATGTCCGTTTTAAAGAAGAGTTTGTTATAATTGGTAATGGTATTGGTATTTAAATAAAGGTAGCTCGCGCGCTTGCTTTTGCGCGCGCCTTGTACTGTCCGCGCGCGAGCGCCGAAGAATCTTCACGCACTTTAAACTAAAGATTTAGTGCAGTAAATGACAAATCCTCCATATTCGATTTGTGGATAGATTTGTTTAATACCAGTTAAAAATTTACACATATTATCTTGTATGCGATAAAATGTTAAAATTTAACTCGTAGTAACCAAATCAATCCACAGATTGGATATTGATAAGTATAATTATGAGCATGCATTAGGATAGGACAACACTCGTATTAGTATAGTGCTGGGTATGAAAGGTTGGTCGGGCGCACCACGCCCGTTTCCCCAGCCCCCGATTCTGTTTAGTTCGCGCTGACTGTACCTAAATACGCCACAAGGAAACGGCAGAGTCAGCCCGAGTCAGCCTTAGGGCCTAGCCACAACACCACGACATGACGTCGTGAACGTGAAATGGCGACGCTACATAGGGCCTGACTACAACACCACGGCATGACGTCGTGAACGTGAAACGGCGACGCTACATAGGGCCTGGTCACAACACCACGGCATGACGTCGTGAACGTGAAACGGCGACACTACATAGGGCCTGACCACAACACCACGGCACGACGTCATAAACCTGAAACAGCGCGGCGCCGCGTCGTTCCACGGCGCCGCTACATAATCACAGTACGGCGCCTTGCCGTGAACAATTCCGTTGCACCTCACCTTTATAGGTATACAAATAAGGGCGACGTGCAACAAAAATTTATGCGGAAACCTATGCGGAATTTTTCAAGGTACGGCGCCGTACCGTGGTTATGTAGCGTCGCCGTGGAACGACGCGGCACCGCGCCATTTATTTGCACGGTGCGGCAACGTGCCGTGCCACGGCACCGCGCCGTTTTACGTTCTCGACGTCGTGCTATGGTGTTGTGGCCAGACCCTTACTCAGGGCATATACAAGACCGTACCCGAGCGAGAGTAGGTACCTTCTAAAGGGCCGGAGTTGAACTACTGTCCTGTTTATACTATGGTAGTGACGTAGCAATTACAGTTGAATTTATGCAGGGCATTTCGACATTGCCTAAACGATATCACATATGGTTTTTTTACGATACGCCGCCTTTGTTGTTACATTAATAAGAGCCTCTATTTTTCTATCTTAGGGAGTATGCACAGCCCATTCGAACACAAATCTAGCGTAAAACAAGAACCCTCTCATGCTAGACATTTAAACACGTTAGACATTTTACTGAAGGCACTAAAATGTTACAAGTCAAGTTCTTGCGTCTTTATCTACGTTTGTGCAAAGAGGCAGGTAGCATGAATTATTACCCGTTCCGGTAAGAGGCCATTAAGGAGTTTTGCACAGTAATATAACATTTTGGTTTAGGCGCTATGCTGAATTAATTAACTAGTTTCAAAAAAATGTTTGGCCGGGGTTTATAGGGGTTCGTTCACCACGCAAAATAGGCGCGATTAAGACGTCGAGTTGCGGAAACACAGCCCGCTTGAACTATAGGGGTTTGTTACACCAATGTCAGATCAAAATTGTGTAAATCAGTACAGACAACTTTCACAAATACTTATAAAATTAAAAATAATGAATTCTTAATAAAACATGACCGGAGTTGGGATGCTTGATAAGTCGGAGTGTTAACCGACGTGATAAATTCAATTATAAGTTATTAGTTTTAATTAGAATTTTCATCCTAAACTTAGTTATGTTCGAATGGGCCGGCTCGACCGGGGTAGTACCACACTCTCACAGAATATCGGCGTAAAGTAATAGTTTGCTATTGCGTTTCGTACGGTGAGTGACGAGATCCGGAGGCCTTTTCCCTCATCCCCATCCCATCCCCATTCCCCATCCTCCCTAGACTGGCAGCGCATTGGCAGCACCTCCAGGTGTTGCCGATGTCCATGGGCGGCGGTGACCACTTTCCATCAGGTGGGCCGTCAGCTCGTTTGTCAGTCAATTGACATAAAAAAAAAAGTTATGGTTTTTGGTCTATTTTATTTGTTGTTTATATTAAATAAATCACAAGTAAATCAGCGCCTCTATTCGGGAACGCTAAGTGATTCTGTAGCGATCCGTAAGCGAGATTTCTCATCCCACTCTTCCGCACAACGCGTAATACGTAAGAGCGAGATGAGAAATCTCGCTCACGAATCGCTACAGAATCACTTAGCGTTCCCGAATAGAGGCGCTGATTGTCAATTATAGTCGTATTTCAAGTTCGTGTACTCATGTTTCATAGTGATATAAATACTTAGTCGTTTTGTATGGTTATTTTTCAAATATGTTTATTAATTTGAAGGTGATTTTTATGTTCATATACCAGTAAATCAGGTATACATCTATCATAGTGTTATCATTTACTTGACATAAATAATACTTAATTTATTAGTGAAATAATATTTCTGATGTTTCTAGGTAATTTACTAACGGCCACTCATTATTTCATTTTCTTAGTTTTCAAAGGGCTTTTGGAGTAGGCTTTGTTCTTTGTTAAAAAAAAAATTGTGTACATTGTAGGTAGCGGAACGTTCTGGATAATTATTCTTTATTTTTATTACACATTTCCCGTCAGAAATTTGCATATAACGGCTTACCAACGATATGAATACCACTTTTAAATATGAATAAGCTCTTTGCAGTTGAAAATACTGTACAATTTAAATTCTTTATTTTTCGTCCTCGTGTAATTTAGAACTATTCCCTCGGAAACTTTGGAGTTTTCTGGTTTAAAAAGCATCCTATTTCGTATTCCAGGATTTAAGGTAACTATATATTAACCAACCAAGTTTTATGAAAATCTTTTTTGCTGTTACTGAACTGAATGGTAAGAAACAAACATACATACCCAACTTTCGCATTCATAATAGTAGGATCCTACCATGATAGGATAGGATAGGATTTTACGCTTTTTTTTTTTTTTTTTTCTGATTTCGTATTATGCGATATTTTTATGAGTTTCCTTATTTTTTTAACACGCATAACCAGCACCCAGAGAGTGCCATCCACGTCATTCTCCATTCATATAAAGATGTTAAATCATTTCATTTAGTACCTTTATATGTAGTAAAAAATATTGTCATACTTTCCTAGCTTTATCTCATTCATTTAAAAATCGCCCTAATCAAATAAATAAAGTCTTCAAACGCCTGGCTTTTATTGAATTATCTACAACGGTGGTTGAATTAAGTGGATCAAATTACATTGAGTAAGAATCCGAGTTGTAATCTGCGATTGTGATAAAATGAAAGATGTAGGTTCGTCGTAAATCGTGGACATTTCAATGCAAATGGGTCGTAATGCCCTGAGTGTTTGCGATCATAAAAACTCGTATGAACGAATTGTTTGTTAGGCTTCAGATACGGTAATAATGGATTGGCATTGTTTATAATAACGAGACAAAAACAATAGAGTCTCCTAAAATCTTTAATCTACACCCATATCATAAAACCTCCATAGTGTAATCAAAAACCATAGGAAATGACCACCATTTTGACAACCAATTAGGAAAAACCAGTGCTGCAATGTTATTCCCGTATCGTTTTTAGTATAGAAATGAGATTAAATTTGGAACAGCTGTCAAAACTCAAGTGGGTCTCTATTCTAGTATCCATAGATATTAAAACAGTTATTGATACGAAACGTCAATTCAGTATCTTTTTTTTATATAAACTGCACAACATTTGATCTCGAGTGACATGAGAATAGAGACTTAATTTGTTTGTCTATGATTTAAAAAAAAATGGTCTTAAAGGAGGATCGAATTGCCGCCATTATGTTGGTGTTTTGCTGAACGAAAGTAGAATTGTTGTTGAATTGAATAGAAAAAGTTGTTTGTAATTTACATTTTAGTTGAAAATATGAATAGTAAGTAGTCTTCTCGGAGTGTGTGAAAATGCGCCGAATATCGGAAATATGCAGCCACGATTGCAACAAATAACTTGTTGCCAGAAAATATTGTTTCTGAACACATCATGGAGGATTTATAATATGTGTGTAGATAAGTTATGTATGCAACTCTGCATATTTGGCCTTAAAACACACGTGCGATCTTATTATGGAACTCGTTAAAGCTCGTTTCATGAAAACCGCACTATTGTTTTAAGGCCTATCATTATGCAACCGTTGCATAAACTACTATTGAAAGAACAGTAAAAAGAATCATCAGGCATTCTTTAGTAATTGACCTAGAAACATCAAGTATTTCGCTAGTGAAAATTTTAAATAACCAGATGAAGTCGTCGTCAAGCCAATGAACACAGTATGAGGGATATTATACTTATTCGATGATTGCCACCGAATTTTTTGGAGTCTGCTTTTTTGTTATACATAAGTTCATTTTATCCTTTTTAGTGATTTATATCCACTACGCTCAAAGGACGATTTGCCAATTACGCATGAGCATTTAAAAAATGTTGCTATAAAGGTGCTCCCCCACCTGGAGCCTTCCCCTGTAAATGTAATGTTACAGAGTTGAGCACTACATCAGTGAGGGAGGAGAACTGAGCATTACAGTGCGCAACCTGTAATGTTACAGATTCGAGCATTACATTGGTGAGGGAAGAGAACTGAGCATTACAGTGGGCAACCTGTAATGTTACTGATTTGAGCATTACATTGGTGAGGGAAGAGAACCGAGCATTACAGTGCACAGTAAAGTAATGTAATGCTCAAAATCGAATCTGAAACGTTACATTACAGGCGAACAGGTGAGGTAGCATCCTTAGAATACAAGGGCTGTTGACCGTTGAATAGTTCTTTACCAAACCCTACTATCAGCTACCATTATATCCAAAAATAATCGTCCAAATTAGTTCACAATTATTGGAATTCCGTGGCCCTAGCAAGTTTGACAGGGATAAGTTAACACCGTCTTATCTCTAAGCCTCCTCTGCCCGTGCAGATGCTTATCATCCTGGCATGTCGTATAAGTCGACTAAGGGACGGGTCTTCTCCAACATGGTGGGCTATCTTTATGGGCGATGGGCTGATCACCTGTCACCATACGGTTCATCATACCATCTTAGGACTAATTAATCAAACGTGGCCACAAGTAGTCTTGTGGCTCTGCCCACCCCATTAGGGATTTCGGGCGTGATGCTATGTATGTATGTGTATCTCTAAGTGCGTCAAATACTAGTGTCAACAAAATATATAGAGAGATAAGACGGCTTTAAGTTATCCCTGTGTCAACCTTGCTAGGCCCGCTGAGGTAACAAACATTAGTAAATGTATGATGTATTGAGCTGTTACGTAGGTACTACTAAATATGCAGCATATTAAACTTTTTTTAATGTCAATTGATTGACAAACGAGTTGACGATCCACCTGATAGAAAGTGGTCACCGCCGCCCATGGCGCCTATCTGCAATACCAGAGGTACTGCCAATGCGTTGCCAGTCTAGGGAGGATGGGGAATGAGGATGGGATAGGGGTGAGGATATAGGCCTCCGGAACTCGTCACTTACCGTACGAAACGCAATAGCAAGCTATTACTTTACGTCGATATTCTGTGAGAGTGTGGTACTACCCCGGTCGAGCCGGCCCATTCGAACAGTAATCATCGAGTGAGGATTACTGTTTGGCTCTACCACTACAAAAAACTGGTTCTTTGTGTCGCGATTATTTTCAGAAAATAAGTATTCTATGAACTTATAGAATGAAATGTTGCATTTTTGCTGCATCTGAGAATTCCGAGTTCAAGAGGAAAGCGTGTAATTTATATCCAAAGGTTGGTGCTTTTTTTTAAAGCAACAGTTTATTTAGTTGTCATATCATACCGCCCCGTAACCGGTAAGAAATGTTTTTAAATGTTTGCACAAACTAAGGAAATGTGTAGTCTTAAGAAAATAGTTTTGTAGGAGTAATAATGTTTTAATATTACAAAGGTACAGCGCAGTTTGCACATTTGTGCATTTAAGGCTGGATTTTATCAAACTGATGTGTTTTTGTTTTACTGTTATTAATTTGGCATATTATCTATACAAAAGTCGTATTCCTCGTTTGGTCTAATTGGGTCGTAGACATCTACTTATGTCTTTGCCTTAAATTATATATATACATTATCTTTTCGATATTTTGGCCAAAACAACTCCCTAACTTGCATTATACTGACATACGGGTAAAATATTCTAACATGTGCTAGAGGTGGAAATCTGTTACTATATATAACCATAAAGATACTGCTATAATTCACCTCTACTCAACTCGGATCGAAACCATTGAATCAAACATTCCCAATCAGCTAAGTCATACAAGCAAAACAAACGTACCGTACAGTGCATGAACTTAATTGCAAACTACCTCGCAAAATCCAGAGCAATACACTAGCCAATATCCGGGGGTTATATAACTTGCCCGGCGATATCTTCCCGGTCAGAACTTGAAAATTGGACCGTAACTAGATTCCCGTGTGAACTGCAACACCGGGCTTCCAGAATCGCTTCAATGTACGGTATATATATATTTTTAATGCACGCTCGCGCTAGGTCCTGGTCTTTTAGTAATAAAATGCTGCCATATCTAAATTATAATTACTAAAGAAATCTGTTTGTAAGTCAAAAGTAATGTTAAGGCATATTTGTTATTACGAAAGATGTGATATTATACGAACGCATCTTTTAAAAAAGCTCACCGTTTTAGTTGTAATGTTAAACATATTTCACGTAAAACCAGCAAAACATCAGCATAATCAGGGAAGGTTTGCGGCCAACTTTACGGAGTAGCCCTGATACCTGAGGTCTGGCATTTAACACGATATTATACGAATGCATCTTTTAAAATACCTCACCGATTTAGTTGTAATGTTAAACGTATTTCAGTATCTAATTAAACCAGCAAAACATTAGCATAATCAGGGATGGTCGTTTACGGGCCAACTTTATGGAGTAGCCCTGATTTCTGAGGTCTGGCATTTAACACGATATTATACGAATGCATCTTTTAAAATACCTCACCGTTTTAGTTGTAATGTTAAACGTATTTCAGTATCTAATTAAACCAGCAAAACATTAGCATAATCAGGGAAGGTTTGCGGCCAACTTTACGGAGTAGCCCTGATACCTGAGGTCTGGCATTTAACACGTTGTCACGCAGCATTACGATCGGCACCAAAGTTCCGCAAACGGACTGAGAGCAAATGCAAATTTGTAAAGCAGATTAAGGGTTAAATTTACGGAAAGCGGTACGGTGTCTACATTAAAATTATTTGCCGCGACCACTCATGCATTATTCACTGTCCCTCACCAGTAACCGCTCAGGCTCGCTAACTTATGAAAACGCACACAGCTTCAGAAGCCGCGAATTTGTCACTTCGTTTGAGACTTTATTAATTTTGAATAGGCAATTCTGCGGGTTCGGAGCGGAAAAGAACGAGTTCATTAATAATAATGGAGGGCTTGTCTTGTTTGTTTCGCAAAGTACTCGCGTATTTTTGTCAGGTTTGGTTTATTCATGGTCTTATTTAGCTTTGGTATGCCTTTAGTTTGCCTGTTTTTAATGAGTGACTTTTTAACTTAATTGTCGCGTTTATAAATAGTTCGGGGGCGTTTTGGGTTTACGCTTTTAAAACCTAGACTATGGCAACAATTAAGTGTTTTTTTATGACTTGATTATACAATGAGGACACTAGGTTCTGCCCGCAACTTCGTTCGCGTGGAATTTGGTTATACTTATTCCCTCGGGAACTTTAACAGGGAATAAGCTATCTTCATTCCAAATTGCACTCAAATACATCCAGCCGTTTAAGAGTGAAGGAATAACAAACATACTTACTCACACACTCTAATTTTCGCATTTATAATATTTAAATATTTAAAAATAAAAACAACAACATGAAAATAAATAGCTAACTCAAACAACTTATTCAAATGGCATTTGGCCAGAATGTTCTATCGCTTAAGCTCGAATAAACTATGCAAAATCGGTAGACCAAAAGTTAAGCTATGGCCACAACAATTGTACCTCTGAAGTTCTGCTATATTATTCTCTTAACAAATTTCGTCATCCATATCGTCTCTCATTTCGATGACAATCATAAATTGACCCGCGTGCCCCTAAGCAATAGCTGGAGTTAGGCACTCACGTCCTTGGCAGCGATGCGTCGAATACGGCCAAGGTCGAAGACGCCCACGAACATATAGTTTACATACACTGACCGGTCAATTTAGGCTCGCCGTTGAGTTTGGCGACGAAGTGTTATAACAGAATAACACCCTTGAGCTGTTTAAAACATGACAACCGAATACGGAGCTGAATATTGAGCAAGCAACCTTTGGAAGTCCCTTGTTAAATGAATTACGGACCGCAGAGCAACATGGTACCACTGTTAAATATTCATCTTATGTTTCGTAACCTTTGCCTTGTGAATGAACGTTTAAAAATGCCTTTTAGAGTTCCCACGTTAGGTGGTTACGAAAAATAAACTTCTTTTATACAAGGATTTGTCCTGAAAGATTAGTCTCCGAGATATTTCTCGTTGGTTCGCAAGTTGTTTAATACTATCGTCAAATGGTTGCCTTCTTGGTATTTTATAGAATAACTAGAGAACCCGCCACAGCTTCGCCCGCGGTATTTTCCATATAAACTTTGCCTCTTATGGGATGGAATTTCAAAACTTCCCCAAAATCAATTCATTTTTCACCCCTACAAGGGTTGATTTTTTCAAAATGCTTTTGCAGTGCTCCTTTGTTTTTATTCAGAAGACTAAATTATCATTTTTATGTTAATAAGCTAAAAAATTACGGATTTCCATACAAATTGTTAACTCCTTTTTCACCCCTTTAGGGATTGATTTTCGTAAAATCCTTTCTTAGTGGGTGCCTACATTACCTAAAGAATACCTGTACCAAATTTCAGATTTCTAGCTCCAGTAGTTTTGGCTGTGCATTATGTCACCCTATCAGTCAGTCAGTCAGCTTTTTCTTTATATATATAGATAATTTCTTAAAGTTTGCGTTGGAATTGCATGATTTAATTTTATCACCGTAGGAATACATGCAGCAATTCCATCCATACGTTGTAAACATGACTTCGATGCGCAGGAAGCGCTTTGCTAATTGTTATAATACGCACAGCTAAGAAGTGGAACTCTCTTCCTGCTGACATTTTTCCCGAACAGTATAACTTGGAAGTTTTTCAGGTCGAGAGTGGATAGGCACTATCTTATCTAGGTAAGCATTAAGCAAGTTCTATCTTCGACCTCTTCGTCACACACCATGAGGTGAGATTGTGGTCAAAAGGTCGCCTATTATTGTCAATAGAAAGAATACTTAATATCTGCGTTCAATATGTAAAGTATGGTTTAATTAAGTTTACCCAAAACATGCCTAGTAACAATTATAATACCAAGATTATTGTTTTATTAAACAAACGCAAGGAAATAATCTCAAATTTAATCATTTCAAGAATCGTCAAATAAACTTTAAGTTTTTAAAAGCCCTTTCAGAGAAGTTTCAATACAGCACGCTAGAATAACTAAAGGTAACTTTATGTAATTAGTTCGTTGGAAAAGTTGCCACCATTTTGAGTGAAATGTAGTAAAGTAAGCTTACTTAATAAGTTTAGCAGACAAAGCTCAACCTTGCATCTTAGTCTTAGGTTAGGTCGGGCACTGTTTGTATCATAAGTTCATAACTTAATTATTCTTGTATAACAATGTGTCTCCCGCGAGGAATACTGTTATCCATCTCATTATGAGAGCAGGCTTATGCCCAGCTGTGGGATCTAATAGACTCATGATGATGAATAAATCGATGCTCATCATCACTGACACAATGAGGTATTGTTATAAGTAAAAGAGCCCACACGTGCCCAATTTGCTGAATAAACGTTTTGATTTGATTTGATTGAAATTTCAGACATACTAAACTTGAGACGATGAATTCAGATTCATCGTCTCAAGTTTAGTCTGTCTGAAATTAATGTGTTCGTTGTCAGCAATGAACACAGTTTGTTCTCCTAATATTTGATCAGCTACTAATTACTGTTTACGCCATCAAGAATATGTGGGAAAACGTCAAATTACACAGGATAAAAGGAACAGTGATCCGTATAATCTTGGCTGTAAAGTTCTACTGAGTGAGGGTTGATCAGAGACTGTTTTCAGTATCAGAATCATGAACCAAATTAAAATTAAGTGTCATTGTATCCCAACCCTTTGAGAGGTTCTACAATTATTCGTATTAATTTCGTTTTATATTTTCTTCCTTTGCATTTACAATCAAATAGCAAACAGCGATTTGACATTTTAAAGAAACAAAATAAGTCTTATAACCACAGGTAGTTATAAAAAATATATTACAACTTAACTAAAGTCCAATTGGCTACAGTTGGTTTCTGTATCAGCCATTTCGAAAAGTGGCGACGTTTAAATGGTAATGCTACCACTTCTGAGAAGTTGAAAATTTGATTATTTTTCCATTTCCATAATTAAAAAAGAAAACTATAAGTCATTCTACTATACTAAATCATCGATAGGCTGTTATTCTAATATTCAAAGTTCGTTAGGGTTACTTCTTCTTTTCCAAATATGTATAAATAGGTTTAATTGCAAAAGATTTCTTATTTTTATGCTCTTAGTTTTAAAAGAATCTCCAATTTAAATAATGAATTCACTACTTGGTTGAATCCAATCAAGAAGGTCCTATATTAAGTTCGTGGAAATATTTAGACCTACCCTTTATTAAATACGTATAGCACGTCCCGAGGTTTTGTACGCCTTTCCCTTTTCCGAATGGCTGGAGCCGCGGAGGGGCCACGTCGACCTGCTTTTTAAGCCTAGAAATAGCATCATTTATCGTGAGGCAAGGTTATGGTATGGGTTAAAGCTGTTATTTTTAAACTTTAAGGTTTCGCAAAGAAGGAAGTTTTCTGAAAAATTCTAATTAGTCCGTCATTTAGACTATAAACAAATATTGAACACATATTTTTTCTTTTGTTGATTAAACAAAAAATTACGAAGATATACCTAGTGCGTTGAAGTTTCGCGTCACGTTAAGACTTTGCACACTTTGTACCAATAAGTGGGGACTTACGACGTCATAAGTCCCCACACCCGAACTTTGACGCGCGTTATCTTTGTCAATTTTGATTGATTTGATAAAGCAAAAAATAAGTGTTCAATATTTATTGATAATCTAACTGACGTCTTAACGTGATTTAAATGAACCAAAAGTAGTTCAATTAGAACGAATTAAGACCCAATCTTAGAATAATAACGCTATAGAAACCAAGTCCACGCGCACAGTTTGAAGCAACAAAATCGGCCCCATTTCTGGCTCCAAACGCCGGGACGCTCCGTAGTGTCAAATGTCAAAGCGATCCGAACGCATCTCGGTTTATTGCTTCACTTTTGTCAGGGTGGTTGTTTGTAAACTATCCTTCTATGGTTTGTAATTCTATGTTCCTAATATTTGCTACAACATACAACAGATTAACATGTCTCTGTCTCTCTCCTTAGCACTTTTTCCCGTCTCTAATTCTACTTTGATCATGATCCCTGATTCGGCAGGTCGGGTTATTACAGTGGAGCTACTGCCGTCTGACCTCCGTAATCCTTGTTTGTCAGGGAAACCAGACCAAATTGGATCATGGTTACACATTTAGTTACCCAAATGTGCAAGTTTCCTTACAATGTTTTCCCTCACCGTAAGAGCATCGACTACCGCAATTCGCAGGCAGATAATGTACACAGTTTGAAAAACTCATTGGTACATGGCAACCGCTTGGATTCGAACCCGGACCTCATGATGACGAGTCAACATCCGTAGCCATTAAGCCACTGATGGCGACGCTCTTAACATGTAAGTTTACAACATATTACTTAGCTTTTAAATCTTGTTTTGTGCACATTTTTAAATATAGTACATTGTGCATCTAGGTCCGTAAGAAGGGGATAACTAACGAGAGTCTGTTAGAAGCCCGACGCCGATAGGCGAGGGCTTTTATGACTCGAGTTTGTTATCCCCTTACTGCTCGTGTTACACACAATGTTTTTCATCACATTTGCGAGGAAATGATGTAAAAATTAGACAAAAAAAAGTATATATATATTAATTTTATTTCCATTTTACATCGTGAATTACCATCAGGTGGGTGTTCATAAACTGAGCGTACGTTGCGATCAGCGCGGGGCAGCTCCGCCGGCTAGCGGCTCGCGCGCCCCGCCGGCTGCGGTTCCCGAGCAGCTCCGCCGACCTGGCGCACTTAACTGCCCGCGGGAGTTCGAAACCATACAAAATCCATAACTCCCCAGGGAGTTATGGATTATGTATGGTTTATAACTCCCGCTGCGGCGGGGCCCATAGAGGAGTTAAATCGGCTATAGTTGCTCTATACGCTTGCGTATAATAACACCCTTTCCGAGCAAGTGTGATGAAAAGAATTGAATACCTATTTATTATTTAAATTGAAGTTTGAAAATAGAATAAAGAACACAGAAAAAAATACGTATATAGCTGCAAGCAATACTAAATGAAAGGCTAGTACACTGCCAATATTGTAGGATAAGTTGGAAAAGCAATCATAGCTCTAGCAAAATTGTCTACGGAAGTCCTCATTTCAATTGCAGAACTTTTTTTAATATCTTGGCTCGAGTCAGAATTGGAATCTCAAGCGATGCTGGCAATAAAAGTGAAAGAAATAAATTATATTTCAGTTCGTTAGTTGTTAATGTCATATGACTATGATACCAAATCTTTAGCTTTAAGAGGACTGGGAACCAACGGCAAAAATCATATTTTTAATACAAAAGGCGATTACGATTTCCAAACCTTAAATGTTAACCGATTTTGACCCATTTTTGATAGGTTTTCGGAACAAAATCTAGGTCTATACGTATTTTGAATAATAATAACGATCAACAAAGTCATATAAACGTCGAAATTAGGTTTGTGTGAGAATACTGAAACAACAATAAAACTGAATTTATTTATTACAGTGAAAAAATCAAAATGTATAGATTTTGTTCTGATTGACAACCTATTCAAAATTGGTCAACATTGGTTAACATTTAAGGGATGGAAATCGTTATCGCCTTTTGTAGGAAAAGCCGTAGGTTCACACTCTTAAGTTAAGCTTCAAATTACTTCGGAACAAAATGTCTAAGTATACGTTTTTTGAATATTGCTAAAAGATCACCAAACTCAGATAATCGCCAAAATTAGTTTTGTATGAGAATACTAAAACAACAATAAAACTGAATTTATTGATTCTAGTGAATAAACCAAGTGAAGTAATTTTAAGTCCGTGAAGTTTGTGAACTCCCAGAAGTGATGTAGCCAGTGTTCATTTTTACTATTTTTAAATCTATTTTTTTTATTGCGTTCGTATCCCGTAGTTTGCAACATCTGGCAGGCCTCGGTAGCCCTTTCACGCACAAACAAGAACGAAGTTAGACACGGGTGATAGAACATCATTACGCAAAGTGGAGCACGATCGATCTTCGTTGAATGATATTTACCGAGTGAATTCTTCTGTGTGAACACCGCACCGTGTGACTGGAGTGGTTCAAGGATGCTCGGATACGATACCTCCCAATTCCATTCGAGAGGGTGGGAGGAATTGTTGTCAATACTTTGGGCGGTTTTTTTTTATTATATTATATTCATTTATTTCAGAACCAAATTCCATAATGTGTTAATCATAATGTGACTTAAAAACTATGTTAGTATTACATTAAATATTAATTATTAAATTAAATTAAATTAAATTAAATTGAATTGAATTTATTCTAATTTAATATACATTTACACAGTTAGACGGCCTATGCAACCTGTCCCAGTGTTGCAGGAAGGGTCCGTCTTGGCGCGCCGCCACCGTCCGTAGGAGGCTGTTCGGGCTGCCGCGCAGGCGCCGCACCAGGGATGCCACGCGCTTGCGCATGATAGCATGGAATCCGTCCGTACGCATCTCGCAAAACATACCTGATGCACTGCAATTAGTTAGTACTTCCCTATATGGTAAATAAATTATTATTATTATTAATTAATTAATTGTACGAAGCACAGTTTAATTTCGTTTTTGTCTACAAACCATTGCATTAAATCGATACGATTTTTGAACAACTAAGTATAATTTTTTAATGAGCGAATTATAGAAAAATTGGCCCGGCAGTGGCACAGCCAAGGTAAGCAAATTTAAAATTATTATAATAATATTATACTATTATAAAGGGCTAAGTTCATTGTACTCAATCTACTTCTGGCTAACTGAGGGTGAAAGAAATATCTTCCGAAACCGACACAAGGGAGTCGTAAATTTCGTGTGTGCTCTGCAGCAAAATAGGCTGCGGGCGGTAAAGGGAAGTTAAACAATTAAACTCCCCCTTAGATACCTTCGGAATGAAACAAAAGTTGTAAAAATAATTGAGTTTTGATAATTATTTATAATTTCGCTTCGTGCGTATTACTTGTCGATAATCCTTTTTTTATAGAAAGAGGGAGCAAACGAGCAGGCGGGTCACCGCAACGCAAGGGGAATCACGGATGCGTTGCCGGCCCTTTGAAAAAGGAGTAGGCTCGTTTTTTGACGATCCTTAAGTTGTATCGGTCCGGGAAAGTTGCTGGAGCAAGGCTGTTCCAAATTCTTTCTATAGTCAATAAAATACAACGGTCAATCGCTATGTCTTTAGATTTTAGCTATGAAAGTTCCGCTCCCTGACGGCAAAATGCCTTAGATTATCTTATCACAACTCTAACAGTTATGAGTTACATGAATCAAGCAACAATCTTTTGTTCATGTCATAAGAACTTCGAGCATAACTTGGCTGTATTTTTTTAAATAGACGGATTATTTTTAATAGTTTAAAGTAAATGGATGATTATGTTATTGTATAATTTGAGTTATGACGCAGGGTATCATGCTTCCAGCCTGCGGACTAAAACGGTTTCTTCAGTTACTCCGGCTCACGCTTTACTCTACTGGAGATCTCTCAAAATTGGGTCGATCGCGGTTGTTTCGAGAGTTGCTTTCTTTGTTACAACGGTTACTTTAATTTTCTTTCCGGAGATTTCAGAGCAGTGCGCTTACTTTGCCCTTAAGGATTAGGGGCTTACATTGTTTTTAACAAAAGAACGATCCCTTTTGTCCTATGTAGCGGCATACTATAGTATGTTTTTATTATATGACTTAGCATTTATTAAAATGTAATAACGTCGATTTTATTTAAATTGAATATATCATTTAGACATTGTATCATGTAGCGACCGTAAAGATAAAGAAAGAAGAACAACATATTTCTGTATTAATAGGTATCTATTTAGAAGTGAAATAAAAAGACATATATATATACAATATTGAATTTACAAAAAATGATTAATTAAAGGCTAAGTTCGTAAGAACTGTTGTAGTAAAGGGTCGGACAGCACGCAGAGCGCCCAGATGGGTCGACGGCGTTCCGAGAACCAGCCTCAGGAAATGAGTGTCCCTGGGTGAAGTCGTTGATGAAGGTCCGTCCGGAAAGCGACCACACGGATGTAAATGAAGGGGCAGCAGGTGACAGATGCGACACCTGGAGACCGAAAGAGGCAGGTGAAGATTGTGGCTGCTAGAGACCAAAGTGGCATGGCACCGCAGAGGCCATAGGCTAGGCCACTGACGTTGGCTAACTGTTAAGATGACTCGGATTGGGTGAAAGTGAAAACTACAGAATAAGACAAAAGTCTTTAGGCTAGAATTTCTGTTTTCCTTCCTTTCTCCTTCTATATCGGTGAATTCTTCAAGCAAGTTCAGGGAATTAATAATGTTTTCCCTACAAAAGTTAACCTAGCGAATACGCAATATCCTTCATCCATCAAAGGGCTCAAAGGATATTAAACATTTTGTGGGTACTTATGAGTGCGTGCGGTTGAAACTCAAAAGAAAACGTGCTCTCCATTATAAACGCACGAAATATTATTATATAATAGTTAATTTATGCTCTGTGTTACTGTACTATTTGCATTTTGTATCCGGAACATCTTCAGAACTTTGTTCTGTTGTTTGCTATACAGGTCAAAATTAATTCCTTCCTTCAGTTTTTTAATGAACTTTAACAATTCCATTTGCGACCAGAAGAATACATTAAAAGGGCCTCTTTTATTCGCCCATGCTCTTCAAAGATGAATTCAACGTTATTACATAATCATACCTTCTTTGTGTACTCATACTCTGTTTCAGAGAGTGTTTTGTAGAAATTTAAATTATTGGGTTCCAAAGTAAGTTATATATCGACTAGCCGAGCAAAAACAAAGTTCCCTCAAAAACTGTTCTAACTATGTATAGAAGTTCAGCTCCTTTCTGCCCACCATATCAACATCAAATCATAATAGACGACGTGGTTAGCCTTGTTGGTAGTGACCTTGCCTCCGAAGCTAGCGGTCCCGAGTTCAATCCCCGGTAAGGACAAATATTTGTGTGATGAGCACGAATGTTTATTCCTGAGTCTTGGATATTTTCTATGTATTTAAGTATTTATTTATCTATATAAGTTTGTATATCGTCATCTAGTAGGTACCTACCCATAACACAAGCCTTTAAAGCTACTTTAGTGTAAAGATTGTCCCCTGATTTATTTATTATAGAGTCTTGGTGTCTTCAAGGTAAAAGTAAATAGGTATTGTCTGGGCAAGCATGTTCTTTCTACCCTAGACTCTTCGTTTTCTATCAGGTGACACGAGGGTCAAACACATTCCTCGTCTTCTATAAAAAAAGCCAACACCCATTTAAAGCTAAACCTTTCAATTTCATTCTACATTTACTTTTACTTGTAAACTGTTTAATGTACCGAAAAATATACAGTGAAAACGGTGGGTGTAGAAATATCGGGCCATTTGTCGTTGTCGCGGCCGGATGGAGCTTTTTAAACCAACTGGGAGCGATAACGAAGAGCAATGTGTTCAATTTTGAGTGTATAGATTTCTTCCTCTTAAAACGAAACAATTGGGCCAATTCGAGAGTGTGTTAGCTAAATTTAAAAGTCGCTAAACTTGAAATAAGAAACGTCAAACTCGATTTTCAAAGCTTGCTGACTTTGAGGTTTCTTGTTTTAAGTTTAGCGACATTTAAATTTAGGCGACGCCGTTTTGAATTGGACCCAAAGCGTACGCGCAATAGATAATAGCGGAGTCATAACGAACATCGGCATTTTTATGGCAAACTTAATTTTAAAATGGGTCCAATTCGAAATGGCTACGTCTAAATTTAAAAATCGCTAAACTTAAAACAAGATACGTCGAAATCAGCAAGCTTTGAAAATCGAGTAAACGTTTCTTATTTCAAGTTTAGCGACTTTTAAATTTAGCGGACACACTTTCGAATTGGCCCCAATAACCACTTTAATACATCGACACTAGGACTTACCCTTAAACCTAAATTATGCAGTTACAGAACCAAGTTAATGTTGGGCGGTACTTATTATTATTTTCCATGGAACTATTTCGTTGAATAAGCTGTCCTATTAGCAACAAAATTAATTAAGAGTTTTTCCTTCACTTTTAAAGATTTAATAAGTATCAAAGTTTTAATTAGTTAAATTCTCTAAACAAAGTTGTAAACTTATCAGCAAATTGGGGGACATTGACTTTGTTTCTCAGCCCGATTACTCTCTCGAGTTAGCAAAATTAATGTGTTATCTTTGCTTTATTAGTGTTTGTTTGTAAAAATACCTATTGTTGTTCGTGAGACAGACCTGAATTGTTCGATTAATGACAATGTAAAAAATCACAGAAAAATAGTCTGCCCCCATGGTAGCGCTGCGTTTTCAATTGACAGCGTTTCAAAAACTTAAAAAAAAAACATTGTGCTAATTCATTTGTTCGTGTCTGCCTTTTGGACTGATGGTCAGAATCATCCTCAAAACGATGAACATCGAAGAGGCAGCCGTGCATGGCTCTGTTTTATAACGGGACGAACTTGCAAAAATGTAAATGAAAAAAGCTATACTAAATCATTTGTTCGTCGTTCTCGTTGCGTACATTCGATTCATTAGGACTCCCAGAATCGAAAAAAAAAGTTGGCAGACATCTAGGTCGCTGATTTTTTTATCTACGAATTTTTAAAGTTGTAACTCAAAAACGCAGGGACATACGACTTTCATTTATTGGACCAAATCGATTTGTATTGACATAAACTTTCATCCATATCAATATGAAAGACGTACAAATCACATACCAAAATGGCACCCAGCTCCCTAACTATATCACATCAAATTCATAACGGCATTAATGGCTGGGGCATACAGACAGACAGCCAGACAAACAATGAAGTCTCACCATAAAACGTTAAGAGCTCGTTTATAAACAAAAGTGTTGTGCCCGCGGTTGCTTTAAATGTGTGTAATTAATTCCATCTAACTTTATATTATCAGTTAAGTATGTTTTCATCACACTTGCTCGGAAAGGCTGTTATTATACGCAGGCGTACAGAGCAGCTGTAGCCTCCTTACCTCCCAAGGGCAGTTATGGATTTTGTATGGGTTATAACTCCCGCTGACGGCGGGGCGAGCCGCAGCCGGCGGGGCGCGCGACCCGCAAGCCGGCGGAGCTGCCCCGCGCTGATCGCAACGTACGCTCAGTTTATGAACACCAACCTGATGGTAATTCACGATGTAAAATGGAAATAAAATTAATATATATACTTTTTTTGTCTAATTTTTATTTCATTTTCTCGCAAATGTGATGAAAAACATTGTGTGTAGCACGGGCAGTAAGGGGATAACAAACTCGAGTCATAAAAGCCCTCGCCTATCGGCATCGGGCTTCTAACAGACTCTTGTTAGTTATCCCCTTCTTACGGCCCTAGATGCACAATGTACTATAGAAAGTTTCTGACATTTGCGTTGTAATCAACTATTTTCGCTTGATTGTTGGATTTCAAAGTTATAATTTATGTTAGTGTAAGTTTTAGTGCATGAATAACTTCGGATCTTAATAAATATTAGAAATTATTGTTGAATATTACATTATGAAGATTGACGTAAATAGGTTGCTATTTTAAAAGCCAACCATTGTAATCTTTGACGTAGCCACTTTTTGATCGAGCCCAGAGAGTCGATATAATAAAGGTTTTTAGATCCAACAAAGTGCAAGTTATTATATAAAAATTATAGGTAGGCGTTAGGCAGTTTCTCACTAAGTTTATTTATTCAAACAAAGTTGCCAGTATTAGGCGCTATTCCATAACAACTAACATAATATATATGTATGCATTTCTCTCTAGGGTCAAATCAAGCATTATGAATGTCTACATGTTAAAAACATACACAAACACCGTTCGTAAGCAAAAAAAATGCTCAGATTCAAGCGAAACCTTCAACTTCAATACAGTAAAAAAAGAACATAAATTTTATAAAATAAAAGAACTGACTTCAAATAACCTTTGAAAAGTAAGTTTTTGGAGTTTAATCGATTTTCATATATAAGCCCGGGGTATGAAAAATTATGGGGAGTAAAATCAAATTACGATGTCACACGATGGAGTCACACAAAGTTACACGATGTTAGCCGAAGATTCGCCGGTCGCTTCGCATTGCACACAGATATAGTGAATAATATTTTTCCATCGGTAAAACTCGAATCTCAATCGCAAGACGACGGGACCCGAAGTGTCAATTAATTATTGTATTCAATGAGTGACATGTTTATATTCATTAATACGAAACTTTATTAGTTACTGTCAAATGTCAAAATCAAAAATGACAGCATGTTATGATGGGTAGGTACTGGTTTATTTTATAATCGTTCGTAAGGACTAAACTCCTGTCGTGCGTCGGAGCTGACACACAAACACTTTTTTTTCACATTTTATTTATTATCCTGTGATTTAACGACACACATTTACTAAATAAAGTAAAAATAGCATAATGCTAATTGCTCATCACCATTTACAAACTGTTGCTATCCACGGTGCAAGGATTTCAGTCGTTAGGGAGTTCTCCTGGTTCTTCAATTTTACTACATGACTTTTCATGGACATATGTTGCTTCAGAACTTTATACAGCAATTTAATCGCCAACCGTGAAATACTCAACATTTAGGAGTTCCGGTGATCATCTATGGTCTTCATCAAGAGTTCCACTACACCAAATAATGCTTTTGGAACGTAACTGCTTGAGTTATTACAGAAAATACTAGAATTGAGAACCTCCTCCTTTTTTTTTGAAGTCGGTTAAAAAACAACTATGTAACGAAGTTCAATTCCGCAAACCAAACTGTTAAAGTACTTGTACTAAACTTATTTTACTAAAACTTATACAGTGTTCGCACGAATCTTTCTTACCCTTTCTCGAAATTATAACAATTTATCTTGAAATTAATTGGCCGAGTTGGGGGTAATTTATCATGGCATATCTTGGCAGGTCGTGACTTCCAACCGCGCTGGCTTACTTGTTAAACATGCCGAAAACCGAATTTAATATCTGTCCTGGAGCAACCCTTAGATGGAAATATAACCAAGAATGAAATAGGGTACACGTTCGGAGAATTAGAAATTGAATTGTGGTTCAAGTATTATTTGGGTCTGATCTATGGCTCGCAATGAGAAGGGTAAGCGGAGCATACCATTAAATATATACTTCTGGCTGCTGACAAGATATTTACTTTTAGCAGCACTAATTTAAGGACTCAAAATATAGATTAATGGCAGATTCTTACCCATAACTTCCGAACGGAAGTATCAAAGCCTTCCTGAGCCATTCACCGAGCAAGGCAAAATAATAAAAAAAACGCTTTTACAACCGAGACATTATTTACAGGGTTATGGCCGTAAAAAAACCGTTACAAGAGCAAAAACAGAAATGGCATGGAATAATGCAAGGATTGTGGAAGCCCTCCGTCGCGGAATTGACTCAAATAATAAGAAGTGCCATTATCGTTACCCTTTGGGACGTCTGAATGTAAGACTATGGTGACATGTCACACCGCCATTACATGATCGGATAAATCCAGTCCATAAGTTTGTGTGTTTATTACTTACATTGAAATAAAACTATTTTCTCGGTATTACCTCCCGTAATTTGAAATTATTTCTCGATGTTTCGAGGCCTTTCCAGGACCTAATGGTAAACTAATATGTTATAAGACTTTCATAGACTGGTTACATATGAACTAGCGTATTTTAAAACAATCTAAAAAGTTCCAACCAACGCAGATGATTAACATGAAATTTTGAATTATTTGTATACAATTTAAAATTAACACAGTATTTTTGTAACATTTGGGGTCGATAAATATAAGCGACTTATATTGTATACCATACAGCTTGTAGTGAATCAGCATTAATTGACAACAGTCATTTTTTTCCACGTGTTTTTTTTTTAGATATTTAAAAAGCTTAAATAGTTTTAAGGGACCCATAATTAAATTTTCTCAAAAGCTCCCATTTTCATACAGTTTTTATAGAAAAATCATTTTGAAAAAGCTGTTTATTAATGGTTCATTTCCCGTCATAGCAAGTAAGTCATTACCGTCGCCATATTAACGCGCCAGTCATAGTATATCGTCTGAATGACTAAACCATGATCGAGCTTTTTAAAATGGATTTCTCTATGTGAAAATAAGAGCTGTCGAAAAATTAAATAATAGTCCGTTAAAATTATTTAAAGTTTATAATAGCTAAAATGGACATGTATTTTTTTTATGTGAATTGCTTCATTCGCCACGGTGTAACAGTGGCGGATCACATTAACGCCGGTCAAGACGTGAGCAGCCTGTGGATACTGTTAAATGTTTTCCGATAACTAAGGGCTTCGATTCAAGCTCCCATACATGGGAACTGCTCTGCAACTTTCGGGTAAAGTTCGGGAAACCTGAACCGCTTCACTAAGTTCTTCACATAAAATATACATTTTATTTCAGCACGCCGCTTATAATTTTTATGATCAATGAAGCGGTCGCTACACGTTGTAACTTATGAAATGAATGTTTGAATTCCTTTTTTAGGGTTCCGTAAATTAAAAGGAAAAACGAAACTCTTATAGGATCCCTCGTGTGTCTGTCTGTCCGTCTGTCACAGCCAATTTGCTCCGAAACTACTGGACCGATTGAGTTGAAATTTGGTATACATATGTAAGTCGGTGACCGCAACACGGACGCGATTTTGAAAAAAATACAGAAAATAGTTCCTTACCTTACCTTCGATTACAAAAAAACCTATAAGAAATCTATGGTATTTAAAGTAACCTAGTAAATTTCAGATAATCATGTACGGAACGGAACCCTCTCCACGCAAGTTTAACTCACACTTGTCCGGTTTTTAAAGAATTTTCTTTTGTTTTAGGTTCAATGACCCTAAACGCTCTTTCTATGTCGCTCGCACACTGAATTATAATAGCATTGCACTCACACAGACCATGTGGACATGAAATTCTCTATGCTTTACGACCGCAAACAAAAACTTTGGCATAAGAAAGTGAAGAATAATATAATATTTGTGAGCCCTTGTTGAGCCCATGTTTTAATTTTTATCAAATTATGCATCGAATTCAACACAAATAAAAATAATATTAATAAAATGATGATTGTCTATGTAATGATAAAAGCTATGGCAATAAAAGAACTATTAGATTCGTTAAACATTGGCTAGAATGCAAATTCATAAAACTATTAAAAGGACCTGTAAATTGTGGACTTAAAATATTAATTCTATTAAATTCACAGTAACAATGAGTATACTCTGTTTGTTAAGGTAGTTAAATATATGTAAACAAACTAACCCACGTGACTCAGCAACCAGCCAATCAAGACATACCTTAGATAAAAAAGAAATAATCAGGACGTTAATAGTTTAAGCAGCCTAAGCTTATAACATTAATTTTGTTCAAAGACGGAGACTATACTATAGAAATAGCCGAATTCAGAAACGCCACTTAAGCATTTGATTAGAGATTAATTAGTTATATGTGCCTCAACTAGTTGTCAACCTATACATAAACGTTACTCACTTTAATTAAAGATCGAGTGGCTTTTGTGAATTTGGCTATAAGGGGTTATCCATAAAGTACGTCACACTAATTTCGTGATTTTTTGACCCCTCCCTCGTCCTTGTCACAGTTGGTCACATTTGTGAGACCCCCTCCACCCCTCACTAGTGTGACGGAGTGGTTAGATCAGTTCCCCAAACGCGTTAGTTCCGCGTAGCAGAATTTCCATTCGCGTTTTTCCCAACTCGAGTTTGTTTTCGGTCATGTATGTCACCATTGGCATAGTTCCCCAAACGCGTTAGTTCCGCGTACCACCATTTCCACTCGCATTTTTCCCCACTAGAGTTTTTGTTCATGTATGTCACCATTGGCATGTATTGACTGGCGTTCCCTTCTCTAACAGTTTTTTTTCGAAAAGTTTAATTTTACAAACGCAATTAGCACTAGTCGACCTGCTCGATTGATGCTTCAGACGCAAATATTAACAGTCGCTCTTGTTATTATAACTTTCTTACTAGGTAATGAACTACTTGAGATTACAAACAGGTTTTATTTAATCTCACTAATACTTAAACAATTGATATCTTTTACACAGTGGTTGTAGAAAAAAAAACTTTTAGAGAAGGGAACGCCAGTCAATACATGCCAATGGTGACATACATGAACGAAAACTCTAGTGGGGAAAAATGCGACTGGAAATGGTGGTACGCGGAACTAAAGCGTTTGGGGAACTATGCCAATGGTGACATACATGACCGAAAACAAACTCGAGTGGGGAAAAACGCGAATGGAAATTCTGCTACACGGATCTAACGCGTTTGAGGAACTGATCTAACCACTCGTGTGACGTCACATATTTTGTAATTTTACATGTAGAAATTATTAAATTAAAACAGCCGTTCCGAAATAAGTTATATTTCCATTTAAACTGAGTGCAAACTCGCCAACAAAACAATTTCAGCCTTTAAGTTTTCGTTAATAGTTAAAATTTGGCATTTTAACACTTAGATGTATGTATTCGATTTTGAAATGTGACGTCAAGAAACTTAGGACCCCTCCCACCCCTTGTCACACAATGTCACACTTGGTCGACCACCTCCCCCCGCTTAACATGTGACGTACTTTATGGATGACCCCTAAGTACCTATGTCAAGTAATAAGCTAAATGTCTACATTGCATGCAACATACCTATGCATACAAAGCGCATGCAATTTGCGAGCTAGTTACAAGTTAGGTATTACTTGTATGAGACAAGTTCTGTTTAATTTAGTATGCAGGTACCCGAGCGTGGCTTGAGGTTCCATGCGGTGTAAACACAGCTTCATGTAATTAAATAAACGTTTCATCGTGACCTTTGGAAGGATCTAGGTTTGTGCTAACGCAGAAGGAATCTTGGATTGTTGTAAGATTTAATTAATCGCAGACACAAAGCAAATTAACGCAAATGTCTGTTTTGCAAACAGTCATAGTGGCTATCCTTTTGTAAAAATATATAAAACACTAGAAATAACGCATAATTCGAGTTCTTAGTAAATAATGTTAAATATTGTTTTTATAAAATGCCGTTATTACATTCTTCCTTTGAATGAGCAAAGTAGACAAAGTTAAAAAATTCTATTATAATTTTTGCGGCAACATTAGATCGAAAATTTTAATATAGAGTATCTAACTGTGCTCAGAGAATTTTTTACTCGTAGCCGAATAAACGACGTTTTTCGTAATATCGTCACACGATCAAAGAAAGTATTAGACTAAAGACTCAAAAAGCCTTTTAATAAGTATGCTAATCCAATTTGTATCATCCTTTTACACTTTTCCAAACTTCTATAATTTCATAACATATAATTAGTTGATTGTAACAAAAAATTAATCTCAGTCCTGCTCTTTAAAGGTCTGAAATTCAAACCTAGACTAGATAGCATCTTTAAGTTATAATTTTCTTTTACCTATGCAAATAAACTTTTTAGCGCCAATTACGGATCCGCTTCCACAGGTTCTCTGCCAGCGAAGGATATATCCGTCAATGTATGTAGTGTTAAAGAGACCTATGTGAATTTGAGGTTAAGTTGCATTTAGTGTGTTGTTACTTCTAAGACATGTTTGGTGTGTGTGATTCATCATTACCACCACCACCATCATCACCAATATTCATATTATATTTGACGTTGTAAATGCTTAAAAAAAGAGCTTAAAAATGATTCGATCTTCCAGTAAAGCTGTTTTATCATCTGCTTAATAAAAATCTAACACTGGACTAACATACAACGCATGGTCTAAACCGGTAGGTCTAGGTCTAGATGCATGAAAAAAATAAAATCATCCGTCAGTTAAGTAGATTATCAAAAAATATTGATCACATATTTTTTGCTTTATCAAATCAATCAAAATTGACAAAGATAACGCGCATCAAAGATCGGACGTGGGGGCTCATGACGTCACTTAATGGTAAAAAGTGTGCAAAGTTTTGACTTACATACATACATACATAGCATCACGCCCGAAATCCCTAATGGGGTGGGCAGAGCCATAAGATTACTTGTGGCCACGTTCGATTAATTAGTCCTAGGATAGTATGATGAACCGTATGCTGACAGGTGATCAGCCCATCGCCCATACAGATAGTCCACCATGTTGGAGAGGACCCGTCCCTTAGTCGACTTTTACGACATGCCAGGATGATAAGCATCTGCACGCATTCTATGCTATTTCTTCACTCCCAGTGCAGCAGAGGAGTATAGTCTTGACTTCAACGCACTATACCTTCGTAATTTTTTGCTTAATTGACACAAGAAAAAATACGTTTTCAATAGTTTTGATTATGTAAATGACGGAGTAAATAGATTTTTCCAGGAATCTAGCCTATCGTTTGAACGAATTGCAGCCGCAATTTATGAAAGTCGAATATAGATGGCGTTACGCAACTCATGCCCTGATTTTATGGCGACGGGCAGTTCTTTTGTATTATCTGTCCAATCATTTTTATTATGAATATTTGTTAGCCTAGCCTAAGGTAAACATATTTCTAAATCCGCAGTCCATTATTTTTTATTATACCTAGCTTTTTCATTGCTCAACGTTGAGCAACGAAATGACGAGCAATGCTGAACGGAAGAATATTAATCATCTGTCATTGTCATTAGGTACGAGATTTTAAAAACAATGAATATTTCGCGATTTGACCATACAAAAGGAGATAACGATTTCCACCCCTTACCTGTAACCGATTTTGACCATTATTTGATAGATTGTCAGACTGAACAAAATTTAGGTTTATACGTTTTCTGAATATTGATTAAAGATCAACAAAGTCAAATAATCGCCGAAATTGGTTTTGTATGAGAATACTGAAACAACAACAAAACTGAATTTATTGTTATGGGAGCGTTCAAGTATTACGTAACGAATTTGGGGGTAGGGGGGGGGGGGTATCTTGTAAAACGTTACGATGCGTTACATGGGCGGGAGGGGGGGTTTGAACTACGCGTTACGTAACAATTTTTTTTAACCCTTCAGAGCAGCCACGTAGAGAACTTCTCTCACGCATTTTTTAAAACGCTTTTTTGCTCAAAATTTTAAATGGAATGACCTCTTGAAAAATTTTTTTTTTGGTAAAAATGGTCACTTTTTGGTTACGTAACGTTTTACTACTGGGGAGGGGGGGTAAAGAAAAACGTTACGGTGCGTTACATGGCGGGGAGGGCGAGTCAAAAATCTCCGAAAATTGCGTTACGTAATACTTGAACGCTCCCTATAGTTAGAAAACAAAAAACTTATACGTATAGACCTAGATTTTGTTCTGACTGACAACGTTACAAAAATGGTTAACAACGGTTTACATTTAAGGGGTGGAAATAGTTATCGCCTTTTGTATCAAAAACCCGAAGGTTCACACTCCTCTTAATAATTCAGATTTTTGTTGAAAAATTATAATATCTTCGCAAGTCTAAACGAAGTAGCCAGTGTAGCACACTGAAATATAGAAAATTCACCGCAGGCTTTTATCCAATAGAACGAAAGCATAAAATTTAAGTGTGCTTAAGAGGAAAGCTGTGTAAGTGTTGTTTGCATGGACTTGAAGTAAAAATACAACCTTCAGCTGGTCACTGAACTATGTTTAATAACTTATTCTCAAACTAGCTATGCTTGCGACGTTATTCGGCTGGGACTGGGATGAAAAGTAACCTATGTTGGATTTTAAGATATGGTCTATCTATCTGGAAGACGTCTTTATTCACCTGTGGATGTGGGCCCACATGTGAGAACACACATTTTTGCATAGTTAATATCTTCAACTGAAAGTACAGCTAGTAAATCATCAGATACTAATTTTGCAATCTTCGGACTGTTTCCTTAATCCTGACCAATTTAATGTTTCTATTTGCATAACAACTCTTAGTGCCTGCGGTAAGCTAGGTTTAAGTATTCAAAGACCTGTTATTCTACAACAGTATCCAACTGTTTATCTGAACAAACTGATATTTTGAAGGTAAAACTTCCCTCCACCACTCCAGGCACTTCTGGGAGCTTAGCTCGCCATCTGGTATGCCAGGTATTATTTCAAGTTACCTCTAATCTGTTCGTTCACTTAAACTAACAATCTATTTTATACAATGATTTTAACAGAGTTTAAAGCAGAATCTTATCTCATCTTAAAGTGTGGAGTGTCACTGTAACCATTAAGTCGTCAGTACAAGAATGCTATACCGGTTGGCTGCGTCGACGTCGCTTAAACACCTCTTTGCTTATGCTAATAATTTGAATACACTTCGACCCTATGGCTAAGGCCGCACAGGCAGGTGGCTTGCTTAGCGCTTAGAGCCTTGGCTATAAACAAACGTTCTAGATTTCTCGGCACCGGCCACACTGCGCGCTCGGCGCCTTCAATAGTGACCTGACTCGCTAGGCTCTAGGCGCTGCCACCTGCCTGTGCGGCCTTAGCCTATGGGATCTTTTGTGTAATTACCCTTCTCCTAAGCACTTAGTCCATGGCATTCTCCACTACTCCACCAAGCAGAATGTTTAACTCATCTAATCCTATTTAGAATTTTAATCCAATTTCAGGGAACAATCAAAACGGATTTCACATGGATCGATTGTTTGGATTCCCTGATAAGCAGTATTTCTTGTAGTATAGAAATACTCGTTATAACGGCGCATTTTGGGAAGGTTTGGCTCTTAATGTGTTAAATAGAGAAGTTAAGACATTTATATTGATCATCGACCATTTGACGATTGAATTCTTTCATTGTAGAAGAAATCCTCAGCTATAAAATATGCAATACTCCTGGTACAGGAGTACTGTAACGCAGAAATATGTTAGAACCCTGCTGTGCTCCTTGATGCCCAATTCCCATCCGCATAACTAAAATTTCTTTTAGGGCTCACAGAATCTAAATAAATATCAGCTGCCTCAATAGAACGGCACATTTGACAGGGGTCCTGCTATTTACATCGCTTCCCGACCACGTCCGTACAACACTGTACAAGTATTCACATAAATTCTTTCATATTGACACTTAACCGAACCCATACGGGGGAAATCCTCCTATCTTTTGTTGAATGTTGCCAAATATTACCAAATTCCCTAAATTGCCTCGCCTAGATTCAATATATCCAGGACGGAAGGTCACTTTGACTCATTGTATCGCCCTAAGAATAATGATCAGATGTCATTCAATAATGATTTTTCAAAAAATTTTGTTTACCTGTCCAGTGTTTTGCACATGCCTGTGACTCTGGATTAGGTACATTTATATTGATTTGGAGATGCTTAATTATTATTGAGTTTTAATTCATTTCACTTACACTTCGTAATGAGTTATAAGTTGTATAATTGTATTTGTTGTAAGTTGGTTGCTGAGTTTTCTGCGGCGCTTTTTCTCAGCAGATGCCACCTTTTGAAGCGTTGGTAATATCAGAACATGCAAGTGTTGGTAAATAGGAGACACCTTTGGTAATGGAAGAAAATATTAATGTTGCAAAAACGCTAGGTTCTTACGTTTTCATGAATGATCGGCAAATTGAATTTAAAAGTGCGCCCTTTCGAGATTAGGGTTTTTTTCTATTTTATTTTCTTAATTCATGGTAACAGTCGAACAATGTAAAATAAAAGAAAATGCGCTCCACTTTCTTAACAATGTTTCCAAGTTTTATCAGGGTCTTGAACACACTTCTCTATCCGTGAAACGAGTAACTCATAAATATTTATCTAAAGATTTACTTCGTTGTGAAGATAAAATATACAGCAAAATATCGTAATCGAGAAGAAACAATAAATATACAAAAGGATTTTGACAAGGTACTAGAAGTTTTTGTTTTCCTTACGACCCTTTGTGGAATATTATTTAAGTGTGTCTGCTTTCGAGGATTTTTTTTACCAAAGGATTATTATCATCTGTTCAATCGTCTCAATATGTATTTTTGTTTTGTTTTATTTCCATTTTCGTCATTTCTTTGGCTGATAGGTAGCACGTACCAAAACGGAATTCTTACTTGATCATTCAGCCCTGGTATTTTTCTTTGGTACATCACATCAGATTAAACCTCTTAAACCTACCAAATTCATGAACTATCGACCAATCGAAGAAGATTTTGTTAACTGACTCGATGGTAGTGCAACTACGATGTTGGAGCAAAATGTGATGGGCACAAATGGTTGGAATTGTACCCGAACGATGGTTGTTTACTATCTATAGATGTATGTCTTTATCTATATTTAGTATTCTTATCGTAACCGTAGCATCCATAGTACAGGGAACCCTAGTTTGAGACAAGACCACAATACTCTTATTGATCACTACAAAAAGAACAGAAAAGCATAGGTACACTAACAAAATAAAGTAAGGGAACAATAGGCGGTCTTATCGCTAAATAGCGATCTCTTCCAGACAACTACAACAGAGTAAATAATGAACAAAATAGTTGAACTATGGCAGGTGGTGCAAAATTTAAGTTAAAACATTTCCTAAATTTACAAGGACTCCCAAATAATAAATATATATAGAGTATAGATACTCAAAATATAAATAAATAAATACATATCTACAGGCATAAATATAAACATACAGATACATATACCTACACTACGTAAGGATATGCTAATAATTCAGCAGAAGTACGAATATAATGAGACATTTACATGAAAATTACAAAATTTCAATGTTTCTAAGGTAAAAAAACAGAAGAAAACCGTAGTCTAACTCCCTACCTATCACCTAGTTCCTACTGGGTTCTACTTGACAATGCTGTCAAATTTCGAGGACGAGAGCATTATTTTCAACACCAATTCCTCGGTGATTGACCTATTTCTTTTTAAGCTCGCTTGTACTGTTATCACGCGAGTGGGTGCGCTCGGACCCGCCAAACTACGTAACATAACACGTAACACGTCGTAACCAACCGCGTAACTGACACTGACGGATGTAAGCCGCATCGGCAGTTTCGGGTCACGCCCGGATTACCCGCCACTCTTGGTAGTTACAGCTATTGGGTAGTTTCGATACACATCGCAGCATAAACGACAGGCATTTTGTTTTTATTCTACTGACGCATTTAAGAGGACTGTGAACCAACAGCAAAAATCGCCCTTTTCATACAAAAGGCGATAACCATTTCCACCCCTTAAATGTCAACAAATTTTGACCAATTTTTGGTCAGTCAGAACAAAATCTAGGTCTATACGGTTTGCTTTTATAACTTTAATCAATAAATCCAGTCTTATTGCTGTTTCAGTATTCTCATACAAAACTAATTTCGGCGATTATTTGACTTTTTTGATCTTTAATCAATATTTATGAAAGCAGTGATTTTTGCCGTTAGTTCACAGTCCCTCTTAAGCCTGTAGGAACGTATAAAATAACAATGTCAATCTTTTGAAACCGATTCTACAATTTACTACATTATTCGGTATAATTTTGTACGTACATCACCTTGCCTTCCTTAGGCATGTAGGCAAAGAAGAAATAGGTACCTAATGTAGTAATATTAAGAACTAACCTGAAGGTAGATCTCTGTATGTCTACCCACATATTGCATGCTAAAGGAAATACAGCCAGTTGCACTTGAGACGTCATGATTTTATTACGTGCTCCCTGTCCTGAAATACATCATGGTGTCAGGTGTGGTCGAGGTCAAGGATTGCAGTGATATAACTGTGTAGTGGACGTGTGTGAACATGGGAAACGAAAAAGTTACAGTGCAGCAATGTAGCGCGATGTTTTCGTTGCAACAGCCAGCGCCATTGCCGAGCGACGGCAATATGGCTGCGAATTGGAAAGAATGGAAAAACGCATTTGATTTTTATTTAACAGCGTTAGGTCGAGAACAAGCGACAGGCAAGGAGAAATGTGCGTTGTTTTTGCACGTAATCGGAAAGTACGGTCGGGAGTTATATGAAGAATTCGACTTTAAAGTCGATGAAAGCAATGATTACACGGTTTTAATTGCAAAGTTTGCCAGTCGGTGCGACCCGGAAAAAAATGTTAATTTCGAAAGGCATTGTTTTTTTGAAACGACACAGGTCGATGACGGCTTTGATAAGTACATTTCCAAGCTACGAGTGAAAAGCAAAACTTGTGAGTTTGGCGATCTGCGGGAAAGTCTTATTTTAACCCAACTAATAAGAGGGATAGCTGATGTCCAATTACGCGAGCGCCTTTTACGACAAAGTCATTTGAAGCTCGATGAAGCCGTGTCGTGGTGCAGAGCGGCCGAGGCGGCCAGCGCCCAGGCGAGCGCGGTCCGCGGCGGCGCGGCGCTCGGGCCCAGCGGCGCCGGCGCGCTCGAAACACTGCGCGCACGCCCTGCGCCGGCGCGCCCGCCTCCCGGGCAGCCCCAGCGCCAGCCGCGACAGCCGCTAACTCGTTCGCGAGACCACCGACGAAACCAGCAAACAAAGTGTCGGCGATGTGGCTATACACATGCGCAAGATAAATGTCCGGCATTTGATGCACAATGTTACGGCTGCGACAGACGCGGTCATTTTTCAAGGTGTTGTTTGAACTTTACCAAAAGTGTACATGAAGTGGAGTGTTTTTCGGACGAGAGCTCGTACGATACAGGCGAGGCCGGCTGCGAAGAGCTGATAGTGGACGCCATAGGTGACGACGCCGACGACTCTGCCGGTTGGTACGAAATGGTCGACGTGGACGGTATGTCAATTAAATTTAAATTAGACTGTGGTGCGGACACTAGTGTTATATCCCGTCATACTTTTATTACGTCAGGATTTAGTGAAGAATGTTTAAGAAAGTGTACGTTTGTTTTGCGCGAAGTCAGTAAAAGGCGCTTGCCTATTGTCGGTTATTTCGATGCCACATTGTCTAAAGGCAAATATAGCGTTAAACAAAAAATATTTGTACTTAACGTTGATTGTAACAGCTTATTAGGTAGAAACGCTTGCAAAAAATTAAATCTTATAAAGAGGATATCGATCGAAAATATCGAGTACGTGTCTAATACATTCACAGAAAATTTTAAATGTATCTTCGAAGGCATAGGTTGCTTGCCTGCCGAGTACAATATTCCTATTGACGAGTCGATTCAACCTGTAGTTAATGCGACGCGAAAAATTCCCATAAAATTGAGGCCAAAATTGCAGCAGGAATTAGATCGCATGGAAGAGCTGGGGGTGATAGTGCGCGAGGAGGGGCCCACGGACTGGGTGTCCAGCATCGTGCTGGTGGTGCGGCCCGACGGGCGGCTGCGCGTCTGCCTCGACCCGCGGAGTCTTAACAATGCCGTCAAGCGGAGTCACTTTCAGCTGCCCACCTTTGACGAGATTAGTTCGAATTTAGCAGAGGCCAAGTACTTCACCAAATTAGACGCGAACAAGGGTTTTTGGATGTTGGCCTTAAATAAGGCCAGCTCGAAACTGTGTACATTTTCGACACCGTTTGGGCGATACAGATTTTTAAGGCTACCGTTTGGTATTAGCTGCGCGTCGGAGATTTTTCACAATGAAATGTTAAAAATATTCCGAATGGAAGGGGTGGAAATTTTCATTGACGACATTTTAATCTGGGGCAGGGACAAGAGTGAGCACGATGACCGACTTAAACGTGTGCTAGAAAAGGCGAAAAAGTATGGCGTTAGGTTCAATAAAGAGAAGTGTGAATTTTATAAAAGAAGTGTATCATACCTAGGCCACATTTTCAACGAGAATGGCATGTGTCCAGATGGAACGAAAATAAAATCCATTCGATCTATGGAAACCCCAAAATCGCGGAAAGATCTTGAAAGATTCCTGGGAATGATTAATTACCTTTCACGCTATATTCCAAGGTATGCAGAGGTGTCTAGTCCGTTGAGAGAGTTGATGAAGAAAGATCGCGAATGGGAATGGCACGAATGTCATCAGAAAGCTGTGGATGAGCTTAAGAGATGCGTGAGCTGTGCGCCTGTACTGCGATACTACGACCCGGCGCTGCCCGTGACGCTGTCGGTGGACGCGAGCTCGCACGGGCTGGGCGCCTGCTTGTTGCAAAATGGCCGCCCCGTCGCGTATGCTGCGCGCACGCTTGCGCCAGCAGAGACAAGATGGGCGCAAATTGAAAAGGAGTTGCTGGCAATAGTATTTGCATGCTCCAAATTCCACCAATATATTTATGGACACACATCCATAGAAGTAGAAAGCGACCATAAACCGCTGGAGGTGATTTTTAAAAAAAGCCTTAATGAAACTCCTGCAAGATTGCAACGAATGCTTTTACGTTTGCAAAAATACACATTAAATGTGAAATACGTTCCCGGAAAGTACATGTTTATTGCTGACACGCTTTCTCGTTCAGCAACCGAGTCATATACAGATACAGATATATTTGACAAAACGGAAGTTCATGTCAATGTAGTCTATGAGAATACAAACTTCTCGAAGGATAAATTGACTCTGATTGGCGAAGAGACTGAAAAAGATGACTGCCTAAAAGGTGTCGCGAATTATTGCAAGAATGGGTGGCCACATACAAAAAGTTTGTTACCGAGTGAAGTAAAAGCGTATTGGTCAGTTAAAGATGACTTGCATCTTGTGAACGGTATTATATTTAGAAACGGGCAAGTGGTGATTCCTGCTTCCTTACAAAGCAACATGCTGCAGCGCATACATGAAGGTCACCTGGGGATCGAAAAATGTAAGCGTCGCGCACGCGACGTGTTATACTGGCCGGGCATGTCGCGCGACATCGCGCAAGCCGTAGAGCAGTGCGAGGCGTGCCAGCGGCGGCGCGACGCCAACCGCCGCGAGCCGCTCGCGCCGCACCCGCTGCCCGAGCGCCCTTGGCAGGTGCTCGCTACTGATATATTTCAGGTTAACGGTAAGAACTATCTATTAGTAGTCGATTACTACTCAAAATACGTTGAAATTGCGCACCTAAATAATTTGCAAAGCTCAACGGTAATATCTCATCTTAAAAGCATGTTTGCGCGATTCGGAATTCCCGATAAAGTGATATCAGATAACGCCGGAACGTATAAGTCACAGGAGTTCGAGGCATTCGCAAAAACATGGGAGTTCGATCACGTGACTAGCTCCCCTCATTATCCGCGATCAAATGGACTCGCGGAAAGAAATGTTAGAACTGTCAAAAATATACTTCTCAAAGCACACGACTCCGGGGAGGACCCATACATAGGTTTGCTCAATTTGAGAAATTCTCGCATTACAGGAGAGCACCAGTCCCCCGCTCAATTGCTAATGGGCAGACGGTTGGGTGACAAGCTACCACATACCAGCCGCGAGTTAAATTTTGACGACGAGTCCAAAGAAATAGTTAAAAAAGATCGAACACGGAGGACGCTGCAAATGACAGATCACCACGACCGTGGTGCTCGCCCGCTGCCACCGCTGCAAGAAGGCGACAGTGTTCGCATGCGAGACGGCACGGTGGGATGCTGGAGACGCGCGCGCGTGGAGAGCGCCGCGCCCGCGCCCGCCGGCGCCCCTCGGCGCTCGTACTGGGTGCGCGATGAAGCCGGCGCCCGCTACCGCCGCAACCGACAGCACTTGATACGCGCCGCGGAGCCCGCGCCCGCACGTGCGCACATTGCGCCCCCGCGCCCGCCCCCAACCCGCAAAGATTACGACGATCTAATTCCTCACAGCTCCCCTAGTAATATGTGCAAACTAACAACTAGCACTCTAGACAGGAATGACGCGCCTCGTCCCGAATATAGAACTACTAGAAGTGGCCGACGGGTCAAAACTCCTGATTTATATTGAATATACATAATAGTTAAAATAAAATCTAATACTTGCCTTATATAATATATATAATATATATAGATGTATAAATTATATACATATATATGTGAATTAATGTATAGAATTAAAATAATTAAATATTGTAATTTTCACAATCATTGGATATGATGTGATTTACACATTAATTAGATTTGCATGTTGAATAACTTTATTATGTAATTGCTCTCTTTATTGTTCCAGTTAAATAATGTTTAATGTACCTTAAGTTGATTTGTTTATGCCTGTAAACAAAACTTATAATAATTGCATATGCGTAGTCGCAATGCTTACTATAAGAAAAATGATGTAGTAATATTAAGAACTAACCTGAAGGTAGATCTCTGTATGTCTACCCACATATTGCATGCTAAAGGAAATACAGCCAGTTGCACTTGAGACGTCATGATTTTATTACGTGCTCCCTGTCCTGAAATACATCACCTAATACTTAAGTCTCATGTGACGAGAGCGATTTGAGGAATTGGCTATTTTCTAGCTCGGTGAGACAGCAAATGTAATAAAACGTCACAGGGAGGAAAATGAATGGCCTATTAATCGCAATAGCTAAGAGATGTAGGTACATACAAATAGTTAATAACTGGGCTTCTATTCGGCTTCGTTAAACGAAACGGTATATCATACTGTTGTGTTTTGTCCTTATCTTTCTTTGCAAAGTTTACACTGAAAAGAAAGCGACAAAACACAGCCACATTTTGTTACTATAGTACCTAACCATCGGTTTCTGTATCCTAAAGACTAATGCAGGAATGCCAAATCCTATTGATTTAATATTATTATCATTTAAAGGCAAATTTCATTAGAAACTCCTTGGTCAAATATTACTGGCCAGCAATATTCAGTTTTTATTTAAATAATTTTTTAAAATTAACATTTCTGTTACTTTACAATCACTACGACGGAGGTAACGCGGGAAGGATTTTGGGCTATTATATATTATGATTATAATGTAAGGTTATTATGTAAGGAATCACATAAAAATTTCATCAGTGCTTTTGGGGAACTAGCTCTATTATTTGTCACCATCGCTTACTGGTTTCGTAAATTTAAACATGGGTGGAGCGACTCCAAAGATGACCCTCGACCAGGGCGCACGCCAACGGCAGTCACTACAGAAAACGTTATCAGGGTGGAGTGGCTAATCAAAGAATGTAATAACATTACCAAGGCTGAGATTCAGGATGTATGAGTACTTAGGGTTGGATCCCAGGCAGTGTCCAACATTTTACATGATCGCCTTAAAGTTAGGAAGGTTGCGTCGCGATGGACACCTCATTTTCTCACACAGGAGCAAAAAGATCGACGTGTAGACTGGTGCCATTTTATGTTACATAAATTCGATGGAGGTAACTCACAATAGATGACTTACATTGTGAGATCCAACGAATCTTGGATATATAGCTACGACCCACTTGCAAAACAGCAATCGACGGGGCTTTAAGAAGACGATTTACCGACTAAAGAAGTTCGCAGTCGGAGTGCCAACAAAAAAATGATTGCTGATTTTTTTGCACGTAGTGGACCTATAGCCTTAGTTCCCCTATAAGATCGTAAAACGGTTAATGCCCAATGGTATAGCGAAGTTTTTGTGCCGCAAGCATTCGAGGAGTTGAGCCACAGGAGTGGAAAGCAGGATATCATTTTCCACCAAGACAACGCTCCTGCTCACACGGCTGCCAGAACCATGGAGTTTCAAAAAAAAACAGGTGTGCAGCTGCTACCACATCCTTCCTGCAGTCCTCATCTGGCTCTGGGTGATCTTTTTTTATTCCCCACCTTAAAGAAATCATTGCGGGGACGAAAATTTGCGGCGGCGGACGGAGGAGTAAACGAATTTAGGCAACCTTTTTTAGACCTTCCACGAGAACAGTTTTTTACCTATTTTGAAAACTGGTTCAGTCGAATGCATAAGTGCATAGATGTCGCAGAAGAATAGTTTGAAAAATTGTAAATAAACTTTTTAAATATTTCCTTTATTTTCTGTTTGACTAAAAATTTATGGACTGTCCCTCGTATATGTGTACTATTTGGAAAAAATGATACCTCAACGAGTTTCTGCCGGCTCCTCTCAGTGGAGGTTTTTTTCCGAACCGGTGGTAAATTCATTCCTTGACCTTCGTAAGAGCTCGTATAAGCCTAAATTGAATAAAGATAGTTTTACTTTGACTTTGACTATAAAAACCCCTGAAAGAAAGTTGATTAATCCATGAAAACCCCTAAATCACTAACCACCATTTTTTGTAGGCTCTCTACCACAGACTTATAACCCATACCATACCGTAGCATAGATTTGCACTCATTTTCAGTCAGCTTTTTTATATCACTAAAAACCCCTGAAATTTGAGGTAAAACCCCTAAGTTGCTAAGTCTGTACCAATATCGAATGCCTTTCCATAATACTAACGAGAAATCAATTACCAGTTCTGTAGCGCTATTAAAAAAGTCTCTCAGTAATAAATGAAATAAATACTCGCTTAGCTATGTAACTAAATGTACTTTTTTTTCTGCGGTTACTCCATATAATTATTTTTGTATAGTATAGTTGAATCAATAAGGATGCATTTGTATATTTACTGTTGTGTTATTAGAAAGGGAAAGAAAGTGAAAGAGAAACATTTATTCACTAACACAGCATACACACAGACTTAATATCAATATCAATATAAATCTATATCTACATATATATCTTTTAGTGTTCCATATTTAAAACACAGACACAAAACGTGCACATATGTATACTTTTACGTATCACACACATAGGCAGACTCTTAAATAAATAGACTAACCGATGTAAGAAAAAGATTTGAAAAATTTTCTTCAAAAAACTTTCAAGTAACATTACTGATTTATGTTTTTTTTTTCTGAACATAATAAACGTGTAGAAACAAGTTGAATGTCAAGATCAAACATATCGCTTTAACAAGTATTTCGCAATTTATCCTCATGTTTAATAATTGGGAATCGAATAACTACGTACGAACAAACTTCGTCAGAGTAAACCTCCGCCGTGCGAGTACGTAATTTACTCATAATTACTTTTCACGGTGTCGGCAATCAAGTAAATAACTTCTTCTGATCTTTCAAAAGTATCTTAAAAGTCTACATACTTAATATACAACATCGCTGTCTAATTTTGAAATGTGATGGCGGTAAGTACAACACACGAAGTGAGTTTTAGCCACAAGAACAAATTATTTATATTTGTGGACAATGTTTGTAGACATCTTATCGTATGACTTTACCACAGATTACGAAACGACTTACATTCGCGTATTCGCGTCTTGTTTTGACGTTTGTAAGAAATAGGCTGTTGACAATACAAAAGAATAAACGTTCGCAAGCAATCCCTTGTTTATTGTGTAGGAACTCTTCACATGGAAAACACGTCCGCAATATAAATAGATCTTTCGAATGCGGAAACAGTAAAAAAAAACCTTGGTCATTTAATTAAATACTGGCTGTTCTCGACTTTTCTAAGGAGAAACCTTTTTAATCTGTGTACATGAGACAGTCACGAGAACTCGAAATGCGTACGTGTAGAAAAACGATTGCCCCAGACAAAAGGATCAGAGAGAGGTACGAGGACCGTTGAGTTTCTAGTCTGTGGTTGAAATGTGCACGTTACTTAAAGTGAATTCATCCTCACTGGTCTTATTTGGTAAACAAGTTTCAAACCTCAAAATGCACCTTTTTTGGCTATAATAATAATAATAATAATAATAAATCATTTATTTTCAGGCATCTAGTGGCCCATACATAAATACCTTACAGACTAACATACATATTAAAATACAAACAAAATAACTTAAAACTAACACACTATTAATACACTATAATACTAGCGCCGAGGCTCGCCACGGCATAACGCTGAGTGGCACCCTCTTTGGCACCGTTCGGCACAGCTTCTTATGTTCATTGTTTCTTTGTTGTGTGCTTTTCTTGTTATTTGTCTGTGTCTAATGTGTGTTAAATAAATGTCTTTATTATTATTATTATTATTATTATTATAATAGCAATTTTTTCGTAAATTAAACAAACGGAGATAATATTTTACACATCACTTTGCACATTTTTCACCTAGGATTGCTTTATTTAGGTACATTAAGAGGGTATAAAATTGTTTACCAAAAAAACCGGACCAGTGCGAATTTGACTCGCGTGGAGGGGATTCCGTTCCATACATGACTATCTGAAATTTCCTATGTTACTTTAAATACCATAGACATCCTATAAGTTTTCCACTGTAAATATCTATAGGTAAATAAATATTTTCTATATTAGGCGTAGAAAAGAAAATTTTTCGGAGATAAGGGGGCCCCTGTGGTAAATTTTCGCCTATTTTCCTAAATAACTCCCAAACTATTTATTCTAAAATTATAAAATATATATTTCAGATTCTCACAATACCCCTTTCACGCCAATACGCCCTTTAATTTGATATGTCACAGGATATAGTTAGCAAAACTTTTTTTTAATATTCTAATTTACCCCTAAAAGTGGCACCGATGTTTAACATTTATTTATACTCCACAAAAATACAACAATTGGTCCAGTAGTTTCGAAGCAAATTGGCTGTGACAGACGGACACACGAGTGATCCTCTAACGGCTCCGTTTTTTCCTTTTGAGGTACGGAACCCTAATAAGACAAGTAGGGATGAATTCACTTTAGATGTTTACCTATTATGTATCAACTGCAAACAGACACGGCTATTAGTAAAGTATAGCATGTGTAGCTTGCCTGTAAGTGTTAATTATAAGTAAATATATAAATAAATAAATAAATAATAAATAAATATTTACGGCAAAAAATAGTTTGTGATTGAGATGAATATAGGTTAACAGACACGAGTCTTACTTTTTGGACTCTAGAATTAAGATGGTGCAATATTCGGTCTGACAGTTTTACTCGTGTTAAAGTATCTGTACGAATACACTTTAAACTTTCCTGGTTTTCACACCATATTACACGGGCATATAATATAATTATTTGTGTAAAATTTTGATTCACTCAATCGACTCTCGTGATTAGACCACGGCCGTTGCAATATGGCCTAAACATCTAGGTGAATTATATAAAATTATACGCCCATTTTTATATCCATGAACAGTGAAATAACCGTGCAAAAATTGAGACTACAGAATGCATAAAGAGCTTTGAGCACTCGGGAAGCGCGTACATGGAAAATTATGAGAAAACTCTTTTCATGCTATGAAAAGCGGACTTAAAATGGTACTAGTAAAATTTCACCGCATTGTGATGCAGCGACTATAATCAGAATTATTTTGTTTGTAACGTAGAAGATGCTTTGTTGTTTTATTTTGAAGAAATTTTAATAAATTAATTCAATTAGCGATCTTGCTTATTTCCACAAGGTGATACTCACATTCGGAGAATACAGTACATGATTTTATCGGAGTAAATTGTGAGCAATATAACCACACCTCGAGAATAAACTGCCAAGAAAAGAAGCGACGTGCCTACAAGTAATGAAGTTAATAAGTACAATATTATTTTAACAGATAGAACCACGCGGTATTATTTTTTCTTTCAGAGAAAAATACGTTCTCCTCGATCATTGAGTTTTCCTGTCAAGTGCAATTATATTAAGAAAAAATAATACCTACAGTAAAATTATGAGAGACGACATTGGTAAAGGTCACAGAAGGCCGATGGATACAGAAGGCAGGACCGTTCAGACTAGAAAATCTCCAGGGAGACCTCTAAAACCGATCTTATACATTCTCCCTTACCTATTATTCATAATTACTAGTCTAAGAGGACCCTCTACGACTTTTAGATTAAGCATTCTTACTGACCAGACTCTTAACAACTCCCTTATTTTATGTCAATTGACTGGTAAACGAGCTGACGGCCCACCTGATGGAAAGTGGTCACCGCCGCCCATGGACATCTGCAACACCAGAGGTGCTGCCAATGCGTTGCCAGTCTAAGGAGGATAGGGAATGGGGATGGGATAGGGATGAGGGAATAGGCCTCCGGATCTCGTCACTCACCGTACGAAACGCAATAGCAAGCTATTACTTTACGCCGATATTCTGTGAGAGTGTGGTAGTACCCTAGTCGAGCCGGCCCATTCGAACAGTAATCATATAGTGAGGATTACTGTTTGGCTCTACCACTACCCTCCCTTATCCCCTACCATTACATAATTTATGATTAATTTGTTGCCGTTATGTTTGTCTGTTGCATTTCCTGTTTAATGTTTAGTATTTCTGTCCCATTGAAAACTGTTATGATTTGATTGGAAAGAGGCTTACGCTTCTTCTCAGTAATGCCCTGCCCTGGTAGACTAATTTTATTGTATTATTTGACCACTAAAAGAGCTCATAGGCCAACTTGCTAAATAAACGATTTCAATTTGAAATCGGCGGCTTCTTTTTGACAAGCGGCGGGACGGACCGCTCAGCATTTTGCTTAGTGTTAGTGTCATTTTAAATGGTTTACTGTCATTAGGTACCAATGGAAAATCGTCCACTTGAACGTCCACGTCAATTATTCGTTAATTCATTAATTAATTTACAACGAAATGTGGCTTTAAATACTTTTCAGCATAATTACATTTTCACTAAATTCACTTTGAATACCACTTTTGACCCAACTTCAAAATGGTTATTTCACGTGGACGATTTTCCATTTATACCTAATGACAGTAAACCTTTTAAATTCCCTAAACTTAAAATAAGAAACGTCAAACTCAATTTTGTATAGCACCAAGCTGGCAAAATCGAGTTTGACGTTTCTTATTTCAAGTTTAGCGAAGCACATTGGATTGGCCCCACTATTTGAGTGTGCTGACTAAGTTTTAGTATAGAATCCGTGACGCCTGCAGGCTTCGGAGCGTAAACTACCAAAGGCTTCACTGTCTAACTTTGTTCAAAAGTACCAACCATTCATTAGCATTCCAACACATTAAAGTTTATGTTTGTAATTTGATACTATAACTATGAACTAAGGTCGTTGAAAATGTAATGTGTGGCTTTGAAAGTTATGTGCTTTTGGTTGTGGTAAAATTTGATAGTTATTCTAACTTCACGATACCTTGTACGTAGGATGTTCCATAAGTGTTGCAATAGAAAGAATGTAACAAATTTGGGCATGTATGGCTGAGAGTTGTATTAGACAAGCAGAAGACTGTCAATGCTACCTGGTACACTCATGTTTGTTTGCCGCAAGTTATCCGCGAGCTGAAGAAACTGCGACCAGACTCACGTCTGGGCAGTTGGGACTTGCACCATGATAACGCTCCTGCTCATCGAGCGACCATTACTCAGGAGTTTTTGAAGCAATCTGGGCTTACTGTGCTGGACCACCCTCCTTATAGCCCCGACCTCGCGCCATGTGATTTTAGTCTCTTCCCGCTGATCAAGAGCCAGTTGAAAGGACGACGATTTGCAACTGATGACGAATTAATACGTGCGTGGGATGAGGCCTGTGCCAGTGTCACAAAGGATCAGTGGAAGATTATGTTTAATACGTGGTTTAAACGCATGCATAAGTGTATTAACAGTGGTGGTACTTATTTTGAAAAAGTTTAATAAATAGTTCGATTTTTGCAAGACATATGGAACATCCTACGTATATGTATGTATATTAGTACGGCGAAAGATTTATTTATTTACAAGAGTATCCTATACCAGGACCTCGATTCGACATGGTCTATTTATTTGTATTTATAACAAAAAAATACGAATAAGTTATGTCAAAATTAAATTTCAAATTACCTAAATTTAATAACTAAGTTAACCTAACCTTTAGAGGTACTTGTTTGACGACAATTCCAAATATGAAATTTATTTTTTCCATGTATTATCAGCAAATAAATAGGTAAGGTCTGTAATATTTCAAAGAAGTTATGAAAAAGAAAAATAACAATCAATGGAAAATTCTAAAAACCGACCAAGTGCAAGTCGGACTCGCGCACCGAAATTCATAAACTATGTTAGCACCGAACATTTCCCTACAGAAAAGATAAACTAGATTAAGAGACAAACTTAACTTTGCCGAAGGAAAACTGGTATCCCCATACATTGACATCGCGGTCAGTTTACCAACTGCAAATAAATTTATAATCGCAAAAAAAAAGTTTTTTTTTTAGGTACTTATTCTTGTTTATAAAAATAGTATGTAGGCCCTATTTTAGGGTCTGATGAAATGATACATTACTCGGGGTAGGTTCAACGCAGCCCCAATGCTCACCTTCGGTCGATCCGACCCTTATCTCCCCTTTACTCTTAAAGTGTAAGTGCTATCCACATATCAATGATTTTTTTTTATTGCACAAGCTATGAGCTGACGTAAAACATTTTTCAAGGAACAGTACACATAAAACTTATATGAAGTCGGTTAAAAATTGCTAACTTGCATAATATGAAACCTTCTGTGCGGGCTCGCTCGCTGCTTATTGAATTTTCTATAAAAATAAGTGTATGTGTGTCAGCTCCGACGCACTTATGAACGATTATAAAATAAACCAGTACCAATCATACCATGCTGTCATTTTTCATTTTGACATTTGACAGTAAATAATAAAGTTTCATATTAATGAATATCAACATGTCACTCATTGAATACAATAATTAATTGACACTTCGGGTCCCGCCGTCTACCGATTGAGATCCGAGTTTTACCGATGGAAACATATTATTCACTATATCCGTATGCAATGCGAAGCGACCGACTCATCTTCGGCTAACAGCGTGTGATTTCGTGTAACTCCGTACCGTGTGACGGTGTGACATCGTAGTTTCATTTTACTCCCCATAACTTTTCATACCCCGGGCTTATACATGAAAATCGATTCTTAAGGAGTAAACTCCAAAAGAACAGTACAGTCAGTTAGTTACATTTTCTTTTATAGAATTTCCTGTTAGGGCCAGAAGCAAAATAAAATGTCTCCTTTGGGAAAATTTATATTCACTTCAGAGTGGCACGGTCAACCGTTTACTTAAATAAGCTGAAACATTTGCGTATTCTGTTACGACGTCACTTTTTAGACAAATTGGATTTTTCTTCTTCTTTTATAAATATGATATGAATGCGAAGACATCTTTAGTGTTTTTTTTTATATTTTACTATTGCTATACAACATGTCCCCGGCTGTTGGACATTCCTTAACATAAAATGCTCTGTGATGCACATCTGACCAATGTGCAAATTATTAATACAATCACTCTACTATTTACCAAAAAACTTACAACCACACAACCTTTTTACACTTTATATCGTTGGAGCAACCTGTATTTACACTCATTGACACCGACAGACACGGTGAGTTGTATAGGTCCTGTTACTTTATTCTTGTAGCCAATTTATCAGTGATTGATACAGTATGTTACTATTTGTTTTAGTTTAGTTGGGATTAAATTTGTTAGAAAATGTGGATTCTTGTTTTTCTAAAAACGAAATAATATCTATTCATAGCACTTTTGTCCTATTTTCTGGGTTTTCATTTAATTTAGAACTGCCAGGGACACGTTGTATAACTAAGTTTTTAGATAACTTTCTGCTCTTAAATTATAGCGTTTATCCTATTCATTTCTGATACTAACGCAACCAAATCCCACATTGCAAACGTGGAATGACTACTTCAATCACAAAATGTAAGCTCGTTAAGAAAATTTATTACAAAAGTTTGCATTTATTACCCTCCTGAGCCGTTTCAGTTCAACTGTATTTTATATCGAATTCGGTTAAATAAAATTGCCTTTACGTGTAGAACTTACTCTCACGGTGATTTATGTCGCCGAAGTTAAGGTAAGTTTTACCACTTCCCGTTTACTTTGTACCGTTAAATGACATTAAATCTCTCTAACAACATTTTTTTGTGAGGTCTGGAATTATATTACTACTATGTACTATTCAATAAATCAACCAGGAGTTTGACCATGACACTAATTCCTTCGTTCGTGAAATTTTGTAGTATGATTTAGTGGATTGTATAGACAACTAGCAAACCCGGCGAACTCCGTTTCGCCACCAGATGGCTTCGTTTTATGTAACATTTCGTTTGGTGTAGCTATGTATCAGAGATGGCGCTGTATGTGAAAAAAGATTTTTCCGCTTTTCTGTTGAAATTTTTCCTGAATTTTCTTTGCTATAAACCTCACGGAGCCCGAGACCTTTCCAACGAATGCAAAATCGTGGAAATCGGTTCGTGCGTTCTGGAGTTATAGCGTCAGGAAGGAAAACCCGACTTATTTTTATATAGTAGATAGTTTTCGAATAGTCCAAAATGTTTCTTATAATAATCTCCACTGAAATTCAAAATATTTATAACATAATACAGATGTAGTAGGCACCCTTGATTGTTATACCGAATTTTCGCACGAAGTGAGTTACCAAGTTATAACCCTAGGTATCCAGCCCGGTCAGCAGCAGCCGTCAGCAAGTACGCGCGCGTGTAACTGGAATGCAGTCACGTTGCGCTGAGCCAGCTGTTTACGCCAGTATCTATTTTAATTATTAGCGTTAAGAATCAATCAGTCTTGTACTAGCTTCCTATTGAATCAAACCTAAGTTTATAAGTTTAATAAATTGTTTTTTTTAAGCAATTCCCCGACCGCCGATACTTAACTAGTGCTTTGATATTTTTTTTATGTATTGTAACGAATGGAATTCGAGCATGCGAGTCACCTGGTGGTAAGTGATCATCGCCGTCCATGATCATTATTAACGCCAAAGGAGTCACTGAGCCGTTGCCGACCTTTCAGGAAAAAATAAACTCTTCTCTTGAAGGACCCAATGTCGAAACCGTCCAGGTACACCGCTGATGGAAGTTGGTTTCGCGATTCCTCTTTCATTTTGCGCATAGCCAACTCTTGCACTGGAACTCTATGCCTGCGTTCGTATTTCCAATGTCCTATATCCTGGACTTTAAAAACAGAGTGCATCGGCATCGTTAAGCCCGCGACATCGTCGACCTCATCCTCGCTTATCATCAGGTGAGATTAGGGTCAAGAGTGAAACCATATCTAGTAAATAATAAAAATGGGAATGAAAAACATCATTTAGTAAAATCGTGACCCTGGGCCCAGAGCTAAGATTCCCTGTGTTACAGAGCCAAATCAAATTCCAGACTAGTTGGAAAACAGACAGATTCGTACAGACTGATAAAGTGTACAGGTTACGTATAAACGTGCTTAATTAAACTAACCTAAATTACAGAATGTATACATGCTAAATAAAGCAGAGTGAGAAGTTAAAATATTTTCTAGCAAAAAGAAAATATGTTTCTACACGATTATTATCATTGTTTTTAGCCTAAGAATATTCAGTTCTGGACTTTTACGATCAGTTCTAAGGATTCCCACAATAAAGCGATTGCACACTTTATTTGCCCATCTGTTTCTGGCGACCCTGACCACGTCAGTCCATCTTGTGGTGGGGCGACTGGCGCTATATTTTCCAGCACGTAGCACGACCTGCCTGCAAGTCGTTTGTCGCTTAGTGCATCCCTTACTTATTTGACTAGTTTGACAAGGACGCACTGAGCGACAAACGACGCGGGCGTGTCGTGCTGGCACCCCTGTCCGTGTTCTCCATTCGAAAACTATTTCATCTCATCGGCCATCAGTTATCCGATCTACTTATAATCCAGCCTACTGACACTTTTCCAAACTCTTAGTGTAATCTTGTTAACTCTGGATCTTCTAAAAAAATTCTCAACTTGAGAAACCTATTTATTTATTCGCAAAGATGATGAAAATTGTGTCTAAACTCCTTATGGCCAAATTCGGAAAGGTCACTCAAATAGATTTTTAATTAAAATGACGTTTCTTCAGTGACGTTTTTGTATAGGATGACAACTAGTTGGGGGATATTTAACTATTAAATCTCTAATCAAATGCATAAGTGGCGTTTCAGTATTCGGCCATTACACCGGCAGAATTAGGCTCGAGCAACAGGCGAACGAGCGGAAACGATGACGTGGGCAAACAACAAAATGGTGTTTCGCAAGGGTCATGCTTACTTCGCACGTTAGAATATTTCTTAAGAAGTTTAGTCAGGGTTAACAATGGCGCCTAAATTTTAAATCCCTTCAACTTAAGAACCAAGCTGTCACATTGAGTTTAACGTTTCCTAGCTCAAGTTTAGCGACTGTTAAGCGAACACACTTTCAAATTGACCCCAATATTTAACTATATTCAAAAGCCTTTAAACTAGCAGCTTTCGGCTCATATACTTATGTAGTAGTAGTAGTAGTAGGAGGGTTAATTAAAGTATTTTATTAGTAAATACTTGCTGGCAAAGGTTTATTCCTCGTGTGGTACAGGAAAAGGAAGGCGTACTGCTTTGCGCAAGCGCTTATATAGTGACAATGCCCTCTATGTAATAATAATAATAAAGACATTTTCTTCCAACTACGCTTTCATTTCATTATTCTGGCCTTAAATACTCAGCACAAAATAGCCCTTTTTGCTCTAGAGCAATAAAGTTGCATACAAAATTCATTAATTCTCTGTTTTGTATTTTTTTAATTTGGTTAGTTGATCAAGATGTTTACACTCAAGAGTTAATGTAGAGTCTAGAGAGAGAGATGTATTGTTTCATTAAATAATTTATATAAATAAATTAATAAATGTAGAGTCAATGTAGAGTCAATGTAGAGCCAATGTAATCCAATATAGAGTCAATGTAAAGTCAATATAGAGCCAATTTAAGCCAATGTAGAGTCAATGTAGAGCTAATGTAGAGTCAATGTAGAATCAATGTAGGGTCAATATACTTTCTAGGTCGATAATTGGATTTTAGTTTTTAACTTTACTTTGACTTTTCTTTTACCAACTTTTTGCAGTAGTTGAAAGAAAAGCAGATTATGCATCTCGCATTCAGTGATTTATTGCGCTCGTGTTTTTGGAGCCCTCGCTTACGCTCAGGCTACAAACTAACACTCGGCGCAATAATGAATCACTTTCTGCTTGGTGCAACAATCTACTATTATTCAACGCACATTTGACAGACAGACAACAAGGAAAGCAAAGTAAACAAACAATAAACATAAAAAGCTGTGCCGAACGGTGCCAAAGAGAATGCGCAGCGTTATGCCGTGGCGAGCCTCGGCGTTGATTTTCAGCAAACTGTGAATTTGGATCCTTTATATGCCATTTGCATCAATATATATTATAAACTGCATAATGCTATATTCATATAATCTTTTACTCATCTGCTGCACTGGGAGTGAAGAAATAGCATAGAATGCGTGCAGATGCTTATCATCCTGGCATGTCGTAAAAGTCGACTAAGGGACGGGTCCTCTCCAACATGGTGGACTATCTGTATGGGCGATGGGCTGATCACCTGTCACCATACGTTTCATCATACCATCTTAGGACTAATTAATCGAACGTGGCCACAAGTAGTCTTGTGGCTCTGCCCACCCCATTAGGGATTTCGGGCGTGATAATATGTATGTATGTATGTATATAATCTTTTATAATATATCCTTACATCAATGTTTTGCAATACGAGTACCTGTTTAACGCACCTAAAGGATAAACTACTGAATTCCTAAATGAGGCAACCCTACACAGACCTAATGAGTCTTGTAAGTTGTATCCACGTAGCAAGATTAGAAGCATTCATTCGCCTTAAGCCGAGTTTGTTTCTCCAACTCATACATTTTTCACGCGTGTGCGAAATGTGGAATAAGTATTCTCTAGCGTTCACAGCGCTGCGTTTGCGACGAGGTCGACTAGGCGTATAATACTAATACCCATAGCTAGGCATAGCTTAATTAACGAAGTTAACCTTTTGAGTAACGGATTAACTTTTAAGTTAACTTTAAAAATTGTCAACGGACTCATTAACTTCCGTTAAAACAATTAGTCCGTTAAACGTTAATTAAGTACATAATATTTGCCAAAAGAACACCGCACCGCTTATGTCATATAGCTTTTGATTTGAATTTGATCTCTAAATAATTAAGTATTATTACAAACTAAAATGTTACCCTTATTTTATGAATTTTTCATGTCCTGCCTAATTTTTAGGGTTCCGTACCTCAAAAGGAAAAAAGGAACCCTGATAGGATCACTCGTGTGTCTGTCTGTCTGTCTGTCTGTCTGTCTGTCTGTCTGTCTGTCTATCTGTCTGTCTGTCCGTCTGTCACAGCCAATTTGCTCCGAAACTACTGGACCGATTGAGTTGAAATTTGGTATTCATATGTAAGTTGGTGACCGTAACACGAACGCGTGACGTAAATATATGAATTTTGAACATAGGGGCCACTTTTTGGGGGTAAACTAGAAAATTAAAAAAAAAAAGTTATGCCACCTATATCGTGTGACATATCAAATGCAAGGGCTTATTGTGAGAATTTTAAATATATTTTTTTTTGAATTTTAAATAAAATAGTTTAGAAGTTATTCAGGAAAATAGGCGAAAAATTACCATTCCCCCCCCTTATTTCCGAAACTACTGGGGCTAAAATTTTGAAAAAAATACAGAAAATAGATCTTTGCCTATAGATTACAGGAAAACCTATAAGAAGTCTATGGTATTTAAGGTAACCTAGTAAATTTCAGATAATCATGTACGGAACGGAACCCTCTCCACGCGAGTTTAACTCGCACTTGTCCGGTTTTTTTATAAGTAAATCACTAACGCAACGACGTATAAAATGCAATTTTTATCACGAGTTAACGATTAACGTTAAGATTACGATTACGTTAAATCATCCGTAATGTAACGGTTTAACGTTGAACGAAGTTAACTTTTTTAGTAACGGATTAACGATTAACGAAGTTAACTATTTGATTAACGGTGCCCAGCTATGATAATACCTGGATGTGCGAGTATACGCCAGCGACGAGCTCGTTGCTGAGGCAGCGCTGAATACTATAAGGATACACCACTGCTAATGTGATAACTTCGAACTTGTAGAACTTTCCACTGGATCGAGTAATGCGCACATTTACCGAAGGCTGAGTAAGTTTCTGTGGGGAGCTGAGTTTGCTTGTTTTGTGTTATACATGGTGTTTGTTTAAAATTTTTGAATTATCGAACATTCCTTAGATTTATAATCATAGCTGGGCAACGTTAATCAAATAGTTAAATTCGTTAATCGCTAAACTTCGTTAAACGTTAAAGCGTGTCATTTCGGAAGATTTCACGGGAGTTAACGTTAATCGTTAATCGTTAACTCGTGATAGTTGTAGTATGTCGTTGCGTTAGTGATTTACTTATAAAAAAATGTTCGTATGGGCTATGGAAGTTTAGGCGGGACATGAAAAATTAATAAAAGAAGGGTGTAACATTAGAGTTTGTAATAATTAACTAGTTATTATTAACTAATTATTTAGAGATCGAATCCATATCCAAAGCTATCTGACATAAGCCGCGCGGTCCTTTAAAAAAATAGTAGGTTCTTAATTTAAGTTTAACGGATTTTCTATGTTTTAACGGATGTTAATGAGTTTTTTTTTTTATTAATTTATTAAGATAAATAAACTTAAAATACAAATTAAAAACTAGAACAATTAACCTAAAACTAAAAACCTTAAAAAATATAATATAATAACTAAAATATATTATTAAAAGGAGTCCCTTTACGCAAGGTTCCGAAGATACTGGCAGCGTTCCCCCTTTGAATAGCTAGCCTTATTCTTTGTCCGAGGTAGTTGCCAGCTCTTCGGTCCCCTGTGATGTCGACTAACCTTTTTGCGATTTCCTTAAAAAGCCTTATAGCGCTAGGACCCCACGGACCAAGGGTCTCGACACCGAATGGGACAAAATCATATTCGGGGCCTAGACCCCTGTATTTGCCTAGTTTAGCTTTTTCAGCCGCCTCACCGGCCGCACCAGCTCTGTTGTTGGTTCCATGTAGATGAGAAGGGGCCAGCGTGTCTGAGCAGGTAGCATCCCATACCAGCACTCGGCCCATCTTCCATGGAATCAAACTTATACCATCCGGTCTCTTGCCATCGTCTCTTGCAATGCCAGTCGGCTCAGGTAGAATTGGCACGTTGACGGTGGCAAGGGACCGGCGTATGATATCGTTAAGTGCGGCATGTCTCGAGAAGCGGCCTGCACTTTTTTGGCATGACAGTCCGTGATGTCCTAGCTTGTCGACATCGCTGCCACAGGGACATTTATGAGGAACGCAGACCGGAACCCCAAGCCGTAGACAGGTTGCGATTCGGAGCGTGTCAGGCTCAAGAAATGTACCTGTATTTGACGAAGGGTACGCGTGGAGCCCCTATCCGGCCTCATGTGCACCCACGGCCAAAAGCCTGGCACGCGCCGAACCCATACTACAGCTCAAAAGATTCTTGAGCTTTTTAAATTAACTAAAAAGTTAATCCGTTACCCGAAATGTTAACTTCGTTAATTAACGATTAACGGATTAACTGTCTTCTCCCAGCTATGTTTATAATATTCTAATCCTAGCTTTTGCCCGTGAGTTTTTCCACGTGAAATTTATTATTGTTTTACCCTCGGGAACTGTAAATTTTCGCGGAATAAAAAGTAGTCTATATCATGTTCCGGCTTCCCAACTTATCGCTGCGCAATAAATCATGTTAGTTCATTGCTCCGCTGTATCTGAAAGAGGAACAAAGGAAGCGGCACATTTTCGTATTTATAAGGCCTTCGCCAAAAGTGGGGGGATTTTCCATATTCACATGTTATCAATGCTAAAGAAGGATATTGGGTCTTTGTCGTCTAAAAATTAATAAGTTGTGTAAATTTGTGAACTCTGCGACCTCGATTGTTATAAAGTTTTGAATTTTGACAATACATTTATTTGACGACGCGGATAGCCTAGTTGGGAGTGACCCTGCCTCCGAAGCTAGCGTCCCGGGTTCGATCCCCGGTAAGGGCAAATATTTGTGTGATGAGCACGAATGTTTGTTCCTGAGTCTTGGATGTTTCCTATGTATTTAAGTATTTATTTCTCTATCTAAGTATTTATATCGTCGTCTATTACCCATAACATAAGCCTTTAGAGCTTGCTTAGGGAACCCTCCCGTGGGAATATGTTGCAAACAAAGTCGCAGGTACGACGAGTAAACCAATTATGTAACAAACCACTATGGCGCTGACGTTTGCCGCCATTTTTCTTTACATTAATTACAAAATGGTAACTCAATGATGAAGCATGTTGCGCTCAACACCGCCAGTTGCATGATTGATACCCAACTAATGAACCGTGAACATTTTAAGAGCTCTCGTTTACGCTGAAAGCCGCACCCTGGGGCAGAGTCAAAGTTCAGAAGAAATTTTGGAACAATAGGTTTTTCTCAATATTTTTAGAGAAATTTAAAGTACAGGGGTCTTATTATGAGCTCTCTTTGCCAGGCCGTTTCCGCCGTAAACTGAGCTGCCTGGAAAATTCGTATTATGAGCGTGCTAGAGCCGGCGTCGTTAGCGCGCTCATAATACGAACTTTCCAGGCAGCTCTGTTTATGGCGGAAACTGCCTGGAATTACGACCCCTCTACTGATGACAAATAATACACGTCAGCCATTGTGATTCTCTAACGTGCGCAGCGGCTGATCAGCGATGAGGGACACATTTAGTAATAATAATAATCATTTATTTCAGAAGTTCCATAATACATTTAATTTTAGCCGATGGGGCCGAAATGTTCGTATGGCTACCTTCCAGCTCCATCTGCTAGCTCCAATGGTGTCTTATTATTGCATTCCCTAAAGTTACATGGGAATGCTGAATCTCAGCGCAATTGCCAGCAAGCGCTTGAAAAATTTATTACAAGTTTTGATCCGGAAAGACAGAGATACGAAAGAAACAAGCGCAACAACGATATATCTAATTGTGCGCGAGCGACAGAGACAGGTTATGACGAGTCATAGTACGAGATTCTTCCTGCTCGGCAACCGCGCTTTAAATTAAAACTAGTAATAATAAAACCATTACATATTGTTATTTTAGGTGTCCCTGAAAGTCCACACCCATATTTACTTTTAATAACGACCTAGGCGAGAGGCACGTCCATTATATTCGCGGCCGGGCGTGTCAACGCTGTGATAACGTAATGTATCATAATAAAATTTAATAGTTCTCGGGTGTGACTCTCTAAGCGGCTGATCAACGGATAAACTAAACCATTAATTTAGACTGTAAGGACCAAATCATGTGGTCTAAATTTGAACGTGTCCCTCATCGCTTAATAGCTGCTGTATTCAATTTTTCGAAATGCGTTTGTGTTTTATTCATTTAACCATTTAACCTTCACTTTCTGGACTTAGAGGCTTAAATATTTTACTGAAAATATTAATAAATCCTAGTAAGTTAAAGTTTTCTTTCTAAAGAATGCAACATATACTGTAGAAAAGAAATATACTTACAGCGGGTATTAGTTTAAGTAATTTTAATGCCACTTTCGCTATTAGCAAGTAGTAGCAGTTTTCCTCTCTGTAGCCTAGCGTAGCTTCGCTACAATCAGAGTACCCGGCTCCCGGGTCCTTGGCAATGCAAATGCTATGGAAATTTTACCTAAGTCACAAACGGCAACTATAAAACTATTAAAATCCGTTAATCGTTAATTACACCGTTACAAACACCGCACGGACCGCGCTGCGATGCAAAAAACACGGCTGGCGGCGGTCAGTTAGCTTTTGATTTGAATTTGATCTCTAAATAATTAGGTATTATTACAAAGTCTAATGTTACACCCTTCTCTTAATTATTCGTGTCCTGCCTAAACTTCCATATTAGCCCATATCAACATTTTTTTATAAGTAAATCACTAACACAACGACATATAACATGCAATTTCTATCACGAGTTAACGATTAACGTTAACTTCCGTTAAATCTTCCGAAATGTAACGTCATAACGTTTAACGAAGTTAACTTTTTCATTAACGGATTAGCGATTAACGAAGTTAACTATTTGATTAACGGTGCCCAGCTATCTCAGTTTTGATAGCTAGTGTGAAACAGAAAATATACAATAGAAAATCAGGCACGTATACACTAGCTAATTTTTCTGCAGACCCCCAAGGAGCTAGTTAGCAAAGTGCAGGAAAATCTAATCATGAGCTTTATTAACTGCGGCGACGACGCTTACCGCTCAAATTGGGTATTACCTAGTTACCACTCAGTTACCCGTAACATAAGCTTGAAATTTTAATAACAGCGCGTCGTTTTAATAAAAAAATGCACAAGCATGTTTTGTAAATTAATAAAATTAATTTTGGCTGTGGCTTGGTTGAGATGCTCAAGTGTTGCCATACACACGTATTGTTCTCTGTCGCTCGTGTTGCCACCTAGGGGCCACTAAAAATTAGCGCCTAGGCTCGCCACGGCTAACGCTGAGTGGCACCCTCGTTGGCACCGTTCGGCACATCTTTTTATGTTCATTGTTAACTATGCTTTCTTGTTATCTGTCTGTGTCAAATGTGTGATGAAGAAATGTCTTTATTATTATTATAATTATAAAAGTTACAGTATTACAGTAGTTTTCAAATAAGGAGTATTTCAAACGGAACAGCAAACGTAGAGATAAACAAAATTCTCCAAAACTGACGTGAGAGTCTACATAATTGATTAAAAAAAATACTGTTCATTATTCAATAACTTTTTATGTTTTATTGGTTTTAATAATTGTCATTTATTACTTTATGACTTTATAATGTTTTCATTTAATTATATTCAAGATTTTATGTTCTGTTATCTTTCTGTATGATTTGAAAATATGACTTTCTATGGCCCTAGCAAAGCTGACACAAGGATAATTTATCCCCATCTTGTCCCTAAGTACGTCTCACTCATACTAGTATCGAAGAAAGAGATGCACTTAGAGATAATATGGGGATAACTTATTCTCTGGTCAGCCTTGCTAGGACCGCTGATGAGTTTCTTGCTGTGCTTCTTCTCAGTAATAATTATCCTATCCGAGGCGCTGGTAGATTAATTTTTATTTTTCACTATTATATTATATAATGTAACGAGTAAAAGAGCGATTTGAAATTGAAATTAATTTTGAACTTTCTTATTACCAGCAATGAAATCCCAAAATAGACTTAAACTGCACTAACCTTATATAAAAAATCAAGAGCTTCACTCTTGTTAAGCATGCCCCGTTAGGCTCACGTCCTGAACGCCTCTCGCTCGTTTTATTTCTTCCGTGCCCGAGGTTTCGTTCCGGCAGTTCATCAGTGTGAACAAAGGTTTACGTCGTGTTCCATATATTCATGAAGGACGCGATTTGGGGCACACCTGGCCGCAATTTACGACGCATGACCCTGGTAAATACAGCACCTTATGCCGTGGTGATACAGGTGTTATTGACACAGTGAAATTACTGCGCAAACTGCGGGCTATTTCTCTTGAAGCTAAAATCTGCGTCAATTTTCAAAAGTTCTGGCTGGTTACAGTTTACTTCGTTAAATTAAAAGGTCTCACGAAACAGATTTTTATTTTTCCAGTAGCTCTCGACGGCCCTCAAAAGGCACTTAAGTAAAGCCAGGTTTTATCCTGTGCCTTAAACGTGTTCTGTTTATGTAACTATAATTATATTAGCTCGTTTTTATCGTACATAACGCAAATAACCTTTATCTACACCCATATCATAAAACCTCCATTGGTTAATCAAAAACCTTAGGAAATGACCACCATTTTGACAACCAATTAGGAAAAACCAGTGCTGCGATAAAGAAATAACATGACTTCTTTATCGTTTTTAGTAAAGAAAAGAGATTAAATTTGGAACAGCTGTCAAAACTCAAGTGGTCTCTATTCTAGTATCCATAGATATTAAAAAAGTTATTGATACGAAACGTCAATTTAGTATGTTTTTTTAATATAAACTGCACAATATTTGATCTCGAGTGACGTGGGAATAGAGACTTCATCCGTTTGTCTATGATTTTAAAAAAAAATGGTCTTGACGGAGGATCGCCATGTGGGCGTTTTGCTGAACGAAAGTAGAATTGTTTTTGAATTGAATAGAAAAAGTTGTTTGTAATTTACATTTTAGTTGAAAATATGAATAGTAAGTAGTCTTCTCGGAGTGTGTGTGATGTGAAAATGCGCTGGATATCGGAAATATGCAGCCACGATTGCAACAAATAACTTGTTGCCAGAAAATATTGTTTCTGAACCCATCATGGAGGATTTATAATATGTGTGTAGATAAAGTTATGTATGCAACTCTGCATAATTTGGCCTTAAAACACACGTGCGATCTTATTATGAAACTCGCCTATCGGCTCGTTTCATGAAAACTGCACTAGTGTTTTAAGGCCTATCATTATGCAACCGTTGCATAAACTACTATTGTTTTAGTTTCTCGGCTATTATTTGTGTATCCACTTTAAGATTTAGTCTAGCAAATAAATTCCCGAGCCTTTGAATTTGAAACGTCGTCTTCTTCGGTCAAATAAATGGGTAGACAAGGTACGCTCAAATATTTTGCTAAAATAATGTAGCCCTTCATCACTACACACATCCATTCACTTACACTGATGTAATTTATACATACGTAGGAGCATCGTTTGCAATAGAGATAAAGTGGCGGACAATGAGACGATGTGCCAATTACTGGAGACAAGCTGAACGCCAAAGACTGCGGTGCAAGAGAGATGACAATAATATTAGCAGCTTTGACCCTCAAAAAATAGGTCGTTTTAATTTCAGCTTGCCACGTACAGAATCGTGCTCACGCGGATTTTGTATCACTCTCTAATTCAATTCATTCATTCATTCATTCGATATTGTTTTTTAAATGTATGTATGAACGATAAATGATTCCGCGTATTTAATTTGGAGTGGTTGGTGCACTTATTGAACGCGTACGATAGAATTTTAAACAGGGACGTAGTCCTCACCCGTACGTCGGTGGACGCTTTCGTGACAACCAAAGAGTATATGTGACAACTGAACCAGATGAGACACCGGGACTCATATTTTGCGAAACGTTCCGACCGTCCAGTACCTTATCTCCTAGTTTGATCGAAGGTTTTCTTACTAGATTTTAACGGGCTGGTTGGCCTAGTAGTAGTTAAATGTAGTGCATAATTAGTTTTCATCGTGTTTAATCGGAAAGGTTCGTATTTATCGTGCTCTCTCAATTAGCTTCAGCAGGCCCCCAATTCTCGGTGCATTCGAGATAATATCACAATCGAGATTAAACGTCAGTGCATATACAGTCATTTGATACAACTGTATGAATCTGACGTTTAATCTCACAACCGACATTATCTCGAATGCATCGAGAATCGGGGGCCAGTACCCATCATACCCTGCTGTCATTTTTCATTATTATAATTAATTAATATAAACATGTCATTCTTTTAATAGTACAATAATTAATTGACGCTTCGGGTCCCGCCGTCTTCCGATTGAGATCCGAGTTTTACCGATGGAAACATATTATTCACTATATCTATACTGATTGGACTCCCAAACTTATGGTATTTGCTTTGGATTCTGGTCGTCTGGTCTGGTGGTGTCGTTCATGGACCCAAGGTACATGAAATGTTCCATCCCGCGCACTTCTTTCATGTAAAATTACCTTGTTTTTACCAGAAATAATATATTTCCACAGAAAACTAGCGTTAGGCATTCCGGCCGCTTGACATAATACTGTTCCCTAATGACGCGACCTTTTTGATGCTTTTGCTTCACGGGTATTAGTAGATTTAGGTTATTTACATAAAAACTTCATTGGATACAATTCGATACGAGTTCTGAGTTTAAAATTCCCTAAACTTAAAATAAGAAACGTCAAATTAGATTTAGTATGGCACCAGACCAAGCTGTCAAGATCGAGTTTGACGTTTCTTATTTCAAGTTAAGCGACTTTCAAAATTAGCGTGTGAGCGAACACTCACTCGATTTTCGAATTGGCTCCATTAACTACCTTGTTCATTTAATATTTTTTTGTTAAGTACTAAATAACCTTTTTTCTATTTCTATTTCAAAATAATAATATGTGATAATCGTATTCTAAGTAAAAGGTATCATGAAAACAAATTGAGTAGTAACGACAAGCATACCTACTCGAAAATGAATTATATCCGAATGTGTCAAGGCTGATTTTGCAAAGACGCAATTACAAAGGTTATGCGTTCGCGGAAATTACCTATTTACTTAAAAGCCTTAATGGAGGCAAGATAATAGCATTCCCGAAGCCACATTTCAGTATAATTAATACGAATAGATTTAATTATTATTTGTAACAGTGAGTGAAACAATAAATTGTTTTATCGGCATTGTTTGCTGGAGTTTAAGAAATTATTTAAATTTTAGTTAATTAAACAGATTCGTAAAGAGTCCAAGACGTTTTAAGTGAGCGTCAAGTTGGCGTACCCTTCGAAGATATCCAGGATCTGATGATCTAAAAAAATAGTGCCTAATTAGTACCGAATTAGTACCGAGTTCAAAAAAATAGTACCTTCGTAATTTCGGAGATATGACCCCTGTTTAACGGGTACGCTAACTTGACGTCAAGCTGGCGTACCCGTTTTGGTTCTCGAGTACGGTGCTGTTCCCAAATATGCTCTATATCCCAAAAAATAGTGCACAATTAGTACCTCTGGCTCCCGAAGTCACAACTTCGTAGCTCTTATAGAAACTGAGATATTTGATACCAAACACGGGTAAAATATTTTGCACCGTCAAGCTGGCGTACCCGACTGAGATCACACAGAAAGCCATTGAATTCCTAAGCCAGCTATATACCAAAAAATAGTGCCTGAAATAGTACCCCTTTTACGACAAAAACATAACAGAAAAGCTAAGTAGAACATTGAAAAAATAATGGATGAATATTCTTCATTGTCATGGTACTGTCACGTACAAGTCTTATTTTATTTATATTTATTATTTGTTCTTTCAATCTTTTAAGCAGAATGTAAGTGAAAGTTTTAATTTACTTAATATTCATTGCAATAGCCAGATGGGTTGGCATAACGCAGATTATAGCAAACTAGGTTTTATCCTTTTGCGGTACTTTAGTATTAGGAGTTTTTCGGTCCTATAGCTACATCTGCGTACATTTACTCAGCACGTTAAATATGGTTAAAACATAACAGTAACGGCATCTGTTTACTTAAGTTTTCAACATAATCGTTTACTAACAATTATAAAGTTCCTCTCTGTTTGCGTCTGTACCAAAATGAGTTTGTATGTAGAAGTTGGCATTCATTTTTTTCAATGTTCCACTTAGCTTTTCTTTTATGTTTTTGTCGTAAAAGGGGTACTATTTCAGGCACTATTTTTTGGTATATAGCTGGCTTAGGAATTCAATGGCTTTCTGTGTGATCTCGGTCGGGTACGCCAGCTTGACGGTGCAAAATATTTTACCCGTGTTTGGTATGAAATATCTCAGTTTCTATAAGAGCTACGAAGTTGTGACTTCGGGAGCCAGGGGTACTAATTGTGCACTATTTTTTGGGATATGGAGCATATTTGGGAACAGCACCGTACTCGAGAACCAAAACGGGTACGCCAGCTTGACGTCAAGTTAGCGTACCCGTTAAACAGGGCTCATATCTCCGAAATTACGAAGGTACTATTTTTTTGAACTCGGTACTAATTCGGTACTAATTAGGCACTATTTTTTGGAATCATCAGATCCTGGATATCTTCCACGGGTACGCCAACTTGACGCTCACCGTTTTAAGGAGTTTATTACCCGATTTGTGTTAAGATTGTCCCCTGACTTATTACTTTTAGAAAATTTATTGTCTTTAGACAAAGTCGAGAGTGATATAAAATGATGATAATATGATGTGTCGTTTCTTATTATCAAGAATATCATATATCAATCAATACATATGAAACATTACCGTGACTCACTTATAGACAACGCACAGACTAAACGGGTGGTCCTTAAAGTCTGAAATTTGGAGGAGACATTCCTCGAGTACCCTAGACATTTACTAAGGAAGGATTTTTTGAAATTTCATCTTTAAAGAAGTGAAAGGGGTGATAAAGTTTGTATGGAAAATACCGCGGGCGAAACTGTGGCGGGTCCACTAGTTAGGTATATTATAATAATATCTTTTGGTGAACAAAACAGAACGGTTGTGCAAAGGGGGAATGGGAATTTGGCATATTTTATTGTTTATTTAGGGTTTATTTTAAATAAGAATTTGTTTGTTCATAAAAATATATAAATCAAAACTTATTTAATTATACCAAATATTGAAGTGTTATATTTGTCTGACTTACCAGAATTCCTCTGTCTCGTCGACACCGTTTAGCCTCAGGAAGCCAGACTCAGACGTAAAGCCATTGCAGATTACTCTGATTATGCGAATTAATCCACCCTGGCTTAATCGATAAACTAGTTGGCTGCGGAGCTTAGTAGCGGATTTCAAATTTAAACTTATGTATGACAAGTCTGATAACGTTGAAGCTGTTACAACACCTGAGAAACTATGCTTAATAAATTACTCGGAAGTTCAATCTACACAAAAACAAATATACGCGTCGAATTGGGAACCTCCTCCTTCGGATTTTTTGAAGTCGGTTAATAACAGTTCAATTACTAGCAAATGCGATTAGTTACTTACCACGTAATCTGTAACCTTTATCAATAAAATACTAATATTACCAATCCTACTAATATTATAAATGCGAAAGTTTGTGTGTGTGTGTGTGTGTGTGTGTGTGTGTGTGTGTGTGTGTGTGTGTGTGCGCGTGCGTGGGCGTGTGCGTGTGCGTGTGCGTGTGCGTGTGTGCGTGCGTGTTTGTGTGTGAGTGTGTGTGTGTGTGTGTGTGTGTGTGTGTGTGTGTGTGTGTGTGTGTGTGTGTGTGTGTGTTTTTCACCTCTTCCCGTTAAAACGGTTGGACGGATTTTGATGAAATTTGGAATGGAGATAGCTTATACCCTGGGTTAACACATAGGCTACTAAGTTAAGCTAAGTTCCCGAGGTAATAACGATAATCAAACTCTACGCGGACAAAGTCGCGGGCACAGCTAGTAAATCAATACAAATAGTCTTTACTGATTACGAATAAGCAACATGACAAATATACTTATAGAAAAATTTTGTATTTCTATAAAGTACTGAGGCTGAATACGACACGCTCATTGATCCATTCAAATTACTTAAATAAGCTAAGGTAGCTTTCGCGGCGTGGAAAACTAGGTAGGTACATAAAGAGAACCGCAAACATATTTATTTATAAATATTCTAATATTTTAAATTATTTATTTTCGTGAAAACTATAATACTTTTATTATGCAAATAAGTAAAAAGTAATAACTTCTTAGGTTTCGTGACAGTAATATATGAATATGAAACGACGCCGACACGTAAGATGGATTATATATAATGATTTTTACGAGTGGGAGCGACAGATTTATTCATAAATTGTCAACTATAATCTTGACGTTATAATGTTTTAAAATGAACGCCGGCTTGTAACCAATAAGAAGGGAGAACGTCATTCCAGTACTTAATTATGGGCATAATAATCTGTAATTAATAAAATAAAAAAACCGACTTCAAATGGCCTTAGAAAAGTAAGTTCTTTTTCACATTTTATTTATTATCCTGTGATTTAACGACACATATTTACTACATCAAGTAGCAATAGCATAATGCCAATTGCTCATCACCATTTACAAACTGTTGCTATCCACGGTGCAAGGATGTCAATCTTTGAGGAGTTCTCCTGGTTCTTCAATTTTACTACATGAATTTTCATGGACATAAGTTCCTTCAGAACTTTATACAGCAATTTTATCGCCAACCGTGAAATACTCAACATTTAGGAGTTCCGGTGATCATCTATGGTCTTCATCAACAGCTCCACTTCACCAAATAATGCCTTTGGAACGTAACTGCTTGAGTTATTACAGAAAATACTAAAATTGCTCTATGCTTGCTTATAATATTTGAAGAGTTCCATCGATTCCTCATAGATCCTCTCATCATAACTCAACTTTGACTACAACGGGACCAAACTGGAGGTATACCCTACCGATTAAAAAAAGAATTTTCAAAATCGGTTTATAAATGACTGAGTTCTGAAGTAACAAACATAAAAAAAAATACAGCCGAATTGAGAACCTCCTTTTTTTTGAAGTCGGTTAAAAATAGACTATAGGTAAAAATAGAAACAGGTAGTCTGATATGACTCGTTGTTGACATAAAAAGTTTTTTATATAAAAGGAAGGTAAACGACCATGCGCGTCACCTGATGGTAAGCGGAGTTGACGATCTAAAAGTAAACTGAACTTAACCTTTTTTAAAATCCTCATGCTAAACCTATCAAAATTCGAGAGTCCACATATTATGTAGAGTACCATGCCGAAGTTTCAGGCTTTTAAATCGGGTGGATAATCTCCGGATGGTGTCACATCACATTCAAATTAAAGTTCTCTTAAAGGGCTCTGCGTGTTGGCTTCGGCCCCATGTACGCCTTCCAAAGGTCCGGGACTCCCACGGTCCCGTGATACAAAAAGACGAACATAATAATAATAACACATTTATTAAACACACATTCGATAGACACAAGAAATGAAAAGTAACAATTAAATCAAAGCCGTGCCTAACGGTGTCAAAAATGGAGCCATTCAGCGTCAAAGATCTCAAAAGAAGGATATGCCTATCAGTACAATTTCGTCTAATAAATCTCACAGAAGGTTATCAAATGCCAGCGCCATGGCTTACGCACCCCCTATTGCTGATTTCTTAGTTCTTACGAAATACATACAAAAGTCTAATATTGCTTGATTCACACGCTATCATAATTACTGTGCGCGGTGTGGTCGGTGGTGCTGCGGTGTCAACCGCACGATGTGCGAGGGCATGTTTTCAATTATAACAGTGTCACTTAAATGGGTTTCAAGGATGGTGGTTGCCATGCGACTGAACCTGCAATGTCGTCGGATTCGCGTGTTGACACCTCAAAAGTAAGCATTGCGAGAATTGTTTTGAGCATTTCTTTTCTATATATTTCAATGTTCAGCGTCAAATACTTTTAGCTTTTATACCTTAGAACCGAATGCACGGTTTTCGTTTCCGCATTATTACGTTTGGGTCATTCAATAAAGTGCAACTGAATTGCATTCACTGCTGCATTCCGTGCAACAACGTTTGCCCACAAACGCATCAATCTAGTTTTGATTTGAGCTTGTGTTTAGAATTGCTTTGAACTTAATATACTACTAGCATACTATTGAAATGGCAAACCATCCAAGAGTTGCATTTCGATTCACAAAGACGGCTTTGCTCACTAATTCATTACAGACGTGATCGCGATAAAGTTTACTTTTGGGTCCCGGTTTTTTGTCTTTTGATATTCCGAATCGTCCGTTTCTCGATATAGGTAGATGGAAAAATATACGGTTATAGCAAAGTTCGATATGTTACATGTTGATCAAGAAGGACGAGCATTTTAGGACTAACGTGTGCCATTGTTGTATGTCAATAGCGACCGAATATGATAAAAAAGGGTTCTCATTAAAATTATATACTTAACTAGTGGACCCGCCACAGCTACGCCCGCGGTATTTTCCATACAAACTTCATCACCCCTTTTCACCCCGTTAAAGAGAAAATTTCAAAAAATACCTCCTTAGTGCACCTCTAGGATACTCGAGGAATATCTCCTGCAAATTTCAAACCCCACCCGTTTAGGCTGTGCATTGTCTATAAGTGAGTCACGGTACTGCTTTATATGTATTGATAGAAGATAGGCTCACTTAAAATGAAATATTTCACAATGGTCCATAGTTATTTAGTTTCTTAAATACCTAATATATTGGAGCTAATTCAAAAGTGTGTTCACTAATTTATAAGTCGCTAACTTAAAATAAGAAATGTCATACTCGATTTTGACATCTCTTATTTTAAGTTTAAGGAATTACAAATTTAGGCGACACTAGGGCCAATTCGAAAGTGTTTTCGCTAAATTTAGAAGTCGCTAAATTTAAAATAAGAAACGTTCGACTCGATTTTGAACCTTGGAGCTATACAAAATCGAGTTTGACGTTTCTTATTTTAAATTTAAGCAATCTTAAATTTAGCGGACACCGTTTCGAATTGGACCCACTGTTTCGAATTAGCCCCATTATTGTGTTCCTATAAAACAGCCTTTCTTCAGTTCTTCAAACATCACGTATAAATTTAACAAAAGGCAAAAAAAAATACTTGTAGCTAGAAGGTATTTCAATTCGTAACGTAAGTAATAATATCATCGAACCGAAACGTAAATCATAAAGGTACGCGTATATGGCGAAATTCCCAACCGCACTTATTTACCTGGGAAAAATTGGATTTCCGTGACGTCACAAAGTGAGGACAAATGCGATCGCTCCGAGCTAAATGTGTATCAAAACCGAATTATTGATACGAGACTCCATACAAATAATATATCTTACGTGCCTCAAAAAGAGTAATGTAAAAGACAACGCGTTGTTAGATGCTTTTTGAGATGAAAATAATCATATTTATCCCCTGATTCTAGTTAAAAAAGAAATGTATTTTTTAGGTTTAATTTAGTTAGTGAGTTGACAGAACAGTTACTCAATATTATAGTGCCAGGTCACTTAATGAGTGAATGAAGTAAAATATGGTTTGGCTCATTAGTAGTTAGTACCTAGGTCGCCTAGGTGACCAAGCGTCGCTCGGCGTTTTTCTTTCTTTCTCAAGGATGACACCTATCTTCCATCTAAATCGTTAGAACTGTTTTCGAGAAACCCCATACATATAGATATACACAAGGTTTGCTCGCTTAACGTATCTATAAAGATAAAAACCTTTTTAATTGTTATCATTATGAAATTGAAACATATTTCAAGCGAAATTTTCAGACAGCTGCCGTTTGATCGTGCTTAATATTTTATTTAGTGTGGTATGCAATTGAAATCTAATACTAATCAAAGATAGGAGGATTTCGAACAGCGTCCACCAAAGGATTAGAAATTAGGAGAATTTAGTACAGCCATGGACGCAAAAAAATAAAGTTTAAAAAACACGACTACTGACAATGGATGATCTGCGCGATAGTGGTTAAATTTGTGACAAAACAACTCGCACTGAAGAAATGGAAGGGCTAGAAATAAACAAATTATTGCTAATATCAACCAAGCGACTTATTTCGGAAGGAGCTTGCAAAGTTAAAGCAATCATGTCTATAATTTTCAAACACACATATATATTATCACGCCCGAAATCCCTAATGGGGTGGGCAGAGCCACAAGACTACTTGTGGCCACGTTCGATTAATTAGTCCTATGATGGTATGATGATTATAATTTACAAAGCTGTTATTTATTTTCAAATAGGTCTCGATTGTATGTAGCCGTAAATAGCCAAGCAAAATTGGTACTTTGCTGGCACTTAGCTTATTGATTACATTATAAAAATGAAATAGAATACATTATAAAAAGCTTTATAACATCAAACGAGCACGAATATAATATGAGTTATGTAATATTGTTTTACTAGATCTAAGTCAGGCGAACAATTTAATATAAAGAAACAAGAATTATTACAAACGTAGCACAACGATGCGGAGAATTTGGCGAGCGTGTTCAGCTAACGTTCACCCGCAGCTCAATTACGCAGCACAATTGGTATCGGTTTGGCTCGAAATGCAAACCAATTTAGTCTTAACTCTGTGTAAATAAGGGCACAATTGGTTTACTTTTCGCGAAAGCGATACCACTTGGTGTTACGTAATTGAACAGCCGTACTCTTAGTTCGTTCAACATTTTACATCTCGTCGCTATGTACTGACTCTATGTCCAGAAATAATAAATAAGTATTTTTTCACTATCTAGATTTAAAATTTAACTCACTCGAAGCAATTTAAAAATTAAAAGTAACTTTGTTTGGATTAAAATCGGCGATAACTGACCTAAAGTTGGTTTAACGTCTCGTTGATAAACTCGTGCCACCACAAGTAGTAGCCATAACGCCAAAAAAGCGGGTTGTCTTGCAAGTAAACTGAAGTGCGGCTGCGGGGGAGGTGTTAAGACGCTGACTATAGCCAATGACCTTGAGCGATCGGTCTCTGTCTGTTTGCACCGGAGTGAACGAGAAGCACTGTGCGGCTATTTGTATAGGGAAAATCAAAAGCGGATGAATTATATAAGTAAACACACTACACGTTAAATATAAATTAGTCAAGTTTTTAGTATGGGCGTAATGTAATGGTGTTATTAATTATAGACTAGAAGTTAAAAGAATTAAGACAAAGAACTGTTTAAAGAGGATTTCAGACGTAATTACTGGTTTTTTCTCTATCGTATCGGTTTCATCAAATAGAGTTTTGAAAATAGTTAAGTTTTCAATAATATAAAGACTATGAACATATATTTTTCGCGGTTTGCGAAATCTAATAGGTTTGTTTAAAAAACTGTTTTAGCAAAGCCGATTTAGGTGTTGTCAGCGCCTTAATGCAGAGCTGGGAGGGGGGAGGGAGATGAGTTTATGGGCCTCAAGAAGTGCCTTGACGCCTGATTCACTAAGCGTAGTTAAAAATAACATTATTAGCACCAAGTCGTCGGAAACCGTATTTAAAAAAGCTGTTTTTCTAAAATTACGAAATGTGGTAGCGACCTCTTAAACATTACTAAAAAATGTATAAAAAATATTATTTATTATTTTTGGGCATATGGTGTCCCACCAAAAATATAAAATAGATCATTTGACGACTTCCCAACTATGTAGTAGGTACTTTATACCTATTTAAAAAAAAACATCGTTTGCCGAAATAAAATCCATTGTAATCTCAACCTTCATGCAAACATGTTAGGCATCGATTTTGAAGAGCCTTTCAAAGTAGTGACGGTGATACTTTCATTTTTCTTCTTGCTTGCATACTCAAAGGTACTCGTCAGGCAGTGCAAATGTTTGGGAACGTGTCCTAGGCAATTTACTTGTGTTAACTTTGTGACGTGATTGCAGAAGTATTTCTTTGCTTGCTGACAATTTGTTTATTCTTCTTTTATTGTACAAAGGGGAAAAGTTTACTTTCTCAATTTCAAAGAATATTGCTTAGTTTTATTAAGGATATTATATGCTAAAAGTGTGCAGATAAGGTTTTTACACTTTATGCCTTTAAAAATAAAATAAGTTGCAATAAATAATAATATAAATAAATAAATCTTGGGACAATCTTTACACAAATCGATCTAGTCCCAAAGAAAGCTCTAAAGGCTTGTGTTATGAGTACTAGACGACGATATAGATACTTATATAGATAAATAAATACTTAAATACATAGAAAACATCCAACACTCAGGAACAAACATTCGTGCTCATCACATAAATATTTGCCCTTACCGGGGATCGAACCCGGGACGCTTGGTTCGGAGGCAGGGTCACTCCGAACTAGGCTAACCGCGTCGACGATACGCAATAATAATTGACTCATGGTCAATTACTTATTATTGCAACTTTATACATTTTTTTTTCGTGGTCATTACCATATTGATGACTAAATAAAAACGGTAAAATGGAGGTATAGTAATTCAGCTTCAGCCTTCGGCTTTTATTTTCATTTGAACACGTAACATGTTAAGATGATTAACACGTTTCTACCCCGAGTTTTCACATATCTCATTCTTTGTACTTAACCCTTACGTAGCCAGCACTTTATGGTTCCATTTTATATTGCAGTCACGTCTGCAAAACTTGCCCCTACAAGCGGTCAATTTAAACTTTTATCTACACGAAAATTTAACCTCTGTATTTCTAGAATTTACTTTTGAAAACCAGGGATATTGTTTGGCAAGTCATATTTTTAAATTGAGTCCGCCTTTATTTGATAAAGTTGTGACCTGTCTCCGAAAATTTTACGATTGGCTCATGTATTGGCAAGAAGTAACAGTTTGTGCGAACTTAAAGTAATAGTGATTGTTGTGTACAGGAGCAAAGACGAAATTTTAATAAGGCTTCTCATGGGCGATGGGCTGATCACCTGTCACCATATGGTTCATCATACCATCTTAGGACTAATTAATCAAACGTGGCCACAGGTAGTCTTGTGGCTCTGCCCACCCCATTAGGGATTTCGGGCGTGATGTGTATGTATGTATGTTCTCATAAAGTTAACGTTCTTACGTCAGCAACTTTTAATTTTATCAAATCGTTACGATTTTGTTAAGAGATTTTCCAAAAGTTGCTGTCGTAAGCAACTTAGCTATAAGAGAAACCTTTTTGACTTTTGATAATATCATTTTCTTAACTAGAATTAAAAATGCAAAAAAAATTACTTATCCGTCAATTTATTGTCAAACCCGGGCTGTGATTTCATCAACAGTTATAAAATATTTAGATCTACCTTTAAATAGATCAAGTTACCCACTTAGGGCAATTCAGTCCAAGACATCGGTTGTTTACAGCAAAATATTAAATTATGAAGGCAATGTTTTTCTCAAAGTCACCGTAATAATATTAAGTGCCTAAGCATTTTTATACATCCACTGCTAAGTGCTTCTTTAACGCTTGAGAGATTCTTGATAACTATTCTTGACAGAATACTTCAGGAAAAAGAACAGTTTCTAAAGACAAAATTTGCGGATTTTTTGTTTCGGGCGATCCCCGGTAAGGACAAATATTTGTGTGACGAGCACTAATGCTTGTTCCTGATTCATGAATGTTTCCTATGTAGTTAACTATTTATTTATCTATATATAGGGTAGGCCCGATTAGTGCGTTGCGTCGTCGCAGCGTCTCAAGCTGCGACTGTTTGCATATATTTTTTATGATTTTACCACATGAATGCGTTGCGTCGTCGCAACGCAACGCACTAATAATGGGGCCTCACACTGTCATCGTGTAGTACCCATAACACAAGCCTTTAGAGCTTACTTTGGGACTTGATCGATTTGTGTAAAGATTATCCCCTGATTTATTTATATATTGAATCTTTTGAGCGCCCCTGTTGGCTGTAGCCGACGGCAGATATTCGTGCCCCTAACGCCACGATATGCCGTTTTCCATACATTTGCGTCGGCTACAGCCGTCGTCGAGCGCTCGTGGCACGCTTTTTCGCCGTCAGCCATGGCGTTCAAAAGGTTAAACGGTAATGGGCGGTCGAACACAGTAAATAATATATTTGCTATAAGAGGAGACTTGTGAATAGAGCTGGGGCGTATGTAGACTTTTGTTGATGTTGATGATGATGATGATGATGATGATGATGATGATGATGATTTTGATGACGATGATGATCGTTGTCTAGAACCGATAGTACAAGGAAATCCAAGTTCGGGTTTAATCAATGTGTGTGTCCGAGATATTATTAATATAATTTTAGTCACCTATCCTGCCAGACAGTTAATTCAGTTGGGTAATTCAGTTCAGTACCCCATTGGGGCAAATTCGGAAGTCTGTTCATTAAGTTAAAAAGTCGCAAAAACTTGAAATAAGAAACATCAAATTCGATTTTGACGGCTTGGTGCCATACTAAATCGAATTTGACGTTTCTTATTTTAAGTTTAGGGACTTTTAAATTTAGACGAATTTTACAAATTGTGCGTTTTTGGAAATTTTATTCAAATTTCGAAAGGTATAATGATAACTAAGTATTGCACTTCATTTGGTCTACCGCAAATGACGAATGACGAGGTTCATTTGTCATTATTGTAGTCAGCGATCGTGAAACGCCCCTCATAACAAATCTAGCTCGGTTGCGGCCTCGGTTGAAATTCATGTTACGATAAAATTGACATTAATTTTAATATTTATAGGACGAATATTAAGTCCTCAGTAGAATGTAAAAATATACAATGTAGCCTAAAATGGAAAGTTTTGATCAAGTTATAATAAAGTTGTAATAAGGCTGTGGGAAAGGACGGAATTATTTATAAGCCTGGTGATAATGATATTGTCAGGTTTAATTTTGTTGTTTTGACTTCATTTGTGAAGCCTTTTATAAGGAGGATAAAAGTTTTTGTTGGCAAGAATCTTTCATTCCGTAAAGAAATAGTTCGTAATACTTTTATGTAAGCTTAAGAGTGCCCGCAGACTTACAATTTCAAGTTGGCCAAGTAAATCGTAGAGTATACTGTTATTTCAGGAGGGAATGGGCTAGATAAATAATACGCGGTCGTCTAGTTGAGAGCTGTATTCAGACTGCTGGGTGCGGGTACAATCCCGGGCGTGATGCGCCATCGACTTAAAACTACCCTTTTATTTCTATACTAACATATACCAATAGACATATTGACTTACGATAGCTGGCCCATCTTATCGCTATAACGCTGAGTGGCACCCTCTTTGGCACCGTTCGGCACAGCTTTTTATGTTCATTGTTTATTGTGCTTTTCTTGTTATCTGTCTGTGTCTAATGTGTGTTAAATAAATGTTTTTATTATTATTATTATTATTTTTAAACTATGTCTTTCTCTCCAAAGAGGTTTTGCGGCACGGGCCATGGCCAAGTGCTTACAAGTATATTACGTGGTAATGGACAGAAACTTTGGAATATTCGGCATGTGTTAAGGATGGCAGCTTTTTGTAAGAGTGTATATGTGGATGAATGCATGCTATTATTATTATTATCCAACTAAATTCCTTTGTCTGCGATTTAGTTGGGCAACTTGAAATTGTAAGCACGCTAAAGCCTGAAAACATTTGCTTAAAACATTTTAATATAAGTACGCAGTGAAAGGCCATGTCGACAAAGAAATTACGATATTCAATATTGCACCGCGCTTCTATTCGGGAACGCTAAGTGATGTTGTAGCGACTCGCGAGCGAGATTTCTCATCCCACTCTTCCGCACGACGCGTAATGCGTAAGAGCGAGACGCGAGTCTCGCTCGCGGGTCGCTACAGTATCACTTAGACGTTCCCGAATAGACGCCCTGGACATATACCTATATCCACGATCTCATACGAGTATTCCTGCATTTTTTGTAGTTCATCACCATCCTCTCATCTTTTTTTATTTTAAACCATCATGGTGCACTTTGCTATGTTCTATACACACGAGCAGAATTTGCCGAGTTCCATTTTTGCAAATAAATCTTATTAGGACAATATACAATTCATCTTCTTTTCTACCTAGATTATTTTCTATCACCCAGAAAATAATCACGTTTTAGATTTGGTACGAGTATTTTTCAGGGTTGAGTTCACATATTTAAAAAACTAAGAGATTCCACTTTTACATAGGTATATATCTACCTACAGAAGCTGTGCTCATGTATATTGATATCAAAGCATTTACTTCCATTGTCTTCATAAATATTTTACTTCGCTGTTTGCGGTAGAGGCTTTCAAATTAATATTATAACAATAAATAATATTTATTATTATTTTAAACAGCATGAAAATAAGTTAAAAATAATACGTCGGTGATAGTTCAAAACCACGTATGAGCAGTTTGTAAAAACCGCGTAAGTGCATTTTTTAACAAAAATCAGTGATAAGCAAAATGAAATCAGTGCAGCGTGTAGAACTAATAGGCGAGAAATCTTGATTTTGTTACTTTTTAAGATATCCTAATTTCCATTTAATAACGTATTCTATCTATTGGATAAGACGCAACGCGCGTGCTTTATCCAACCAATCAGAGCGCGCCACGTAGCTGCCGCACAGCACCCGCTTGCCAGAGAACCCAGTCCTGCCGTGCATCACCCTAAAGTTGTCCATTGCCATCACAATACCTGGAAAAGTCAGTCAATGATAATAGGCATTTATTCAACAGACATTTGACACACAGATAACAATAAGAGAGATAAGGTAATGAAAAAACCGGCCAAGTGCGAGTCGGACTCGCGCACGAAGGGTCCCGTACCATTATCTATAAAAACGGTAAAAAGAATCACGTTTGTTGTATGGGAGCCTCGGTAAATATTAATTTTATTCAATTTTTTAGTATTTGTTGTTATAGCGGCAACAGAAATACATCATCCGTGAAAATTTTAATTGTCTAACTATCACGGTTCATGAGATACAGCCTGGTGACAGACGGACGGATGAACAGACGGACGGATGAACAGACGGACAGAAGGACAAACGAACAGACGGACAGATGGACAGACGGACAGACGGACAGACGGACAGACGGACAGACGGACAGACGGACAGACGGACAGACGGACAGACGGACAGGCGGCCAGACGAACAGACGGACAGACGGACAGCGGACCTTTAGTAATAGGGTCCCGTTTTTACCCTTCGGTACGGAAACCTAAAAATATCGATATTAAGCTGTACCGAACGGTGTCATTAACGGTGCCACTGAATGTTATGCCGTGGCGCGCCTCGGCGCTGATTTTCAGTGCCCCTTAGGTGATAACATGAAAATTTACAGAGAACATTAGGAAAGATAAAAAATAAAAATGAAGACATAAAACTTAGGAGCATTTTAAAAGCGTTTATGCATGTCATCACTTCAGCAATTCAACCTTGAATAATAGCGAGTAAAGGTTGTAAAATACCAATGTAAGTATCAATGTCTTTCGAATCAAAGTAATTAATTTTGTAATATTGGGGGTCGCTATTAACAAGAGATGGAAAGTGTGATAGTGATATTGAAAGGCGAGCGAATGCCGAATATCAGGTGAATGGAGCTTTGCATGCGTTTATGGAGCGCCAGAAGGTGTCCAAAAAGGCTCGTCTGGCTGTTCATAGAGGTGTGCTGGTTCCAACGTGGTTCCAACACTGATGTATGAAAGTGAATGTGGGGTATGGCAGAAGAAACATGAAAGTAGAATCAATGCAGTGGAGAAGCGAGCTTTGAGAAATATGTGTGGTGTTTCTATGAGTGACAGGATAAGCAATAGCGTGATAAGGGAACGATGTGGTGTGGAAGATGTAGTCGTGAGAATTGAGACAGGTATGCTTAGATGGTTTGGACATGTGGAGAGGATGAACGAAAGAAAATTTATAAGGCGAATGTGCTTGGTAAGGTTGGAAGGGGAAGACCAAAAAGGGTCAAGAACCTACCTACCTACCTAAACTGGCGAGCGTGCATGAAGAATTTAATGAGAATAGACGAAGCGAAAGGTGTGTCAGGATCGTAGCAGGTGGAAATCTCTTTGGGAAACAGACGTGATATATGTACGTGTGTATGTATGTATTTATAATTTACAGCCGGCAATTCTAATTATAACTTTCATAATACTCTTACGTTAACCTTGGAAAAACAAATACTGATGGAGCACTTAAAAAATAAATCAGTCTTGAGTTATATAACAACGACTTGCCGCGAATTTAAATCTCAGCAGTTAATTTGATCATCCCTGACTTATTTCCTGGGGCTTTAATTACATCGCGGCCCAAACCAGCCTTGCCTTTTCCAATTCTGATAAGTTAATGTTAGGGTAAAATTTATATTGGGTCGGTAAATACCAATTGAGATGTTTAAACCGGCTCCTAGAGTGCCGACTGATCCAACGGACCCTAATCGCAATTACATCAGTTAGTTATTGAAGTACATTTTGAACATTTAAAAATAAATAACAAATTTAAAAACCATTGACTTAACAATAAATAGCATGCACGATGAGAGTGTGAAGGGATTTGAAGAAAAAAAATGTAAACTTAAAAATCCAGTAACATGATATTGGTTCGCAAATGAAGTTGCGGGTGAAAGCTAGTAGGTACATATATGTATAGTAAAGTCAAAGTCAAAATATCTTTATTCAATTTAAGTTTTTACAAACTATTATGAAGGTCAAGGAATGAATCTACCACCGGTTCAAAAAAAAATCTACTGAGAAGGGCCGGCACGAAACTGGGTAAGTGTAATTTTTTTAAAACATCATTGTTAACATGTAAGTTAAAAATGATGTCTACAGTTTTATACAAATCCAAGTATATATCCATCGAGACCGAGGGATCACCGGTGTAGGTCAGAAATAATTTCCTCCCTGTCCATAATGTAGTCACTATAGATACTTAACATACATGACTCTGGTAGAAACATTCGTTACGTTTAAGCCACCATTGCGGCATCGAGTTGGTCAAACGTTAAATTAAGTATTAATTGCATAACATCGCTCATTATTATAGAAAATGACAACGGCTAGCGCCCACTTTCAAGACTTGTGTCAATAAGTAAATTTAAAAATATACGGGTCGAATAGATAACTTCCCCCTTTTTTGAAAGAGGTTAAAAAATCAAAAACCCGACTGCGTTAAAGTGAACTTTAAATAAAAAATTAAAAAGCAAACTGCGTAAAAAATTTAGTTTAAATAGAAACTGAACAGAAAAAAAACCGGACAAATGCGAGTTAAACTTGCATGGAGAGGGTTCCGTTCCATACATGATTATCTGAAATTTACTACGTTACTTTAAATACCATGGACTTTTTATAGGTTTTCCTGTAATTTATAGGTAAAGAACTATATTCCGTATTTTTTTCAAAATTTTAGCCCCAGTAGTTTCGGAAATAAGGGGGGGGGGATGGTAAATTTTCGCCTATTTTCCTAAATAACTTCTAAACTGTTTTACTTGAAATTCAAAAGAAAATGTATTTAAGATCCTTACAATAAGCCCTTCCATTTGATGTGTCACACGATATAGGTTACGTAACTTTTTTATTTTTATTTTCTATTTCATCCCTCAAAAGTGGCCCCCATGTTTAAAATTCATATATTTACGCCACGCGTCCGTGTTGCGGTCACCGACTTACATATGTATACCAAATTGCAACTCAATCGGTCCAGTAGTTTCGGAGCAAATTGGCTGTGACAGACGGACAGACAGACAGACAGACACACGAGTGATCCTATAAGGGTTTCGTTTTTTCCTTTTCAGGTACGAAACCCTAATTAAGTCCTGTATTATAGAATTCTGTTGTAATTTGAATAACTATACCATTAAATTAGTTTTATGATCGATACACACATAAAACTAATAATACATTCTAATTCTAATGCGGATCATAGCGACTGTAATAGTAATGGAAAGATTTGAGCAGGTCTAGATTTTCAAATTAGAATTTTCGGAAAATGCTTCCATATACCTGATTTAGCTGGATACAGGCATTTATTATTTTATTATTTATTATTATTATTGATTATCGGGCAAGCAGTTTGAGCAACTGATAAATCGTCGCAGCGCGTGCAATACCGCGGAAAAGCACTTTGTAAAAACCGCGTATCTGCGTTTTTTGCGATTTTACAGGAACAAGAAAAAACTGAATATATCAGTCATTTAAGTCAGTTTTTCTTGTTCCTGTAAAATCGCAAAAAATGCAGATACGCGGTTTTTACAAAGTGCTTTTCCGCGGTATTGCACGCGCAGCGACGATTTATCAGTTGCTACAACTGCTTGCCTGATAATAAATAATAATAATAATACAATTTGCAATTTCAAGGTATTCTATTCACCTCAAGATTTTAATATTTTGCCCTGCAATACTACCCACCCTTGTGTTAACAAAATGGTAAATGTAATAAGATTATGATCGGTGATGGACTGACTGACGTAAAATATAAGGAATGACTTGCTTGCTTTGCTCCTTTAGCACCGTTTGGTAACCAAAATTTCGTAACCAGCTTCGAAACGGGAAATCCTTATCGGTAATGATATTCCCATTCTGTAGCCGGTTACAAATTTTTGGTTACCAGCGATACTAAAGGGCTTTGATTAAGCCAGTTTGTTACCTGGTTTCAGTTTAAATTGCCACTGATTTTCCGGATTCTGATAGTAACGTGCCAAGTTTCTCAGAGAACGGTAAAAATTCCTGCATTCCACGCCATCTGCAAAGGCCATCGAGGCTCGGTCGTAAACATTGAATCTGAAAAATATACAAATTTAGCACTTGAAAAATAATGCGAACATTTAAATTCAGGCTGCGAGGCAGTGAAAAAATAAAAGTTACCAAATACAGAATTCATGGATCCAAACCATTGAACAGGAAGAAAGTATAAGAGCAAACAAAAGTTGCTCAAGCCCGCATCGAAGTCTTGAGCTACTTTTTTCTTATTATCTTTATGACAAAAAAGTTCATGAGAGTGAAAAGCAAACCCGACCTTATTTGCTTAAGATCCTTTGATTTTCTGTCAATGTTTATAATAGGCGCAGAATATTTATGATGATGACCTTCTTCTATGTATTCGGCTTCTACATCAAAGTTAATCAAGAACTCGAAGTCTTCAGGAAATTCTGCTTTCAGCTGGTTGGCACCGCAGAAGCCGTCTACCAGTACTGTTTCTCCACCCGTACCACCAGAGTGCTCTATACAATGAAGTATTTGGAGCCTGAAATATTAATGGAGTTTCTCATGAGGTTGTCTTGAGGTAGATATAATACGTATTTATTTATGTATATATTATATGTTTGCATTTGTGAGTGCTTGTAAATTTAGGAAATGTATTAACTCCAATTTTGCACCACCTGCCAAACTTAAACTATTTTGCTCATTTTTGTTCTGTTGTGGTTGTCTGGAAGAGATCGCTGTTTAGCGATGAGATAGCCTATTGTTCCCTAACTTTATTTTGTTACTGTATGCTTTTCTGCTCTTTTTGTCGTGTTCAATAAAGAGTATTGTATTGTATTGTATTGTTGTCTGAAATAGATCGCTATTCAATCGACAAAATCGCATTTTTTTTTCTTTCATGCCTTAAAAAAATAACATCACACATAATAAGGATTCCTAAATAGTTTTTTTTTTTTAAGGGACAATCTTTACACAAATCGATCTAGTCCCAAAGTAAGCTCTAAAGGCTTGTGTTATGGGTACTAGACGACGATATACATACTTATATAGAGAAATAAATACTTAAATACAGAATACGTCCAAGACTCGGGAACAAAGTTTCGTGCTGATCACACAAATGTTTGCCCTTACCGGGGATCGAACCCGGGACGCTAGCTTCGGAGGCAGGGTCACTACCAACTAGGCTAACCGCGTCGCCGGTATTTATACTTATCTAAGATGATTTTAAATTAAAGCACCAGAACTCAATTAATGATGAAAAAAAAAACCGCGCCAAGACTTGATTGGAGAGGCTATACAATACAAACATCACAGAATTTAAAAATAATAAGATTGTTTGAATAAAAACCTTTGTGTATAAAAACAGAATCAGTACTGAGCAAGATGATAAATAAACCATAAGTGCTGACCCCTGACGCGGAAGATTAGTGGCACCACTTATAAAAGCGGTTATGTGCACTCTCTTTTACACACTTCGAGATAGCCATCAAAGCGGAGTTACCGTACCTACTACACAATTGTGTTACGTTTTTTTTCCGGGAAAGTTTGACTTAGTATGACAATTTAAATGTCAATAATTTTCCCAGCTGTGAAACTTCATTGCATGATCATGATCAAGTTCAGCGTAGTATTTTGGATTACGGTTTGCAAATAATCCATCATAAATATTTGATCAGTATATAAGATGTATGAGCGAGTCCGAGGAATGACATATGTACCGTTGGTATAAAAAGCCAAAAGAGTATATTATTTTTTTGTTGGAAAGGAAATCGTTCAGAAATGGTCCCATAAAAATATGTCCATTTCCGAAGTATGACCAGCGCCTCTATTCGTGAACGCTTAGTGATTCTGTAGCGATTCACGCGGCATCGTGCGGAAGAGTGGGATGAGAAATCTAGCTTACAAGTCGCTACAATATCACTTAGCGTTCCCGAATAGAGGCGCAGGTTTGGCAAGTAAATAAGTTATAATATCTCTAAAGTAGAGTATACTTAACACCGACTTTGATATATTTAATTTATTACTGGCGCCTCATTCGGGAACGCTAAGTGATTCTGTAGCGACTCGTAAGCCAGATTTCTCATTCCACTCTTCCGCACGACGCGAAATGCGTAAGAGCGAGATGAGAGATCTGGCTTACGAGTCGCTACAGAATCACTTAGCGTTCCCGAATGAGGCGCCTTAAGTAACTAATATATCTCATGTCTCTTATTAACAGCCAGTCTTTATTTCTTAGTTTTCAAAAGGTTTTTTGTTAAAATTATTTTGTTTTGAGCCTCTTATGATATAACTGCGCCTAAAAACGTTATTATTCCTACATTACCAACACTTTTCCTACGGCCCTCTCTATCCCCTTCTATCTTTTATTTTTCACGACACACTTAATGTTCAGAACGAAGGCCTTTTCCCCAGGCTGGTAACCCTCATTGTTCGTGCGGCGCTGAATAGCAGGACCGTGAATGAATTGCTAAATAGGATTTGAAAGCAACCAACAAGCGAGAGCCTTTTCCGTTGAGCCCTGAAATAATAATGGACGCCACTTGAAGCTGCCAGATAAGAGCAGGAAACACGTCCGTTATTTTTTGTTTTTAGGGTTCCGCACCTCAAAAGAAAGAAAAGGAAAACTTATAGGATCACTCGTATCCGTCTGTCACAGCCAATTTGCTCCGAAACTACTGGACCGATTTAGTTGAAATTTGGTAAACAATGTAAGTCGGTGACCGCAATACGGACGTGTAACGTAAATAAATTAATTTAAATATGAGGGCTACTTTGAGGGGCAAATTAGAAAATAACAAAAAAAGTTTTGCAAACCTTCGTGTGACATATCAAATGAAAGGGCTCATTTTGGGAATCTTAATACCACTTATCTCCGTAACGAGTGGGCCTAAAATTAAAAAAAAAATACTGAAAACAGATATTTAGCTATGGATTACAGGAAAACCTATACGAAGTCTATGGTATCTAAAGTAACATAGGAAATTTCAGATAATCATGTATAGAACGGAACCCTCTCCACGCGAGTCTAACTCGCACTTGTCCGGCTTTTTTCATTGCTTATCGTCATCATAATCAATTTATACTGGGTGAAACGATACGAGGGACCTTGCAGAAAATATCGTATCATATAAATAATGTACAATCGACTTGTCATCGTTACAAACGTTTATTTAAAATAAAATATGAACTAAAAAATAAATCATTTTAATCATGGTGCCAACCCTAATTCACCCGCGTATGTACTAATTAGCAAGCCTAAACCACATTGGGTTATCGCTATTAGGGTTGAACGGATTCACATTTTTGGAATAAACTTTAACAAACTGTAACTTGTAAACGGCTACCGATATTGACATAGTTTCTTACATACATACATAGAATCACGCCCGAAATCCCTAATGGGGTGGGCAGAGCCACAAGATTACTTGTGGCCACGTTTGATTAATTAGTCCTAAGATGGTATGATGAACCATATGATGACAGGTGATCAGCCCATCGCCCATACAGATAGTCCACCATGTTGGAGAGGACCCGTCCCTTAGTCGACTTTTACGACATGCCAGGATGATAAGCATCTGCACGCATTCTATGCTATTTCTTCACTCCCAGTGCAGCAGAGGAGTAGTTTCTTGGAGAAAAATATAGAACTAAGCCTACAGAATCTTACATTTAATTTTGCGGGAAGGGTCCTAGTTCCACTCCCTCAGCACCCGAGCGCGCGTAGGCCACTCGGTCTCCTATAGCAGTGTAATTCAACCTTCTTGAGTAGGCGTCCCCCTTACAAGTAAAAACCGGACAAGTGCGAGTTAAACTAGCGTGGAGAGGGTTCCGTGATTATATGAAATTTCCCAAGTTACTTGGAATACCATAGACTTCTTATAGGTTTCCCTGTAAAGAACTATTTTCTATATTTTATTCGATTTTTTAGGCCCAGTACTTTCGGAGATAAGGGTGGGGGAATGGTAAATTTTCGCCTATTTTCCTAAATAACTTCAAAACCATTTATCTTAAAATTATAAAAAATATATATAAGATCCTCACAATGAGCCCTTTCATTGAATATGTAACACGCCAAGGTTTGCAAAACGTTTTTTTTTTTCGATTTTCCTATTTACCCCCCAAAAGTGGCCCCCTATGTTTAAAATTCATTTATTTACCGTGTTGCGGTCACAGACTTACATATGTGTACCGAATTTCAACTCAATCGGTCTAGTAGTTTCGGAGCAAATTGGCTGTGACAGACGGACAGACAGACAGACGCTCAAGTGATCCTATAAGAGTTCCGCTTTTTCCTTTTGACGTACGGAACCCTAAAAATTTTGGCGACTCCCTATGAGTCCCGTGACCGTATTACTACTATGTCAGTGGCTTCAACGAAGAGGTATTTAAAACTTGACTTGCACCGCGACCCCCTCAGCATGACCCTGACCCTGGGGGTCGCGACTCACAGGTCGAAAAACACTGTCCTAATGCGTGAGAGTTTACACACTTGTACTATTTTACTAAGCTATAATCCTAATAATTATAAGCAAGTGTAATGCAACCGCCTCTATATCCTCGTAAAACGTCTTTCAAACATTGCCAGTAAAGCTTCGACTACATTTGAAAATTCCTCGGAAATAATCATTATAAATTAGACTTTATGTTTGTTACTTAAAAATTAATGAACCTTGAAATAAAACAAGACGGTACTCGTCGAAGATAGACATTAAAGTTAATGTTGCGTTTATTTCGACACGAGAGGGCGTCGTTAATTTAACGAGTTCCCTCGAACTTACGATAACGTGAAACTGGTGACAAAACTTCGTATTTATTAACTTCAGGGCGATTAATGAAAACGAAAAGTTCTCGTAATAAGAAGTTGTGACTCGTTTCAAGTTGTCAACAGTGTTGATTAACTTTGATCGGGGATCATTCCTTCAGGAAATTCGTAAAATAGACAGTGATAACTAAGATTATAACTATTTAATCCTTCATTAAAGAAAGTACGTTTTTGAGAAAAATAAGCATCGCAAGAAAGCCAAAAATTGTTATTATTTTCTACACATTTTGATGTCATACTCATAATACATTGATTAAGATCTGGCGCGATATCCGGCATAATATATAAATCAGTCTTCAGTACAGGTTATTAAAACGGCATTCACTTTTCATTCGGGGGGCTGGGGGTCTGGGATTTTGGTTTGGTTAGGTCATTACACCCTTAACGGTCGGTGCAGAGGAATGAGAGGCGGTACAGCGTTTCACGTCTGGCTCGTCAGAGCGTTGATCTTCAACTGGTCCTCTATTGTTCGCTCCTGTTTGATCTTTTCATCAATATGTTAGTTCTAATTTTTAAAGGGTCGAATCCAAATTATGTCGTCTGCCAGTGAATTCGAGTTAGTCGACAATAAGGAAGTTTCCTGAAAAATTCTAATTAGCCCGTCAGATAGGTTAGATTATCAAAAAACATTGAACACGTATTTTTTGCTTTATCAAATCAATTAAAATTGACAAAGATAACGCGCATCAAAGTTCGGGTGTGGGGACTTATGACGTCATAAGTCCCCCTTTATTGGTAGGTACAATGTGTGCAAAGTCGTGACGGCACGCGAAACTTCAACGCAGTATATCCTCGTAAAAAAATTTAATCGACAAAATAAAAAAATATATGGTCAATATTGTTTTATAATGTAAATGACGGACTAATTAGAATTTTCAGAAAATTTCCTTATTCGTGTTTGTCGGTCGGCGAGGAGGCTGGACGCCCCGACGCGTCCTCTTATCCATACCATCGACGCGTCCCAGTTTTACAATTAATCCGCGCCTTTTGCATGACATTAGTATTTAATTATGATATTTACATCAAATCAAATCAAATCAATTTATTTGCATGAATACAGTTTTATAAAGGATGTCAAGTTTTTCAATAATAATGTACATTGTATTCAGCCTGCATGCAGGCGTACAAATATTAAAATTATCCGAATCTAATACATTATACCATTAATTATCTATCAGAATCTATTTCATTAATTATAACATATTATTATGTCCACACAATTACAATATTATTATTTAAAATCAAAAAAGTCCTTCATACAATAAAAACATTTGTCCAAGAGCCAGTCAGTCAATTTAAATTTAAACTTAGTTTAAATGCTCTCAATTCCTCTGGCAGATGGTTAAATGTCTCTATACACATATTGAAAACATTTCTCCTATATAAAGATTTGTGGCCGGGGGGCTTGTACAGGACATTCATAATCTTAACCCTTGTCCGCCTTTGCAAGACTTCACCTCGCGTTTTAAAATATTCCTGATGGGTTCTGACGAAAACACACATCATGTATCAAATTCATTTTCTTACCCAGCAGCTTCAGTAAAGTAAGTGTTGTCGTTGTGAGCAGCAAGCGGTAGGTTAGTGTAAGCAGTATCAGCGTGGTCTGCCTTGGTCGTGAACTGCCACATTCCACCGAAAATGGTGTGTTGCACCCCGCCCAGGGCTTCACAGACTTGCTGCGTGGCCTCCAGAGATGGAGCCACCTGAAAAGATTCGTCACATTTTTTTTCTGTATGATTATCACAAACATACGATGTTACATAGAAGTCTTGCAACTCTGGGTTTCAACGTGGGCCTCTATTATTATTATTTATTTATTGGCATAAAAAATGGTTACATGTTTGAAAGGAACAGTATATCACAAACCATTTTAGGTTTTTCTGTATGCTGCGGAGGTACATCGAGAGTCTTATACATGACAAAAATCTGATAACACATACAGTAAAAAATACAAACTACTAACAATCTAATATTATTATATCTATAGCTACGAGGGTAAAGTACGTTTACCCTCACGTTCCCGTCCTCTAAATGTTCCAAGCCGCTACCATCGCTGCGATCGAGGGATATACGAGTACATACTTAGTGACGAAGATGTCGATAGTCGCGCATGCGTGAAACACACGCATTGAACCCGTACCCAAAAATCTCGTTGAGTATAATAATTTTAGTTTTTTTTTTTTTTTTAAGGGATAACATCGTATATCGACTAAATAATTTAGGTTTTGGTTTGCATCCCTCGATCGCAGCGCCACCTGGTTTTACTTCAAAAGTGTTGTCCAGTTGCAAGACTTGTATGGAAGACCGTGGTTTGGACTTTATATGAAAAATATTTGTAATATTAAAAGTAAGGGCTCGTGCACATGGGCTTTATTTGCGCGCAATGCCACTTCTTATTCTTATCTGTATTCTCTTTAGTATGACCACAGATTATATACAAGTTAAGTAAGTGTTCCAGCACAAGCGATATAAATGCGCATTTACTAGTCCTCTCAAGCATTACTTACCCCTTCGATCAAAACAACACCGTAGTCTAGAAGTGACTGGAACACCTTCGAAGCCCCCTCCATAGAGTTAAGAAACTCATCGACATGGATCCGTGTAACTTTGTCGGCCACCGCTCTTCCCTGCCATAGAACTGGTTTAAGGCTTTGTCTATCCTTGAATGAGTTATATTCGAACTGTGCTAGGAAATCTGCGTCGTATTTTGATTGGTGGTTATCGTCCCCTGAAATAAATAATATGGCTGTGTAAAAAGAAAGTAACTATGAAAATTTCGCTATATGGTTTACGAGCATGTTAACTTTTACACGCAACTCCGTCTGCGCGGAAATGTATTTTTAAAATATGACGAATTTTCATGTTAATAACTATTTAAAATAAGCTAATATTCCCTCAAAGTACTTGGGTGCCCGCACGAACTAGCGGTCAAAAAATTTCACTTTTAGGGATTGGTCGTCTTAAAAAAAGTAGCCTAGGTCCTTCCACAGGGCTCAAACTACCTCCGCACCAAATTTCATCAAAATCGGTTTATCGGTTTAGGCGTATAGTGCAGGTACATAAAATTACATCAACGGGCTCTTATCGGGCCACAGTCCCTTAAATCAATTTTCCAGCCCTTATATTAGGTCCTTACATATGAAATTAGCATTTTGTCGTACTGACCACTTTGATCTGAAATATCTCCTCTTTGGGTAAGATTTCCAAATTCACATTTATAAATTCATTTAGCTGGTACATTTGAGTTTTGAAAACAGTCATTCCTTAGTTTTTTCCTCATTACTTTTTTCTTTGGCGTCGCTTATTACCGCACAATGGAAAACATGAAATATCGGTATATTTACGAGTACGAGTTCTACCGTGGCACCAGTGCTGCAGAAACAGCTCGAAGGATTAATGATGTGTACGGCGCTTGTGTCGCAAAAGAAAGCACGGTGCGTTTTTGGTTTCAAAGTTTTCGTTCTGGAAATTTCGACCTTCAGAACCAACCCTGTGGACGGCCGGAGACCAAAGTGGAAAATGAAGAATTAAAGGCTATTGTGGAAGCGGATCCATCACAAAGCAATTCAGAGATAGCTGCAGGCTTCGGGGTAAGTGATAAAACTGTATTAATCCACTTGAAGCAAAAGGAAGAACTAGCTGCTAAACAACCGAGATTGGTCAATCGCTCTAGGCCACTGCTGCTTCACGACAACGCAAGACCACACACTGCACAAAAAAGCAACCACTAAGTTAGATGAGATACAAATGGAATTTCTGCGACATCCACCGTACTCCCCGGACCTTGCTCCAACAGATTACCATTTTTTCCGGAATTTGGACAACTTCTTACAAGGAAAAAAATTCAACTCCGATGCGGCAGTCCAAACCGCCTTCAAAGAGTTTATTGATTCTCGCCCCCATGTGGTTTTTAATAAAGGGATCAATGAACTACCTATGAGATGGTAAAGTGCATAGATGACAACGGTGCATACTTTGATTAATTAAATATATTTGACAAAAAGAAAATATTGACCTTATATTCCTCCCGTACAAAACGCCAATTTCATATGTAAGGACCTAATATTTCACCTTTTTAGGGGTCTCTTTAAAAAAGTAGCCTTTTCCTTCATCAGAGCTCGAACTATTTTATCAAAACTCAAAAAATATTCAGCAAATTGGCCACCTGTGGACCATTATATCAACATCGGTTTAACCCTGAAAACGTAACAGACCGACAGACATTTACTTTCGCATTTATAATATTGGTATGGATACCTTACCTATATTTAAAATCATTTTTCGATTTTGAATCTAAGGAATATTATCGTACTATTTTAATTGCCAATTTATCTCATTTTATGGCTCGTTATTATTTAACTAATTGCTAAGTAATCATTATTCATTAAAAGCGTACTTCAAAGGAGTTTTCTATTTTATAACATCGTTAAAATAATGTCAGTCCTTTTACAGAGCTTTAAGTGACATCAAATTATTCTGATGTTTTTAAAAAAAATATCAAATCTTAAAACATTTGTTTAACGTGACTTTCTTCATTTATTAACATCCAAATTTCAATGTTGCATTCTTTGCAGACCTACTTATCATCACCATCGGTTTATATACGACCCACAGCTGGACACATGCCTCTTCTCGTTACAAGAATGAGCCCAATCTCATAGGTAGTAGGCCACACGAATCGACGACGTCATACAAAACTATGAATTTATCGCTGTGCAGATTTTCTCGCGAAGCTTTCCTTTACCGAAATGCTTGTGCTAAGTGACTCTCTGTATCACCACAACTTTATATAAATGCTAGAGATTGTCAACAAGTACAGCAAGTATAGTACCTCAAACAAAAAAATCAATTTCGCACTTCCGTTCCGAAAAAATGTGCGAGGGTTTGAACCCGTGACCCTGCACGAAAGGCGCTTTTGACCACTCGGCAGGGTTGCCCACTTTTCAAAGAGGCATACCCTAAAGCAAGTCGAAAAGCCCCTAAATCGGTCACGGTCTTCTTTGGTAACGCAATAAAGTTTCAATTTGTGCTGTCATTTTTCAAGCTAATAATAAATTTTGCACTCATTTTCAGCTTTTTTATTACCCCTCAAAAACCCCCAACAATGTTCTGCCCCTAAAAAAGTCCCTATCTACTTATTTTACCCCTAAAAGGTACCCCTAAGTTGGCTACCCTGCCACTCGGCTAACACGACAATCATACACTTATTAAAACAAGCAACGAGAATAGCAGGGGGGTCTCACTCCGCACTTTAGTTAGGTACACTCGGTCGTCGGACAGCTCGGAGCTGTAAATCGCAGTAGGTTGCCGCTCGCTCGCTCTATGGCCGATTCGCGCGTCATCAAGTAGCCTAGATGTTTGTTGTTGTTGGGTGACGCGGATAAAAAACTGACAACCCTAGCATACACGAAACAGCACGTTTTATGCGACGGAGAGAGAAGGCATGATTAGGCATATTATCGTAACTAAACACCGGTTTTGTTAGCCAGTGATTCTTCTGTACGTTACTACTATTATCTATTCTGTGAGAATAGTCACTTGACAAAACAGCCGAACTCCAAAGCCAAGCTGTCTGGGTAGTTTAGATAGCCTTGGGCGATTCTATTACTGGTTCAAATATTTACACTGCAGGCATTCAAGAGGCATTCCTGGGGCGACGAGAAATCTAATATCTATTTATGAACGAAGTTCAGTTAGACAGCCGTAAAATTTAATATTGGACTCAGGACCTAGAGGTCGCTGCGATTCCGACCAGCGCTGTATACTGGTATTATAATATGATATATTTATAAATAAGGCTTGTTCACGATAAAAAGTAGCCATGCAATGCAAAATCCATGTCTGCAATATGAACATATGTTGTATTTAATGGCAATCTTTGAGTGATATCAACGTTTTCCTAAAATAACTGCGAAATTCTTAGAGCTATGCTTCTAGAGCTTCTATACATATAGAGTTAACTCCCTTTTTACCACACTGCGCCATGGAGGAGGCTATAGAGTTTAACAGTCTATGTATGTATATATGCGACCAAAAAACGGATGTTTCACTTTAGCCCCTGACACTACTGGACCGATTTTAATAAATGGGGTATCATAATGATTCGTAGAGAACGTGAGAGTGTCATGTTGATGAGATGTAGGTATAGACATAAAAATTCTAAGGGTGCGTCATACTAGGAGCAAATATGTTTTTACGTCGGCAGTCGGATTTCATTATCTTAACTTTTTAGTAAACTTAAGAGGGCTATCACTAAATCGCGTTCTGAAAGATTAGGTATATTGGACGCACGCGTCACGTCGTCCTCGTCCAATGTACAAAGAGCGCTAAGGCCATATAAGATGTATGGCCGTCAGCGCTCTTTTTACATTGGGAATGTTTTATTTTTTTTATGACAATTGACTGACAAACGAGCTGACAGCCCACCTGATGGAAAGTGGTCACCGCCACCGCATTTATCGTTCGGCGGGACACAGGTCTGCTCTAATCAACCGCCGGCGCGGAACTGAATTCAGGCGGCCAAGCCGACACATCATATTATGTAGTAATTTGGGAGTTGTAATTACGTTTATTTTAAGTTGTATAATCAATTATGTTTCCAAAAAAATTATTAAATTTTATTATTTATAAACTAACGACTATTCTGATATAAATTTTACGTAATAATATTAACGTAGTAAAGATAAATTTAAGGTTAATTCTGAGCGTTTTGAGTAGTTTTATGGTTTTGCCTTGGATTTTTTTTCTACATATTCCATACATATTTCAAAGTTCTGAGGCCGCTATAAACTACACGGCTATTCAAAAGATATTACTATATATTTTTCATTTTGTTTACTTAGTAGAGTAGTTCAATCCACAAGCTTGAAAAAGTATCATCGTGTATTTTTTTGATAAATTTGGTGCAGAATTTCGGTTTTGTTATCAATAGATAAGAATAAATTGCAAAACGCGAGGCCACTATGATCAATACTAATAACTATAGGTACTCTACCAGTCAGTTTGTCAAATTTGTCTAAGTCTTTCAGTTTCTCATAATAAGAACGCCAAAGTTGCCCAATTATTAAAAAAAAACGTAATAGGGCTCTTAAGTAGCGATTAGTATTTTTCGCAGGCCACTTTTTCCCGTGAGGCTTTATTTAACTCGAGGTCTTGTTTGCGCAACTTTTAATTCGAAGACCATGATACAGGATTGACATTATGACAGACCCAAAATATATTCTGAGATCCCACACACTCATAGAATTAAAAAAAAATCGTGTTACTTACACTTTATAACGACCTGGGCGTCGGTAAAGCTAACATTCACAAGTTTTGACTCCGGAATGTCCAGAATATGCTGAGCCCTCTGGAACGTGTCGGCGTGGTAGCACGATGAACACCTGGAATAATAAATAATGTTACTGTATTTAATTACAGATAGCAATGTAATTTATAAAATATTATACGTATTTCTTTACTAATATTTTAAATGTGAAAGTGAGTCTGTTTTTTTTTTTCTTTCACGCAGAAACAGCAAGCGCGGGTCCACCGTTGTGGGCATGCACACATGCACGATTGGCATGCACACAACCCTAATTTAGACTTGTGAGTTCCTTTATACAAATGCATCATATCGATCATGAGTGAGTTTATACTCCGACTGCCCTCTTGGGCGATTTTCGGGTAGATCCGCATCTGAGTAACAGAGAAACGGATCGAGGTGAGTTTTGGGGTTCCGCACCTCAAAAGCAAAAAAAAACCCTTATAGGATCACTCGTGTATCTGTCTGTCTATCTGTGTGTCTGTCTGTCTGTCTGTCTTTCCGTCTGTCACAGTCAATTTTCTCCGAAACTACTAGACCGATTGAGTTGAAATTTGTTACACATATGTAAGTCGGTGACCGCAATACGGAAGCGTAACGTAAATAATTGAATTTGAAACAGGGGGGGGGGGGGGGGCACTTATTAGAAAATGTTTTGCAAACTATATCGTGTAACATATCAAATGAAAGGGCTCGTTGTGAGAATCTTAAATATATGTTTTATAGAATTTTAAAATAAATAGTTTGGAAGTTATTTAGGAATATAGGTGAAAATTGACTATTCCCCTACCTAATATATGTATGTAACTCCCGTGTTATCATCATATAAAACAGTACCGTGACTCACTTATAGACAACGCACAGCTTAAACGGGTGGTTCTAGAGGTTTGAAATTTGTAGAAGATAATCCTCGAGTACCCAAGAGGTGCAGGAGAGATTTTTGTAATTCCATCCTTAAAGGGGTTAAAAGAGAAAGAGAGAGAAAATACCGCGGGCGAAGCTGTGGCAGGTCCACTAGTGCCTAATATAATTAAATCGGCAATTTAGAAAGCTATTTACAATCAACTTTGCTTCAACACCTAACATAGCAGTTATAATTTAACAAAGTTTGCTCTTCAAACTGGGGTGCGATTCTCTAAAATTAAACTTCGTTCATGAACTCGCCGGCGAGCCTAACTTGACCCGTCAGTACGTATATAACTACATGTTCGTACGTGTCTTCGACCTGGATCACATATCGACGCAACCGGCCACAAACGTAGGTACCAAACTCCGCGTAATGCGTACGAGCGCGCGGGTCAATTTATGATTGTCAGACGAAATGTGGGACGAGTTACAGAATAACATAGCTGACCAAACTTTTGTCTAATTACTAACAAATGTGACAACTATATTTGGTTAAATCGCACCGCAATGTTTTGGAGCCAGCTGATATGAGACTAATTTGTGAAATTGCTAATTCATTTATGAATAACTAGCTGTGCCCACGACTTCGTCCGCGTGGTCGTAAATGTTACATCAGAAGCTCTAATATTTTGTCTCTTGTCGCAAACATAAAACGTTCACATAAACCTTACACATTTCCATACAAACTTTCATCCCCTATTCCCTATTGTTATTTTACACCTTGGAGGGTAAAAATTTTACAAACTTTGAATGTCATATTTATTTATATAAAATCAACAGCCTAAAAAATAAGTTTCAAGCTTCTAGCTCTAAAAATAACGATACTTCCATACAACTTTTCATCCCCCCTTTCCACCCCTTACAACCTTTTTTTCGCATTAAAAAGTACCCTATGTCCTTTCTCAGGCTCTAGACTATCTGTGTACCAAATTTCATTTAAATAGGGTCAGTAGTTTTGGCGTGAAAACTGGCGTACTTTCGCATTTATAATATTATAATAGTAAGGAAGTAAGGACTAGTAAGGAAGTAAGGATTCCGGTCAGAATACTCTCGACAAAGGTTTGCTCATAAAGCTAATATAAACGAATTATTTGTAGTCTCCTGAATTTCCTATAATGTAAACGGTATATTTATATATTTATATATTTATAGCACAGCTAGATAGTTTTAGTACCTATAGTATTCTCCTCCAGTCGGACCTATGGACATAGCAGAAATATTAATCTTGGGAGGTGCAACTAAATATGTTTTTTAAAATAATCATAATAAATAACAAAATATTATATTATTATTAGCACTTTAGTTTACACACAAATAATATATAACGCGAATTTATTTGGGGCTTCCAGGATGTTAAGTCCAGTTTGATTAAATAATATAAATAATTGTAACTAAAACCTATTAATCGTTTGCATGTCCGGTTCATCTTGATTTGCATTTTTTGTTTTCCAATATAGACATTATTAGCTTCTGCAAGGTATAAGCTATCTCCATTCCAAATTCCATCCAAAACTGTCCAGCCGTTGAAGTGTGAAGAAGCGACAAACATACTAACTCACAACACATACACACACAAACTTTCGTATTTATTATAGTAGTGTGAGTGTCTTCCAAATCCAAATGTTTGTATGTATGTATGTTCGGGTCAAATCTTGCAAGCTGAAATAGAATCACTTCCTCTTATCCTACGGAACTGAATTTTTACGTGCGTAAATAAACAAAAATACAATATGGAACTTGATCTTGACACTAGTATTTCTAAGAAAAACGTTATGTATTTTTTTCTTATTAATTGCTTTTATTTCATAATTAATTGTATAATGTAATAAATTGACGAGTTTGATTTAATTTAAAATTTGTTTTCTTAATTTTAGAGTATGTAAATAAAAGCTTCTTATTAACCGACTTCAAATATTCCGAAGGAGGTTCTACATTCGACGCGTATATTTGTTTTTAAAAATATTTCTTTATTTGTCCATAGGCGGCGGTGACCACTTTCCCCTGCCTGTCGGTGCATGCCAATAAAAAAATATTTTCCAAGGTCACGGCAATTATTCAACTAAGAGTTATTAATCTGACTCTTACCTGCAATGATCTCGAAGCCAACAGTCTTCAAATCTTATTGCTCTCCCATTTTCGAATTTCACCTCTAATGCATTGTTGATAAGGTTCACGGATTTTATAGCTGGAAAAATAATATTAACTAAACAATTACATCTAAGTAAAAAAATTATCTAAATTAACTGAATCAATTAACAAAGGGTTAATACAGTTACCAAAAAAAAACAGATAAGTACACTCCAATAAACAAAATGCGAATCACACGGACGGATGATTATAAAATTAAACGAACTTGAATAATGTTGATCAGAATAAGGGTTATTAAAATGGTTAATTAACAGGCAGAGAGATAGATGTTATTCTTTTATAGACCTTCCATTTACTAGAGCAAAGCCGTCATTTTTGTAACAAAAAAATTTCTCCTGTAAAATTCTTATTTTCACTTACACATTTTATGGAGGTAAATAAATGTTCACTGCTTATATATTATCTTGTTCATACTAAACGTTCTCTACGACTGCGCTAAAATGATGCCAAACATATTTAATTGTCTTCTATTATCAGACAAGGGGTCAAAGTATGATATTCCCTTATCAAATTAGTAATCGATGGATTGTATTTTGTTTACGTCAATATGCCTAGCAACGTTTTATATTTAAAAAATGGCCAATCGTGAATTGGACTCACACACTGAGGGTTCCGTTCCCCCACATAATATATTTGTTTACCATAAAATTGCATTTTTTTATTCAATTTGGGATCCTACGTAACTCACCCTTGGCCAGTGTTTTTCGACGAAGCGAGTCTCCGTTTCAGCTTGGGCAAAAATGCTTTCGTATGTCCAGCGGATGTCCGTCGGCTGTCCGTCGGCTGCCCGTCGGCTGTCCGGCGTTTGTCCATTTGTCCTCGTCTACAGGTCGCAGTTCTTACCCGATTCTCGTGAAATTTTATGAGCAGGTTCTATAATTATATAGTTTTTTTTTTCGATTCAGTTTTACGACATTTTTCAAAATGGCTGAGATATGGAGATTTGCAATTACAAACTTATTTGCGGTGTTGGTAAACTGACCCGACACATCTCGATGTATCGGGATATCAGTTTTCCAACGGCAAAGTTAATTTTGTGGCGAGGTTTACAGCTCACGGAGCCACTAATTATTTGTGGCTTTACTTTAGAGATTGCGCTTTAATCACGACAAGTTTGACGCTGCCATGGATTACCTGTTGTTAGCAAAAAAAGAACATTTTATTAGATCGAGACTCCACATTTTTTTTATCATTATAATTTTGTAAAATATCCGCCATTAATAACACAAATTCTGTGAAAATTTCAACGGGCTATCTAGTACGGTTCAAAAGATACAGCCCTTTAAAGTCAGTAGACGAACAGACGGTGTGTAGGCTTAGTAATAGGTTCCCGTTTTACCCTTTTGGTAAAAACAACAAAAACAGCGGCTGCATACTTGAAAGGCGCGCTATTTAAATTATCTTCTTAATTTGTATAATTCTAATGTTAATGAATCTAGTGACATATAAATCGCCAAACAATAAATCAAGTAATAAGGAAACCCTTAAAAATGACTACTTAATTGTAGTCAAAAATACTGTACATTGTTAAAGATACTCCTCTTACGAATAAGTTTCCTATTCGATATTAAATACTCAAAATGTGAGTCGATCGCAAAAATATCCCTACTGAACCATAGCAATTAATACTCGTATATCAGTATCAGTTGGCTACAAAATGACCTTTCAATATCTTCTTTTGTGTTCATTCAATTTCTATCCCACTTGTTTTGGAAGTGCGTAAACAAACTAAAGGATGCGTATGGCCGGGATCATCTTGATCACGTCACGTTCCAAATAAATACAAGCGGCGTCGCTCTGAGAGCAATAAAACATGTCCTCGTAACGTAAACGGATAGTTTGGTGAGGTATATTTCGTGCAAATATTTGTCACGGACACACTGTTGTTTCAATGTTTGCACATTTTTTGTGCCTTGAATGACTTTCAACCACTGTTGTGAGTTATTTTGTGTTCATAAACCATAGATCCAAGACTCCGCATAGTAAGTGGCGGGACTATGCGCAGGCGAGGAGAGCGCATGACCCGGAACGCACCAATAACAACGCTCTAAATACCGTTCGCGCCCCGCAATTTTGGTAGCTTTATTTTTTAGTAAAAGTTAGGTTAAGCAGTGGGACTAATTCGAAAGTAAGTTTTCTAATTAAAAGTCTCTAAATTTGAAATAAGAAACATCAAACTCGATTTTGACAGTTTGGTGCCATATTTAATCGAATTTGACGTTTCTTATTTTAAATTTAAGGAGTTTTGAATTTAGGCGAGACCGTTTCGAATTGGACCCAGTGTCTCAATGGTTATAATTCTCGCATTAAGATCACTCAAAAATTTGCTTTTTGTCCTCATTTAGGACGTTAAAAGATCCCGCATACCACTGTGTTTTATACTTCGATACTTTAACCCTCGTGCCAAGGGCGAAAATACGTATACATTTTTCACACTATTACAATGAAGTAAAGTGAAAAAGTGTATACATATTTTTGCCCTTCACTGTGCCAGAAATCACGCTCGTTATGGGTAGGGTGGAAATATGATAGAGGGATCGCACTTTCGACTGTACATATTATTTACTCGGTCCATTTCGTGTACTACTTCACTCATATCTCTTAGAATAGCGCTCGGGTATCGGGTTACTTTTACGAAACATTTCTACGGTCCTTTTGTAAGTATATAATTTCCTTTTTACGCATATTGAATATTTTTCTTTTGAGAGTGCAATTTGTATTTTATTATTTTTCATTGATACGCTACAATATGGGAATTTCGAAAAGGGTATTATTAAATATCTTCAAGATCGGCAGCGCCAAAATAAAAATAGCCGGTCAAGTGCGAGTCTGACTCGCGCGCCGAGGGTCCTGCAGCTCAATTACGTGACACGATTGGTATCGGTTTGGCTCGAAATGCAAACCAATTTCGTCATCACTCGATGTAAATAAGGATACAATTGGTTTACTTTTCGCAAAAGCGATACCAATTGGTGTTACGTAATTGTGCAGCTGGACTTACCTTTGAAAAACAGACAGTACCTTGTAGGTACGGAACCCTAAAAATGAAACCATTAACAACCTACCTATGAAATAATACAAAAAATAACTTTCGCAAGCTCCTATCTTCGTGCAACCGTCGAGCGTGATACGACTTTGCAAAGGTTATTCCGTTAAAATGATTGGCGTTAGAACTCATATAATTCTGGCTATGTTTTCAGGGATCTGTCCCATTTTGCAGATACGAGTACCACAAAATTTCAATAATAAGGGAGCTATCTATATTCTGACCCTTTGAACGCCACGGCCAAATGATATGAAGCCCGCCACGAACGCCAACGACGGCATAAGCCGACGCAAATGTATGGAAAACGGTGGAAATACATTTCTGTGTCGTGAAAATATCGAATTCAATCCGCACAAAGGTTACAAAACTCCTGGGACCTAAACCCACGTCGCTGTTGTCTTGAGACGCGCGCATCCCGCCGCCACTCTGCAAACAGAATTAATAATTCATACAATTTGTATGTAAAATCATCCCATACCGTTACCGACCACTTCCAGTCCATTATCGTGTTCAAAACAGCTAAGTCCAAGCTGCCTAATGAAATGGCCATCTGCATTGTAAATGTTATTACTGAACCAGCGAATCGGCTTCGCGATCCTTCCACGGGCTAACTGAATAAATGGCGAGATTAACCTTGGTACGGTTTAATAAAACCGGGTTTTCAAAGCTAATCGGCTTAGCTACTCTCTGTTTATTAGTTAGAGGAATGAAAAGGGAAGCAGAAATATTGACTGACCTGGTCACAGATTAGATATACTAACGTACAGAAGAATCACTGTCTTGAAAACCGGTTAATAAACTGGTGTTTAGTTACGAAAATATGGCTAATCATGCCTTCTTTCTCCGTCGCATAAAGTGCCGCGCTCTTTCGTGTACGCTAGGGTTGTCAGTTTTTTATCCGCGTCACCCAACAACACCTAACATCTAGGCTACTTGGTGACGCGTGAATCGGCCAGCGAGCGAGCGAGCGAACTACTGCGATTTACAGCTTCAAGCTGTCCGACGGCCGAGCGTACCGAAACTGCGGAGTGAGACTAGGGTTGCCAACCGTACTATAATATATAGTATTGTACTATATTTTACCTCTGTGTACTATATACTGTTAAATAAATATATACTACGCAAAAATAATAGATTTCGGTCAGTCCTTACAAATGGGCTTTGAGTTGGCCAGTTCAATAGGCATTTTCGCAGGTCGAAAAGCCACAAGGCGCCTCATTCAGGAACGCTAAGTGATTCTGTAGCGACTCATAAGCCAGATTTCTCATTCCACTCTTCCGCACGACGCGAAATGCGTAAGAGCGAGATGAGAGATCTGTAGCGAATAATAACAGCAGGGCACACAGTAAATATTGTTAATATATTATTTTCTATTAATTTCTTATAACAGACCATGTCATATGAAAAAATCCTTTGACAGAGTGACAGCATTTTAAATTACAAAACCTCTAAGTCCACATCGATACTCGATGGCCAGCGTTATACTTCAACACCCCCCCATAACGTGGACATCATCACTTTATGTCACACCAAGCTGCCTAGTGAAAGCCTCGTGCTTGACACAACCAAGTGGCTTGGTGAAAACATCTGCTACCATTACATCTGTGGGGATGTATGATATCTGTACATTGAATCGATCTATCATATCTCTAACATAATGATATCTTACTTCAATGTGCTTACTCCTCTTGTGATGAACTCTATTAATGGCAAGTTGCATAGCAGACTGATTATCGCAATACATCACAATCTTGCAAGAACATATCATTAAGAGTTCTTTCAGTAACGCTTGTAGGAACACCGCCTCTCTACTAGCTTCACTCAAGCTAATATACTCCGCCTCGGTGGACGAAAGCGAAATGCACGACTGTTTATAGCTACCCCATGATATCGAATTACCGCCGTACTTAAACACATACCCCGTGTATGACTTTCGATCCAAATCAGCAGCCCAGTCTGCATCCGAATATCCCTCTAAGATGGGACTGACATTCGATTTCTTAAACACTAAAGCCTTATGTTTAGTTCCCTTAAGATATCTCAGAATTCGCTTAGCTTGATTCCAATGAAATTCTGTGTAACAACTGTTAAATTTGCTTAGATACGATACAGCAAACGAAATATCGGGTCGCGTAGTCACACATAAATACATTAAACTACCTATCAACTCTTGGTACGGAAGCTTGCTTACAGTGTTATTCGTAGCATTACAAGTACCCTCACTAGAACTAATATTAGTTATCATGGGAGACTTTACAGACTTGCAGTCCGTCATGCCAAAACGATCCAACAACTTGTCGATTCGAACTTCCTGACTAAGTTTGATAGAAGTTGTATCACGTTCTACTTTGATGCCCAACATGTTTCGTACCGGCCCTAAGTCTTTAATTTTAAAATGCCTTAGCAAAGAAGATTTTAACGACTCTGCTAGATAATTGTCATTAAAGAAGACGAAAAAATCATCAACATAAAGCGCGATAAAAACAATAGACTCACCAGATCTCTTGGTGAAGATACAGTCCTCTTGCTTGCATTGTTTATATCCCAAAGAAAGTAATACATCTTTTACCTTTTGATACCAGGACCGCGATGCTTGCTTCAACCCATATACAGCCTTTCTCAGTCTATAAACTTTGTTTTCGCTCCCTGAACAAACGAAACCTTCAGGCTGTTGCATGTAGATTTCTTCATGCAGATCACCGTTGAGAAAAGCTGTTTGTACATCCAAATGATCTATCTTTAGATTCATTTGAACTGCCAGGGCCAACAACAGTCTAATAGAACTGTGACGAACGACCGGTGAAAAAGTTTCGTTGAAATCTTCACCATACTTTTGAGTAAAGCCTTTGGCTACCAACCGCGCCTTGTAACGTGTAATATTCCCTTCAGAGTCCCGTTTCAGTGTAAAAATCCACTTATTTTTCACGACATTTTTGTCAACTGGTTTATCAGTTAGCTCCCAAGCTTCGTGTAAGATGAAAGAGTCTATTTCTTCCTGCATGGCTTTCTGCCATAACTCTTTGTCTTCACAGCTCAAAGCTTCTTTGACTGTCCGCGGCTCTATGGGTTCCTTTACTTTACAAACATTAGTAACGTTACAAGTTGGTTTTGGTATACGTGGTCGCAGATTATACCTTTGCTCTTGTGCGGGCTTAGGTACTGGCAGAACGTCTTCAATAGGCTCGTGTTCGCACTCCGTCTCATCAGAATAAGTTGGTGTCTCAGCAGAAACTAATTCTCGTTCCGCCTCTGAAGGATAATCTGATGACTCAACCAAAACAGGTTCTTGCTCCGCCTCAACCGGCGTAGTTTTCAGATTCTCTTCTTCACCACCACCTGTGAGATAAATAGGATCAAACATATGTTTTTGTTCCGATTTAGAGTGTCTTCCTGGAAACACAGATTCATTGAAAACCACATCACGTGATGCAACGATCTGATTATTATAAGGATTGAACAAACGATAGCCTTTGACGTTGTCAAAGTAGCCTAAAAAGATAAGTCTCTTACTTTTGGGGTCTAACTTTTTGCGTTTGCAGTCGTCTACATGTGCAAATGCCTCACAACCAAAGACACGCAGATTCTTAAGGCTCACTTTATTACCACTCCACATCTCTTCCGGTAATCTACCAGAAAGTCTCGAGCTTGGTGAACGATTGATAAGAAACGCTGCGGTATTTGCAGCTTCTGCCCACATCTTGTCGTTGAGATTTGCGTTATACAGCAGACATCTGACTTTGTCCAGTAAAGTACGATTTAATCGTTCAGCTGCACCATTCTGCTGGGGATTATATGGTACTGAGAGCTGATGAACGATTCCCTTGCTTTTAAGAAAATTGGTTAACTCAGTATTAACATACTCAGAGCCATTATCTGATCTTAATACTTTGACTTTAGCATTGCACTGATTTTCAACCATTTTAATAAAATCCATAGTGTACTTACACACATCACTTTTCTTCGCAATGGGAAAGATGAACACCTTCCTGGAGTAGTCGTCTAGAAACGTGAGGATGTACCGCTTGCCTCCGAGAGATGGAGTCGGCATCGGTCCACATACATCCGTATGAATTAGATCCAGCCGTGCTTTAGCGACCTGTTTGTTTGGGTTAGTCACAAAGGGAGTGCGAGATTGCTTACCCTTAAGACACACATCACAAATTTCCTTCTGAGTAGCAACCTGAAAATCAATATCATTAGCAACCTTCTTAAGTGATATCAAACTATCAAAATTAAGATGCCCTAATCTTTGATGCCATAACATCATTTCCTTAGAAGAAGCCGAAGTTGTCAGATTGGCTCTACCGACAGTTGGAAGTTTGTAAACTCTCCCAATTTTCCTAGCTGTTAAGACTACCCTGCCAGATTTCATTACGTTACATGTTAAATCAGTAAATGTTAACTTAAAGTCCTTTTCTGTTAGATTAGATACAGATATCAAGTTGACAGTAAGATCAGGTACAAACATTACATCATTCAATGTTATATCTAAAGGTTTCCCATTGAAATTAACTGTAAAATGTACTGTTCCTTTACCGCTCACTATTAACTTCTTGCCATTAGCAACACACACCTCCTTCGTCGCCGATTGGTTGAGGGATTCGAACCATTCTTCACATCCTGACATATGATCAGTAGCTCCGGAGTCGATAATCCAAGAACTGTCACTGTTAACAGTGGTAAGTGCAGTCAACACCAAGTTCGTATTCGAAACGTTCTCTTGTTGAGGACAGTCATTCTTGACGTGACCTTTGGATCGACATTTCCAGCACCACAGTTTCTTTTTGCATGTGTCCGACGATGAACTAGCGTGTTTCGATGTACTTGGCGCTTTCTTACTGTCGCCACGGGAACTGGGCTTGCTATCGCGACGATTCCGTGTATACAAGCAGTCATTGCCACCACCAGTACTCCCTTTCCATCGCTTGTCTTGCAGAAGCTTAGTTTTCACCATGTCTGTCGTTATGTCAATGCTTGAGTGCTCTAAAGCCATAATCATGGGTTCATAGTCCTTAGGCAACCCTTGAAGCATTACAGCAGCGAGAAATTCGTCATCTAACGGTTTTTTCATGTTACTAAGTTGCTCAGCTAACAACAGGATCTCATTTACGTAAGTTTCCATCGTATCGAACTGCTCCAACTTAATTGAACATAAACTGCGAAGACATGATAACCTTCTATGTAGACCAGTGTCGTCATATGCCTTTTCCAAAGCATCCCATACATCTTTAGCGGACGCAGCCTGCATGATGTGGGCGTAACATGACTTATCAACACCTAAACATAGCCTGGCTTTAGCCTTTTCTTGACGTAACTTTTGCTCGGGCGTTTGGCCATCTGCGGTTTCAGATTTTCCAATAACAAATTGCCATAAGTTTTCGAAAATGAGTACATTCTTCATTTGAAATGCCCAATCTCGATAATTAATGGTGCCTTTCAGCTTTTCCATCGTAATTGTCGAGTTAGAATTTTCACCCATATTTTCGACAGAAATAATTATATCAATACAATATTGTACATACGTGATACTGGCCCATAACCTGTAGCGAATAATAACAGCAGGGCACACAGTAAATATTGTTAATATATTATTTTCTATTAATTTCTTATAACAGACCATGTCATATGAAAAAATCCTTTGACAGAGTGACAGCATTTTAAATTACAAAACCTCTAAGTCCACATCGATACTCGATGGCCAGCGTTATACTTCAACAAGATCTGGCTTACGAGTCGCTACAGAATCACTTAGCGATTCCCGAATGAGGCGCAAGATGTGCAATTGGAATGTTAGTAAGACGAATTTCGCGTATTATATTAATCAATCATACTTTACACTCGTTTTAAAGGGTTTTTTTTTTATGTCAATTGACTGACAAACGAGCTGACGGCCCACCTGATGGAAAGTGGTCACCGCCGCCCATGGATATCTGCAATACCAGAGGTGCTGCCGATGCGTTGCCAGTCTAGGGAGGATGGAGAATGGGGATGGGATAGGGATGAGGGAACAGGCCTCCGGATCTCGGTTTTTCTTTAAAGTACTATATTTTCTTTCAATGTACTATTTTATTTGTATGTTTGTCTGGAAAATACTATATTTGCCCCATATTTAGTTGGCAACCCTAAGTGAGACCCTCCTGAGCAGACGCAGTGGTGGAGCTACTGCCTGCTGTTATAGAAGTCGCGTGTTCGAATTCCGCTAGAGGCAATCTTTATGTGATGAGTGCAAATGTTTGTACCCAAGTCATGGTTGTTTAATTTGTTTAGTATTTATATTTTGGGTATTTATCTATATAAGTATTTTGTATTGTTGCATAGTAGGTACCTTGCACAGGGACTCCTTGTTTGGGGCTAATTCAATACAGTAGTCGCTAGTTGGTGATCTCTTCCATTCAATGATCAATGTGTGTTAGTGGCCAAAATATATCATTGAAGAGATCAAACTATAGGTCACAAGAATATGCGTCATAACCAAACCAGTATAGTTAATCTATCTTAGCATTCTAGTTTATTATAAAGTAAGTTTATAAATATCTTAGGGCTCGGTAATTCAAGTAAAAGTGTTAAACGTTTATAAAAAAAATCTAAGGTGGTTTTTCCAAGGCTTATATTGATTTTGTAAAGCATTATTTTCTTAATTATAAGTCTATAAATATAAAATCACACATTTGTAAACTTAACTAAACATTATATAGATTAGGTACCAAAAGGGGAAAAAATCTGAGCGCTCTTACGCCCTATATAATAAATTCGTGTTCTCATATTTTTTACCACTTTGTCTGCGCCGATATTATTGACCTTGACTGTACTTAAGTTAATTAATAGGGTTGAGTTAATATTTGTAATTCACTTAGGTGTATATTGACTCTGGATAAATTAAATTTTCTCCGAAACAACTACGCCCCTGGCGGCAACCCTCATGTTGGTACTGCATTCCAAATTAGAATAAGGATACTAACAAACTACCTTCCTTCCTTTTCCAATCTATCTGATTGAAAGGAGACTGTACGAACTTTGATAGGGTTATCTTAATTCGGGACTACAAATCGCACGTTTGCCGGAACAACGTGATATCTCGAAAACAATAATTAATCGAGATTATATCACGTTGTTCCGGCAAACGTGCGAAATATCCGTTGTGTTTATTTATTTGACTTTGATTTAGAAGCGAGCGTCGCAGTTTGCGTAACAACAAAATGTAGTTACCTGTGTTGACAGGTTAGTATTAAATTCAATAAAACATGCCGCGTATAGCTTCTCCTGCGGTATTTTCAATACAAACTTGGAACGGAACGAGCGAATTTTGACAATAGGTAAATTATGTGTACGCACTCAGCGTAGAGCAGCTCGAATCGTCGATGACCCAGTGATCTCCGATCGCTTAGATCCCCTGTCCATGCGAAGGGATGTTAGTTCTCTCTGCGTATTGTACAGGATTTATCATGGGGAGTGTTCAGAGGAACTGTTTAATTTGTTACCAGCCGCTGTATTCCACCATCGTACTACTCGCCGAAAACTAGAATTTCACCAACACCATCTTGACGAATGGCGATCTACTACTGTGCGTTTTTTAAGACACTTCCTGCCACGTACGGTGAAATTGTGGAACCAAATTCCATCAGCGGTGTTCCCGGACTGTTTTGACATTGGGGCCTTCAAGAGAAGAGTTTATTTTTCCCTAAAAGGTCGGCAACGGCTCAATGACTCCTTCGGGGTTAGTGATGTTTATGGGCGGCGATAATCACTTACCATCAGGTGACTCGCAAGCTCGTTTGCCTTCCCTTATATAAAAAAAAAAAAAAAAAACGACACGTTTGGCCTAGTTGGTAGTGACTCTGCTTCCGAAGCCAGCGGTCCCGGGTTCGATTCCCGGTAAGGGCAAATATTTGTATGAAGAGCACGAATGTTTGTTCCTGAGTCTTGGATATTTTCTATGTATTTAAGTATTTATTTCTCTATATAAGTATGTATATCGTCGTCTAGTACCCATAACACTAGCTTTTAGAGCTTACTTTGGGGCTAGATTGATTTGTGTAAAGATTGTCCCCTGGTTTATTATTTATTTATTTATTTATTTATTTATTTATGTGTCTAAATATTTTCTTAATATTGTCCTAATACAACGCAAAAAAGGCGATCGCGCGAATAGGGATGTTGTCTGGGTTAGAAAATAGTAATTCTAATTAGTCCGTCAGTTAGATTATCGAAAAATATTGAACACATATTTTTTGCTTTATCAAATTAATCAGAATTGACAAAGATAATGCGCATCAAAGTTCGGGAGTGGGAGCTAATGACGTCACTTAATGGTGAAAAGTGTACAGAGTCGTGACGTCACACGGAACTTCAACGCACTATATCTTCGTCATTTTTTGTTTAATTGACAAAATAAAAAATATGTGTTCAATATTTTTTTATCATGTAAAAGACGGACTAATTAGAATTTTTTAGGAAACTAGCCTATTGAAGCCACAAGCGACCGCGGAGTCAGCTTCGCAGTTTGGCATCGGCACTGAATGTAAATTTTTGGGTCAATCGCTCTTTTAACCTCTTCGACGCCAAGCATGTCTGAGAAGTAGCACGAATTTCAACCTTACGGCTTTTTTACCTGGTATACACTGACGGATATATCCGTCACTGGCGTTGAAAAGGTTAAATCACAGTGTTAGTAGGTACAAATGTAAGAAGGATGGCTTCAAGTTATGATTATAAAAAGATTATCCTATGGTTTGCTTTCGCCAGCAGAGAGCGCACTTGCACGCGTTTTGCTACAGTAATGCTGGCATTACATTATCCAATTTGCAGAGCGCTAGATGAACACTACCTGAGATAGGTAGCTAGCTCAGCTAGCACTCATCAAGCGCTCCGCAAATTGGATAATGTAATGCCACTCTAAAGAACCAACCAGTGTTTTCTCCATAAAACGTGCACATTTTTTTTAGTTTTTCGCGGCACACTCCAGCTCATTTGTTGTGCGCGTGGCGTTGCCACTGCTGAATACTATCGCGTAATGGGACACGACTCTAGGAGACACGCTGTTTTGCCAACCAAAATTTATACGTTAGCCTATAAGGTTCTTATTATTATAATTAAAAGGAATGTAAGATAACGGTAAAAATCTCTCTTTTCATACAAAAGGCGATAACGATTTCCATCCCTTAAATGTTAACTGATTTTGACTAATTCCTAGAACAAGACCCAGATTTTGTTCCGACTGGTCCTGGCCCTATCAAAAATTGGACAAAATCGGTCAACATTTAACGGGTGGAAATTGTTATCGCCTTTTGTATGAAAAGCCGTAGGTTCACACTCCTCTTAAAGTGTGAGCATTTTGGTAACATTTACCTTGTTTATACTCCTCATAAATTTTGTTACCAACACCATTTCTCATTAATAGACAGAAGGGTCACGATCTTGGCTTGGTTTTAATTGGAAAGCTCTTGGCGTTGCTCCAAAGCTACATTTGTAAGTCCTGTTTAATGATGGAAATCATACCTTAATAAATCTCGATGCACACTCCAATAATTATAAATTATTGAGGGTTATTTTTCTTACATGACATGGGTGCATCCTTGACCTCAATCTTACCTGATAGTAAGCGGCCATGAGGTCGATGGAGCAGGCTTACCCAGACGATTGTGTTAACCGAGAATACATTTTCATTATATTTATTATTTCCTTGCCTAAATTAATATTTCATTGAACTAATTGGATAAGTTTTGCAGATTGGGTAACACTATTGAAAAGTGATTTAAATTAGGGTTAAAGGAGAATTAAGGAAAATTTAATTTAACTGGAGGATAGGTTTTTTCATTAGATGATGGAATGAATATAGCGCAACACGCGATGCTTGGTAATGACTTATTCTTTTATTTCGTGCTGCATTCAACCTTAATGTCGTAACGTCCAAAAATTACTCAAGTAGAAGATTAAAAATTATGGAAGTGCGATACCTGACATAATATAAGATTGACAATTTTATAACCTATTATTGCCCATTGCCCATGTCAAAACATTTGAGGGAGTGTGAATTTTATATACGAGTAGATAGGTATTTTATGTTTTTAATAAAAAATCCCTTTAAACTACGGGCTTTGAAAGCATTTTGAAGGGACCGTTATGCTTACCGCTTACCCGATTATATGAGAAATAGAAAATAAGAGAGGCAAAGCTGCAGTCTTGAACACCGTTGAATGGTTGCCTGCTTATCTGTATTTTATAGGATACATTTCGGAGAATTGGAATTGTATAATTCCACCATCTCCTTTCCATCAGCGTGGGACAAGGCGGAGCTTCGGAACTATCCTTACATTGTACGTACCCCCAATGCGCACGAAACGACGCACAGCTAAGGAGTGGATCTCTCTTCATGCTGACATTTTTCTCGAACAGTATAACTGGGACGTTTTCAATATCAGTGGGCCTCTTAAGGTAAGCATGTACCATCTTTGGCCTCATGCGTCACTCACCATCAGGTGAGATAGTGGTCATCATCATCATTTCAGTCGAAAGACGTCCACTGCTGCACATAGGCCTCCCCCAATAATCGCCACAACGACTGATTCTGTGCTGCTCGCATCTAACGGAGATCCGCAATTTTCACCAGGTCGTCAGTCAACCAACAGTGTCGTCTAAGCCTTCCAGTACGTGGTCGCCACTCAAGAACTCTTCGGCCCCATCGGCCAGCTATTCTACGAGCAATGTGCCCCGCCCACTGTTACTTAAGTTTAGCAATTCTTTGGGCTATGTCGACTACTCTAGATCTTTTACGGATCACCTCATTTCTAATTCGATCTCGCAACAATACGTGAGATTGTGGTAAGTAGCCTATTCTCTGTAAGCATAAAAAATGAGTTATATCAGATAAATATCACTTAAGTAACTCATTCTACCTACGCTTTATTTACGTCGCACGTGGCACTGTAGCGTTCCAGTACTTTGCCACGTGAACGAGCCTATCAATTAAACATACCTAAGCCTTCCTTCGCTTACTAATGAAGATCGATGTTCTATTTGCCACGAGTATAAATTAACAAAGTTTTTTCCCTGTTACCAATACTCGTACCTGCCGAACTTTTACCCTGTCCTATTAGTTACCGGAAAAAGGTTCAGTCAACGTAACATCAAAAACGCCTCGTTGCCAAACTACTTACGATCGCAAACATTGAAAAATAAAGTTAAACTAGACCTGCGCCTCTATTCGGGAACGCTAAGTGATTCTGTAGCGATTTGTAAGCGAGATTTCTCATGCCACTCTTCCGCACGACGCGTAATGCGTAAGAGCGAGATACGAAATCTCGCTCGCGAATCGCTACAGAATCACTTAGCGTTCCCGAATAGAGGCGCTGAGTTTGCTAAGTTTTATGTTTTGAATTATTTAGTAATTTAAGTAATGCACTTTTCATTCGTTTATCAACTTTTTAATAGGCATTTAGCGGGACGAGACCTGGCGCCTCATTCGGGAACGCTAAGTGATTCTGTGGCGACTCGTAAGCCAGATCTCTCATCTCGCTCTTACGCATTTCGCGTCGTGCGAAAGAGTGGATTGAGAAATCTGGCTTACGAGTTGCTACAGAATCACTTAGCGTTCCCGAATGAGGCGCCTGTATCAATTTCTATAACGAAGCATACATTTAGCTGTGGGTAAATTACACAATGACATAAACTGGAAAAAAAGTGGAATAACTGGAACTAACTCTTTGGTGAGTGAAGTGCTTAACGTGTTACAAGATCAAATTAAGAGGAGTGCGAATGGATTTTGTTCTGACTGACAACATATCAAAAATCGGTTAACATTTAAAGGATGGAAATCGTTATCGCCTTTTGTATGCAAAGGGTGATTTTGTTGGTTCACAGTCCTCTTTATAACCATCTATCGAAATTAATTTTCATAGAAATTAAATTATCTTTTCCCGGTTCATCATTATCATCACAGCCTATACACGTTATGCGGGGCGCGGGCCTCCTCTTACAGTGAGAGGGATTGCTTAGTGCTCCCCACGCGAGCTAAGAGTGGACTGGGGACCTAATCTGGATTAACTCTACCTAAAAAGAGCTTAAATCGCCGGGTAATATTTATTAATTATTACACGTGAGCCACTTACGTGTAAAAGGGAAAGATCAAAAAGACTTTAATGAAAAAAGTTTGCCAACAAACAGAAAAAGGGGCAGATCAAGCAGAAAAACGGCCCACTATAAAACACTCATCAGGTGTCCCCAGATCCCCTTCCCCACCCTTAAACGTGCATGCATGCCCCCTCAAAATTAAATTCAGCAGTAGGTCCAAGAAACGTCAAACTCAATTTGTTTAGCATGAATCTGTTAAAATCGAGTTTGACGTTTTTTATCTCTTTAGCGAACCCACTTTGGCCACGGATTTGACTCACGCAATAAAAACTTTTGGCAATCTCCCACCTGCAAAAATGAGGCGCCAACGGATTTCATTGTTAAACTGAGACGCGCCGATGATATGGATAAAAGGGTTTATCTACACCCATATCATAAAACCTCCATAGTGTTATCAAAAACCGTAGGAAATGACCACCATTTTGACAACCAATTAGGTAAAACGAGTGCTGCAATGTTATTCCCGTATTGTTTTTAGTATAGAAATGAGATTAAATTTGGAACAGCTGTCAAAACTCAAGTGGTCTCTATTCTAGTATCCATAGATATTAAAACAGTTATTGATACGAAACGTCAATTCAGTATGTTTTTTTAATATAAACTGCACAACATTTGATCTCGAGTGACATGAGAATAGAGACTTCATTCGTTTGTCTATGATTTAAAAAAAAAAAAACCTTGACGGACGATCGAATTGCCGCCATTATGTTGGTGCTTTGCTGAACGAAAGTAGAATTGTTGTTGAATTGAATAGAAAAAGTTGTTTGTAATTTACATTTTAGTTGAAAATATGAATAGTAGTCTTCTCGGAGTGTGTGTGATGTGAAAATGCGCCGGATATCGGAAATATGCAGCCACGATTGCAACAAATAACTTGTTGCCAGAAAATATTGTTTCTGAACCCATCATGGAGGATTTATAATATGTGTGTAGATAAAGTTATGTATGCAACTCTGCATAATTTGGCCTTAAAACACACGTGCGATCTTATTACCGCACTAGTGTTTTAAGGCCTATCATTATGCAACCGTTGCATAAACTACTATTTTTACATCATTTTCATAACAAGCATTTTTTCATAGTAGCGAATTTTCACATAGCATTTTTCATAGTAGCGAATTTTCACATGGCATTTTTTCATAGTTGAGAATTTCTAATCAGCTTTTCTTTATGTAGCGTTTTTTCATATAGCGTTTATTTTAATCGCCAAAATTATGAGACGCAAATAATTTCCAATAGCATTTCATCCCAATCTTTAATTTTTTTACGTTGATATTTCAAAATTCAAGATAGGGATTAAATGATACTGAAAATATTTGGGATTATTAATTTAGGCGATTAAAATAAAAGCGAACATTAAATAACGCTAGATGAAGAAGAGCGAGTTAGAAAGTTCGCTATAATGAAAAAATGCCATGTCAAAAGTGGCTGATATGAAAAAATTATACTTATGTGAAAATTCGCTACTATGAAAAAATGCTTGTGAAAATGATCAAAATAACAATAAAAGAGCGTCATGGCCGAACCAATCCAAAATCCTGGCTTTCCAGTCCCTCAAAAAAGTTCCGGAAGAAATAGTTTCATTTCATTACATCAATTAAATGAAGTCGATACTCGATACCTGGAACGTGACTTAATTACAAGTCAAAGATTTATGTAAACAAGAGTCCGCAAAAACAATGGAATACGTGACGAAAGCTCTCCGACGACACGACTTTGCTCTATCTTCAAGGGATTCGATCCAATTACACTTTTCTGTGGTATGGTGGAGGCTAGTGGATTCAATCTTATTTATTTTAATTACGTAGAATCCTTTGGTAAAGATCTTAACTTACCTTGTTATTTTGCCCGATGTTTCAGTTAATAATAATAATCATTTATTTCAGACCCATGACCCATACATAAATGGGTTGTTCTACTTTTTAGTCCCTAATTTTGTTTTGGATATTGTAGCGTCATTTTCCCGAATTCGCAGATATTTTAAGATTTAATTTACTTTTGTCAAATGTCAATAATTAATTCCGAACTGCTAAAATAACTAGATTTTCGTGCTCAGTTACCCTTGCGTTACCAGTCTACAAGCGCCCTTACAATAGACCACGAACAAAAGAAATGTATACCTAAATTTATGAAGCATAGAATATGCATATGAATATGAATAGTTATTGAATATGCTGTGAATAGTAGAGCGTCATGATGGCAATACTTTGTTACCAAAATCTATGCAGTTTAGGGGGGGCAGCACGCAATGGCGACCGCCCGGGGCGCTGGGATCTACAGGGTGCCGCGCGGTCCGGCATAACTTCACCACTTAATTTTAATATCTATCTCTATCGATATAAAAGTGCGCCAAATGCATGACTCGCCCAGGGCGCCTAGATGGTTAAGGCCGGCCCTGAATCTATGGTTTAAACTTAACTCAAACTTAAAAAGACAGAAGGCTGTTTTCACGCTCAAACTAGAATTAACTGTTAGGTTTGTACGATTTACAAGTCAATTTTGTAAACGAGTTTATCGTAGAATTCATAAAATACCGCGAGAGAAATTTAGGGGCAGGTGTCCATAACGCGGTAACTTTATGAAATACGAGCCTAACGACCACAATTACCATTTTGGAGGCTAATGAGGGAAACTTGTGAAATGTAGACCGAAATTGGCCGATACCGATCGCACGCAACAGTTAAATTAACACAAACACTTGCTTAGGCGGTAGAGTTGAAAATCCAATGAACTTTCAAGTTGGTTATTATCTGTTTTATATAAACCTTCGTTCTGCTGCACTTCTATGGTCTAGCCACTTCTATGGTCAGACAAAGACTGTTTTGAAACAATACTATTATTCTATGTAACTACTACAAATAAGGTATAAAGACGATTTGAAAATTTAATAAGGTATTGTTCCATATTTAAAAGGGAGTTTGTTCCAAAGTTCCATATAGCTGAATCAATCTGGGACGCATTTGCGACTGTAGTGGTGTTGTGTTCGTATTTTTCCAAATTTAAAAGAGGTTTGGTCCAAAGTTCCGTATAGCTGAATCAATTGAAATCCATTTGCGACTGTAGTGGTGTCGTGTTTGTATTAATCCATATTTAAAAGAGGTTTGTTCCAAAGTCCCGTATAGCTGAATCACTGTTAATTTTTGATTAAAGTGGTGTTGTGTTCGTGTTGTTCCATATTTAAAAGAAGTTTGTTCCAAAGTTCCGTAAAGCTGAATCAATCTGGGACGCATTTGTGACTGTAGTGATGTTGTGTTCGTATTGTTCCATATTTAAAAGAGGTTTGTTCCAAAATTCCGTAGAGCTGAATCAATTGAAATCCATTTGTGACTGTAATAGTGTTGTGTTTATATTAATCCATATTTAAAAGAGGTTTGTTCCAAAGTTCCGTATAGCTGAATCACTGTGAGAACATTTTTGATTAAAGTGGTGTTGTGTTCTTGTTGTTCCATATTTAAAACACACGCAGACATTAAAACTTATACTTTTATATCTACTCACACATATGCAAAGGGATCCCCAAAGTGATACAGCTACACAATAGATCCTTATCGTCTCCTTAAAAAAATTGATCCCATAAATTCAAAGGTCCCTCTGATATAAATGGACAAAGCAAGCTGCACGATGATCATAAAATAAATTTCGTGGAAGGACTTTTAACCCGACTTTATCTAAATTGTTGCTTATACTGGACGTTCCAGCGTCGTTGCAGGGATTTATCCGCGGCTTTGTGCCTTCCTTGATAAGAATTCTACTAGAAAAGTTTTGTCAAAGCGGTGCTCTTGCTTCTTGTTTTTTTTTTTATTTTTATTTCAATTTATTATCAGAACACATTGCTCAAATATACATAAAGTACAGTTCATGCAGTTTTAATCACAAAAAGAGTAGGTTCATTATAACATTTAAGTAAATAATATATACTATATTATAAATATATCTATAAGAATCAAGCGCAAGGCTAGAAACATGCTAACAAAAAGGATAAAAAACATTGCCAGTTCTTCGCGTTCATAAGTGCGAGAATACACTCAGAAACAAAATAGAATCCCGTCATAATTTTTGCGTAATTCTAATTAAATAGATACAGAGTTATATCCATACCGCAACCAATTTGTTAATTTAGATTACTTTTTATTTAATAATGGACCCTATTTATCGTAATTTGGGCTGTTGAGTGTGACGTAAAATCCCTACTTTAAAGATGAAAAAAGTGATTCCGTGATGTGTGATCAGACCGCTATTCGTTTTTATAATTCAATTTATTTCATCATCATAATCATCACCGGCGCACTACTGGGCACAGACAGAGTGAGGGGTTGGGCAGTAGTCTCCACGCGGGCCCAGTGCGGATTGGGGGCTTCACACACATCGTTAAATTACTTCGCATGTGTGCAGGTTTCCTCGCGATGTTTTCATGAAATATTTGCTAAATTATCAAATTCAAAACCGCGAACCACTTCAAGAGAGTCCGCGCGTTCAATGGCTACCAGCACTCAATTTATTTACTTTTTGGATATGCATGCCTACTCGTATATCCATATTGCCAAATCCCAGGCACGGATCTAGGAGGGGGGGGGGACACCTGGTGACAATTTTAGGAGGCTCCAAATTCATGTGTAAAACAAACTTGTGAGAATAGGAATTAGAAAATGACTGTAATTTCCCACAAAAGGTCTTAAATATTAACGAACAACATCCAACTTTAAAACACAGCACCCTAATCCAGAGAGTATCAAACCAGCCACTAATCATGTTTGGCCAGGGGGCCGGCACCTGCCGTCCAATTTGTCAACGTCAGGCTGTCTGCTGCTCCCTTCCAATTTCTTGTTCCTCGGTAAACATCGTGCCCGATTGGATAGTGTCGTGTCTCGTGTTGGTGTACGGTCAACCAATTTGATACTTCTAGAGCTCTTGAATAACACGCTAACGGTTTATTTTGAAGTAATTTTAAGTTGTTTGTTATTTAATAATGAATAATAATAATAATAATACTAGTAACTTGGAAACGAACACACATTGATCTAGTCCCAAATTAAGATTCCCTGTATTATGGGAACTAGATAAAAAAACTTACAAATTAATAAAAAAAAACTTACATAAGTACTTAAATAATCAATTCTTGTTTCACGTTTAGCTCATTCAATAGACAACATGCATAATCTTTATTTTTCATCTTGTATTGGAAAGTGCTTAGTAATAGATACCGATCTGTGTACGCAAAATATTATTGTGTTGTTTATTTTATGAGTTATGAAACTTTGAAAAGTCACTGTTCATTCCACTCACAAAAACTCCATACAAAATGGACAACAGCTATGACGTCACAGCTGTCGTTAGACTGTAGAGAATACATGGCGTTTAAATGAAATCTGCAATTATTTCAGGAAATACTGCTTTTAGACCTATAACGTAGAAATAAAACATGACATAAATTTGATGAGGATGCCCAAAATCAGAACTAAAAACCCTTAATCAAATAAAAATGAATACTCAAAATTATCTGCTTTTTTCTGTAATATGCTTTTGTTTACATTTACTTTCATAATATATTATTTAAACCACATTTTGATTTTATGCATCTTCCCCATTGTATTGACAATGACATTGTTCGATTCATCCAAATTGAAAGGCAGGAGTGAACCATCCAATATCGCAACTAAACTCAAGTATTTTTCTACCTATTTAGTTTAGGCTGAACTAAAAGTATCAATTATGGCAATCAACTACTGGGGTTATCTTTATACATTTTTTCATTAAGTAAGTAAGCTACAGTTAAACAGGTTTTTAACGTCATCATTTCAGCCCATAGTCACCCACTGCTGGACATAGGCCTCCGCCAATCACCACTACGACCGATTGCGTGCTACTGCAACCAGCGGATTCCCACAATCTCCACCATGTGGGTGGTCTGCCGTCACTGCGGCTTCCAGTACATCTAAGTTATACTGGCCGTCTTCAAATGAGCTGATGTTCCCAGCTCTTTGTTTCTCATAATGTCTTCAAGTCATCAAGTATACCGCATTTAAAGGATTAGAAGAACCACAAACCTGTAGAATGTCGTCCCATTTCACGCTAATTGAACACTATATCAGTTTCTAAACCTTACCTTCACTGCGGCTTTCCCAAAACACCTCACAAGCCATCTCATTCGGTTCTGTTAAACCACATGAACGAATGAGTCTTTCATTTATCTCAAAGGACATCTGATGAATCCGTCGGTGACTACAAAATCGGCTTTAAAATGAAGGATGTATGTAATATGTAAGACTATAAATCCAATACATACGTAAATCAAATCAAAATTATTATTATTATTAATATAACACTGATTCTCTATGTAGATGATATTATGCATGATTCTTTATATTGTTAATAAATCATGTAACATCGATAAAGGTTTTTGGTTTTAGTAATGAGTTTACATATTTTCACTTTTCCTTTGAGTTATCAATGGAATATAATAAATATGCAAAATACACTTAACGGAGATATACAAAATCAAGGATCATTCACGCAGCCATAAAATATTCGTCGAGTAAAATTGCGTAATAAGTTTAAATATATTTCTAAAGGGATTTATCAGTACAAATTGGCTTAAAAGTCCATTTGGAAACGTGCGTAGCGGCTGATCAGCTATGAGGGACATATTCAAATTTAGACCTAATGACTTCGTCTTTACAGTCTAAACTAACAGTTCCGTTTACTCGCTGGCCAGCCGCTGTGTTATTCTCTAACCATCTCGTCGCTCATTTCGTCTCTCATTTCAAACGACAATCATAAATTGACCCACGCGCCTGCAGGCGCGGTCGCAGCCTGAAATTTTGGGGGGGGTCACTAATAATAAAATATGTCGAGTAAATTAAACTTTATTTTTAGACTTGATTTTTCTATTTGACGTGTACGATTTTGGGGGGGGGGTCATGTCCCCTGTGACCCCCCCCCCCCTGGGACCGCGCATGCGCGCCTGTAGGCATTATGCGAAGTTACGTACCTACGTTAGTGGCTAGCTGCGTCAAAAAACTTCCAAGGTCGAAGACACGCACGAACATGGTAGTTTGTAAGCACTGACGGGTCAAGTTACGCTCGCCGGTGAGTTCATGAACGAAGTTTTAGTTTAGGGAATCACACCATGTGTGATTCTTTTAAATAACATTTCGTTCATGAACTCATCGGCCAGCGTAACTTGACTCGACAGTGCTTATAAACTACATGTTGTTGTGTGTCTTCGAACTTGGCTATATTCCGATATAGCTAGCCACTCCGCATAATGCCAACGAGCGGGCAGATCATTTCATGCATAGAAATTTCATTAATGCACTGTTTTGTATTTTTTTTATTTGGTTGGTTGATCAAGCAGTTTACACCATCAGCTACCGAATCCGCCCATTCACAGTCCGATGGGACAGCCGACCACTTTTCTGTGGACTTACTGTTAGCAAAACAGTCCACATATCGGCAGCCATATCGAACTGTGATTGCCCCTTCTAAAATGTTATGCTCAAAGTACTGGCTGATAAGATATTATGGGTTACTAAAAGATTTAAAAAAAAAATGGCATAATATGAAAATTAATAGACTAGTTACAAGTTTTCTGTGAAGATTTTCGGATGTTCGACTTTAGCTTCAGAACCAATGAACCGATTTTAATAAATAGGGTTTCTTAAGATTCGGGGAGATCGTGCTAGTGTCATAGGCTATATAAAAATTCTAAGGGTGCGTCATACCATGTGCAAAATCCTTTTTACGTCGCTAGTCGGGTTTAACTATACTTTAACTTTTTTTACCAACTTTTTGCAGTAGTTGAAAGAAAAGCAGATTATGCAACTCGCATCAAGTGATGTACTATTTCGCTCGTATTTTTAGAGCCTTCACTTGCGTTCGGGCTCCAAACGAACACTCATCGCAATAATGAATCACCTTCCTTGGTGCAACAATCTACTATTTCCGCAGCTGAAAAGTACATGAACAAAGACTATAGACCTTCGCAAAGAAATTTCGTTAGGTCGCGTGTGAAATAAAAAAACGTCTAAGTGATTTTTGTTCAAGCTGCTAATGGAATGTCGGAGAAAAAAAAAAGCTGGTGTTATCTAAAAGTGAACCAAACTGTTATGTGAAACAGAAATAATCTGTCAGTGAGATAATTGGGGCCAATTCGAACGTGTTTTCGTTAAATTTAGAAGTCACTAAATTTGAAATAAGAAACGTTAGACTCGATTTTGAACCTTGGAGCTATACAAAATCGAGTCTGACGTTTCTTATTTTAAGTTTAGGCAATCTTAAATTTAGCGGACACCGTTTCGAATAGGACCCAATATGCAGATAAAAAAGCTGTCTCTTCTTTTAATGTTGTACCGATTTATTTTAAGAACTAGTTAGATAAATATTTACTTATGTATTTATTTATTTCATTGTAAAGTCATGTACATTTTAATTAGGTATTGCAGTGTTGATAAGTCAGACCATGACGCCCTGCGAGTGCACACAATAATATCGTACACTAATAAGTACTTAACTATTTACAGGGTTTTACAGGTAACCCTCAATTCTTTGGAGATGTCAATACTGTTTACGAATTTGAATAATTTTATTAACATTAAAATTAAAATAAAGAGATTAATAAATAATTAAGTTTAACATTATAAATACATTTTAAAATTAAATAAAAAAAGTCAATTACTAATAATTTAAATTAATTTCACTTAAAATATTTAAAATAGCATGTATCAATTAATATTTTTTCCAAATAACTAATATATATTATTCTAAAAGTATGAAACGGCAACGGTAAGGGTACAATCGATTTTATTTTTATCACTCTGAATAATTATCATTTATTGCTTTATTACTCTGTAATATTTATATTTTATTTAAGTCAACTTTTTATAAATGATGTAAAATCAATTTATGATTTGAAAAGATGACTTTACGCGGCGCTTCTCAGTAAGTAATGATGGTCCACTCTAAAGCCCTGGTAGATTCAACTCTTTTAATTAATGCATGAGACGAATATAAAAGCCCATAGGTGGCCAATTTGCTGAATAAACGTTTTGTATTTTGTTTTTTTTTTATAATTTTTCTGCATGGACCTTTTTTTGCACCATTGGTACTTCATGCATGTAACGCCGAACCTAACTTGAATTTATATTGTGTACCCGCTACCAGTATTTTCAATTGATCTTATAAATAGATCCATCTGAAATGATCACTAACATGTCATAAATAGATTCATCTGAAATAAATGATATTATTATTATTAGCATGCTTATGATAGTATTCACAACAAGTACCGGAAAAAGGTCTATAAACAATTTTTAACTATAAACGATATGGATGAATCTCATGCGCAATTTGTATTCGCGCATCGAAACAAAAGTAATTAAAATACAGTTTACTTAATTCCCTCTTACATAAAGCCCTCCATTACAAGCTAACGGCAAAACGGTCCAAATATTTAGCGCCTCGGCTTTGTTTCGACTTTCGACAATGCCCTAAATTCTACCTTTGTCCATTATAAATAAACTAGCTTTTAGGATATCCAAAACCTTTATTGCCTTTGTGGATTTAGGTCGTTCATTAATTTTAAGCCGGAATATTTCGTATAAAGCTTCGCTATTAAATGACTAGGTTTTGTTTTAAAATATTTACTGAACTATAACACGGTAATCAAAGGATCTTAGGGATCGTCAGTATCAGTTCAGTATCAGCTGATTTATGGGTGGTAAAAACTTAAACTTTGGAAAAAATCTTAAGAGGATGGTAAACGAGTGAAGAGAGTTGTTATACAAAAGGCGAACGATTTCCACCCCTTAAATATTGACCAATTTTTGAAGGCTGTCAGTCAGAACAAAATCTAGGTCTATACGTTTTGGATTTTCACTATAATCAATAAATTCAGTTTTATTGTTGTTTCAGTGTTCTCATACAAAACGAATTTCGGCGATTATTTGACTTTGTTGATCTTTAATCAATATTCAAAAAACGTATAGACCTGCATTTTGTTTTGACTAAAAACCTATCGAAAATTTGTCAAAATCAGTTAACATTTAAGGGGTTGAAATCGTTATCGTCTTTTGTAGTTATGAAAAGGGTGATTTTAGCGGTTGCTTCACAATCCTCAAAAAAATGGAGAGAGATTTAACACATTCTCATACAAAACACAATGGCGGTGTGTATGTCCTCGCGGCAGTGAGTGACACTGGTTCAGCATGATGCTGATGTATCAGACACCTGGCCCCTAATTTTCGCTGCATTCGAGATAATGTCGATTGCGAGATTAAACGTCTGATTCATACAGTTGTGTCAAACGACGTGACGTTTAATCTCGATTGTGAGATTATCTCGAATGCACCGAGAATTGGGGGTCTGCAGGGTTGATTTACAGCCAGCACCGTCTGTGACTCACGGATATACTAATACACTACATGCTAATAATTATTTATTCACTACCTACTACTCAGATGGATTGGTCATACATAAATATACTTAATATTGTGATAATGTGTTCAGAATAATTACTACTAAACTTGTTACAGCAGCATTTTTAAAACGTAAAGTGCTGGAGTAAATGTTATTCAAATTAAAAAGGCGTGGCTCCTTAGCGTCGTCCCACCTGGAGTAGTGTCCTGGACAGGCAAGCTGCCCCGGAAGCGCCTGAACACGACACCCGTCGGCCAGAAGTCCGGACACGTGACGGTCTCCAGCAGCGGCCGACGCACGTGCACCACAATCGAGCGTTTATAATTGTCGTATGAAATGCGAATAATGTGTGTCGACATTTGTTAGAGATTAACATATTATAGCTGCTCAGTGAGACAGTAATGAAAATAAAAGAAATTCCAATTGTAAAAAACATTATTTATTTAAAAAGAAATTTTGTACTTAGCAGTACATTTAAATATTTACAGACATGGTATTGCTTATTTAAAATCCTCTGAAACTATTACCTAATACGATAAACCTATAGGTACTTTCTTGGAAAAACTTCCTTTTTAAAATTCCCTGGTAATATAATACACTGGATCTGGCGACGTTCAAATTATTTGAATGAAAACGGGACATAATTGCGATAATAGATTATTATTTACCTCGACGTTTCGACCGTATTGCAATTCACGATTAAGTCCCGTTCTCATACAAATATTATGTAAAGTTTAATTAAAACTAACTGATGTTCAAAATGACAATAGACTTGAATTTATAAAATATAAATAGAAGTTTAAAAGTATTTACAAAGTCGTTTAGATTAACGATTTCAATCTCCGAAACTACGGAACTTGATCAGAAAAAATTCTGAAATAAATATTATTATGACACTCGTATATAAATTAATGCTTATTTTCAAATGGTAACAATTCTTTTCTTTAAAGTGAAATAAGGTATCATAAATATAACAATTCTATCTACATACTCGTTTCACTCGTATTTGTTAATAATAATATTTCGGGTTTTTTAAATGGTTGTCATTGGAAGTTACCCTGTTAAATATGTTCACTTTTCTCTTGATTACATAAATAATATACACAATAAAAATAAAAGATACAGTCAAAATTCAATCTAGCCGAGCTGGCAAGACATTCAAATTCTTTTATAAATCCCTTTTTAGATGTTCAATATAGTTTAAGAATCAAACGATTCCCAAACCCGTGTCCTAATAAAATTACACTGTACTCAAGTACAAGAACCCTTTATCAAAGCTGATAAAGATGGTATTACTACAAAAGATTTAAATCAGTAGATGAAACATGCTATAACAGTGATCGCACTGTAATACGAAGTCGCTCATTCCATTTTGTGGTCCGTGAACCAGCAACGGATTTTCATTACCATTTCCCTCCCTGGCGATAGCTCGTTAGTGGTAGCCTCAAACGCATATAGAGAAAATTGACAATAGCGAGCGAGGAATTAAAAAAAAAGTACTTTTTCTTTTCGTTCTTTTGAGGTTACTACTGCTCAACCCACCCACGGAAGCGCAGCTGACGTTGACGATACAATGCTCTGAAGCATTTTACGAGTATCGCCCGGGAGTAAATGATTGACGAAATAGGTACCTGGCTCATCGACTATTCTCCCGTTGTTTAAATAATTGAACGAAAAATGGCGGATGCCTGAACGAGAACGCAAGTATTACAATAGGAGAAAAGGAGATGATACTATTATTTCAGTTCATGCACACATTCATAAATATGGCGATAGATTGTCGCTGTAAAGTCGAATCTACTGATTTCAATCTTTGATTACTACTTATGACAAGGGATAAAACGCGTATTTATGCAGGCTTTCCAACATAACAGACAAAATAGTTAAATGGAAATACGGCCAATTGACACACTACTTTACCAAATTATTTGAACATATCTGAGGAGTTTTTAAAGACATGTTCACTGAGCAATATCCACTTCACTGGTGTTTTTTGTTATTCTATCTACAGCATATTTTCTTCTAGGAATTTCTCTAAAGCGTGGTACAAGTGTGGCCTTACACCAATTAGGCCGTGGTCTTCATCGGTGTAACTCTGTGGAATAAGAACTTGGTTAGACTATAACTGGTGCGTATTACTTATATCTTAGGGTACCTAAAAATTGCAGATAATGATGCTTTTCTGTTTTTTGTCAGTCGACGTTAGACACATTGCAGTTATGTGCTGTGCACGTTAAAACAGTCGGCCCCAGAGCAATTGATTGGAAAATATGGATGGTCATAGGTTGAAAGTATTTTCAAGTTGGTTAAGGCCATCCACAATCTATCAATTTGGGCTCAGGACTCAAGTTTGAGCACAGTTTCCCGAATCACCAGTAATGACGAGGCTACTGTGACATTTCCCCTGAAGCCTGTGTCTCCTACCTTGTAGACATATTTCTCACTAGGAATATTTAGCAATTACTGTCAGTCAATAGCCTTAAGAGTCGCCAGTACGCAAAGTCAAACTTCAAATAGAGGTTTATGCAGGAAGCTCCCAGCGCAAAGTGGAGTAGGGTGGAGTGGAGTGGTTTAGTGGTGGGGTGGAGGGAGTGTGGCTTAATCCATGCGCGTGAGTAATCAATCGTACGCTTACTATTTTTTTGTATCTATGTACGGATACGTATATTGTTATTAGAAAGAGCATAGCGTACCATTTGCGTGAAGTACACATCTTGCCGCTGCAGCAGCCGCGATAACAGCATGGCGTGCTGGTAGTGGACGTTGTCGTCTGCTGTTCCGTGGATCAGGAAGTAGCGCTTACTTCTGTATGCTTCCACCTGGAAAGGAATAATAAATAATCTGAAATCAAACGAGAATTATAACCCGTACCTAGGTCTATTGAACGACGCACAGAAACATTTAAATATCCTCGAGCTCAATCTGCCATACTTGGAATTAATTGTTATGCTGATGATACCGAGGGGGCTAACACATGCCCGCGAGTCGTTTGTCGCTCAGTGCATCTCTGTCCAACTAGTCAAATATGTAAGGGACGCACTGAGCGAGAAATGACTCGCGAGCAGGTCGTGCTAGATGTGCAGGATCCTTTTACTTTAATAGCGGTGCCCGCGATTTCGTCCGCGTAGAGTTTGATTATCGTTATTCCCTCAGGAACTTTTCAATTTTTCGGGATAAAAATTAGCCTATGTGTTAATCCAAAAAAAGCTATCTCCGTTCCAAATTTCATCAAAATCTGTCCAGCCGTTTTAACGGAAAGAGGTAACAAACATAAAGATAGCACGATTCCTATGGTTTTACGGCTCCAGGTGTCACTTTGGTTCGAACCCGGTTGCGGTATGTAGACAATTGCACTACCACTGCGCTGTCAGTTCAGTCGAATGTTTGGACGATGCGGAATGTGACTTACCACATCATCCGTAAGCAGAGAAGACACAGCATACGCTGACGGATTCTGCTGAGGTGTGTCCATGTAGCGCTCCGTGTAGATAGTATCTAGAATTTATATAGGGAAATTGTTAATAAGCATCCAGCGTGGGTCAGCTCCACACAAGATGGACCTACGACTGGAAGTCTTTGGGGTAGACCTAGCAGTCCAGCAGTCCGCCCAGCAGTGACCATAAATCGTCTACTCGTTACTATGAGACCTAAAGAAACAGGAAAGGTTTTGAAACCCAAGGCTGCTAAAAGTGCAGTGGCACTAGCAACTTTTTACGGCAATTTATATCCAGCAACTATAGCTGTCTTACTCTAACTTCGTACGTTAGAGGAAGATGCCTATAGTTGCCGGCCACACATTGCCGTGGAAATTTTGCTCGTGTAAGTGCAGTTTTAAGAAGAAAGAAGTGTCAGTTGACGATCGGTAAAGTTAACCTAAATCTAACACCATTAAGCTAGGGTTGGAAACAGTTTGAAATATTTTAGTCGACAACGTACGTACGATCAAAATCTTAGGTGATTCCATTAAAATAAGGTTGCAAATCGTTTGTTCCATAAAACCGCCAGTCAACGACCGGCGCGACAGCAGCTGCACAATAAAGCCTAAACCGATTTAGAAATAAGAACAGCATGTCAAAGATCGGCACTACGACAGGTGTGCAATAAAACCTAACCCAAGCGCTATCAAAATAAAGTTGTAAATCATTTGTACCATAAAATTGCAAACCGAAGATCTGTGCTACGGCAGCTGCGTAATGAAACCTTAATCTTACACTATTGAAATAAGGTTGCACATCGTTTGTACCATCCAACTGCCGGTCCACGATGCTGCACAATGAAGCCTAAACCGTACACGATTGAACTAAGATTGCAAATCATTTGTACCATAGAACCGCCAGTCGACGACCGGCGCGACGGCGGCTGCGCAGCGGAACACATCTCCTCCGCGGGCTAGAGCCAGCGACGCTGCGTAACCACCGTACGACCAGCCCCAAATGCAGGTGCGGTTCGAATCCAACCATGGGAGGTTCTCATGGAGGTATCTGTAAAAAACAGGACAAATCTATTATAGGCTACAGAATGGCTAGAAACTTTAATAGCAATTGAAGTTTCTGTCTTTTCATTTTGTCACATTTTTAAGAGCGTAAATTCCACCTTAAGTAATTCGACAGCTATAGTCAAAGGGTCGACCCTTTGACTATAGCTGTCGAATTAAGTACATAACTTTTTAATGATTAATATAATTTCAGATGTGATTCTTCCCAAATTTGACGGCTCTATGGAAGTCACCTTCTTACAGACTATCTGGTCATACGCGTGAGTACATCTATCTATACGCGATGTCTGTATGTACCGAGCTAAGAGTTGTTACATCGTAAAGGAAGATCAAATAAAGTAACGCAAGTATAGACCATTGGTCTGTGAACGCAAGCGAGCAGAGCAACCGCCCGGGGCCTCGCTCTTGCAGGGGCAAGTAGAACAACAACTCAAGTAGAAAAATATTGGGTACAATAGTACTAATGTTTATTTGAATTTCGCGCCTTACGCCGCGCATTATAAAACTCACGTCATGACGCTCGCGCTCTCTTGCGTGGTAGTTATCGCGCTGATATCTGCAGCATTATCAACGAAAACCGCAAAGACATGGGCCTCGCAAAGATCTACCCGCCCGGAGCCTCGCAATGGCTAGGGCCGCCCCTCACTTATTCATTCACATTCTTACACAATAAGCTACTCATCATAAAGCTGCCCTAAAGCCAGTGTGGATGTATGGAATCGAACTCTGGGACAGTGCTAGCGAATCCAATATAATGGTTTAACAACGGTTGCAAAACAAAATTATCAGAACAATTGCAAATGTGCCGTGCTACAATACAAATAATGAAATACATGAACACCTAGATGTGCACACAGTTAAAGAAGAAATCAACACCACAGCCGTAAAGTACGAATCACGCTTGAAGCACCACCCGAATCCTCTGGCCCGCCAGTTAACAACAACTGGTTATCAAAGACGATTAAAAAGGCATAACATCCAAGATTTGAAGTCACGCTTCTAATATCTGTCCTCTGAATGAGTGATTGCGCTTGCTGGAGGGCATACTCGGAAATGTGATGATCATACAACACATCTGATCATAGTCTTTGGATTGACTGATAGCATATTCAAATTGGAAAAAAAAAAACATGATGATGATTTTTATTTGGGTGGATTTCAGCAGTGCGGCTCGATATCACATTGAAAATCGACCCATGGAACAGCTTACCTGGTGACAGCGATCTGGTCGTCGATCTCGACGGTGCCGAGCGCGCGGTCGAGCGCGAACATGTTGGCGACGCCGCGCAGCCCGGAGCCGCGCCCGTCGATGTGCGCCACCGCCACGCCCCAGCGGCTCGCCAGCGACGCGCCCCAGTCCACGCTCCACTGCTTCGTCACCAGCGCCGTGTCCGGACCGCCGTAGCTGAAGTCAGTTCAAATGTTCATTTACTCAGCCGCAGTGACAAGGGAAGTGGGCAGCGCGAGAAATCCTTGCCAGCCGCGGGTGTTATTTACGCTTTGAGCGTGAGACGCATCTTTATTCACACAAGAGCGAAGCGAGCGAGAGTATTAGTCGACACGAGTCGGAAATCATCTTACGAGCGCGGTGCGAGAACAACTTTTTCCGGAGTTAAATTAATTGATTGAACTCGACATTTTTAACAAATTTACATAGACACACACACACACACATTTTACTAATTAAGAAATTAGTAAAATGGCGGGCTTATTTTAAATAAATGCGCGATCATCATATCGACTACTGCACATGTGCAAATAGGTGCCACGGTATATAGAACAACTCCGAGCTGAACTCTTGTTCAGCTCGGAGTCGCTCGGAGCCCGCCATTTTACTAATTTCTTAATTAGTAAAATGACGGGCTTATTATAAATAAATGCGCGATCAGCATATCGACTACTTCGCATGTTTGGTTGCACGTATACGAGCAAAATATACGTTCAACCAAACATATTTAATGAAAATTGCAAATTAATTTATTCATTAAAATCTAAATCTAGAGTGAGTAATAACGCGTTTAATGAAGTATTTGTTTTATTGTACCTTTTATATAAACAATAATCTGTACTTGGCAAGTGGCATTTTCCGTACAATTTTGGCTGCTTACAAAACGCTCTTTTCGAGCATGCATGTTAAAATAAGAAGTCAGTCAAGTGGATCAACAAATGAATTCCGCACGTGTACGCAAATTGTGTATTTTATTATATTTGGCCACGCTGTTAACGTAAGTTGGTTATTAATAAAATATATAATTATTAATAATTCGACGACTTTGTGGAAATAATGTGCTTCGGAAGAGAAGACTAAGTTCCATTGGATCATAATTAGCTTACACATAGACCAGCATCGGTACATTGTTCCTCTCCTGGTAGTCATGAGGCAGCAGCAGTTGCACGTCAGCGTCAGGGAACCCCTCGGCCACGGGCACCGACAGCCGCAGCGTCACCGGCAGCTGGCGCCCGGAGACCAGTTCCGCCGTCGCCCTGTTGGCGTCCCATGTGGTCTCTAGCGCTCCGTTCTGGAATTTAAAGAGTTTGTGTTGTAAATGAGAGAAGGGCTGTGCTATAGGCTGATGATGACGAAGCATACGAAATGATAAAATTAGAATAAATAAATAAACAAATAAATCAAGGGACAATCTTTACACAAATCGATCTAGTCCCAAAGTAAGCTCTAAATGTTATAGATCCTAGACGACGATAAACATACTTATGTAGAGAAATATTTAAATACAAGGAAACATCTAAGACTCAGGAACAAACATTCGTGCTTATCACACAAATATTTGCCCTTACCGGGGATCGAGCCCGGGACGCTAGCTTCGGAGACAGGGTTCACTACCAACTAGGCTAACTGTGTCATCGTAGAATAAGAAAAGGGGTCCATACACGTAATTAAAAAAAGCTTTTGAAATATTTAGTCCAAATTCCAATATTTATTATCCTTGACAACAATATAATCGTTTGAGCAGAAAATGTTAAACTGATACCCCAAGGCTAAGCGATAATGTTCAGAAGTAAGATAAGATAAATATTTTTCTTAATATTATCAATATATTTATCTGTTTTATAAAGCAAAGGACTGTCAATCGCCTTACAATAAAGCGTACCTCAGATTGTGTTACGCCATCTATCGGCAAATTTCTTAAATTGCGGCTGCAATTCATTCAAACAATTATGTTTTCCTTCGAAAAACAGGTAGTGTTCACAAACTACGTGAATAAAGCATTATCCACAAAATGAATACCCTGCGGTCTATGGTAGTGCCGTCATCTAGTTTAACTATGTTTTAGCAGCTTTGGCTTATTTCTTAGCTACGATCACCGTAAAGTTCCTCTTGTCTTCTTCGGCCATGGAAGAACCTAACAGTTTTATGAAGGAGGATACAAGTATTAACATCGTTCAAATTGCGATTTTATCGTTTACGCTAAAAGGTGCAATTCATAATGAAGTTGATTCGGAGATAACGCCTTTTACGCCTTTACCGAAAGTAGCCATAGACATTTGGAAAGTTTGGCTGGCGATACCAACCAGAAAATGTTATCATAACAAATGATGACCAGTGCCTGTATTCAGGAACGTCTAAGTGATATTATAGCGACTCGCGAGCGAGATTCTCATCCCCCTCTTCCGCACGATGCGTAAAGCGTAAGATCCCTGAACATAAATACTTACAGTATTATAAATGAAGACTTGTGGTACATCAGGTCCTGCGCAGTTGACCGTGATCTTGGTAGCAACGTCATTGATCACCGCGTCATTGTACAGACACTGTCCGCCATCTTCCTTCTCGATGTTGCAGGTGAAACAAGAGACGACGCCGCTCGCGTCCACTGAATAGATATGCTGTTCCGCGGAATCATTCACGTGAGTTGCTTTGTACCATCTGTATACCAGAATAAAAAGTTGTCAATATAATTCTTGCTAAGCGTTGTCAAGCATAAGACGTCAATATTCGATGTTAACAACATTGGTGCTCATAAAAAAACTTTGCCCCAGGCCGGATCCTAACACACGAATGTTACAGTAGGCAATTTATACCTACTACTACTGAGCTATTGGCTCAATCGATTATCCGACGTTGATGTTGATTCTGCCAAGTACTGTACGCTATACAGATCAGATAATTATTTATATCCAACTAATTCATAAGATATGTGACAATGTGCGATCAACAATTACCCTCAACCTCCCAATCCCTACATGGAGGTCGACCGGGTTTGAGGTACAACGCGCGCGCAGTTCATGTGTTCCTCAAAAGGCTTGGAATCTCGTGGTATCGAAACGGTATATATTACGGGGCTACCAAAACCCATAGCCCATGGAGTCTAAGTAAACAACTGATCTAACTAAACCAAAATCACCCAGCTGTATCCCATGCTACCCCTAGTATTATCCCCTACACATTTTGACACAGAAAAGCCTTGTGTGTTAAATTAATGCTCTATATAAACAGCATTTCTAGCTTTCCTGTCGAAGCTCAGCGCCTCTATTCGGGAACGCTAAGTGATTATGTAGCTATTTGTTAGCGAGATTTCTCATCCCACTCTTCCGCATGACGCGTAATGCGTAAAAGCGAGATGATAAATCTCGCTCACGAATCGCTACAGAATCACTTAGCTTTCCCGAATAGAGGCGCTGATATACAATTTGGAGCTCGATCCTACATTTCTCAGCATCTGGCTATGCAAGTTATTCACTGTCGTAATAGTGTGGTACTGCAGGCTCACATGACATTCTCGTTAGTCCACTTGAGGATCTCGGCGACGGTGTGCGCGGTGTTGGAGCGGCTCTGCAGCGTCCACACGTTACCGACAGCAGGCTGCGAGACTTGCACCACTTGCTTGTACAATGTGCCAGATACTGCCTGAAACGTAAATAGACAGTTATTGTCAAAAATAAAAAAGGCTATCTTCTCTGCCAACTGCCTCAATCTTGATCATTGATTGCATTGTCATCGAAATGATGTGCGGTTCTTAGAATAATAATTATTAATGTTAATATTAATAGTTATGTTATTATTATTCTAAGGTGCGGTTATGCTTTGAAGTCAAACGGTTAGAAGTGACTTAAAAGTGAATTGCAAGAATATATCTAACAAACAGCTGCAGATAGTAAAATGCTTCAAAAACATGGAGATGAAGCTGTCAAATTAGAATCAAAATTGTATTTAATTCTTTAGTTATTAATAGCCGAATTCACAGACGCCACTATAAATAGTTAAGTCTTCGTTAACAAACTTTCAATAAACATAAACGGTATTTGATCAAAGATCAATATGAGTGACTATTTTGAATTTTGCCTTCATAAGAGCTAGAAGTTAATTCAATAAAATATACAATATAATAACTTGAAACAAATAAGACAACAGCGATAGATCACTTGATGGTACGGAACTTTTAACTACACGTTTCTGAGGACTCTTACAATTTCAAAGTTATGTTTGCTATTGTGCAGCCTTGAAGTAGTAAGATATTATTAAACAAATTTAGACCGTAGAATAAAACGAGTTGCAATATAAAGTGGTATACAAAGGAACTAGAAGCACTTACTTGAGGCAAGATGGTAATGAAGGCGTTCCCTTGCTCGTTGAATATGAGTGGAATGTTGTCGATCCAACCGTTTGTTTCAGTGTACTGGTAAATCTAAAAAATAATATGAAATTTCTTCTACATACTGACGCACAATTTGTTTTGTAGATGAAAGTATGCAATAAGTTGTGGTTTTTGTGGACATTACGCCTGTGGTAGCTTTGTACATACTTAAATACGATGCAAAGTGCATCAGAATAAACATTATACTTGGAATTTTGTCGAAGCTCACACTAACCTTAAATATAAATCAGTAAGTAGGTATTTCATAGAGATCCGTTGTAAAATCACACGAGCAGTGGTAGATTCAGACATGCAAAAGAGCCCGTGTAAAATACTTGCAAAATAAATATTACTTTTTCATTCTTGTTTTTCATGTGTCCAACTTTTTACTATAAAGAAATGTCCGTACCTGAGTGCAAGCGGCTTGGCCGAGAGAACAGGTGACCACCCTCAGCATAGTCTGGACACGGTCGGTCCACATCAGCGCAATCGTGTTGGTATTCACGAATCGTACGGTTTTCAGGATAGGTCTGCAATATAAAAAAACCAGACTTGGCTTGACTTGGCTTGGCTTTGGCAGAACGTGCTCTGGACACTGACTGGTACATCGTATTTCATTCGCTTTGATAAGGCGAGGCTGTTTGTAAGTGAGAAGCTCTTCGTGCGATTGAAATTGGACGACGAGCCAATTTTAACTGGGATATTGGATGAGTATTGCCACCAGCGTGGAAGCCCGTAGTCCCAGCTATTCGGAATACTGGACGTGTCGACTTTCCTGTGGACAGGTATGAGCTCGGCATGTTTACTGCCGTTCACTACCAACGACGAGCCGCAGCCAAGTACATGAACAGCGCCAGTATCACCCTCTGCCGACCCCGCGCCCTTACCTTGGGCGCTGTGCCCAGGTTCGCGTGGCTGGCAGTGCGCGGGTTGCTTTGACCGCGACCGCACTAAACCCCTGAAGCAGGACTCCATACGAGTCCAAAACATGTAGGAATGTATCTGACAATAAGTTAAGACCAGACTTCTTAGATGGTCATGAGTACCCCAAGTCTCGGTTCATGCGAGATTAATGTCAAAAATTTGACATAAATTATCGTATGTTACATAATCATGACTTCATCTGACTGTCGCGAGAATTGAGGTCTGATCAGACGGGCCGAAGCATTTTCTGCTGGAGAGTAGTTGGGGGAGCTACATAATCAAGTTTTCTCTCTTTTTAGGGTTCCGTACCTCAAAAGGAAAAAAAGGAACCCTTATAGGATCACTCGTGTGTCTGTCTGTCTGTCTGTCTGACTGTCTGTCTGTCTGTCTGTCTGTCCGTCTGTCACAGCCAATTTGCTCCGAAACTACTGGACCGATTGATCTGAAATTTGGTATACATATGTAAATTGATGACCGCAACAGGGGTGCGTAACGTAAATTAATTAATTTTGAACATGGGGCTCACTTTTGGGGGATAAATTAGAAAATTTTAAAAAATATCATGCAACTGAAATCGTGTGACATATCAAATGAAAGGGCTTATTGTGAGAATCTTAAAGTATTTTTTTTTTAATTTTAAGTAAAATAGTTTAGAACTTATTTAGGAAAATAGGTGGAATTGACCATCTCCCTTCCCCACGTTCCTATATTTGACTATTGCCGCATGTATTATAATTTTGTCGATTAACCATTCGTAACTAAAATGATTCGTTTGCTGAATGTACGGTATATAATTTAGTAATCCAATCTCAAACTAAACGGCGCTGAGATTTGCCCCAAACATTTTTGCTGACATTTATGGCATTATTAGATCGAACCTTTTGATTGAAATTTGGGCTCATTATCATTTAAAAGGTGTTGATTAATAATCTTGTTATTATGAATACTCACTCGTTAATGTCAGCGGGCGCTGAGTAGACATTATCGGCGCCGGTGCCCAGATTGCGAAGGGTGACGGTCACCGTTGGGTTCGTGGTACCAGGCTGAAAATTTATAAATTTCATATTCAGTTTCAGTTTATAAAGCAGGGTAGCCCGGAAACGGTAAGGCGTCAATGGCTGGTAGTCTTTAAGTGATTGTCATGTACCAATGAGTTTTTCTAATTTAGGTATGTATATTACCTACATGCGAACTGCGGTAACCCATGCTCTTACGGTAAGGCAAAATATCGTGAGGAAACCTGCATATTTAGTTAACCAAATATGTAATAATAACCTGTCACCGGCCAGGCGTCTCCATCAATCATCATGTAATAATGATCCTATTGGTCGGGTTTCCTTGTGACAAGGATTACGAACTCTATTGCCTGTAGTAATCCCGACCTGACAAATCTGGGGTTACGGTCAAAGCGTACCTCGAATTAAAAAAAAAACTCATCTAGATGAGTTTATTTTGACCGACCGACCAATATCAAAAGTACAGGTCGCGTCACGTAAAAAGAGCGCTAACGGCCATAATTTTATTTGACTGTCAGCGCTCTTTTTAGGTGACGAGAACTCTCCTTTTTTATTTATTACAATTTAAAAAAATACGCTAAAAATTTACAAACTATCGCCAAACTACAGAGCAGTTTTGTGGCGATTTATTACAGTTTTTTATTGCACTTGTGCACAAAATATACAATGAAACTAAAATGCAATACAATGCACTTATTATGACTGATTAGTAAGCTAATGGCCAAGTTCAGAAAGACCACTCAAATTGATCTTTAATTAAAGTGAAGTTTGAGTGACTTTTTGTATAGGATGACAACTAGTTGAGGGACATTAAACTATTTAATCTCTAATCAAATGCTTAAATGGCATTTCTGAATTTGGCCATAAGTGGTCTGAGTTCGAAACTTGAGGTTGGTTCGATTCCCGGCCAAAGTCAGATCCGTGTTAAAACATACTTGTATTTGTCTTCGGATTTGGAACCATGGTGGAGTATGTTGCGATTCGTAGACACAAGATACGGGTTATCCTAGTTTGCGCCGTTGAATAGTTATTACTTACCTCTATCGTATTGATTTCGTCCCTATCTCATTTGTAGTAAACCCGTTACGCCTGCGTTAACGTTTAAGCTCATTTGCAATTCCACTCAGCCCTAACGTGTCACGTCACGTCCAAAACAATTGCTGGCGCATCGGCCCTGACATTACGTAAGGCAGGTGAAGCCATTACACTAGCGGGCTGAATATTCGTTTGAATTTGAATCGGCGGAAACCCTCAAGATATCCTCTACCAACAGAAATACAGAACGTTTTTCTGTGTGACTTCAATAATTAACCTTATAATCTTATAATCTATTCGTAAAATAAGTAGTTGATCTGCGGTGAGAAGGTTCCATTCAATCAAATTACTACCAATATTTCTGGGCGATACGTTGATGCAATACGTGACCAAACGTGATATATTTGTCAAAGAGATTGATGCCAAAAGTTGAAACAAAGCGATGACAAAAACAAAGGACTTAACGTAGGTATGTTTTAGATTATGAGGCAAGATTTAAAACCATAAAGCAACCGATAAGGAAAATGGAGAGTAAAAATACTTCTTTGTGTTCAAGATGCGAAAGTGTATTTGTTTGTGTGTGTTCCTCTTTCCCGTCAAAACGAAGAAACAATTTAAGTTGTTTTATTGCAAAGCGATTGTTAAAAGACGGTTAGAACATAAGCTACTTAATACCTCGGAAAGTATACAGTTCCTAAGAAAATTGCAATACACTAATTCCACGCGAATGAAGTCGCAAAAACTAGTCAAACATGTTAGCCAGCTTAGTCACGATCCACAGTAGTAATAATACATTCGACTTGAACATTCACAACTGAAAATAGGTAATATAGATGGAAAACCGCCCTGCATGTCCATGACAGGTGTCCAACATTACTCACTCGTAGAAAGACACAATACAATTAAATATCAATAATAAAACTTATATTAAATTAACATTAAAACTAAGATAGTCTACGAATGTATGAAGACGAAAAAGAAAAATTAATAAAAAGAAGCTGCATTTAAGGCGCTGACAAGACCTAAGACTTTACTTAAACAGTTTTTTAACAAAAACTATTTGATTTGGCAAAGCGACAAAAATATAAGTTCGTTCATCGATTCGATAGAAAAAAATCGTGAAGTTACGTCTGAAATCCTTTTTAAATAGTTCTATGTGTTCATTTTTTTAACCTATGGGTCAATAATTAATAACACTATACTAAAAAAAATACTTATTTATATTTTACGCGTTACTTATATAATTCATTCGGTTTTGATTTTCCTCATACAAAAAACCGCAGAGAGCTTCTCGGGCACTCCGATGCAAACAGACAGTGACCGATCACTCAAGGTCATTGGCTCTTGTCAGCGTCTTATCAATAATATCTTTTGGCCAGACTTGGAAGAATAAGACCCTATTCAACCTCAAATTAAATAAATTTTCTTATTCCTAATATTTTGCGTCCGCTATTCTCATGACCACCGATTCGGGTCCACGGGCGTGCCAAACCCGTTCACCGACCACTTTCACTTAGCGCTGCCATACGAATTAAGGCGACACGACCACCTAAAAACTAAACCATGTCAATACATAAGTTCATCTCAGGTGAACAATATGGTTATGAATAATTATGTTGGCATTATCATGTTATGTACAGCTATTGGCATTTGTGATCGTCATTTTAAAACGTCGTAAATATCTCCCGGGCTTTCTTCCACATTGACATTCGCTGTGTCTTTATCTTACTTTTCGAAGTTACAATTGAAAAGAAAGTGACAAAACAAAGCGACATAGCGTCTCTTATCACGTAGATCAATCTCGAATATATAGGCCCCATAGAACTACGGGGCCTATATATTCGAGATTACGTGAGAATAACTACTTATTCACATCGCTTAATTTTGTAAAATATGGAAATAGTGTTTCAGTTTTACTGTGACGTAGGTAAGTGTCTGTTTCGGGGAAGATAATGCTAATTTAATCATGTTTGTACGTTTCTGGTCTATGCTTTAATGGAATGTAAATATTATTATGTATAATAATATGTTTGTATATTGCCCCGTGAGCCACAAACGGTGCTGGCTGAACATCAGCGTTGCAGGGCGTCTATTCGGGAACGTCTAAGTGATACTACAGCGACGCGCGAGCGAGGCTCGCATCTCGCTCTTACGCATTACGCGTTGTGCGGAAGAGTGGGATGAGAAATCTCGTTCGCGAGTAGCTACAACACGAGGTGTCTAACACCTCAGTATTATATTGAGCCGGTTTCCAATTCATTGCCGCGAGGACACAAACACCAATTTGTTTATTTGTTTTGTATTGTTGATTTAATTTTGTTTAAGCTAAGAATGAATGTTTTTATTTTCGTTTTTTCTTTTTGAACATTATTGAATTGATAACTGGCTGTTTCCTACAACACACCGAGACAATATAACAATGGCATATTATCAGTAAGTATCATCAGAAGTATACGCGTAGGTACTAAACGAGTTACTTTTTGAGTAGCACGTGATGTAAGATCTTCCTTTATCTTGAATTGAATGAAAATGCGATGCAATAGCGGCTAATATCTGACGTAACGTGATTGTTTCTGATTCTGAAGAACAAATTTTTAGGCCACCGAAGGGGGTCCATATTGGCTCACATAAAATTCTTATTCCTATTTTTTGTTTCACTACCGATTTGTATTCATAATAATCACTCTTCATAAAAAAAAATCTCATACTTTTTTTGTTCATACATTTTTATTCCTACCATCGGAACTCATAACAGACAGTTATCATAATTTTTTTATTAATAATGTCATTACTAAGAACATGTTTGAACTCATAATATTTTTTTTCATAACTTTTTGCTTCATAACAGACAGTGATCATATTTTTTTTATTCATAATTTTCTTATTAATAATGGTATTGCTAAGAAAATATTTGAACTCATAATATTGGTTTTTACAAGAGTAACTATTCAAAATAAGATTTAATTCGAAAAAAAACGAAAGTGAATTTGTAGGTAGGGCAGGCTATCCCTACCTACAAATTCACTTTCAAGATGGCATACCTACGGATTTAAGCAAATTAATATAACAGCATGAACCTATTTAGCATAAAATCTTACAAATAAGCAAGATTTTCTGAACTGTTGCAAAAAAAGACCTAACATCGAAGGCTAAGGCGGGAGCTTCGCTTCGCTTCGCTCCCGCCTTAACCTTCTGAACCTATCCTATCTGAGTCGCTTCTGCTCCGACTCATTTTGCTCGCTCGCTTCGCTCGCTCGCTCAGAAGTCTTCTTAAGTCCTATCCAATTTCATTTACACTTATGATTAAAAAATATATGGAAATAAATATTAGGATAATTTTTTTTATGAATATTGACGTTATGAATCAGAATGAGTCAGAGTTTCGATCGTTAGTATAAGAAAATATATAAATACAAATATTAGTATTAACAAGTTGTATGATTAGCGATATTATGAATTCTGATGATTATGAGTTTCGATCGTTAGTATTAAATATTTTTATGAAGAATGATCATTTTGATGTAAAATAGTATGAGAAATATTTTCGGACTTCCGATAATAGGACTTAAAAAGTTATGTGAAAAAAGGCGCACCCCACCGAAGGACCATATTAACTTAATCATTCAATCTCATTGGTTTACGTTAAGAATAATATTTTATTGCCTTGAGAAGGTTCTACAGTATGTCAGTATGCCTTTTAAATATAATTGCCCTTAATAAACCGTGGTCTTGGTCTGACGCAATTCCACCATGCAATACGTTTACTGGACCGCTTTGATACCGACATAGCTTAAATTCTACTGTATCTTGCGATTTCTTAAACTGCTCTTAGTTTGTTTAAATAACGCTCGGAAAATAACATTTCTTGGAATTTATTAATACCAAATACTTTTTCATCACACTTGCTCGGAAAGGGTGTTATTATACGCAGACGTATAGAGCAGCTATAGCCGATTTAACTCCTCTACGGGCCCCGCCGTCAGCGGGAGTTATAAACCATACAAAATCCATAACTCCCTAGGGAGTTATGGATTTTGTATGGTTTCGAACTCCCGCGGGCAGTTAAGTGCGCCAGGGCGGCGGAGCTGCTCGGGAGCCGCAGCCGGCGGGGCGCGCGACCGCAAGCCGGCGGAGCTGCCCGCGCTGATCGCAACGTACGCTCAGTTTATGAACACCCACCAGATGGTAATTCACGATGTAAAATGGAAATAAAATTAATATATATACTATTTTTTGTCTAATTTTTATTTCATTTCCTCGCAAATGTGATGCCCTCGCCTATCGGCGTCGGGCTTCTTACAGACTCTCGTTAGTTATCCCCTTCTTACGGCCCTAGATGCACAATGTACTATAACACCGCTCCTCATTTTTGAAAAGGAGCACTTCTTTTCAAAATTAACGAAGCTTGAAACGCTTTTATGTTTAGAAAGTGTTACATTTTTAATGATTATCTTGAGAAAACAAACAGGTCTGGTTGCTCCTAAGGTAAGATGTTAAATGCTCCTGTATTTATCTATGAGTATTCCAACCAGGGATAAAAGCACCTATTCGTGTATAAAAAAGGCCAAAATGCTAAGTTGCTTTAAAAGCAGCATTCAACGGGTTGAAGAGTTCTTTTGTGACATTGCGATTAGCAAACGTAGTGCAAAATGCAAAATGCTGCAAATATGGGGCAACGGCTATCACAATTATTTTGCACCCCTTGAGTTTTTCGGACATTTAGCACGAGCATTACAGTAAAGAAAAGCATCGTGAGGAATCCTGCATGCATCTGCGAAGTAATTGAAAGGTGTGTCTGGAGTCCCCATTCGACACTGGGCTCTCCTGGAGACTACTGCCAAGTCCCTCTTATTATAAGAGGAGACCTGTGCCTAGCAGCGACCATAGCAAGGATGACACAATTTATCCTTATGTTATCGCTCAGAGCATCTCTTTCGTCGACATTAGTATGAGTGATGCACAGTGGAATAAGATGGGGATAGCTTAACCTTGTGTCAACCTTGCCATGGCCGCAGTGGGAGGTATATAGAATGCTGATGATGAGTTAGAAGAAAAGAGGCTTGGGCTAAGTGTCGTGCGTTGGGAGACCCTATGTCCAGAGGTAGATTGAAACAATAATTATGAAGAACTTACCTTAGGGTACCGGATCTCATGGTGCTGCGTATACTGGTATTCGACAGAGCCGGGTACACCGTAGTGCGGGACGCGCATCACACGCACGTTTGTGTCGTCAAACGTTACGTACGCCATATGTTCGCCGTCGGATGAGAACCAAAGAGCGTTGTTGGTGCCGAATACCTCCTCTGGAAATACGAATAGAATAATTTGTGTTATGTTTTGGTATTTGGAAATAAACTTCAGTTTAAAATTGAAGCAGCTGTGCAGATTCAATGAGGGTCTGACAATGCAAACAAGCTGTTTATACTTAATTAAAATTGGTTTAGAGCGGTTTCAAGGTCTGTAGATTTAGTATGGGACAGTCTGCGGTTTATACCAGTATTTATTATACAAGGTGGGATCAGTGTGTTTTTAGAATCTTTAATCTCATTGATTGATCCACGTTTATTGTAAATTTTATCTAAATGCATCTGAGATCATCAAAACACATCAATTATCATTTTAATAGGTATTAAGATGAGTCAACATACACAAAAACTATGAACGCACCTTCGTATACCCAATCAGGTATTCCATTATAAATTACATTGATTTGTCCATTCGTCGTAATCTGGATGGGTTCCTCGGTCAGGTTGGCTTGGTAATAGATGTTGTTTAAATACACAAAGGCAAGTGTGGTCCCGAATGGTCCCCACACAAAGTTCTGGAGGTAGCCCTCCGTTGAACGCACAGTGATCGGTAAGATATCTTTCGTCTCGCCGGTGACTACATCGAAGGTGGTGTATTTGGCCAGGAAACTGTATCGGTACACCTGGAATTATCAATTTAATAAACTTATATTCTAATAAATGCAAAAGTATGAATGTTTGGATGTTGATTGCCCTTCACGCCTTAATTACTAGACGGATTTGGATGAAAATTGGTGAGTTAATAGTTGTAATTTATCACGGATATAGGATAATAAATATAAATAGAGCCTTTATTAAGCGTATAATAAAAAATAAAGAAGAGAAGCACGCAACAAAATACTTAGACAAGAAATAGTAAAGTTAACATTCGGCGCTGATTATCAGGAGCCACTAAGCGACAATACAAACGGCAGGGGAATTACTCGCTGAGCTAGCAAAATCAATCATGACCTTATGAGTTATAGTCGAGCGACTGAAACTAACTCGCTCAAAGCCAAGCGCCAACTCACTAGTAGTCGATAGCTTAGCTAGAGTAGCTATGAACCTAGTGCCTTTTGTATTGTAAAGCTAGCTGGTTCAGTAACAGCCTATTTACTTTTGCCTTGAAGATAACTAAATTATATTTGATAAAAAATACAGACAGAACGCATGCCATTCCTTAGCGGTCCGCATTAAGACGGATCAGGCGAATTGCTTCGTGCAAATGAATGGAATAGCGACAACATAAGGATGTAGTCGCTCCCGACGTCTGGACGTCTGGTGGTAGAACGGAGAAGGTGGAATTTCATGTAATTCCTGCGCACACTCCCCAAAATACCTAATGCCCGTATTAATATTATGTTGAAGACTGATAACTTTCTCAAGTAAGAATTATAGAGTATGAAATAATTGCCTATTTGAATATGTTTATACTATATAGGTATCAGTCTTGAGCACAGACTATTAACGCGGGCCTATGTCACCGGGTTAATGCGTATTCAGATAGCAAGGCGAGTGACAATAGGAAACGACGAGACTGATTTTTGACTTCACAGCGATGTGCATTCGAGTATATAATGGGCCTAATTAAAACGCACTTGCGTAAACACGATCGCATAGTTTACACAAAATCAACATTACATTCACAGTAAAAAATTGTAGATACTTCAACTTATGTGTTGCTCGTATGGACGCCTGTCGAGTCACTGTCACACAAATCAATTCTGCATATTTACATGCTCACGCACACACAATAGAAAAAACTCAATATGTTTTTGCTTTTACAGAAGGCTAGAGCCCTTAATGCACGCTCTTGAATAAAACAAAGTGGTGGCTGAACGAAATGCCTGCGTCCTGAAAACGAATTGAATTTTCGACGAGAAAGTAAAATTTACAAGAGCGTAATAGACTTGACAGCGGGGAAACGACCTAGATCGGAGTGTTTTCTCTAGAATTTTTCAATCATGTTCTAAGCCTGTCACTTTTATTGCAAACTAGTCTATTCGACATTTTTTAAAGTGATATAATACTGAAGACAAAAGTTGAATAGAGGCCCAGCTCTGAGCAAGACAGATTAATGTTAGCGGATATTTTCCATTCTTCTATTGTCGCTTCCAGTACGAAACTCATTAATATAAACACTAGAATAGACATGTCATCTTCAGGCGTTAACATATTGATAACAATTTTAGTAGATAACAAGTAGCAATAGAAGAACTCAATGCTTTTAGGATGTAATATTTTATGTGATTGAAAAATCTAGCCCGCGTCAATGAATTCTGAACAGTGCTATCTGAAATGCAATAATTAAAGGTCAACCTTGTTACATCCGTAGTGTATTAAATTGTTATCAACAAGAAATTGTGCGACCGTGGCATGATTAACTATTTGTTTAAGGAAACTGGAGGTTTAATTTATGCTAAACAAATCTCTTGTTATCCTTAAGTCCTGAGTCAGAACTTTTTCATCCGCACACATTGCTGGGCTCTCATGCATACACCGTTGCGTTGCGCATCGTTATAACTGTCTCTGCTTGTTTCGTATTGTATTCTGATGTTTTTGTCTTATGTAAAATCTGTAATTACTACCGCTGTGTGCGCTGAATAAATTTTACTTTCTTTCTTCTTTCGTTAAGAGGTTACTTGCCAAAATTGACAAATTCTAACCTAACCTAGCTATTTAACGTACAAAATGCTTAACTGGTCAGCGAGGACCAGCCACATAGTATACCTGTTTGTGCCAGCACGACACATGTCATCAACACACCCCAGTTGTCACCATTAGTTTGATCAGATTAACACAAGGTTGTCAGAACAAAGGCCTCACCGGTATCACGCTGTGCGCCAGCGCCACTTGAGTCGCATCGGCCGACTGCTCAGTGAAGCGTGAAGATTGTTGGAGGATCTGCGGAAATTAATGTGGCATTAATTAATTAGCAACTAGGATAATCCTGTAGGGAATCCTGTTGTTTGGAAGCAAAGGAATACAAAGGAACAGGCTCCTAGATCCAAGTTTGTTATCATGCAAATGTGCTGGAGGGATCTAACCTGCAACTTCAAGCCTTTGTTTCACCAGTGCTGCTATAACTATAATAGTGAAACAATTTTATCTGGTGTAATTCTCGCTTACAAGAAAAAACTTAAACTCTCTAAGATGTAAACCCAGAAAGGTATGACAAAGTGAGCAATAGTGAGTTTGCAATTATGACGATTCTGACGCGTTAGTAGTGATATAGTACAGGGAATTCTATTTTAGGACTAAATCAATGTGTCTTCAAGATATTAATAATATTATACAACGTGTCCGTGGCTATTGGACATTTTTTTTTAATAAAATGATCAGTAGTGCGTAATTGTCAAATATGCAAATTATGAACACAATCACTCTATTATTTACAAAAAAACATGTGTTACTCTTTATCACGTTCGACAACCTGTATTTATCCACATTGAGACTGACACATGACTGTGTTACATAGGCCCTGTCAGTTTATTTTTGTTAGCATTATAAATGATTGATACTTTTGATATGATTGATATTCATCATCATCATCATTTCAGCCGTAGGACATCCACTGCTGGACATACGCCTCCCCCCTTTTCCTGCGCTCTCTTTTAGGTCGTCTGTCCATCTTGTTGAAATGAGGAGATCCGTAGACAAACGAAAGTTACTGACATAGCCCACCGGATTAGCAAGTTGAAGTGGCAGTGGGCAGGGCACATAGCACGCAGAACGGATGGCCGATGATACTATTTTAGTTTAATTGGGATTAAATTTGTTAGAACATTTGGATTCTTATTTTTCTTAAAAACAAAATAAAAATTATTCAACACTTCTGAGAAGTCCTAAATTTCCGGTTTTAAATTTTTTGTCGATCTGCCAAAGACACGTTGTATTTGATTAGAGTTTTAGAACAGTAGCGACACAGGAGTGCAAAGCTACGCACATTAGCCATTCGATAGTAGGCAATGCAAGCCGCCAGTAGTCCCTTGCCGGTAGGACGTGATGTACGTTTGTAATTAAGTAAATAATTAGTAGGTATAGACTTTTGGTTTAAATAAACTCCCAGTAAAATCTAACTAAAGAACTATTTAATTACTAATTGAAAATTTCCATCACTAAATGTTTATAACATTGATTAATGACGCTTTGTTTTGATGTTCTTCTTAAAACATTCCTAAAAACTATAAAGTTCACGTGCCCTCGTTAAGATATTTATTTGCCACTTTTTATAAAGGTTTTCCCCCGAATCGTAAATTCTTACACTTCACTTAGTTAATTAAGTAATCTTTCAAAGAGTGACAGTCCTTTAGGACATTGTTGCCATGTTATCCGTGGCACAGAAACAAGTTTTACCACTTTTATAAGTGACATGATTTAAGCAATAATCGCGTTTTTGCCAACGTCTTAAGAACTTTGACGAGTCATTTGTTATATGGTTCTGCTGTTCTTCGAAGGTTTGTTATTACGTCGGTACCGGCAAGGTACTTACCGGTTCTTATGTGTAGATAAGATACTGGAAAATTGCCAGTTTACATTCAAAATTCGCACAAAAATACTCTTATAGCCACCGATTTTGATAGAAGCCCATAGCTATGGTATGAATTTGTCTGTTTGCTTAGACCTTTACGGCTTAACTATGGGCACTATATGTCCTGAAATTTTGCATGGACGTAGCTTAAGTCAAGGAGACGGACATACAATTTATCCCGGGAAAATGCAATCTGCCCGAGAGAATCGCGATAAGCGAATTGTACGTGGACGAAGTCGCGGACAAAAGCTTGTCAAAAGTAACTCCGTCTGAACGCTGAACCATTCAGACCCTTGCCAAGATTCTTTTTGGTGTCTGTGAAAGGAAATATTTTTCATAGCGGAAAAATTCACAGTTCCCGGGCAGGTGGTGTTAAGAGGTATTTAAGGTGATAATGAGCTTGGAATTTCTTGTACATACCTGAGAGGTGTTCGATATTAGGATAGTCGTGGTATCCGTATCCAGATCATAAACCACCAAGTCACCGTTATCGTTGCGGAACATGATGTCACTTCCTGTAACATGCCATAGATGTAAAACAGTTACATTAAAACCAAATTTTCCTTTATGGTAGCTAAGGTAGGCTGCTAGGTTTCCACGAGCTAAGTATTTGTTGGGCAGTTACTTGTCACTTAGTAAATAAAATAGGCTTCTGTTTACTCGCACTTGCAGTTTCACTAATGATCCGCGAGTCAGCAACAGATTTTCATGACCAATTCCCTCCCAGGTGATAACTCTTAAAATACTTCAGAGAGTTGGATCATGAAGCCTCGTGAACGTCAGCTGCGGTTCCGTAGGTGGGTTGAGCGTTGGTAACCTCAACGCATGAAGAAAAAAAATGTTTTTGTTCTTTCCCTCCAGTTTGAAAATTTATCAAATTATAGCTAACCCAATATTTTTAAGGAAAAATAAAGTCAGCTGAGTATTAAGTGGTAGGTTATACGTCAGCTTTCATGTTCTGGTGACCAGCTGACGTGTAGAATCCACCTTTTTACGTTCACGATTCTTCATGACACAACCCACTGAAGAATTTTACAAGTTATCGCCCGGGAGGAAATGATTTACGAAATTTATACCTGACTCGTGGACTATAGAATACGAAGCACTAATACGTTACGTACACACACAAAGTTAAAGTGCAAGTGACAAGCACTGATCATTAGTAATGAAGCTCCTAGCATAAGAAATAACACTTAATTACCTGACGTCCAAGTCCCGTTAAAGGATGGAGAAGCAAACACTCCATTTATAACGTCTTCAAGATCAATCGGTATTTGCGGAATGTCCGGTCCAGGCGTCGTTGTCACAACTGGCGGGACAGTTGGTGGCTCAGGAGATAGCGTAGGTTGGGGCGTAGTCGTTGGAATAGTCACAGGTGTAGTCGGTGTAGCAGGTTCTTCAGTCGTCACGATCGGCAACGCTTCTCCCCCCTCGTTCCCAGAGAGAACCACCACCAAAGTTACGATTACAGCGATCACAGCGACCATCGCGATGAAGCCGACGATGTACGTCACTTTCTTCTTCCTTGCTGTAGCTACCAGGACCTAAACACACACTTACACATTTGTACTTAAAAACAAATACATAATGGTTATTTTATTTGTTTATTTTCAAGAGCTCGACTGTCTACTTTGAGCGCACTCAACTCAATGACTACATCTCGTCTCTCACATTCGGTTCTTACCCGACCGTAGTATTTTCAGGGTTATCCGTAAAGGTTATCTTTTAAATCGAAGCGTGAGTAAAACAAGTTTTAATGAGGCCACTAACTCTGAAAGGAATTAAGTAATTGAATACTGCTTGTATAATAACACCCTCTGCCTTTGTTGTAGAGTTGACATTTGCATAAACATTGCGTAGACATGCTAATTTGTCAAGCGTTGGCAAAAAATAAATAAGCGTTTTTTGGTCTTTAACATGAAACAAAATTCAATGTTTGTAGATTATTATCACTGCCTATCTTAATAAACTATGAATGGCAAATTTATTAGTAAATGATTCCAATCAAAAAGCGTTCACTGTAATGAAAACAATTCACAATTCAATAAAATAGTAGTTTATGCAACGGTTGCATAATGATAGGCCTTAAAACACTAGTGCGGTTTTCATGAAACGAGCCGATAGGCGAGTTTCATAATAAGATCGCACGTGTGTTTTAAGGCCAAATTATGCAGAGTTGCATACATAACTTTATCTACACACATATTATAAATCCTCCATGATGGGTTCAGAAACAATATTTTCTGGCAACAAGTTATTTGTTGCAATCGTTGCTGCATATTTCCGATATCCGGCGCATTTTCACATCACACACACTCCGAGAAGACTACTTACTATTCATATTTTCAACTAAAATGTAAATTACAAACAACTTTTTCTATTCAATTCAACAACAATTCTACTTTCGTTCAGCAAAACACCAACATGGCGATCCTCCGTCAAGACCATTTTTTTTTAAATCATAGACAAACGGATGAAGTCTCTATTCTCACGTCACTCGAGATCAAATATTGTGCAGTTTATATTAAAAAAACATACTAAATTGACGTTTCGTATCAATAACTGTTTTAATATCTATGGATACTAGAATAGAGACCCACTTGAGTTTTGACAGCTGTTCCAAATTTAATCTCATTTCTTTACTAAAAACGATAAAGAAGTCATGTTATTTCTTTATCGCAGCGCTTGTTTTTCCTAATTGGTTGTCAAAATGGTGGTCATTTCCTACGGTTTTGATTAACCAATGGAGGTTTTATGATATGGGTGTAGATAAAAGCTATTTTCTTAAAAGAGGTTCGTAAGTTTTTCATTACATACCTGGTCACTGGTGCCCATTTCCATAGTAGAGTTGCTGCTTTCTTGAGCCATGGTGAGTTAATTTTCCCACCTGTAAAATAAGATAATAAATTCAATGAAGAATGTGAACCGAATAAAAAAAAATGATTGAAACATTTCAAGCAGGATCATTTACATATAATAGATCAAGATCATAATTACATGGTATGAAACTAATCCTCAACTCTAAACACCTACGTAATAAATGGTTTTGCGTAGCGGTATGTACACTTACGGCTCACGTCATAATAAATTTAGGTAAATTTTACGTTTAATTACTCTTAATCTGGTTTTGTTGTAAGCTGTTCCAACGTTTGTGCAAATGTATATCTGCGGCACTCGTTACGATATTCGTACCATCGTCATTATCAAGATCTCAAGTATCTACAATACACTAGCTCGGTGATTTGTGAGGAAAATTTGTCTGTTTTTTCTTTTTGTTTAAAAACATTTCAGATATTACAATTTATTTTTTTTTTGCTTTAAAAATATTATGTATTTTTAGGGTTCCATACCTCAAAAGGAAAAAAGGAACCCTTATAGGATCACTCGTGTGTCTGTCTGTCTGTCTGTCTGTCTGTCTGTTTGTCTGTCTGTCCGTCTGTCACAGCCAATTTACTCCGAAACTACTGGACCGATTGAGTTGAAATTTGGTATTCATATGTAAGTTGGTGACCGCAACACGGACGCGTGACGTAAATATATGATTTTAAACATAAGGGCCACTTTTTGGGGGTAAACTAGAAAATTAAAAAAAAAAGTTATGCCACCTACGAGTATATTGTGTGACACATCTAATCAAAGGGCTTATTGTGAGGATCTTAAATATATTTTCTTTTGAATTTTAAGTAAAATAGTTTAGAAGTTATTCAGGTAAATAGGCGATAAATGACCATACCCCCCCCCTTATTTCCGAAACTACTGGGGCCAAAATTTAAAAAAAAATATAGAAAATAGATCTTTGCCTATAGATTACAGGAAAACCTATAAGAAGTCAAGCCTATAAGAAGTAGTAGTTTAAGGTAAACTAGTAAATTTCAGATAATCATGTACGGAACGGAACCCTTTCCACGCGAGTTTAACTCGCACTCCGGTCCGGTTTTTTTTAATGGCGTTAGTCGTAGGTGATGTCCCAGCATAAGAATATTTTACTTTAATAATAATGGGGTTGACACAGCGAGGTACTTATTGCGAAGCGAATGTGACAAAAACAGTAATACTATACAGTATTATTGTTTTAGTCACACACATCTATCTATACTGACGTGGATTATTTTTCGTCGGTCAGTAACTCTAGCTAATGAAAGTAAAGACAGTAAAACGCGCGGCATTTATTAAATTCGGGAGTCGAAAATAAATTGTGTTTCACGAATTATGTTTAGGCATATCAAATTTTATTATTTATAATAATAATATCCTCGTATACGTGGACAAAACTTATGCCAAAATAAGATTCTTTAAAAGTTCCACGCGTTTTCGGTATATTATTTCATTAGCCAGACTCTATCCACGTAACGTCCAGCGTCCCTCGCAAGGTTGACACGAGTATACCTCGTCCGATGGTCAAAGTGCTGACGGCCATACATTTTATATAGCCGTAAGCGCTCTTTTTATCACGGGCGAGGTATATAAGCATGTTATCCCTCAGTGCGTCTCTCTTGTACTGGTATCTAAGTAAGAGCACTGAGAGATAAGATGGGGATAACGTATCCTCATAACCTTGTAGGGTCTGGTTAAGATACAACTTTAGTCATTTCATACATTTTCTATAAGCCCTTCAACTGCGCTCGCGAGGGTTCAGTGTGATGCAGCCTTAAATATTAGAACAGCACCTTATTCTAGTTTACAGAACTATGTTAAGTTTCTAGGTCACATTTTCAGACAGTGAATTTATTAGAGCCGTATAAATAGTTTGCACTCTTGACTGACACCGAACAAGTAGGGATTTTTTCATAGAAAACTCATTACTTTGGTACGATTTTAGCGCTGACTAAGTATTCGTGCGCGTTATTTTATGAAGCAAGAAATTAACTAATTAATTAATTCACTAATACAGAAGACACACAGAGTTATATAAATTAAGAAAACGATACAAAACAATGGTGGTGTGTGTGTCCTCGTGGCAGTGAAGAGGACACTGACTCAGCATGAGGCTGAGGTGTAAGACACCTGCAGCGGTGAGTTTCAGCCAGCACCGTCTGTGACTCACGGAGCGCTATACAATCATACTACCTACATACATAATATCACGCCTGTTTCCCAAACGGGTGGGCAGAGACCATGGATTTTCACCTGCTACGATCCTGACACACACCGTTCGCTTCGTCTACTCTCATTAAGTTCTTCATGCACGCTCGCCAATTTAGGGTACTCTTGACCTGGCCTTTCTTGGAACATCCTCGATCTGGTTTTGGTACGTTCAACTAGGTCTTCCCCTTCCAACCCTACCATGCGCACTCGCCTTATAAATCTGGTTCGATAGTCTTCTTCCACCACAAACAACAATCATAATACATACATGTATAGCTAATAATAATAATAAATAAATAATAATAAATTGCGGGACAATCTTTACACAAATCGATCTAGTTCCAATTTAAGCTCTAAAGGCTTGTGTTATGGGTACTAGACGACGATATACAAACTTATATAGATAAATAAATACCTAAATACATAGGAAACATCCAAGACTCAGGAACAAACATTCGTGCTCATCACACAAATATTTTGCCCTGACCGGGATCGAACCTGGGACGCTAGCTTCAGAGACAGGGTCACTACCAACTAGGCTATCCGCGTCGTCTACTCAATATTGTGATAGTGTTTTCAGAATAATTACATGTTACAGCAGCATTAAGCGATATAAAGTTAAGTGCTGGATTCAAATATATTTTCCGGAGCATCATGAAAAGACATCAACTTCCCATGCTTTTGATGATGAAGGCGACAAGCAACTGCGGCGCACGCTGTGCACAGACACATAGCTTTGGGTGATGTCACCTACATTTTGATACAAAGCGAAGCTAATTAGTCTTAAAGCGTTGATGAAATCACCTAAGACCATGTCTCCGTGTACAGCGTGCGCCGCTCTCGGCTTCCACCTTTTAAAAGCAACAGCTTATTACCTTAACGATATTGTAATAATCAATCGTTTTATTTCTAAACTAGCTGGTGCCCGCGACTTCGTCTGCGAAGAATAATAATTTAAGTAGCCTATGTACTTTTAAACCTTCCCTAGACCTCCACGAACATTTCAAGACTAAGATAAGATAAATCCGTTCAGCCGTTCTCGAGTTTTAGTGAGACTAACGAACAGCAATTCATTTTTATATATATAGATAGGTATTTGTGACGGAGCTGTAGTGCCCATTGTATAAGCAAATTTTAAAACAACCCTTTGTTTTCAATTTCCTGTAGCACGTTAAAAAGCCTTTCCACAAAAAAGAAACCGGACAAGTGCGAGTTAAATTCACGTGGAGAGGGTTCCGTTTCGTACATGATTTTTTGAAATTTACTACGTTACTTTAAATACCATACGCTTCTTATAGATTTTCCTGTAATCTATAGGTAAAGAACTATTTTCTGTATTTTTTTTTTTTAAATTTTAGCCCCAGTAGTTTCGGATATAAGGGGGGAATGGTCAATTTTCGCCTTTTTTCTAAATAACTTCTAAACTATATTACTTGAGATTCAAATGAAAATATATTTAAGATCCTCACAATAAGCCCTTCCATTTAATATGTCACACGATATAGGTTATATACATAACTTATTTTTTAAATTTTTAATTTACCCCCAAAAAGTGGCCTCTATGTTTAAAATTCATATATTTACGTCACGCGTCCGTGTTGCGGTCACCGACTTACATATGTATACCAAATTTCAACTCAATCGGTCCAGTAGTTTCGGAGCAAATTGGCTGTGACAGACGGACAGACAGACACACGAGTGATCCTATAAGGGTTTCGTTTTTTCCTTTTGAGGTACGGAACCCTAAAAACAGTTTTCCACACAACCTTCCTGTTATTTGCCGACGAAAGAAGGGCTGAGAGAAGGATTAGAAAAGCAATTATCGGTCCGGAAATCGAAAAACGAGCTTCAAATCCCAATACGGTATTTTTTCCCCGCGTAAGAATGGGACTCAAAGGACGGCGTTGGCCCAGTTTTGGTTAAAAATGACAAGCTAAATAGGTGTCACATTGCTGGTACTTGAATAACTAATTATTACCGATGGAATTTTATCGCTCTGCTATCAGGTTGTCATTATTTTATCTGGTTATATCATCCCATATCAATTGAGTTATCTAAGGATAATTTAAACTCCATAAAGTAATTTACTTTTATTCATATTTGCCGTTATAAATGCCAGCCAACTTTTTTAAATGTATGCTTATTTACTTAGTTGTGACACTTAAAAAAGAACATTAATTCTGCCAGTAAACCACACGGGCTCTTTCACATGTCTGATGGCCAAATTCACAAAGGCCACTCTAATTTGATCTTTATTTAAAGTGACGTTTATGTATAGGTTGAAAAGTAGTTGAGGGACATTTAACTATTTAATCTCTAATCAAATGCTTAATTTGCGTTTGTGAATTCGGCCAGGAATGTACCAGAGCGCTTTGAAAAGTGACATCTGCTGAGAAGAGGCGACGCACAAAACGAAAAAAAAGTCAGTCAAATGTAGTTTTTCCTGTGCTGAAAAACTAAATTATCTTCACATTTAAGGATGATAGCGACTAGAACCCTACTAATATTATAAATGTGAAAGTATGTGAAAATGTTGGGATGTTTGAATGGTAGTTTCTCAATCACACGCAAACGGCTACACGAATTGGTATGAAATTTGGCAGAAAAATAGGCTAAACCTCGAAATTAAACATAGGATACTTTTCGTCGCAACGAACAAAGTCACCCCCAATTTTTTAACCCCGCGTTTTAAGTACTGTAAACTGAATATACCTATCCGGCATCCGAAACGTTCTGCGCTGTATTCACGTCGGAAATGCAGTTGTCAGTCGTCGTTGCGCCAGTAAGTCTCCTTCCGTGCCTTCATTCATTCTTATCTAACCTTGGTGGTCGTATATTACTGGCTTGGCCCATATATGGCTTTTTATTATTTATTAGATGTGTAGCATGCGTTGCAATGCCTTTTTTTACCGCATCACTACTTTCTCACGTGCAGATAACGAAGGCGCATGGATCGTATGGCCGCTGACCGGCTCACTACTGCCGCAGCGAATGGTATAGAAATATACCCACCCTCGATTAAATAAAAAAATAAAATTACTAGTGTAACAGTTTGTTACACTTTTATATCATTGTACTTAAAACAGTACACTACCGGTTATATTTTACATTTAAACGTAAATTTTCACGGTCTTTTAAGCAGACATGTCTTCTTCATGCTAAGTTTTCTCTTAGTGGTTAGTTATAAATTCATATTTCATAGACATGTACGCACTAGTAATAAGCAGCGTGTATTAATTGTTTAGTTTTTTTTTTTTTTTTAGGATAACCGAGTTTGTGATATAACTAATAAGATAAAGAATTATGTTTTAATATTTTGTAAAGGCGAATTAGCCTCCATAAATAACAAACTTATACAGTTGATATGTTTGTACGTATTGTATATTTCTATCTGATATATGAATAAATTAAAAAAAAAAAAAATGCCTTTTTTTAAATTTTTTTTTCGTTAGAAACCTTCCCGCGCGGACAACTACGCACCAAATTTTTCATCGTAATCAGATGATTGGTATAGAACGCATAGGAGGCGAAAAAACAGACATTCATTTTTCGATAGAAGATTCGTCAACACAGAAGTATTCAATTGTTCTTGATAAAAAGACTGCAGTTAGGGTCGTAGCGCAATCGACAAAATGACCTGTGCAATATGTTAGATTTTGTTTTCACTGCGGGACTTTTACTCATTTCCCAACTGAAAGTAACTACTTATTATACATACATACATACATACATACATACATAGCATCACGCCCGAAATCCCTAATGGGGTGGGCAGAGCCACAAGACTACTTGTGGCCACGTTCGATTAATTTGTCCTAAGATGGTATGATGAACCGTATGGTGACAGGTGATCAGCCCATCGCCCATACAGATAGTCCACCATGTTGGAGAGGACCCGTCCCTTAGTCGACTTTTACGACATGCCAGGATGATAAGCATCTGTTCGCATTCTATGCTATTTCTTCACTCCCAGTGCAGCAGAGGAGTAAATATATATATTCTATTATATAACGTTAAGAGTTGCATTGACTCTAGCTTTGAAATAAGTAGAGCGCAAAACAATCCTAAGACGAAATTCGGAAATACATGTTCAGTGCACGCTCTGAATCATGATATCTCTCTCTATAACAGTTGAGGTTATAATGAGAAAATAAAATGTCCTAAAAATAATGAAATAGTAACTTACCACGCAAGATATGCAAAAAATCAACCGGCCACGGCCGATTTCACACCGCACTGGATTTTAATTGGATAAAATAAGATTAAGATTGTACTAAAAATTTATCTGATAAACTAAACCTTTTGCTATGTAATCAGAAGCAATTATTAGATAAATGATTGCAGGATTTTGACAACAGTATGGTAATTAAAATGTAAAGGTAAAGTTTATATCGCTAGTTCTTTTGGTGCAAACTTATTCATCTTATTCATGAAATATTTGATTTTAATAAACGGGGTTCCATATTATTCCTGGAGAACGTGCAAATGTGTCATAGGCTTTATAAGAATTCTAAGGGTCCATCATACTTAGGAGCAAAAATGCTTTGACGTATCCAGTCGGGTTTTCGTTTTTAACTTTAAGCGGACTGTGAACCAACGGAGAAAATCACCCTTTTCATACAAAAGGCGATAACGATTTCCACCCCTTAAATGTTAACCGATTTTGATCAATTTTTTATAGGTTGTCCAGCAGAACAAAATCTAGGTTTATACGTTTATGGAATATTGATTAAAGACGAACAAATCAATTAATCGCCGAAATTAGTTTTGTATGATAATACTGAAACAACAATAAAACTGAATTTATTGATTATAGTGAAAAAACCTAAACGTACAGACCTAGATTTTGGTCTGACTCATCAGTTAACATTTAAGGGGTGGAAATCGTTATCGCCTTTTGTATGGAAAGCCGTAGGTTTACACTCCTCTTAACTACCTTCTTATTTATTTTTTGCTAAATTCTTTTCGTACAATTTCAAACTTTAATATCATTGTAATTAGTCAAATAGTGCCGGTGTCAATTTATTCAATAATTTGGTTGCTTTCCAACAAAATCATTGTGTCTTTTTGCTATAAAACACTCAATGTCTTCTGCTTGATAACCTTGCATTAAGAAAACATTGTCCCTATTTCATTTACAAAGTACAACGTCGAAATTCCCTCGGTGTCTTCAATCTTGTACAGAGTTATTATCCCGTAAATTCGTTTCGACAACGTCTGGTTGATGGCCGATCTCCCATCTCCGCCGCAATTAAGCCTTTGCCAGCCCTGGGGTGAGATTCTCTTAAACAAAACTTCGTTCATGAACTCACCGACGAGTGTAACTTGACCCGTCAGTGCGTATAAACTACAGGTTCGTGCGTGTCTTCAACCTAGGACGCATTTCACAGCCACCGGCCAATTTATGATTGTCGGATGAAATAAACGACAAGATTTCTTAGAGAATAATATAGCACCATTATCTCCCTTCCGAGATTCTAAAATAGAAATGAAAATACAAGCGATGGAATTAAACAACTTTATAAGAAAACCAATGGACCCGCCACAGCTTTGCCCGCGGTATTTTCCGTACAATTTTTATCACCTCTTTTCACCACTTTAAGTATGGAATTTCAAAAAATGCCTCCTTAGTGCACCTCTAGGGTACTCGAGGAATGTCTCGTCCAAATTTCAAACCTCTAGAACCACCCGTTTAGGCTGTGTGTTGTCTATAAGTGAGTCACGGTACTGTTTTATATGTATTGATGATTTCAACAAATACTTACATGCGGTTCTAAACGTAATGAACTATTTAACTAAAAAGTCAGCTTCAAATATACTGGAAATAACAAGGTCCACAATATTAACTGTATTTTCTTGAGCATAGTCAGTCGACTCATTGTCATGTCTGGACATGATCACTACCCGGTAACTTGTTTATTGACCGAGCGAGCGAAGCGTCTCCGTTTCAGCTTGGGCAAAAATGCTTTCGTATGTCTGTCCGGATTTCCCGCTATTCTCCTCTACAGGTCGCATTTCTCAACCGATTCTCGTGAAATTTTGTGAGCGGGTTCAACACTTTATATGGAATGTTTTTGTCGATTCAGTTTCTCGAAATTTTAAAAAAAGACGGCGATATGGGTGTTTTTGTGATTACAAATTGTATGTATGCGGTGTTGGTAAACTGACAAAGACCTATGTCGATGTAGGGGCTAACAGTTATCCAATGGCAAAGTTAAGTTTGTCCTGAGGTCTACAGATCACGAAGCCACTAGTTAAATACGTATAGATGGTATAGATATTTTCTATCTTTGCTGAAACTTAACTAACTTAACTTAAGATGTGTAATTCAAAGCTGAGCTGGGTCAAGTTAGGTTATCATATTTCAGGCTTGAATACAGATTATAAATAAAGGCTAATGACTCGGCGAGTTAACATTAAAATGATTTTTAAACGACTTCAGTTCAGTTCACCCTCTTTACTGTGCAGCCATTCCAAGCTTTAAGGATTTTGGTTAGATTTGATTTCAACGTAAATTGGAACGTCTAACTTCTCGAATAACTTTGATCATCTTGAGTCGATGAGCGTTTCGATTACTTAGTCAAGAGTTCTGATGTTAAAGACACACGTTTGGTTATCTTACAAAAATGGACTAAAAATCAGTAATTTAGTATCGAATGAAAAGTTAAATTTCCTTTGCAATTCATTTTTTATAAGCGGCGTGGCATTGGTTTTTCGTTGGTCCGTCTGAACATGCATTTTTCCTGTAGAAACATTTGCTTATTTTCTAGGCCGGAGCCTTAAACTATCCCTATGCAAAAAGTCAAGGATATCCGTTTACTAATCCGTTACTCCGATTATAAAGGATAAGGATTTCAATCATCATACCATCTTAGGACTAATTAATCGAACGTAGCCACAAGTAGTCTTGTGGCTCTGCCCACCCCATTAGGGATTTCGGGCGTGATGCTATGTATGTATGTATGTAGGATTTCAATGAAATTTCATGACATGTTAAAGAATATATTTGTGTGTTAAATAATTTAATTCTTAAAATGTTATATTGTTATCTAATTCATTATTTAATTTTTTTCGGGACATTGTAATAATTGTAACTTTTCAAACACAATGTTATATTGTTAATGAACTAATAATGAAAATAAATAAATAAATAACTCCATTTTGACGAAAAAGAGGACCCAACCCAACGAAAAACCCGCGTGCGTATCCTCTAAACAGAGAGAAAAAAAAAACTGCCGTATACTCATGGGGTCATACGCCATAAAATCCTATAACAGCTATGCGAAGTCACTTACGGCGGCAGAATCACTTTTTTAGTTCTATCTTTTTACAGTATTATTTCCAAAATAGCCAACAGATTTAATTGAAAAATTAAGCCTAATTATAGATTATGGGAACTTAATAGTTTTTACTTTCATTGATTCTGGTTAAATTTCGTCAAGCCCTGAGCTCGTCTGACCTAATCAGGTAGAAACTTGAGAGCGCCCTCATTTCATTGTTTATTTATAGGAAGTCTACCGGTGACACCTCCTGTGGTAAGGTCAAAAGGTTGTTTAGACTTGAACTTCAACTCGATTCTCATAATCGGATAATCTCTTTACATCTAAATGTGACAAAGCATACTTTTCAAACAATTAAGTCGTTAGAATCGTTAACTTTCTTGATAAATATCAACAGCGATTGTTAATTCTCTCAAAACGCTCTGCGCTGTGCGTTGTGTCAGTGTTGATAAGTGATTACGCACCCTACACACGATGCAAACAACAACGCAACTAGCATGATTAACAGTTCGCATAACTATGTGCTTATTACTGTAGTACTTTCTATTGCGCATGCGTAACTAGAGTTATGTCAGCACAGCGTGCTATCAATGATACTGTAGCGTTATATTGACTCTTTAGGCCCTGATCGACTTGGACTTGTAACTATCTTAAGGTCTGATTATCTTTGTGTGTTATTCACCGGACACACAGGTCATCCTATTTTGGGCCGTTGAGTGTGAAAGCATTTTATTTTAATTATATTGACTATTTAGATTACCATATTTAGATAAGGTCATTAGGGTGAAGCCCATCCAGAATATTGAGATTGCGAACGAACGACTTCGAAAACTCCACAAATTCCAACATTTTACTATGTAAGGATATACGAATTAATCTACAGTGCTATTCAAATAAGTTCACCGTTCGGCCATCCTCGGTTGTTGTCGGTATCCCTCGTTTTTCAGATAGAGTATATCAAATTACAGATATGACCATTAAATATATTACCCGTTATCTTATTAAACACAATACAACAGAAAGATATGAGCAACAACACCTCCTAATAGCTCTAAAGTAACACAACCTTTATATTGAAATAAGAAAAATAATTGAAAAACCGGACAAGTGCGAGTTAAACCCGCGTGGAGAGAGTTCCGTTCTGTACATGATTATCTGAAATTTACTACGCTACTTTAAATACCATAGACTTCTTATAGGTTTTCCTGTAATCTATAGGTAAAGAACTATTTTCTGTATTTTTTTCAAAATTTTAGCCCCAGTAGTTTCGGAAATAAGGGGGGAATGGTCAATTTTCGCCTATTTTCCTAAATAACTTCTAAACTATTTTACTTAAAATTCAAAAGAAAATATATTTAAGATCCATACAATAAGCCCTTTCATTTGATATGTCACACAATATAGGATGCAGAACTTTTTTTTTAATTTTCTAATTTACCCCCCAAAAGTGGCCCCTATGTTTAAAATTCATATATTTACGTCACGCGTCCGTGTTGCGGTCACCGACTTACATATGTATACCAAATTTCAACTCAATCCATCCAGTAGTTTCGGAGCAAATTGGCTGTGACAGACGGACAGACAGACAGACAGACAGACAGACAGACAGACAGACACACGAGTGATCCTATAAGGGTTTCGTTTTTTCCTTTTGAGGAACGGAACCCTAAAAAGCATATTAGCGACCATTTTTTGACAGTATGACACGCATGACAATATCGTACTGTCAACTTACGTAAAACTATTGATTAATAAAGAATCATGATTTTTTTAATAATATAGGTACATTTTTATGCTTCAATAAATAATGCATGTCCATATCGCTTCTGTAAACTTCTTAGGTCTACTGATAAATAATGTCATCATCATCACTGCAGGTGATATACATTGCGTTTACGATACTTTAAGTTGAATGCTACCTAAAAGAAATCGCAGCAATGTAAGCTGTCCGAATACTGTGTTCTTGCAATAAATGTCTTTGTCTTTGTCTTTGTCTTTGTCTTTGTCTTTGTCTTTGTAACTTGTAACTTGTATCGTTTTTGTCTCCGGCTTTAGCCGATAATAGCCGAGAAAAGTCGAATCGTTAACTGATGTTAATCGTACTCTACCTTTTTGGTATTTTTTTTATCTACTATTTTGTATATTCTCGTCGCATATTTCTTTACGTGTCCCAAAGGGTGAATCAGAAATTAAGTTGTTCTTCTATGATTAAGATTCAGACAGGTCTTGCCGTCCTCTCTAGGGAGCTTAGTTATGAGACTGATTTTTACGATGCCTCTATTCGTGATTTTCATGTCCATTGCGAAAGGATAGAATACGATTTTATCATTTTCAGTCAAATTCACGCGTTGTATTGCAACATTCACATCTATTACGTTTTCTTTTTATTGTACCGAAAGAGTGACTGTTGGTAGTGAACCCTATTAGCTTATCTAATTATTTAAGACCTCTATCTTTCCTCAGACACATTGAGAGAAGCATACCATGAATAATGCAGCACGTCACGCCCCGTTAACGTAGTTCCGCAAGGTGGCTTACTTGGCCGTATTCGTCAAATATGTATGTTGTAACACTTCATGTCAAAAGAAAGGGAACGCAAATATTTGGCAAATACAGCTAAGTGAAGTGCCCGAATAGTTGGGAGCAACCATTTCCAGGCATATTATAAAAAATAGTGCTAATCTTTTATAGGAACAATAAATTAAGACAGCTGAGTATGTCGTCATCGTAAATGCCAATGATTTACAACTAAACAATAGTGATATGTATAATAGCCGCGTTTGTAGCGGTATTTTCCCAAATCCCTCTTCCATTTACGTAATAGTTTTCAACTGAACAGCGTTATTGCCCCGTTAAAAATACAGTTAATCACATTTATAATATTACTAGTGGACCCGCCACAGTTTCGCCCGCGGTATTTTCCATACAAATTTGATCACCCCTTTTCACCCTTTTAGGGATGGAATTTCAAGAAAATCCCTCCTTAATGCACCTCTAGGCGCTCGAGGAATATCTTCTTCAAATTTCAAACCCCTAGGACCACCCGTTTAGGCTGTGCGTTGTCTATAAGTGAGTCACAGTACTGTTTTATATGTCAGTCAATAAAGAGTCAGTTATTTTCTCATTCAACTTTTACAATGTAGTCCCCAGGGACTAATAAAATGGATTGTAATTACGGTTCACTTTAGCGATTCAGCTTTTCTTGGAAAGCAATGTCCTCGGTAGTTGATTACAAGAACTTAGAGCTTAATTGATCCAGCTGAACTAAACGTTGAGTAGAAGATAAATCTTACCGCCCTGGGGACTAATTTTTGAGATTCCATTGCGCGCTTGCTGGTATAAAACCATATTTTTAATCCAAGGGATTGAAAATAGAAACGAGTTTGGGCTAAATTTTAATTATCTACCGCTTGGATTTCAAAAAGGCATTTAGCATCGTTTTTATCACTTTCAAACGTAACTTTCTTGTACTTGCTATGGCATGTATGGGTATGTAAGGATGTCCAGTCCAGAGGAGTCCATATGGAGGTATCTAGTCTTTGTTCAAAGGTTCAAGGGCACATGAGCCATTACGCCCGTACGTTTCATTGAAAAAGAAAATGACAAATAAAAGTGCCATTGAGTTACCACAGTAACGAATGGTTTATGAATTATAGCTATGTCGAATTTAGGCTTGGAAGCAAATTGCATTACCATTAGCCGTCGTTATTGCAAGTCATATAATATAACTGAAAATTCAAAAGAAAGAATAGAAAAAGCCATGCAAAATGTTTGACTGTAATTCGTGAAATGAACTATTTCCATACATACAGTTGGGCCAATTCAAAATTGAGTTTGCTAAATTTAAATGTCGCTTAACTTGGAATAAGAAACGTCAAACTCGATTTTGAGAGCTTGGTGCGATACAAAATGAAGTTTCACGTTTCTTATTTTAACTTTAGAGAATTTTAAATTAAGTGGACACCGTTTCGAATTGGAACCAGATGTCCACAAAAGAATTTAAATTTTCAAAAATAAGCCAATCATTTCCAACCATCAACTGATATTTTATTTATCATACATATGTACAAATAGCTAGTCTTCCTACTTTTCAACAATCCCTTAGTTACCTCTAAATTTTCATACAAAATTAATAATTCATCAAAAGTAGCAAGCAGGTATAATTGAACGTCGTTAAAGGCAGGGAAATTAACAAGTGACAGAATCGAGTTTGGCTGAAACTTTCTCAGGTGCTGCGGAGTAAAGTAAGTTACTGTAACTGCAAACCTCGTTCCCGGGGCCCCGGCACTTCAGAGAATTCACTTATTAGATTTAAACTGCACACTCCGAAAGCAGCTGAGTAGCGAACAGTAGCGCAGCCTGCCTAAAGTCTGTTCGCTGAGAGTTGATAAATATTATGATATCGTTTCGAAATAGCAACTGTCGCTTACCTATCGCAAACTTTATCAAGGGCGTCTCATATCGCCGCGCGCACTGACTTTCGTGGTCCGAGGCACGCAGTTGTTGTCAAACGCGGCGCCGCGCCGGGCGGGTGAGCGCCTGCCTGGTGACCATATTGCCATTCCGTTCTGGAATACGCTTCCAGCGTGTCATTTGGGTGTTCGTGTGTTGTTTTAGACGAAGCAATTGAACGTTTCATAATAAACGTCACCGACTCTGATTCTTCCTCCGACTCTGAGACTTCGTCATGGTCGTCGTCCGATAATATGTCAGCAATGAGACATATACATACAGGCTATTCAATAATAATATTCTATGAAAAAATTATAATAAAATTATATTAGCGGGCCGCTATTTGTAATGAGTTAAGAAGCCTAGCTACAGGTAGCTGTCAGTAAAGTCAATGTAACTCTAAAGGCCACACTCACACTCGTATGGTTTTTATTCTTCCGACTTCCCTTACGAAATATTTGACGCTCCGCCACTGGTGGCGAATCAGTATTGTTGCAGAACATCCATATTGAAAGCGTAGGTGCTCCTCACCTGGAGCATTCACCTGGTGATGTAACGTTACAGAGTCGGGCATTACATCAGTGAGGGAGGAGAACTGAGCATTACAGTGCGCAACCTGTAATGTTACAAATTCGAGCATTGCATTGGTGAGGGAAGAGAACCGAGCATTACAGTGCGCAGTACTGTAATGTAATACTCTAAATCGATTCTGTAATGGTACATTACAGGCGACTGCTCGTCAATTCAGGGACGCAGACTGTAATATAATGCTCAAAATTGAATCTGAAACATGCTTGGGGAAGGAGCACCTTAACAAAAACGCGGGATTGCCAAGAAATAACATGAAAAATCATTTGGCGCTGCAAAACGCGGCAGAAACCATATTTCATCAAAAAATAATCAAATTAATGATATTGTAAGAAAACATTTCTTTTTTTCTTTTAGATCTCTTTTTTATTCTTAAACTAGTTTAATACAAAACTTCACTTTGTTAATTACTTAAGCCATTTTTAACTGTATGATTCTGGGAAAATACCTATTCCTACTTCCATTTATGAGTAAATTTCCGTCGTACAAAATAAGGTAACCTAATTTCCCCGTTTCCATATATTGCAGTTAATCAGTTTAAGTCATTTACTAGCTAATCTATTAAATTACGAGCAATATCATTAAACGTGGAGCGCCATTCATTAAATATACTCAGTAATTCATTTTTCAACTGCTTTTCCAGAAAGGGGCAACTCGAGTTTTGAGATAATTTCATTCCGCGGAATTCAATGCATTATCATCGCTGGTGCCTGTTTTTTTTTAAAAGCCTACGATGTCCAACTTGTCGGCTAATTTGGTAATCGCTGGTACCTTGGGGAACTGTGCTTTTTTCCGAGATGAAAAGTATCCTATGTCCATCCCGACTTAAGCTACGACTACGTTCAGTATTTGCATTGTATTGTATTGTATTGTTTCTACTTCTTTTATTGTCTGTCGAACGATGTGCCTTATTTATGATGAAATGTGGAATCAGCGGTTTCAGTAATTCATCTGTAAATACTGTCACAACAAAAAATGTGACTCACAAGACCACATAGGTATGTCTTTATTCTACACCTGTTCAAATTGAAATATGAATTACAAAAGCGTCCGTATCATTCACTTTGTCGGTTATATTTTGAAGTATTTTCAATATTTATCAGGCATTTTATTTGTCTATTATATTAATACGTTCATTAGGTATTATATTTTGAGAACTTCTTAAGAACCAAGCAAAAGTACTATTCATGAAAAAATACATTACGTGGCTTATTGCTTCTTGGCTGCTTCATTCCGATCGATGACAAAGACTTTATACGCTACAAATTAATATAAATATTGTAACTACTTTAGAAAAGGTTGTATCTTAGAATAGATAAATGGGAATATAAACTTAACACGCATGTAGCTAGGTTGAGTTTGTTACAGCATGATTGCGAGATAGGAGTTTTTTTAAGTAGTAACTATGTAGGTCTGTTTATATTCAAGGCAAAGACAAGACAAAACCAAACAGGGTCATGAACTCAGTTGACGCATCCATGTGTATAAACTTTGTAATTCCCAACTCTGTCACAAACAGATAAGCCAATATAATAAAAATAAAATAATATCTTAATAAGAATAACAGACTTATCAGATTCTCCTTAGAGAGGACTATTTCACCTAATTACTTTTTCAACCTGGTATCTTATATAAACCCGAGGTTGTGAAAACAATCTCTACACATTACAAAAAAGTTCAAATTACGTGCATCGCATTAGCTTTATAAGAGATTTACTAAAACATAGTACCAATTGCGGAACAATAGCGTAAGTGCTCAGCAACTCCATACAATAAGGTTGTAAGGCACGTCATCAGAGGCGAAGCATGAGAGTAAGCCGGTGTATAATTTCTCGTTCTAAACATTATATTATTACCAATTAAATTTTGTATTTAGGTACATAAAAAATATGTAATATGCAATTTTTATGTTAATACAAGAAGTAATTAATAATAATAATGTTTGAGTTAAGAAATTATGCAAAGGCTTACCCTCACGCTTCGCCTCTGCACGTCATAGCCAGGGGACAATCTTTTTACACAAATCGATTTAGTCCCAAAGTAAGTTATAAGTCTTATTTATACATACTTATATAGTAAACATCGAAGACGCAGGAACAAACATTGGTTCTCATCGTCCAAATATTCGCCCTTACTGGGGCTTGAACCCGGGACCGGGCCTTCGAAGGCACTACCAACTAGGCTAACAGCGACCGTCGTCTTATATATATTACTATTAAATATTACTTGTTATGAATTCTTTAAACTTATTGCATACATACATACATAGCATCACGCCCGAAATCCCTAATTGGGTGGGTGAGCATTTTTTCGACGAAGCTTTATTTACAAAAGCTTGATTACATAGATATGCTTTGAATTCAATCATTTTAAAATTAAAGTCATATCTCAGTCGAAATAAAATTGCTAAAACAATTTTAACAACGTTTGAATAAAGTTCAAATTTAAAGACAACGCATCAGCGATATACAAGTTTAGGAATATTCACGTGGCGATACTTCCCTTCACTCCATTATGGGGTACCTACGATCTCTCGGTTATTGTGATGTAAATTTAATACCAATAGAGTGCTAGTGGTGTGATTCTCTACAAGCGCAGCGGATGTTCAGCCGATAAACGAAACTATTAATTTAGACTGTAAGGACAAAGTAATTCGGTCTAAATTTGAATAAGTCCCTCATCGCTGATCAGCCGCTTTGCGCGGTAGTGAATCATATATCTGATGCTAATTCTCGAACGTGCGTAGCGGCTGATCAGCACCATTACCACGAGTTTACGCAAACCGTTCTCGTTATCGAAATGTATCGGAAATACTGCTTGTTGCCGATACAAGTAAAAGGGACCGAGCAATAGTTTTCGATAACGAGAACGGTTTGCGTAAGCTCATGGTAATGGTGCTGATCAGCCGCTACGCACGTTCGAGAATTACTCCACAGTTGTAAGCTCGTCGCCGTAAAGATGCTTTGAATAATATAGAATCAACGCTGGTGCATCCTATCAGACGCTAACAGGTAAATTTACGGTCCAAGGTTGATCCTATTACGGTTTTCATCACCGTAATAGGATCACAAAAGATCAGTGCTAAACGTAACAAAACACGCTAACTCTTAAAATGAAATTTGATTTCCGGCGGAGGAATAGGTTTCGTAAGTTAATTGAATATTGTGCCCAAATAGTCCAACGATCGCATAGAAGTTTCATGTAAGTATTAATGATGGCGAAATCTATACATAATATTTGTAGAAAATTCGTGTCAATTAATAAACGAAATTTCAAAGAAATAAGTGTGAGTGAGTGTGTGTGTATTTGACTGATACCTCTTTACCACCAATTCAATCATTTTTTTTTGTTTGTCAGCGTGTCTGTGCGAATCCCAAATTGATCCCGTAACCCTCTGCACGAAGCCGCTCCTTTATATAATGGAATCCCAGAATATTCGAATACTTCGAATATCTAGTTTATAAATCCAATATTCGAATATCGCAATTTCAACAACAGTAACTAGTGTATCGACCATGATTTTATGCAAACCATTCTCGTAGATAATAGAAAACTATCGCTCGGTCCCATTTTAGGGTTCCGTACGTCAAAAGGAAAAAAGGAACCCTTATAGGATCACTCGTGTGTCTGTCTGTCTGTCTGTCTGTCTGTCTGTCTGTCCGTTTGTCACAGCCAATTTGCTCCGAAACTACTGGACCGATTGATTTGAAATTTGGTATACATATGTAAGTCGTTGACCGCAACACGGATGCGTAACATAAACAAATTAATTTTAAACATGGGGGCCACTTTTGAGGGGTAAATTAGAAAATTAAAAAAGAAAGTTACGCTGACTATATCATGTGACATATCAAATGAAAGGACTTATTGTGAGGATCTTAAATATATTTCTTTTCGAATTTTAATATGAATGGTTTGGAAGTTATTTAGGAAAATATGCGAAAATTGACCATTCCCCCCCCCCCTTATCTCCGAAACTACCGGGCCCAAAATTTTGAAAAAAATACAGATAATAGTTCTTTACCTATAGATTACAGGAAAACCTATGAGAAGACTATGGTATTTAAAATAACATAGGAAATTTCAGATAATCATGTATGGAACGGAACCCTCTCCACGCGGGTTTAACTGGCACTTGCCCGGTTTTCTTCTATCGGCAACAAACAGTACCTATTTCCGATAGATTTCTATATCGAGAACTGTTTTCGTAAAGTCATGGTATTCAACGCAAATGCTAGCGGCTGACTGAGTACATTTCTCTCCGGATTCAAACGGACCGCGTGTAATCAATAGCATGCCGAACTCGGATTTTTCCCGGACCGGGAAGATTCCGGATGCTTGTGGTCCGAGCCTTCAGCCACTAAGCTAGCAAAAGCACTGCACATTTAGGCATAGATAAATAAATTTGGATTTTCCTTATTTATAAGTCAATTTCAACATATATTATTTCAACTAAAGTAGCGGGCGAAAACTACACAGTTCATCTGCCCCTGTTTTCAATAAATATGACAAGATATTATAAACTATTATAAATATAATACTAAGTATTAAAAATTCTTAGTTTATTAATTGGACGCAATTCGCAGATCGCAACAAAAACTTTGCGGGTTTTGTACATTACATCGATGGGATAAAACTTAATTTTAAATAATCAATTTTGGCCCGGATCTCCCTCGCCAAACCTCGTCCAACCATGAGTCTATGAGATGTTATTCTTATGAAAGTCACCTAGATAAGTAGCTTTCATAAAATTAAGACAACGGTGCAGGTTCTTACATATATTTTCAAAAGTGTCTACGGTAGGTTGTTTAATATTTTTGGTAGCATATACTCCCAATTACGTGTACCATAATAATTTTTTCATCACACTTGCTCGGAAAGGGAGTTATTATACGCAAGCGTATAGAGCAACTATAGCCGATTTAACTCCTCTATACGCCCCGCCGTCAGCGGGAGTTATAAACCATACAAAATCCATAACTCCCTAGGGAGTTATGGGTTTTGTATGGTTTCGAACTCCCGCGGGCAGTTAAGTGCGCCAGGTCAGCGGAGCTGCTCGGGAGCCGCAGCCGGCGGGGCGCGCGACCGCAAGCCGGCGGAGCTGCCCCGCGCTGATCGCAACGTACGCTCAGTTTATGAACACCCACCTGATGGTAATTCACGGTGTAAAATGGAAATAAAATTAATATATATATTTTTTTTGTCAAATTTTTATTTCATTTCCTCGCAAATGTGATGAAAAACATTGTGTGTATCACGGGCAGTAAGGGGATAACAAACTCGAGTCATAAAAGCCCTCGCCTATCGGCGTCGGGCTTCTAACAGACTCTCGTTAGTTATCCCCTTCTTACGGCCCTAGATGCACAATGTACTATTAAAATTTGGCAGGGCATATTTCGGTCATTACTCAGATGTCTGCCGTAAGTTAAGCGTTTTCTTATTTTATATTTTAACCTAAAGAATCGGCAGCAGTAATTGTCGTATGTCTATTGTCCATAGACATAACCTTGTCAGTTACGTACTAAGTCACGACATCCATTGTGAAAGTACTTGTAGGTTCTGAGGTACTTTGCAAATGTTTCTGGATACCCTTGATTAAAGATAAAGGTCGGAGCTAGCGAAGTTTTAACTAGTAAATGGTGGTTTGACGAGTCAATCTTGTTAACCTGCTTGTGTTAAAATTTTATGGAGTCTTGGTGTAGAATAATAAACTTAACATCAAGCAGGCCCACCACTTACTTATAGCGGTTATAAAAAGGACGTTATTGCTTTAATTACGTGACTTATAAAAGTGGTAAATATACCCAATACAATACAATACAATACAATACAATACAATACTCTTAATGGAACATACACTAACAAAATAAAGTTAGGGAACAATAGGCGGTTTCATCACTAAATAATGATACTTTCCAGACAAACACAACAGAGAAAATAATGAACAAAACAGGCGCCTCATTCGGGAACGCTAAGTGATTCTGTAGCGACTCATAAGTCAGATTTCTCATCCCACTCTTCCGCACGACGCGTAATGCGTAAGAGCGAGATGAGAAATCTGGCTTACGAGTCGCTACAGAATCACTTAGCGTTCCCGAATGAGGCGCCAGTTTAACTTTGGCAGATGGTGCAAAATTAAGGATCTCGACTCGTGATCGTGCAATACCGGGTTCAAATCCAAGCGTTTGCCATGTACCAATCGAGTTTAATTAAGGAACATTAACTTAATGTAGGTATATGTATCTGTATGTATGTATCTAGATATGTATTTATTTATTTATATATATATATATTCGTATTCGTGAGTGCTTGTAAATTTAAAAAATGTTTTAACTTAAATTTTGCACAACCAGCCAAAGTTAATTTTTGCTCATTATTTTCTCTGTTGTGGTTGACTGGAAGATATCGCTATCTAGCGATAAGACCGCCTATTGTGCCCTAACTTTATTTTGTTAGTGTATGCATTTTTGTTCTTTTTGTGGTGATCAATAAAGAGTATTTGTATTGTATTGTTACCTGCAAACTGTGTTAGCCCGTGCTCTTACGGTGAGGCAAATCATCGTGAAGAAACCTGCACGTTTAGGTAACTAAATGTGTAACCATGATCATATGGTCTGGTTCCCCTGTCACAAAGGTTAAGGATGTCAGACGGAGGTAGCTCCAATGTAACATCCGATCTGCCAAATCCGAGATAGTGGTAAAAGCGTACGCCGAATTAGAAACGAGAAAAAGCGCTAGGAATCACCACCTATGATATTGGTTTTTTTTGCAATTAAAAATGAAAATGATAATATTTAATTTTCAAGTAGGCCACATGGGCTTTTTCACACTTTTCTGAATCTACCAGCGCTTCTGACATCCGCTGAATTTCCATCTGCTTTAAACCATCAGGATTCAAGCAATTACATCATTAAACATTTTTATTTATTTACTTATTTAAACTTGACTGCATAATACACGAGTGTACAAATAGCGTACTAATGCCTTAGGCACTTTCTATCAGTCAACCACTAGACCAAACAGAGATGTTAACGATGGTGCAGGAAGTATAGACCGTAAAACAGTAATATACTACGGTATGGTGTATATTATAATATACATAAAAAACATATAGATGAATATCGTATTATTACGCAGAGCATAATAAAGAGCGGGAAGGCAGGCAGGACCGCAGTATTAAAGCTACATATCTTAGATCTCAAGCAATTACTTTCAATTAGCGTGCCGATTAGCAAAGAACAGCATAATGCGGATATTGTCAATCCTATAAGAATTCAAAACGCTACTAAACATGTTATCTGATTATGCCATAATTTCTGGGAACCCATCTTGTCTTTAGAACGGTAATGTTTCGTTTTGTTACCCGACTGCACCAGAAGGAGGTAACGTTTTTCGAGTGTGTGCATGTTTGTGTTATATTTACCTAGTAGGATCAAGAAGTAGTACAATTGAATTATTTTTAATTTTATTATTGAAATAATCGGTACAAATTGTTAGTACTCCTCTAAATAGCTCCCCTGTGTTTCAAAACAACGCGTATAATGCGATTCCCACTGCGCGTACGCCTTCTGGAACTCGCTTTCCGGGATTCCCTCCAGAGATGCCGTCACGGCTGTGTCGGTTTCCCATGAGGTCCCGCTTGAGCCGAGGAAAGCGGAAGAAGTTCGGCGATGCCAGATCTGGACTGTAGCGGGGGTTGGGCAACGTGGCAACCCTGCGCTTGGCCAGAAACTCCCTCACCAGCAGTGCGGTGGGGCACGGCTCGTTGTCGAGGTAAAGTTTTTTCTTCATCTTGGATCGCGACGACACTTCTTAACAGAGGTTCACAGAAATCGGTCTCTCCGAAAGGCTCCCCTCTACCACGTCCTGGTGGTCCGACCCCCCTTCACCGTTTACGCTACAGAAATTCAGTCCTACTAAGTACTTTTTGATCCCACCATGTAAGTCTATTTCTTTCGCACGCTCGGTAGCCTAAACAGCTAGATGGATTTTAACATGAGGTGTCGTTAAATTTATCTTTATTGTGGAAGTGACATAATGTATATTAAGTAACTAAAAAGATGATCTTTTTATTAAAAAAAAAACACAAAAAACAACTGCATATCCTTTAAAAAGAGAGAAACAAGAAATTGATTCTGCCGTAGTACCCATTGAGGTCGATATAGTCCTATATCAGCAGTTGGTTACGGCTAAAATTCTATAATAGGTATTCGAAGTCGGGTTTTTGTTTTTTTATAATTATTGTAAGTTTCTAATGTCCTTTGGAGGAATATATTTTTTGAACCACTTTGATCTTTAATTTTGCTGTTTATAATAGAAAAATTGACGCTAATTTGACGACCGAAGCAGTCTCGTTAACGTAAAAGCCGTCAAAATATAAGAAGACCAGGGCCGCTAACGGCCGTTCCCAATATTCAGTTCTTGGATAGATTTACTGAAAAATTTACATATACCTACCGTAAATGTCAAATTTAATCCCGTTGTAACCAAAATTATCCGCGGATAGTGGGACCAACCGAGGGACGGGCAGCAGTGTTCTTCGAGTGCTATCATGACCAACTGCGGTTGCCAACCCGCCGCGTATCGCTTGGTGCGAATTCTTGAAACATACACAACATAGGGACGGAACCCCATCCCACGCCTAGTCCCCCGAAGAAGGGGGTATCTTTGCATCGATAAACAAATAACTAACGTACCTAACAAATGTAAACTGCTTTTGGAAAATGCAAGCAATCCTTGACATGTATGGACCTGAAGAAATATATTCAGTTTTTTCTCTTTAATAACCATTGAGGTCATAAAACGGAGTACCTATAAAAAAGATAAAAGCAAGAAGGAAAACAGAACAATGTCGTTTAAAACGTGCAATCAGTAAACAAACTTGCATTTATGCGGGAGCGTTTATTCATATTGTTTATAAAAATATTTACATTGTTTACAAATCCTGCGTCAACACAGTTTAGGGTGGCGAAAACAATAAACACTTTACGATTAATTAATTCTGAGGCACGCCTGACAGGAAACGAAGATGTTAAGAGGACTGTGAACCAACGGAGAAAATCACCCTTTTCATACAAAAGGCTATAACGATGTCCACCCCTTAAAATTTAACCGATTTTGACCAATTTTTAATAGGTTGTCAGTCAGAACAAAATCTAGGTTTATACGTTTTTTGAATATTGATTAAATATGAACAAATCAAATAATTGCCGAAATTCATTTTGTATGAGAATACTGAAACAACAATAAAACTGAATTCATTGATTACTAGCGACCCCTAGTGAAACAACCAAAACGTATAGATTTAGATTTTGTTCTGACTCAAAACCTATCAAAAATTGGTCAACATCAGTTAACATTTAAGGGGTGGAAATCGTTATCGCCTTTTGTATGGAAAGCCTCCCTCACACACCTCTTAAGCACCGTATACATCATACACAACGCGTCGGTTACGTCGCATCGCATGTATGTGAGCTCTTTAGTGTTTGACACAATCATGACGAAAATTTAAAGTGATCTCTTTCGCTTCTCCCTAGCAGCATTTTCCGTTGGCATCCATTGGCCAACAGTAGGGAAACCGTAGGGATATTATATAGTTAGTAGTTTGCCCACATAAAACTAACTTTGGATCAATATAACAAAAAGATTATCATTACGCCCAACCAATTACCAACGTTGGACCATTGTGAATACCGCTACCGTTGTTTTAAAACCGTTGGCATTTCTGCATTGTATACAACGAAGGCCCTATTAGATGATGGCCCGATGCAGTACAATATTATCATTACATCCACTTATTAATGTTGAGCCAATGCGACTTCTGCTACCGTTGGTTTAAAACTGTTGGCATTTCTGCATTATATTGTTTCAGTTGGAAATTCTATAATGACCCTTGGTTGTGGGCCTTCTTAAAACGGTATCAATGTATGGGGAGCTTCTCAGTTTTTATTATTTGCTAATATTCATGCGATAACAACACATATTTTGTGAAAATTCCAACCTTCTACCTCTTACCGTTGCTGAGCTAAAGGCCTCTGACAGACGGACGGGCGGGCGGACGGACGGAGTTTGTAGGCTCAGTAATTGGTCCCTTCGGGTACGGAATCCTAAAAATGGCAGATATACTTTAAAAAATCTGGCATTTGGTCTGAACTGAAGTACCCTTTTAAAACCTCTAAAATGCGAGTCGTTCGTTTTAAGTTATCTCGCATATCTAAAATATGTACAACAGCATTTATTATATTTTAAACATCCCCAGCGGTAGCGATTAATCTTAAACGTTGTAGAGTTAGTTTCACGATAGTTTCAACATTTTATAAGACACTAATAAAGTTAAGGTAACTTACCTCGTTAAATCTTCAAATACAAGTCCATAAAATTGTAACCACTTTGAAACCGCACTTCCATTTATACTTCACAAGTGAGTTGTTAAAGTACCGGCCCAAATTTTGGGCATCGTTCTGGGCCCATATTTGTAAACATGAGCTCTCGTGTTTATGTTGAGAAAACGACTCGACGCGAACGTGCTCCGTCGATAACGGACAGTTGCCGACTGCCGGAGCGATGTCAAGTAGATTTCAAAATGAAAATGAACTCATGGAGCTGTAGAAGTTCTTCAGGGATGATCACTGTATTTCAGGCTGTGGCCAAAGGAAATAGTCCTGGGCCTGTATACGAACTTGCCTTAACGATGGCGTACGGTATTTAAAAAAAAAACCGGACAAGTGCGAGTTAAACGCGCGTGGAGAGGGTTCCGTTCCATACATGATTATCTGAAATTTCCTATGTTATTTTAAATACCATAGACTTCTTATAGGTTTTCCTGTAATCTATAGGTAAAGAACTACTTTTTGTATTTTTTTTTTAATTTTAGGCCCTGTAGTTTCGGAGATAAGGTGGGACCCCTCCCACAATGGTCAATTTTCTCCTATTTTTCTAAATAACTTCCAAACCATTTACCTTAAAATTCTAAGAAAAATATATTTAAGATCCACATAATAAGCCCTTTTATTTGATATGTCACACGACATAAGCTGCATAACTTTTAAAAAAAAAAAAACTAATTTACCCTCCAAAAGTGGCCCCCATGTTTAAAATTCATTTATATTCGTCACGCGTCTGTTGCGGTCACTGATTTACATATGCGTACCAAATTTCAAATCAATCGGTCCAGTAGTTTTGGAGCAAATTGGCTATGACAGACGGACAGACAGACAGACAGACAGACAGACACACGAGTGATCCTATAAGGGTTCCTTTTTTCCTTTTGAGGTACGGAACCCTAAAAACAGTCATTTATTTGCTCAAACATGGTACAAGTTGGTGTTTTTCAGTTGAATTTGGTACAGAACTACATGTTTTATCGCAAAGACATGCGAATGTCGAAATAATGTGTATCACATCACAACTTACATATAAACTAAGAAACAATTTCATTTAGGTAATCGTGTATTGAATAATAAGCCTTAGAAGCTAAAAACTTATGCAACGCAGTTTTAAATTCCTATTATTACTAAGGCTCCGCTGTCCGTCTCTCCGTCTGTCCGTCTGTATGTCTGTCCGTCCGTCTGTCACCAGGCTGTATCTCATGAACCGTGACAGTTAGATAGTTGAAATTTTCACATCTCATGTATTTCTGTTGCCGCTACAACAACAAATACTAAAATTTAGAGTAAAATAAATATTTAAGGGGGCTCCGATACAATAAATGTGATTTTTTGCTCGTTTTGTGCTCGATATTGATAACGGCAACAGGTAGACGCTTCAAATATTCACAGAATATTTAGATATATATCCAAATTTAAAAATAATTATTAAATTATAATAAAATAAATATTTAAGGGGGGCTCCCATACAACAAACGTGTCTTTTTTGCTTTATTATAGATAATGGTACGGAACACTTCGTGCGCGATTCTGAGTCGCACATGGCCGGTTTTTTATACCAATTTGATCCGATTTACGAATTGCTCGCTTTTCGATGCATGGACTTGGTAGATACTTAAATATAATTTACTTTGTAAAATATTATTGAATATTAAGTACGAGTGTCAAATAAATATAATAACTGAATACTTTCGAAACCAAGACATTTCGATTCTTGGTTTTTCTACGCATCGTTCCGGAGGCCTACGCTAAGAATACAAAACAATAAAATACAATATAAATAGTTTTCATTTAACACCACATAAAACATACCTATTGGAAAAAGACAAAGAAATAATTTACAACGTAGACAATAGGCCACAAAATTCTGATTAGAAAACGTCTAGCTTACGTATAACAGTCAAGTTATAAAATGAACAATACTGAAACTAAATGAAATTTGAACGAGCTATCAATAAATTTATTAAATGTATGGCGGGATTCACATGAAGGTCAAATCCTTCACTATAATTTGCTCCTTTTCCTGAAAGGTAGAAAAACAAGTTTGTTTTGTAATAGTTTTTATAATTATCATATTCTAAAAATAAGTCGTAAAGAATAAATTTGCAGTCTTCAGTTAAATATGCTCCAGAAAACCAAATACTTAACCGTAAAACATCAGAAAACATCGCTACTTTGAAAAAACTCGTAACTCGGTTGATGTAAAAACTTAACTCCCTTGTAGCAAGGCTGACTTTGTTACTGGTTCATTAGGGTTCCGTAGCCAAATGGCAAAAAACGGAACCCTTATAGATTCTTCATGTCTGTCTGTCTGTCTGTCTGTCCGTCTGTCCGTCCGTATGTCACAGCCACATTTTTTTCGAAACTATAAGAACTATGCTATTGAAACTTGCTAAGTAGATGTATTCTGTGAACCGCATTAAGATTTTCACACAAAAACAGAAAAAAAAAAACTATAAATTTTGGAGGTTCCTCATACTTAGAACTGAAACACAAAAATCTATGGATAGGTTTTCAAAAATGATATTGAGGTTTCTAATATCATTTTTTTTATACTGAATAGTTTGCGCGAGAGACACTTCCAAAGTGGTAAAATGTGCCCCCCCCTGTAACTTCTAAAATAAGAAAATGATAAAACTAAAAAAAGTATATGATGTACATTACCATGTAAACTTCCACCAAAAATTGGTTTGAGCGAGATCTAGTAAGTAGTTTCTTTTTAATACGTCATATATCACGGAACCCTTCATGTGGGAGTCAGACTCGCACTTGGCCGCTTTTTTTTAAGATACGAGCATGACTCCTAATTGAAATATAAAAAACAGGTCCCGTACCTATATCTATGGCACGGAACCCTTTTAATTACACAAAATAGCTATTAATAACCGGGTAACCATTTAAAACCTACCTAGGAAATAAAACAAAGAATAACTTTCGCAAGCTCCTATCGCTATACAATGTCGCATGTCGTATGATTTTGCAAAGGTTATTCCGTTTTATTTTATTTCTTAACAATCCTCACCTCAAATGTATCTCACTCATTTCACTGCATGAATAATTTTCGATTTTAGGGTTGGCGAATTTCGTATGGTGATTTTTTTCCTAACACTCATCCTCGCTTCGCTCGTCGTCGTACCTTACAGAAACCTACCTTAACGCAGAATAGGTAGGTTATTATAATAGTAGTACGTTATACCAGTACTACATTATAACCACTGAGCGTTATATCGAACAATGACGACGCGGATAGCCTAGTTGGTAGTGACCCTGCCTCCGACGCAAGCGTCCCGGGTTCGATCCCCGGTAAGGGCAAATATTTGTGTGAAGAGCACGAATGTTTGTTCCTGAGTCTTGGATGTTTCCTATGTATTTAAGTATTTATTTATCTATGTAAGTATTTATATCGTCGTCTAGTACTCATAACAAAAGCCTTTAGAGCTTACTTTGGAATTAGATCGATTTGTGTAAAGATTGTCCCCTGATTTATTTATTTTATTTATTTAATGTTATACCATATTACTGTTAGATTAATAGTTGTTATATTATAAGTTCATTATACCGGATGATAGTTAGATCATATCAGAATATGCCAAATATTGTTATACCAAAAGTGCATTATATCCCTTAATCGTTATATCGACCAATAATACAACGTGTTACAAAATACCCCGTAAAAAATATAATTAATTATCAAAGCCAAAAATTTTACTTACCCTAGTAAGCTGTCATGTCAGGGAACCAGATAATTTCACAGAAAGGCCTACGTACCTATTTTACCTAATAATTGTCTACTTTAATAGTTTTTCTATTTTACATTCGTAAATGTTTGCTACGTCAATACAAGGATGTCATTAAGTAACTGGCTTCAAAGAATGTCAAGTGGAAAAAAAAATCGTTCCTCGAATTAGGTAGAAATGTAGGTACATTCTGCGTAGTTTACTCTTTAATTTTACTGAAATAGGGTTTGCACATCAGTGTTTTTTTTTTGGGGTTATGTTATACAGCGTTACTACGGTTCTTTAAATATTGTGAATGGACTCGTTATAAGGCCCCATTTAACCTCCTTCTGGCTTTACGGGTAGTTTTGTAACAGCCTGTATAACAAAGTTGTTATAGCGACCGTTACGCACCCCTAAAAATGAGCTCAGTTCGTACATTAAAAGAATATTATAACAATATTCTTAATGGAGCACCTCTTGTTCCGCGCCGAGGAGTGAATACATTATGTTAATATAATGCTGTACTTACTTTTCCTATTTACGAAATGACAACGGTACAGATTTTGTGTGTGCTTTAGTTAGATATACTTATAAATAGGGGAAAGTGGGGGACATACGAACACCTAAGGGAAAACTTAAATAAAACAGTGGAATTTGATCACAGAGTTTCTTTATTGTTTAATTATTAAAGTTTACTTATCTGTCTAACGAATTCACTAATCACCATTTATATCTTTTTAATAAATGGTAACAATATGAAAAAAAAACAATCAAAACCCTTAGTGTTCGGCTTTACCCGACATTAGTCGGGTAAACACGAACACCAAGTTTAGCTCATGAATATGTGAGTATTCCACTATGTAAAAGTTAAAAAACTATGTAAAAGTTTGTCATTTAGCTGATTAATATGTGAGTATTTCACTATGTAAAAGTTAAATTACTATTGTAGATAGAAATAAATCAACACCAACTTGAATTTACCAAAAACCTTACATCAAAAACATGCAAAATATTGAAAAATGCATACCTTGACAAGTACGTGCGTCCGCGTCTCCCGTGTTGTTGACTGGCACTAGTGGTGGAGTGATCTCCGAAATGGCGGCAAGTAAAATATGGCTATCTCTTTCTAACACATTAGAACCATTGGATTCGGGATTACCCCGCGTTCGCGTTTCCCCCACTTTCCCCTACTTGGGACATCGCTGGATGCCAGCAGTCAGGATCGGTCATTGTGGCGATCATTGGGCGAGGCCTGTGTCCAGCAGTGGACGTCTTTCTCTCAAATTATGATGATGATAAGATACTTAGTAACTTGCGGCCCTAAGCAAGGTGGACACGACTAGGAGATAACTATCCCCATTTAATCTCTCAGTACATCTCTTTTGGGGTCATTTGTAAAGTACGTCACACTAATTTCGTGATTTTTGAACCCTCCCCCGTCCTTGTCACAGTTGCTCACATTTGGATGGCGACGCTAATCCGTTGTGCCAGATACGAGCCAGCCTTTCGGTCACGCGCATTCCCTAAAGACCCTGTGAGCGCTCTCCCCCCAGGGTCCCAGGGTCTCAACCCCAAACGGCTCAAATAGACAGCCACTATTTAGGGCTGTGTATTTGCGCCGTTTGAGGAGCTCGGCCGAATTGGCAGAAGAGCCAGCCTTTACAGCGGTGCCACGAAGATGAGACAGCGCCAGTGTATCGGCACACGTCGCGTCCCAAGCAAGGGGCCCTCCCATCTTCCAAGGCACATGGGTCATTTCGTCAGGCCTCCTGCCATCGTCACACACATGGCCGGGCGGTTCGAACACTGCCGGGGCTCCCGCGCTGGCTAGCGCCCAACGGATGATATCGTTAAGGCTGGCATGGCGATGGAGACGTCCCGCGCTCCTTCCGCACTTAGATGTATTTGATTTTGAAATTTGAAGGCAAATTTAGACAGGGTCAGTGACTGACTTCGATTTCGAGATAAGTCGGCGCTGACCCGAGAAAACCCCAATCTAAATTGATTTGAAGTCAGTACAGCGGTGGGAGGTCAGCGCGGACTTGTATATTCGCATACGAATATTTTGAGGTCAGTCGGTTCGGCGCCGATACTGACTTGTGCACTGACCCTGTCTAAATCTGCCTTGAGAGAAGATAGGTAACGTAACCACAGAATAAGCACTTATTTATTTTCTTTGTTACATCTATATGTATAACATTTCTGTTCGACCGTTACAGTTTTCTCTTATCTAATTCTGCTAACAGTCAACCATTTGGAATCTAAGGATGGCCATTGGTTACACACACGCATGCACGCACAGACGCACGCGAATTCCACATACACATGTGAAAAAAAACCTATAAACAAAATTGGCGTCGCTCAGTGCACCAAGAGAGCACCTCGGCATCCCTTCGCAGGAAGTTTCTGAAGCGGTGCAAGAGCGTTCCAGTTACATAATATTTATATTTTACGAACCCTACATCCCAAAGGGGGGTAACAAGAATTCATAATGATGATAATAAAATATATAAACTGAAGGAAGGAGCCTACCATTATGTACAAGTATACCACTAATGCAACGGTTCGCGGATCCCCGAGACAAAAATATAAAGTTGAAATCCGGATTAAAACACTTCTTAATTACCGCTGACTTAATGACTTATAATAACTTTTCAGAAATATTACCGCGGGCGAATTCCCCTTGTATCATATTTATACAGAACGCAGCAAGGATTCCGTGATAAGCCTCATAATTTAATAATTAGTCATCATAACATGACGTCCGCCGTCCGGGGTGATTCCCAGCTGTGTATACATTGTCACTGTCTCACACTGTTATTGGCTGCTGTACATTCTACTGTCAAAGCAATAATTATTATGAGTTATAGCACAGGTTATAGGTATAAATACGTATATTAATAATTTTACAAGCTATCGACGTGAGATGTCCGAAGGAGATGTACGCGCATAGAACAAAAAATAAGTTGCTGGGTTGTTCCTATACTTCGTTTTATTATTATTTCCTCATTCTCATGGATAGTTGTTATCTGTAAAGAGTGTTCCCTATTAAACAAATTAAACAGACCACTTTATAAATAAAAAATATGTCAAGAACCAATTCCACTATGCCCTTCTATCATAGCATACTCAGGTCGCGAAGAGCTACCCTAACCACACAAATAATAGACACGGCAATGTCCTTAAAACTTTGAGATAAAGACTATAATTGCTTGAGTTAAGTGACTTACAAAAGTGGTCGAACTGTATTCATAAAAATTAAAAAATAGGAAGCTCGTAACTAGGTCAAGAGGCAAGAGACAAAACAATGGACCGACCGACAAGCTGTCGTATGAACCTCGCTATAACTAAGGAAATTATAAGGGTTTGAGCTTGGGAAAGGTTGGTCTCTTCGTGGTATAGGTATGTCTGTATGTATAATATAAGCACCTAATAACGTTTTTTCAGCGTGGAATTCGTTTATTACTGTTTAGGTTTGTAAATAGAAACAACTTCGTTTTTTTATGTCAATTGACTGACAAACGAACTGACGGCCCACCTGATGGAAAGTGGTTACCTCCGCCCATAGACATCTACAACACCAGAGGTGCTGCCAATGCGTTGCCAGTCTAGGGAGGGTGGGGAATAGGGATGGGATGGGAAGCCGCATTAGATCACTATCGCTATGATAATTATGCGAAAAATCACGTCGATCCGTTTCTGTATGAAAGAAGGATAAACCAACCAACAAACACGCTTTCCAGTGTTGCCCAACAGCGGTGGTATAGACCAACGGTGGGCCGTGTCACTCCTTAAAAATAAGAAACACTTTTCAACATTAGCCTTGATTAACCCGGTAATACACTACTAGGAAAGTTGACCGACGTTAAGAGATGCAACTACACGTGAGACGCGTATGGAGTTGGAGATATCGCCATATTTGTCTCACGTATAGCTGCATCCCTTAACCTCGGCCAGGTTTCCTAGTAGTGTAGAGCCGCCGGGGTAACATATTATATCGGGGTTTTCGGTGGTTTTTGGATATTTGTTATAAATAAATAAATCAACGATTGTAAATTTGCGAAAAGCCGTAGAATCTGCTACGGCCCCAGGGTTGCAGCCGTAGGCCGTGGATTTTGTGATTTTTTGGACTGAAAGCCGTAGAACACGGTAATTGCCGTAGTATTGGCAACACTGACGCTTTCGCATCTATAATACCTGTAGGGGTTTAAAAAGATTTCGTTCGGCTAGTCTTATATAATCTGTGGTTCGGCCCTCAACATCTATCATCTTTTTTGTTTTCACCGTTGAAAATGGAAATTAAAATGAAAATATTTATTTTGCAAGTAGGCCACACGGCTCTTTCACATGTCTGAATCTACCAGCGAGCGCTTCGAAAGGTGAAAATGTGCTGAGAAGAAACACCGCAAGAAACTCAGCAGTAAGTCTTTTTTCAACTTTAAAATTACATTTTTACTAAAACTAACACATAAAAAGTGCAACAAATAAACATAATGGGCACAAATTAATTAATAAACAACTAATAAGGGAGATGTATAAGTAGTCTCCGCGTCTGGACAAGTAAATTTAAGCGTCAGAAATGTATAAAGTCTCCAATGGGCAAATTCAGAAAGGCCATTCAAATTGATCTTTAATTAAAGTGACGTTTGGGTGACGTTTTTGTATAGAATGACAGTTACATGAGGGACATTTAACTATTTGATCCCTAATTAAATGCTTAAGTGGCGTTTCTGAATTCGGCCATAAGGGTCATAATAATTAAAATAATAATAAAAACAACGAAAACATCTAAATTGATTAATCTACTTAGGTTACATGGAGATATAGACAGTCTCCACGGTCAAGTATAGATGGAGATGTAAGGTCTTATCTCAGGTCGATAGTTATGAAACCGTGCCAAGTTGTAATATTTGAGCTTGAATAGCCTCCGGGAAATAATATACCTATGACTGTGTTATACTATGTTTCCACTAACGCGGCGCTCCACCTCTATAAGATTGTGAAAATATGTAAAAATTAAGTAGGTAGTTACGTAGGGCTTTCTCGATACGATGTTAATAAGGATATTTATTTAATGGAATTTTTAGACAGGAGTAATGCATACTTACTTATAAGTTTGTTAAGGGTCTAGTAATACCCTGATATTATTTTTCCCGAAATTTGTGCATACTTAGGCTGGGTACTGACCTGCAATATATAATTATTATATATTTACGATTAATATCTTCTACTGACGATTAATATAATTGTGCAACCATGATATTGCACGGTTATATTGTAGGTAAGTATATACCCAGCCTTAGACCTTGTACTGAAAGAGCCCTTCCAGAGTTTGCGATCAAACGTGTCCGTTACTCCGCGATCGTGTTCCACCACTAGGCCCCCAATTCTCGCTACATTCGAGATAATGTCGATTTCGAGATTAAACATCAGATTCATACAGTTCTGTCAAACGACTGTATGAACTGACGTTTAATCTCGATTGTGAGATTATCTCGAATGCAGCGAGAATTGGGGGCCAGAGGGCTTAGCACACTAATTTTATTCGCGCACATAAAACATTCGTCCCATTCGCACCCACATATTAGTTAAAAAGTGACAGATGCTTTATGTGCGCGATAAAAACTAGTGTGCTAGGCACTCAGGCGTACTGAAAGCAGTCTGCCAGGCCGGTCAGTAGTGTTCCTGGAACCAAAATAATTTAATTATAAAGAAATCATCTTAAAGAAATGATATTGCCTGGAGATAAAGTAAAGGCGCTCTAAATTAAATTAAGTATTATCTAAAAAGTCCGGCGTGCCGACGACATGGGTGAATATTGTAAAATATAAAACTTTTTACGTAACGTTAATTTATTCATAATCAAGGGAACAAATTGTTGCAAGCATTTTTACCCACCGTTGTCATATTACAAAACGTAACTCATAGTTCAAACAAAGCAAAACCGAAACGCTATACCTAGTGACATTTGATTTGACATGACATTTGACAGACCGATATTCCGATATTCCGTTCCGAGGCTTATCAAGTTAGGGGTTTTACCCTAAAATTAGGGGCAAATTAAGTATTATATAATATAAAACTAACGGAAAATGAGTGCATTATATTATAAGCTTGAAGAATTACAGTACTAATTCAAACTTTCGTGCGTTCGAGAAGAAAGCCTTGCCTCAGAATATTTGACGTCCGTACTTAGCCTTTTACGTACTGCGCCTCTATTCGGGAACGCTAAGTGATTCTGTAGCTCATCTCGCTCTTACGCATTACGCGTCGTGCGGAAGAGTGGGATAAGAAATCTTGCTTACGAGTCGCTACAACATCACTTAGCGTTCCCGAATAGAGGCGCTGATCACATCATCACACTGACAAGAGTATGGTATGGTATGGGTTGACAGTCAATGACAGTAATGGAAGCGTACAAAAAAACGGTGGTTACTGATTTAGGGGATTTTAGGAATTTTTCGACTTACTTTTAGGGGTATACCTTTTTGACGAGTTGGCAACCCCGTCCGTTCCATTTCTCCGTACTACTCCGTAGTATCTCTATATAGTTCGTTATTTCCATCCATAATACTTATTAGATAACCAATACGCTACGCAATACATTTTTGGTCAGAACGAACGAAACGAAACGATATTTTGTAATCAACCCCACGAAATATTACAACACAACTGTTTATTTCTACTTTAATAAAAACTGAAATAACAATGAAGGATGGAGAATCGGCCTCGCGCGACTGCTTGAGCTGCAGGGTGTTTGGAGCCGTAGGTCTCGTCGGAATTGGAGGGTATCTCGCTAATGTGGCCTTTAAAAACAAAACCGCAGCCGGGAAGATCCTAATCTCTACGTTATCTCTTAGTAAGTAAATAGCTGCTACATAAAGTTCATTGACCTCACAGTGTTATGTTTTTAAATTCCTCATTTGTTAGCATTATAATGCCATGTTTTAAAATGTACATAATATGTGACTAATTGGTTTTTGACACTGTTCTTATTATTATTAGTATTCTAGTAACCTGCTCTGCTTCGCACAGTTGTGTATATTGAGTTCCTTGCGATTATGATGGTGATAACCTCGTCAAAATCAATACATATAAAACAGTACCAGACCTCACTTATAGACAGCACAGCCTAAACGGGTGGTCCAAGACGTTTGAAATTTAGAGGAGATATTCCTCAAGTACCATAGAGGTGCACTAAGGAGGGATTTTTTGAAATTTCATCCTTAAATGGGTGAAAAGAGGTGACAAAGATTGTATTGAAAATAATGCAGGCAAAGCTGTGGCAGGTCCACTAGTTGATTATAAAGTTGCAAGGTGTAAGGTGTAAGGTTTAAAACTTGCAAGCAAATATGCAGACAGACATGACAAATCGCTTTGTTTTATTCTATTTGAAGATTATTTTCTTAAAAGTAATAATTAGAACATTACAACACATCTTCCCACTAATATGATTGCACGCGCAGCGACATATTTGTTATACTAGTAACAATGCTTTTTATTTGCAGCATTCATAAGTCTCGGGATAGCAAGATACAAGCAGACATTCCCATTTGAAAAGACAGGAGATGTAGAGGTGTAATAGTGCAACTTGGTTTGAAGTTTAGTTCTTAATTTTTTCCTATCGAATAGTTGGTAAGCAGCATCAGCGGCAATGTATCATATTGTTCTTAATTAAAATGTTGAAATATTTTGTTTTCTTTATTGATCGGTTGACTAGCAATTTGTAGACGTATCGATGGTGATGTACGAAGACCGGCTATCTGATAAAATCGCAATTCCACTGGAGGATGTTACAATGCTATGTAAAATTGGATTTTATGTTGAACGGTATAAGAAACTCAATTCTGCAAAAACATGTCAGATAGGAGCTATTAGAACATTGCCATCAATATCCTTTGGTAATACAAGTAGTTCAAAGAGCATGACCGTATGGAAGCAACCACAGTCATACCATTATGATTAGATAGTATCATACATATTAATAACAATAATAAGCACATTCACATTGACAATGTCAAAGTGTTAAGTCTTCCAATTATAGAAGGATGTCAGAAAATGCTAGAAATAAATGGAGACATAGCCGGGTTTCATGTTTGGACCAAACCTAAGGTTATTCATAGACCATAAATCCACAGTAAATCTACTACAACCATGGTGCTGCGAAGTTACCTCAAAACTTGATTTGTTAAGCCTCTAGGAGTAAACGTCTGAACTTATTTGGATTATAATTATATCTTTGTTTGATGCTAAAGGCAAGGATGCCTTTGTAGTTTGCATAAAAGTTTCATGGTGGCGTCATAGATGACGCTGAAGTTACTTAACTTTTTAAACCTTAATAAGCAGAAAAATTGCAAATACTGACGCACGCAGGGTTCCGTACCATTCACTATAATCAAGCAAAAAAAATTGTTGTATGGGAGCCCCCCTTAAATATTTATTTTATTTTAATGTCATTATTTATTTTTAAAGTGAATATATAACTAAATATTCTGTGAATATTCCGTTATCAACATCGAGCGAAAAAATCACGTTTGTTGTATGGGAGCCCCCTTAATTTCTTTTTTAGTATTTGTTGTTATAGTGGCAACCGAAATACATCATCTGTGAAAATTTCAACTGTCTAACCATCACGGTTCAGGAGATACAGCCTGGTGACAGACGGACAGCGTAGTCTTAGTAATAGGGTTCCGTTTTACCCTTTGGGTACGGAACCCTAAAAAGAATTGGATGAAACTAGTGGAAAAAAAACTATGGTGACTCTTAACACATTGAGGTAGGGTATTAGAAATGATCTATTAGGTTAAGACTGCACACACTTGACTATACGTAGACCGCTTAAATGAGTCGTCGCTCGCGCGGTACAGGGGCGCGGGGGTATGACGACAAAGGGGCCTGAGAGAGGTGCGGGCGGCAGGCGCATTTTTGTTTTACTACGAGCGCCCACCGACCGCGCCTCTCTCAGGCAGGCCCCTTTGTCGTCATACTCTCTCTACCCCCCGCCTCTGTACCGCGCGGGCGACGACTCATTTAAGCGGTCTACCTATAATTATTAGCATACGTCGTTATCGCGGGGGCAAAATCCTCCGCGCCTCGAACGTACCAATCACAGCGATCTAAAAACCCCGCGCGCGCAAGTTTGTCAGCGTCTTTAGGATATTCGGTCTTTGATCAACATTGATTGATGTATCTCTTTTGCAATTATAATGGGAAACTACCTCCATAATAATTCACTACTGTAATTAAATTCAAAAACTTTTTGCTTGGGAATAAGTAAACAAGATTAGTTTGACTTGCTGAATAAAAGATTTACTTTCTCAAGTGTCTGAAGTTTATACAATAATACTTACCTTGTTTTTAGGGTTCTCTATCTTAAAAGTAAATAACGGACCCTCGGACATGAAAATAAGGTATAATGTAAAGCCGATCAATTATTTTTTGTCTTATTTGGTAAACAAGTTTCTAACCCCAAAATGTACCTTGATTGGATAAAACCGCTATTACTTCGTAAATAAAGCAACCGAAGATAATATTTTAGACATCAATTTGCCATTATTTCACCTAGTATTGCTTAACTTTGGATAAAATAGCTGTTTTACCCAAAAAAAACCGGACAAGTGCGAGTTAAACGCGCGTGGAGAGGGTTCCGTTCCATACATGATTATCTGAAATTTCCTATGTTATTTTAAATACCATAGACTTCTTATAGGTTTTCCTGTAATCTATAGGTAAAGAACTACTTTTTGTATTTTTTTTTTAATTTTTGGCCCGGTAGTTTCGGAGATAAGGGGGGGATAATGGCCAATTTTCTCCTATTTTCCTAAATAACTTCCAAACCATTTACCTTAAAATTCTAAAAAAAATATATTTAAGATCCACATAATAAGCCCTTTTATTTGATATGTCACACGACATAAGCTGCATAACTTTTTTTTAAATTTTCTAATTTACCCCCCAAAAGTGGCCCCCATGTTTAAAATTCATTTATTTTCGTCACGCGTCCGTGTTGCGGTCACTGATTTACATATGTATTCCAAATTTCAAATCAATCGGTCCAGTAGTTTTGGAGCAAATTGGCTGTGACAGACGGACAGACAGACAGACAGACAGACAGATAGACAGACAGACACACGAGTGATCCTATAAGGGTTCCTTTTTTCCTTTTGAGGTACGGAACCCTAAAAAAGTAGGTACATTTTGAGGTTATAAACTTGTTTACCAAATAAGATAAATAAGGATGAATCGACTTTATCTTGGCCTGTTTTCTTCGAATTGCCATAATAATCCTAAAGAAATATAACTCGTGTACTTAATGGCAAACATCAGGGTAGGTACAGGTGGCGGCACGAAAGTCTAGCGGTGACCGTTATTGGGCAGAAGTCGAAAATTGGATATCGCGGGAGAGTGAGCAGGACAATGATGGGAGTGTGAGCAGTCGTACCCATGCGCAGTATCCCCACCACATTTCGTTCACCGAATACTTCCGTGCTGCTACCTGTACTTAATGGCAAACATCAGGGCAGGTATATTGGTTGGTTTCCAAGTTTCTTATGGGTACCTATATTGGATTGGATGTGTGCATATTGCGAAAGTTTAAAAGTAACGCAATGTTTAATAATGGCTCCGCACATATTAATATTTAAAGCGGGTTTTATAGTCCTATTAGGTTTTGCCCGCGACTTTTTCCGCGTGGAATTCGGTTAAGTGTCGTTGTTGTCTCAGGACCCGTGCATATTTCCGGGAAAAAAGTAGCCTATGGCTCATTAAGCCGGCTACTCACACACGTGACATACACACACAACAATCAAGGAAGCGATTGAGGGTCAACCCCACCTGTTTACCCTAAATCGCCCCTGCCACAGGTGTGTGAGTAACCGGCTTAAACTTTTTCTATGCAAGAATGTTCCACTTAGCATTTCTGTTATGTTTTTGTCGTAAAAGGGGTACTATTTCTTTGGTATATAGCTGGCTTAGAAATTCATTGGCTTTCTGTGTGATCTCGGCCGGGTACTCCAGCTTTACGGTGCACAATATTTTACCCGTGTTAGGTATGAAATATCTGTTTCTATTAGAGCTACGAAGTTGAGACTTCACGTGCCAGGGGTACTATTTGTACACTATTTTTTGGAATATACAGCATTTATGGGAACAGCACCGTTCTCGAGATCCAAACTTGGTACGCCAGCTTGACGTCAAGTTAGCGTACCCGTTAAACAGGGCTCATATCTCCGAAATTACAAAGGTACTGTAACAGGGGTTAAACAAAGATGGTAGGCCCTCTGAAATGGATTTATTAAAATATTTATATGCTTACACTTCAAGCGCTAGTCCAAGAATCTTTTTCTATCTCATGACAACCGTCTGTCTTCTAATATTTGAATTCGTATTGCTTCTAAAGCGCCGTTCTAGCTAGCCTGCTCTACAGTACCTACTATTTTTTGGAAGTAGGTACTAATTGAGAGGTACTATTTTTTGGAACCATCAGATCCTGGATATCTTCAACGGGTACGCCAACTAGACGCTCACGATTTGCAAGCTCTGTCCGAAATAAGTCGCTTGGTTGATATTAGCAATAATTTTGTAGCCCTCCCATTTTTTCAGCGCAGCAGTGAAGTCCTCGAGTTGAAATGTTTTATTATAAAAGTCTTGTTCAATTTTCGCGTTTCCTATTTTTACCCGACTACAGCGAAGCATCTAGGAGGGTTTATTCTTCTTGAGTTCAACTTCTTATTGCCAGCGGCTCTAGCATGCCAGACACGGGGATAAGTTAAAACCGCTTTTTCTAGTACTACAGGCGCCTCATTCGGGAACGCTAAGTGATTCTGTAGCGACTCATAAGCCAGATTTCTCATCCCACTCTTCCGCACGACGCGTAATGCGTAAGAGCGAGATGACAAATCTGGCTTACGAGTCGCTACAGAATCACTTAGCGTTCCCGAATGAGGCGCCAGTTGTCCCAAGATAAATCTGAAATGAAAAAATGTCAACCCCATACATCATTCCATACAAAATTTCTTTCCGTCGTATGGAGTGCCATTTTTTCATTGCAGAGTTATCGTGGGACAACTCTATCTCTTTCGTCGGCAGTAGTGTGAGAAAGACGCAGTTAGAGATAAGACGGTTTAACTTATCCTTGTGTCAACCTAGGCCGCAGGATGTTATCCAGCTCGCGTCATGTTCCACATACCGACCCTTATTAACCTAATTTAATTGCTCCGTATAGGTCGGGTATGTTATTGGATTACTCTTCATCACGCACGTAAAGCTGTTCAAAGCTGCATTTTAAAAGTCTTAGTGTTAAAAGAAAATTGCCGCCAAGGTTTATTGGAAGTTTTATTAGTTTTCCTTTTAGAAAACACGTCAGCGCCTCTATTCGGGAACGCTAAGTGATTCTGTAGCGATTCGCGAGCGAGATTTCTTATCTCGCTCTTACGCATTACGCGTCGTGCGTAAGAGTGAGATGAGAAATCTCGCTTACGAGTCGCTACAGAATCACTTAGCGTTCCCGAATAGAGGTGCTGGTTGTTGTCTTTCTTACGTGTAAAACTTTTATTTAGCCTTGACTATTGTGTGAAAACACCTATGACTGATCTACCACCTTAAATATCACCTATAGGTGCTACTTAAGTCCGCCCATCTGTCTATCTGTTACACTTTCACGGTTAAACCGCTGAAACGATTTTGATGAAATTTAGTATGGAGTTTATTTTTTATAGAAGATAGATGTGCATTTGACCTCTATCTCACCTGATGGAGAGTGATGATGAGGTCGACGATGGAGCATGCACACCTAGATAATGCCTATACTCGTTCACATAGATGGTTTGAGGCCTGGGATAAGACATAAGTGGCTACTTTATTTAGGAAATTCTACGAATCTTGATTTACAGGAAGTTCGTACGTGCCCGATGAATTCGATATGTGTTTATGTAACTGCGTAATTTACGGCTAAACTGCTGAACCGATTTTGGTGAAATTTGGTATGGTGATACGGTGATTTGAGTCCTGGGTAAGGACATAGGCTATTTTTTTTAAAGACAATTAACTCCTAAAAGGGCAAAATAGGGGCTGGAAAATTAATTAACGGTTAACAATTCTAAATTGAATTTAAAGATACATTTGCACGCAGACAAAGTTGCGGGTAAAAGCTAGGTACTTATTTTATGTTTTTTTTTTTCTTTCTTTTTATCTGCCTCTTTCGAATGTGTGTTGAATAAATGTCTTTTATTACAATTAGTATGTCTTTTTACAAGCTTTTTATTAACTTACAATGTTTGTATGTTAGTTTGTTTAGATCAAATCTTGCAAGCTGAATTAGAACCACTTCCTCTTATCCTACGGAGCTGGATTTTGACATGTTGGTTCAGTTCCAATGACAATGCATTTTTATGGTAACCGTGATCTGAATCGACATCCAGGATTAGCTCTAGATAAAGGAACTTACAACGATCCACAGCACAGACACGAAATTTTGGGTACGCATTTTATTGCAATATTAAAGTGAAACATGGTCAAAAATTCATTGAGGTACGTTACACTAAAACAAACATCTCAAACAAATGACAGCAAGCACTTGATGACGGAGCGAGCATGCGCGCCGCGTCCGGCGGTGATCGTTTTCTTATAGGCGTTTGAGCCATTTGGCCTCAACAGGCTTTACAAAAATCAATTTGAGGCGTCCACTCTAGTATAGGTACATAATTATTCAAAGTAAAAATTAATTTTTTAACAAATAAATTTCTATTGACGTGTCATTGGTTCGTCCTATTCTCTTGTGGCTGCGGCTGCTCAAGACATGACTATTCAGCCATTGCGGGGATTAGAGCTTGCTGACATAGATCAGAACTCTATAACTTTCATCCATCTATGTTTAACTAATAAGTACCTACCCAATTCGGTTTCAAACTAGAAAAGCCTTAGCTAATATCAACAGTGTCAAATCTTTAAATCTTCGTTCGGCGTTAAATCTTCCGAAATGTAACGCTTTAACGTTTAACGAAATCAACTTTTTCATTCTCAATTCTCAATGATTTATTCCATTCTATAAGCTTACTTACATAACAATTAATTACATAATTATAACATATGAGGGATTATAGACCCTGTTGGGCACAGCAATTTTAGGAGAGAGGAGGCCTTTCATTCAGGTACTCGCTTATATTATAATAAATTTTTTGGACTAAACGTTCTTTTAAAAGTGTGATGAAATGTGTATCGTTTTTAGTGTGTCTTATCGAACCAGGAAGCTTGTTAAATATTTTTAGCGATTAACGAAGTTAACTATTTGATTAACGGTTCTCATCCCACTCTTCCGCACGCGTAATGCGTAAGAGCGAGATGAGAAATCTCGCTCGCGAATAGCTACAGAATCACTTAGCGTTCCCGAATAGAGGCGAAGTACGGAGAGCAAATATTCTGAAAAAGCACGGTTTTTGTCGCGAACGCACGAAAGTTGCAGTTAGTGCTGTGATTTTCCAAACTTATAATCAATTTTGTACTCATTCTCAGTTCGTTTTACCCCTAAGAATGTTCTGCCCTTAAAACAATCCTATTAGACTTATTTTGCTTCTAAATTTAGGGGTAAAACCCTCTAAGTGAGTACGCCTGCCCCGGCGTTAACCAATGCAAACGCAATTGTTTGAGACGCGCATAGAATATTCCGTGCACGCCGCGAATCTAATAAAGAAAGTCGAATCCCGCCATCAGTCAACATTAGTCTAAGTATAGGAATTATTCCTAAAGCAACTGCGTAAACACAAGCGACGAGGCGTTATAGTTAGTAGTACCCTAGATTTAGATCTTAAGAGGCCTATTACGATTTTTTCAATAATTGGGGAACTTTGGCGTTCTTATTATGAGAAACTGAAAGACGGACTAATTTGACTTTCTAATGGTGGAGTATAGTTATTAGTATAGTTCATAGCGGCTTCGCTTTTTGCAATTTATTCTTATATATTGATATAAAGCCGAAATTCCCCAGCAAATTTTTCATAAAATGCGCGACGGCACTTTTTCCAGCTCGTGGATTGAACTACTCTACTAAGCAAATGAAATAAAAAATATATACTAATATCTCTTGAATAATCATGTAGTTTATAGCGGCCTCTGAACTTTGAAATATGTATGGAATATGTAGAACATAATCCATTGGACACAACATTGGACGACGGCGACTTGATACCGTGCGTCAATATTCCTAATCTTTCAGAACGCGATTTAATGATAGCCCTCTTAAGTACCTACTTGCAAAGTGGTGTACTTAGATTAGGTATTTACATAGAGCAGTGTTTTTCAACCTGCGGGTCGTGACACCGCGACCCCCAGGGGGTCGCAAACCCTTGCTCATAGGATCGCGGTCGCGAGCCAGGTCTGTAAATACTGCGTCGTTGAAACGGTCATGGGGGATGCCAGATTTTTTTACTTGTAAAGGGGTCGCGTACTCAAGAAGGTTGAAAAACTGACAAAGAGTAATAATAACCTAATTTAAAGTGAGAAGGAAAGAAAAATTTCGCTGGACCCCCAAGATACAGGGTCAGCCTAGTTTGGGATCCTCTGGATGTTAAGAATTTAAGTGAACATGTATTTTTCTTGGAAATAAAATTCTTCTCTTTCTTATCTTATCTAATTTGTTCATAGCACAGCACAAAAGATGAAGAATCAGAAATCATCACGTAGAGTACACATAGTGCCAAATATTACGAAAGTTTCCCCGCTCAGGATAATGCTGGCTTTAAGATTTGCGCAGCGGCTGACCAGCGCTGACTGAGAGTCATTCAAATTTAGAACGAATGGCTAGTTTTTTTAAAGTCTAAATTGTACTTTCGTTTATCTGCTGATCAGCCGCTGCTATAAGCCAATTACACCACTGGTCCGTTGTGATCAACTATCAAGTAAAAAATCACGGCGGACTCACAGAAAGAACAAAACATTAATCCAATGTATACCTACATAATGTGCGAAATTAAACGTTACCTTTATGCGTGAAATGGAAAATTAAGTGTGAAGAGAACAGCAAGGGTGCGAGAGAGATGAGAAGACTTCTCAGAAAATGGCGAAACCACTTTGTCAGTGTTCATTATTATAATTGCATTATTACAACCGACTTTGAAAGCAGAACTACTTAGGTAAACTTTATTAGGGTTAAATTATAACCTTGGAAATTCAATTAACGTAGCCGCCAACACGGCCCGTTATCTTCAACAAATAAATAAAATAGACACGCCAGACTCACCTACACATTTACTCTGTCACACTAATGTGACATATGGACATCTGCAACACCAGAGGTGCTGCCAATGCAAATGAATGACTGAATTTATAATGTAAATGAATTGTACTAACACTAGCATGTAAGTTTTAATTGTTGGAAGGGAAAAAAAATCCTTACCTTAATACTAATGTGTCATAGGGCATGCAATTCTGGAATTGGTTTGTATTGCAGTTCGGGAATTTCCGATACTGGCATCGATACTGCCATACAAAATGCCATGCCATGCCATGCCATGCCATGGCTGCCATGTGAAATGTGAATCGCTTCAGAGAGCTAAGGTGCAGGCTGCAAAACAGCGCTGTGGGCGTGATGCTCTCAGCACACGCTGAGTCCTGAGCCTTTTGCCACCTAGTTTTAAGCCCTTTTTAGTTATTTCTATTCTATGTTATTTTACTTTAATTTATTTTGTGTTCAAAATTAATGTGGCAATAAATATCTTTTTACTTTACTTTACTTTTTTACTTTACAAACCAATTACGGAATTGCATGCCCTATGTGTCAGTCAGATACAATTTTTTCTAACCTGAAGACTTTTATTATTATCCGCTACGTTAGTATGTAGGTCAGGAAATCAAAATCCTAACCTTCACATAGATGTGACGGAGCAGTATGAGGGTAAATAATATGTAACGTCGGCCGATGCGTTTCCCATTTATCCGTTTGTTGATTTTGCCGACACGGATCAAAGGGTGACAGCGCGAACGCAAGGCGTCTGTCCGCATGTCTTCCGATGTGTGGACGGATTGCGAATTTATACTTTTTTTTTATATAGTAGGGGTTTTTTAGGTAGAGGGTGGCAATCGAGCAGGCGGGTTACCTGATGGTTAGCAATCAACGCCTATGGACACCCACAACACCAGGGGAATCACTGATGCGTTTCCGGTCCTTAGAGAGAGGAGTAGGCTGACAAATGGCCGACCAGATGGAAAATGGTAACCGCCACATATGGACATCTGCAACACCAGAGGTGCTGCCAATGCAAATGAATGAATGAATTTATAATGTAAATGAATTGTACTAACACTAGCATGTAAGTTTTAATTGTAATTTGTGTAACTAACAGAATATGGATTATGTCCGAAATAAATGATTTGATTGATTGATTGATTGAATGCGTTGATGGGGAATGGGGATGGGATGGGGATGAGGGAATAGGCCTCCGGATCTCGTCACTTACCGTACAAAACGCAATAGCAAGCTCTTACTTTACGCCGATATTCTGTGAGAGTGTGGTACTACCCCGGTCGAGCCGGCCCATTCGAACAGTAATCATCTAGTGAGGATTACTGTTTGGCTCTATCACTACTACGTTTGCTGATCTGATCCACCCGATGATGCGATGCTTCATGATCCGCAGTGGGCTGTCATTATGAGATATGTGCCCAGCATTGGGAAGTATAGGCTGATTAATGATGCAAGATGATACAATGCCAATTATGTGCGGAGGAGATGTCAACGTGTTAAGAATGTGATTTGACATTCTCAACGCGTACTCTCGCGATGGTTTTACAGACACGACCTTGCTGATGGATTGTCTGGGACTAATCGAGTTCTTTCTCGACGTACTATTAATAAAGAAACCACTGGGGCTTTGCGTAATAATGTTTTGTTTTATAAAGACATCTCTGTTCTTCTTGTAGTTCTTATGTATGATCACTCTTTATTACACATAAAACTAGCTACAATTGGAAGACGTATACCTACCGTTAAGGGATCTCTTCCAAGTAAAATGGTACCTTAACTATCTTGTGACACCACTTTCCTTCTACCTACTCACATTAAATAGGCACTTTAAAAAAACGCATATGATGAACCAACATCTCTCATACCACACTGTCCGCTGACAGTACCACCCTCTCGGAAAATGGATTGGTACCATCCGACGGCCTACTCTACCACACGAGCTCATTGGTCAAATCAAATAGCGCGCGCTTCCCCGGCTTCCTGTTACACACTTCCTTCCGTCCCTTTTCACAAAATCACTCTCACAGATTACAGGAAAGCGAAAGGAAAGATGTTAGACATCAAAAAAAGCTTATCAAGACAATTCTATAGAGTTCTTTCTAAAATACGATTTTGTCCACCAGTGGCCGTAACATGCATGCCACAAAGATATTAAACCCGTTTATCTCTATGGATATCTCTTTCGTCAGCACTAGTGTGTGAGAGACACACTTAGAGATAAGACGGTTTATCTTTGTGTCATGCATGTTAGGGCCGCAGAAATGTACATGGATGACGGTAGACTCGGCGCAGTAAAAAGTCTCTTTTGTTTGGAACTTTGCGCTTTATTTACCTATTCGCATTAAGTTTATGAAGGCATTGCGTTTGTACCGATTCCGATGCTATTCCGAAACATTAACCTATATGAATGCCAAGTACGCTAAGACTAACAGCTTCAACAATGGACTATTAGCATGTCCACACGATTGCTCGGCGCAATCAACGCGACGGGGTCGCCATGGGGGTCGCTTTGTTAGACTTTCTTGAACGTTACTTGGATTATTATTGTTATTTCTCTCTTCATTAAGGCGATAAGACCTAAATAGGCTTTACTTTAAACAGATTTTTTAACAAAAACTATTCAATTTGGCAACACGAAAAAAATATATGGTCATATTCTTTATAGTATTGAAAATCTAACTATTCCAAATCACAATTTGATGAAATCGATACGATGGAAAAAAAAACATGCAGTTACGTCTGAAATCTTTTCAAACAGTTCTATGTCTTATATTTTTTCACTTATGGGTATTTAATTAATAACACTATTACATCACGCCCATACTAAAAACTTGACTAATTTATATTTGACGTGTAGTGTGTTTACTTATATAATTCCGCCCTTTTTTATATTTTCCCCATAAAAATAACCGCACAATGCTTCTCGTTCACTCCGGTGCAAACAGACAGTGACCGATCACTCAAAGTCATTGACTCTTGTCAGCGTCTTAAAGTGCTTGGCCGCTAAGGCTTCCATGCTGCATTATTTTACAAAACAAATACACTTACTTCCTTATAAGTATGTACTATTCTATTAACCATTCCTAGACGCACCTTGCCAAACAACAGCTCTTGGCGTGTCCGACAATGGTACATTGCAGTCACCGACGTTCCAGCAAAGATCTCAAAAGAAGGATATGCCTATCAGTAGGTACAATTGCGTGTCATAGAAGGTTGTCAAATGCCAGCGCCATGGCATAACCACCCTATTACTGATATCTTAGTACTTACGACATACATACTAAAGTCTAATATTGCTTGATTCACACGCTTTCAAATCATTGTCGGCGGTGGCTTCGGATGTGCGGTCTCACAGGTTGTTTGTGGAATCACTTAAACGGGTGTCCCTGACCGTGGTTGCCGTGCGACTGAACGTGCGATGGTGTCATATTCGCGATATGACACCTCAAAAGTAAGCATCTTGAGAGTTGCTTTGAGCGGTTCCTTACTATTTATTTCAATGCGTTCCAGAGTGACTTTGTATTGTTGAGCTGTAAAACAATAGAGTCCTTGGGGAATCATTTCGGGAACACCATTATGTTGTGATACACGTCTTCTGGCAAATTACTTTTCCTTACAATAGGGAAATGGTCTTTACCCATCGTAAAACCGAATTTATTTATAGGGATGTGTCGAGACCGACATCGCAAGTTTGTTTTTGACAAGTATTGTGTTATATTCGAAATTAACTATTTTATGTGTAATTTTAATTATTTATTTCGTTTTATATTGTGTTATGTGTATTATGGACCTGTTCTGAAATAATGAAAGCATTATTATTAAATATAATACGTTTGATTTATGAAAACTTGTATTTGCCCACATTGCTCCTCTGCTGCACTGGGAGTGAAGAAATAGCATATAATGCGTGCAGATGCTTATCATCCTGGCATGTCGTAAAAGTCAACTAAGGGACGGGTCCTCTCCAACATGGTGGACTATCTGTATGGGCGATGGGCTGATCACCTGTCACCATACGGTTCATCATACCATCTTAGGACTAATTAATCGAACGTGGCCACAAGTAGTCTTGTGGCTCTGCCCACCCCGTTAGGGATTTCGGGCGTGATGCTATGTATGTATGTATGTGCTACGGAAACGTCTTTGAAAATGCCATTTAATATAGAAAATACCTCCAACAATTCTAAACGATAAGCATGTTGACACAATTGCTTCGCGCTGTAACGTCGAGATCACAGTGTCGGCAAAGGGGATGTATACCGGCTGTCTTGTACATTGCTTGTTGATTTGATTTGTCAGCTGAGGGATTTTCACTACTGTTTTTAGGGTTCCGTACCTCATAAAGGAAAAAAGGAACCGTTATAGGATCACTTGTTTATCCGTGTGTCTGTCTGTCTGTCTGTATGTCAAGACGTTTTTCTCAGGAACACGTAAAGGTATGAAGTTGAAATTAATATCAAATACTCAGGTCTGCAATCTCTTGAAGCTGTGAAAAAATCAACCTTCTAAGTCACCGCAATCAAAAGATATGGCCGTTTATGTCACATATTATGATACTTTCAAGGGAATCCAAAGGGAATCAAAACATTCCCATTGATCTAGAATCATGAAATTTGGTTAGAAGCAGTGTCTTACAGCATAAGTGAAAAGTCGGCAAACCGTAAATTTGTAATTACATCACATAAAAAATAGTTGAACGGAATAACCTTTGCAAGGTCGTATCACACTCGACGATTGCACGGAAATAGGAGCTTGCAAAAGTTATTTTTCGTCTTATTTCATAGGTAGTTTGTAAATTAATAGTTACCCCGTAGTAAGTTTTTTTTTTTCATTTTTAGTGTTCCGTACCTACCAGGTACTGTTTCTTTTTCATAGGTAAGCACGGGACCCTCGGCGTGCGGGTCAGACTCGCACTTAACCGCTTTTTGTAAAGAGACATAACCGACACAAATTATTAAATCTATTTCCGCTGTTTTCCCTTGATCAGATGTTAAGATTATTAAAACCAGTTTTGATTCATTTATCATTAAATACCGAACATAAGAATATCAGATTCATATAAACAGATTCTTATTCCAAATAGGTACTAAACTGATAAAAAATTGTTCTGTTTTTCATCCCAAGTGTAAAACCTTAATGTCCCTCAATATTCTGTGATGTCACATTTCAATGTGAACTGCTAAACAACCTTTACAACCATTTGATCGTCAATACGCAATGTAGATAAAACGGCAGTGCAGCGCCGCTTATCGCGAGTGGCTTGGTAAACATGCGTTAATGATAAGACGCAGCCGCGCCGCCCAGTCGCGCGCGCCCGCCCGCCCAACGCACGTGTGTCGTCAGCGCTCCACAACCAACAACTTACAACCAACAACATCGTCAATGATAAATGGGTAAGTGGCAAAAAGCGGATCTGTTGTTTTTGGTGATTTTTAGATTCTTGTTTGCCAATTAAGCAAATTAGGTTGTGAAGTGTCGGTGAACTTTTACGGCTTGCGTCAGTGTTTATAGGCGCGTGACTGTTGTCCATTAATTGAAGGAATTTGTAAGGGTTGCCAAATTAACTTGGGTAGCAAAGTCTTTTTCAAACTGAGTCTTCGGCAGTTCCTACTCGAATGCCCGAAATTGTTCTCTGAACTCAAGACTGTTATCGTTTTGAAGTAGGCAATTTCTCATATGCTTACTTGAGTACGATAGCAATCTTGAGCACATACTACTGATACTGATACGGGCGTAAGTTTTTTGAAACTGAACAGTTTGAATATTGCTTTGATTTGCTTCTACTCCTCAAAATGTATCTAATTATTAATCCATAATTCTAATATTAAACACGCGAAAGTATGTCTGTTTGTTACCATTTCAAGGCTATATTGCTGGACTGATTAAGATGAAAACGAAAGTACATATTTCATAGCGGAAAAGAGCACAAATCCGCGGGGGAATATTCGGGAAACGGTTGATGAAAATACGCGAAAAAATTAAATGAAATGCTAGTTTTTTCAATGTCAATCGACTGACAAACAGGCAGACGACCGACCTGATGGAAAGTGGTCACCGCCGCCTATGGACATCTGCAACACCAGAGGTGCTGCCAATGCGTTGCCAGTCTAGGGAGGATGGGGAATGGGGATGAGGGAATAGGCCTCCAGATCTCGTCACTCACCGCAAGTTATTACTTTACGCTGATATTCTCTGAGAGTGCGGTACTACCCCATTCAAACAGTAATCGGGTAATCGCTCGCAAGATCACTACAAGTAATATCCATAAGAGGCCTTGACAGTTGTTTTATTTACACCAAGTCCTAGATTGAAGTTCTCGTTTGATGCTCGTAAACATGTTTGCTCACCCACGTGCAACCTACATGTTTGCGCGACATTAAATTAACCAAATCCTTTGTCTCATGTTATACACAACACAACGTGACGGATCGATGGCACTATAGTTAATATCGTTATCTCAGATAAGCTGTGGGCAGAGGGCGACGGTGGGGTGCTATGGAAAAACAACGTCAAGTCTTCCGAGTGGGAGAAGGGTGGGGTGTCCGGAGCGTGGAGCGCCATGGGGGGTGCCCTGGTGGGGGCTGGTTCTGTGCTGCTGGTGGCTGGACTGGTGCTGCTGTGGAGACGGCCGAGGAAGCGCGAGCCGCCGCTGTTAGCCCCTATGGATGTGGCACAAAATGTGAGTATATATATATATATAGGTAACTCAGATGAGGGAGTCGTTTGTTAATGTTATGGTTCTGTTTGTTTAGTGTTCCATATAGAAAAAACAGGTACAAAGCACACATAAGTGCTTTCCATGTCTCTCAGACATCCAAAAACGACTCCCTCATCTTCATATTCATATTCATTTATTCGTTGCAACCATGGTAGGTATTATACAAGATGACAGACATTATAGCTACGTTCTATACATGGACCCTGATAGGGCGAAGCAACAACTTAATCTAGGATTAATGTTAGTATTCTACTTTTATGTTACTATTGTATATACATGAAATACACTTTGGGCCTAATTCTATAAGTCTAAGTCCTCCATATATTATTTTACAGTATAAAAGCATTTTAATATCAAAAACTTCTTTAACCTTTTTACAAATGTGTGGTACTTTTCTTCTTTTTAGGGCTCCGTACCCAAAGGGTAAAAACGGGATCCTATTACTAAGGCTCCGCTGTCCGTCTGTCCGTCTGTCCCCCGGCTGTATCTCATGAACCGTGATAGTTAGATAGTTGAAATTTTCACAGATGATTTCTTTTTGTTGCCGCTATAACAACAAATACTAAAAAACAGAATAAAATAAATATTTAAGGGGGCTCCCATACAACAAACGTGATTTTTTTGCCGTTTTTAAAGATAATGGTCCGGAACCCTTCGTGCGCGAGCCCGACTCGCACTTGGCCGGTTTTTTTTTAATATATCATTAGGTAATTAATTTGTTGTATATTCTTACTAACATAGCATAAAGTCCCTTGAATTAAATAATGTATGTCAGAAAAAATATATACAATTTTCCTACAAATGTAGATAAGCCAAAGGCTACTAGAAATACCGGAAAGCTTAAAGTACCAACTTATAGACTGGCTAAAACTAAAAAATCATTTCTAGGAAATTGTACACGTTTTTACAATAAAATACCTAAAAACATAATAGAACAAACAGACACAATGTTCAAATCTACTGTAAAGCGAATTCTTATTTCTAGGGCATATTACTCAGTAAAAGACTACGTCATGGACAGGGACGTTTGGCTTAAATCGTGACCTGCACCGGCGATCCCTGGGTCTCGATGAGCGTACCTGCTGTGGTATATACTTAGATTTGTATAAAACTGTAGACATCATTGTTGACTTATATGTGTACTGATTTGAAAAAATGATACCTCACCGAGTTTCTTGCCGGCTCTTCTCAGTAGAGGATTTTTTCCGAACCGGTGGTAGATTCATTCCTTGACCTTCATAAGAGCTTGTAAAAGCCTAAATTGAATAAAGATAGTTTGACTTTGACTTTGACTTTGACTTTGACTTGACGTAGATTCTTAATTTAAATGGTGTACCTACCAGCTTATTTCTATGCCGTAAATTATGTGATCCCTTGCATACATCTTTGGCTTGGGTGTATTGTATAAGTCGGGGTGTTTTCGAACAAATTTACACGTCTCGAGAATGTACAGGGGTGTAAGCGTTAGTATTCTAATCTTTTTAAAACGGGGCCTACAGGTTTCCTGATTATTTATGTTGCTTAACACGTTGCCTGCCAACTACGAGAATTTTCATAGAAAAACTACGAGTATACTCGTAGTTGGCAGGCAATGTGTTAATATCCTAATCTACCTCTTTCGTATAAGGAACAAGTCTCCTACGTTGGTACTATTGCCCCCAACTAATCTTATTTACCTATAGCATTATTTTAGGCATGATCATCCATAATTGTAAAACTAGAATAAATAGACTAGGTCCAATTCGAAACGGTGTATTCTAAATTTAAAATTCCCTAAACTTCAAATAAGAAACGTCAATCACGATTTCGTAGTTTTGTAAGGTCTGTTCGCTATGAGTTGATAAATATTAGGATATCGTTTCGAAATAGCGACTGTCGCTTAACTCTCGCAAACTGTATGACGGACGTCGCTTATCGCCGCGCGCACTGAGTTTCGTGGTACGAGGGACGCAGATGTCGTCAACTGCGGTGACGCGCCGGGCGGACGGCGGCGAAAAATAATAATTGTTTTGTTCATATACACACTCGCCATATTGCAAATTAATGTCTTATATGTGCGCGTCAAATGTCACATAAATTCAATAATCTGCACTGACTTCGGCTAAAGAAACGAAAAAGAAAAAAAAATCTATGACACATGTTTATAACACGTTGAGTATGGATATGACGTTTATTGTGTCTTTCTACATATAATAATGTCATTGGCTTCGAGTGTGTCGTTGGAGCTTTCTGTTCGCGTGTTGCTTTCTATTTACTTATACATTTAGGCAATTCAATAATAATATTCTATGAAAAAAAAAGCCTTTAATTTTTTTATTAACATCGGTAAAAATAATTAGCGGGCCGCTATTTGTAATGAGTTAAGAAGCCCTGACTTTTTAAAAAAAATTATCAACTCTCGCCGAACAACTTTTAAATTTATCGAATTCTGTTTCGAATTGGCCACATTGTGCACTGCAATGACATTATTTAGGATGTCCAGGTCTTTAATGTAACGAAGACTAAAAATACCTATCTGAAGTCAAAATAATTTTGATTCATAAAAAAGAAAGAAAACATTATTTCGCGGCTTCGCAGTCATAATCATTTCGACCCCTTCGCACAAAACGCTTCCCTTTGGTTAAAAAGTGACAGATACTTAATTTAGGTACGCGAATAATGTTAGTTCTCGTGGTAAAAAGACATGCAAGTGAATTATAATCGCTACCTATAAGCGTCACGAGATGACTTGGCAGTTTTTTAATTACTGTCTTTCACATCGCAAGTGCCGAGATGAACTTTGCCAACGACACAGTAAACACGGGGCACGTCGGAAACAGTTTTGGGTTCCGTATCTTCGAAAAGGAATTAGGTTTTAAATGATAATCGTAAACGTAAAGTAATCGTAACTATAGTAATGAAATGCCACTTTCTTTCTTCACTTTATTTTCAATATAAACGTCGTAAAGTTATATCATAATATGTTTATCGCTTAGCCAATAGTTTAAGCATTTCTACTGAAGCGGGGACTATACATCTCCCTTATTATTATTAGTTATTCATTATAACTTGATAAATTGGAGACTGTCTACATCTCCATTTAACCTAGATTAGGTAATCAATTTAGATGTTTCTTTATTTCTTTATTTTTATTATTATTATGATGACCCTTAGAGGCTTTATACCTCTCTAAGTAGCTTAACTTGTCCAGACGCGGAACATCTCCCTTATTAGTTATTTATTATAATTAATTTTTACCTATTAGGTTTGTTTGCTGCCCTTTTCATGTGTTAGTTTTAGTTAAAACTCTAATGTAACAGTTGAAAAAAAAAGACTTACTGCTGAGTTTCTTGCGGCGTTTCTTCCCAGCAGATGTTACCTTTCGAAGCGCTGGTAGCTTCAGACATGTAAAAGAGCCCATGCGGCCTACTTGCAAAATAAATATTTTCATTTTCATTTTCAAATATTTATTAAAATATAACATATAACAATGGACACGCACACACACTACAAGTACACTTAAAAATAAAATTTAAATTAAATTAAAAGCTAAATTTAAAAATAACTATAAATAAAATATTGCCCTAAAATTACAATACAATATAAGTCTTTCTAAAGCTAGTCAAATAACCCACCCCGCATCGCCCCGGGTATAGTATGAAGAGGGGGAAGTAAGTTATCTTCATACAAACGCACCGCGCGCGGCTTGTATGTGTGCGCCAAAGTATCTATGCGTCGCCGCACGCACACTTAAACAAATCTCTACCCGCTTAGTAAGGGGAAACGGGTCGAGATTTTGTTTAAGTGTGCGTGCGGCGACGCATAGATACTTTGACGCACACATACAAGCCGCGCGCGGTGCGTTTGTATGAAGATAACCTACTTCCCTTCTGTTTATACTATGCTCCGGGCGTAAAGGTGCCCAACACGCTCGCCGATTTACTACGTTGAATCGCAATAGGCAGCCTTTGCACCAGGAATGACCCGGGGGTCGAGACCCCTCTCTCGTAAACGACGTCCAGTTTCCCTGAGAATTGGGATTATTCCGTCTCATTTCCCTTTATTATAATTGATTTTTCCGATTAGGTTTGTCTATTGCACTTATGTGTTTGTTTTAGTAAAAAACATAATATTATAGTTGGAAAAAAGACTTACTTACTACTGAGTATGTGGCGGCGTTTCTTCTCAGCATAAGTCCCGTGCCTGAAGCGCTGGTAGATTCAGAGATTTGAAAGAGCCCGGTGTACCGGGTACTTGCTAAATAAATATATATTTTTTAATTTTTTTATCCTGGTACGTGTCTTTTCGACTACCCAGGTGTCGTGAAAACTACTTATTTTTGTGGATTCGCGAAACACCGCCTCTACTAACCTTTATAAGAACCTTTAGTTACATATTTGTCATTATTGTTAATAACCGGTTCATTTCACAACGCTGCTGTTTGATTATATTGCTGTTAAGAAGACTGACAGAAATTGGGTCCAATTCGAAACATTGTCATCTAAATTTCGAATTATCTAAACTTTAAATAAGAAAATTATCAAACACCAAGACACCAAGCTGTCAAAATCGAGGTCGACGTTTCTTATTTCAAGTTTAGCGACTTTGAAATTTAGTGAAGCGATTTTTGAATTGGCCCCACTATCGTAGCAAAATAGTTTGCTATATAACTTAAGCAATGTCGAATAGAGATTCTTACAGGGATTTTTAATGGAGAACAGACAAGATTAGGTGTTGACCTTACATGAAGTATCCTACTTAGTTGATCAAGTGTGTGGCGTACGTTAGTTTTCTAGTTGTGTTATTGAGGCTCTATAAATAGCTACTATGTGACCTGTCGTTCGATTTCGAGCAAACTTCAAAGGATTTTAATGATAGCGTTAAACATAACGAGCAAACAACTGTCTTCACATTTTTTTGCCATCAATTGCAGAAATGCAAACCGTTTTTAAACAACACGGTAGCGGTATTCACAATGGCCTAACATTGGTAATTGGTTGGGCATTATGATAATCTTTTTGTTATATAGGTCCAATGTTAGTTTAGGTGGGCAAACTACTAACTATTTCCGTACTGATTCCCTACTGTTGGCCAATGGATGCCAACGAAAAATGCTACTAGGGAATATGATGATTAGATTAGATTAGATTTATTTATTTCTCAATATAATATCTTATATATAAAATTCTCGTGTCACAATGTTCGTTCCCGTACTCCTCCGAAACGGCTTGACCGATTCTCATGAAATTTTGTGAGCATATTGAGTAGGTCTGAGAATCGGCCAACATCTATTTTTCTTACCCCTAAATGATAAGGGTGACTCACTGGGCAGGACGACGTCTGCTGGGTCCGCTAGTTACATTATAAATTGTACACATGTCAAGATATATGAAATTAAATTGATACCGTCAGTTATTAAATACAAATAAAAAGTTATAATCCAAACATCATGTCGTGCGAACATTATGTTTGGTTATAATGATGTTTGGCGAATATCATATTTTACAAATATGTTTTGCTAATACATATAATGTTTTTAGAATATCATAATTTGCTAATGTTATTATTAGAATATCTTTTGAGAATATCATGTTTTGTCAATATGATATCCAGCGACGGAGGGGACGCCTCAACACTGACTACAATTAAACCAATGAAGCCGATTACAAATAGAATTTTCAAAAATGGTTTATAAATGACGGTGTTCTGATTCCTTACCATGAGTTTGCGCAAACCGTTCTCGCTATCGAAAACTATCGGAAATACTGCTCGTTGCCGATACAAGTAAAAGGGACCGAGCGATAGTTGACGCTAGAGTATTATGTAATCTGTGACGCTAGCGAGAGCGGTTTGCACAACTCATGGTAAAGGTACAGAACTAAAAAACATTTAAAAAAATACAACTGAATTGAGAACCTCCTCTTTTTTGTATGTAGCTCATAATAATTATTTTATTTATTTCGTAAAGTACACGTAGATACAAATAATAATACAACGTGTCCCTGGCAGTTCGACATAAAATGAAAACCCAGAAAATATGACTGTTCTTTTTAAGAAAAACAAGAATCCAAAATTTCTAACAAAATTCCCAATTAAACTATAACAAATAGTAACATACTGAATCGATCATTTATAATGCTAACACATGTGATGGTGTCAATGTATGTTATTACTTATGTTGTTACTTATGTATGTTAGTCTTTAAGGTATTTATGTTATGGGCCTTGTTGCCTGAAATAAATGTCATTATTATTATTATTATTATTATTATAATGTGGGTAAATACAGGTTGCTCGAACGTGATAAAGAGTAAAACAGATACATTTTTTGTAAATAATAGAGTGATTGTGTTCATAATAAGGAAGCCTTCTGATAAATTCTAATTAGTCCGTCAGTTAGATTATTAAAAAATAAAGAACATGTATTTTTTGCTTTATCAAATCAATCAAAATTGACAAAGATAACACGCGTCAAAGTTCGGGTGTGAGAATTTATGACGTCATAAGTCCCTACTTATTGGTACAAAGTGTGCAAAGTCGTGACGTCACACAAAACTTCAACGCACTATATCTTCGTAATTTTTTGTTTAATCGACAAAAGAAAAAAATACGTGTTCTATCAATAGAACATACAATCTTATGTAATAGATACCTACCGAAAATAAAATAATTTTGAATTTGAACTAATTAGAATTTTTCAGAAAACTTCCTTATTCGTACATTTGTCAGATATGCACTACTGAGCATTTTGTGATAAGGAATGTCCAAAATCCGGGGAGACGTTGTATAAGTATGAAGAATAGTTATACACGTACCTATAGTTATTACGTGTGATACCGACACCGAGCGTCCCGCTAGCTCGAAAGTTTATTTCCCCAAAGAATTCGTTTTCCTATTTTCCAACCTCTCTTTTCTTAAACAATTTGTTGATTTATTTTTAGCGCAATGAAAATCGTGGCGTAAGTAGATTTATGGATTCAGTTCAGGTTGTTTTTCGTAAAAATTTGAGAAGTTGATCGAGACATGTTCGGGTTTTTATTTATTACGTTAAAGAGACTTACGTTTTAATTTTTTCAAAACAAATAACGACTTGGGTCGGAATATTAAATTACCACATGCCCTTTAACTTTCTCCGAGCATTGTCGACAAAGCAAACCGCAGAAAAATCTCTTCCTAACGAGCTGACTTAAACATACATACATACATATTATCACGCCCGAAATCCCTATCGGGGTGGGCAGAGCCACAAGAGTACTTGTGGCCACGTTCGATTAATTAGTCCTAAGATGGTATGATGAACCGTATGGTGACAGGTGATCAGCCCATCGCCCATACAGATAGTCCACCATGTTGGAGAGGACCCGTCCCTTAGTCGACTTTTACGACATGCCAGGATGATAAGCATCTGCCACGCATTCTATGCAATTTCTTCACTCCCAGTGCAGCAGAGGAGGAGGAGCTGACTTAAATATTAACTTATTTCTATTATTTACTTTTAAGTGTATAGTTTAATGTCAACAATACACCACTGCAAATGCAATTATTTAGATTTAATAAAAACATGCAATACTTATGCCGCTTTACTATAATAAAAAAACCGGACAAGTGCGAGTTAAACTCGCGTGGAGAGGTTTCCGTTCCGTACATGATTATCTGCAATTTACTAGGTTACTTTAAATACCATAGAATTCTTATAGGTTTTCCTGTAATCTATAGGTAAAGAACTATTTTCTGTATTTTTTTCAAAATTTTAGCCCCAGTAGTTTCGGAAATAAGGGGGGGGGAATGGTCAATTTTCGCCTATTTTCATAAATAACTTCCAAACTATTTTACTTAAAATTCAGAAAAAAATATATTTAAAGTCCTCACAATAAGCCCTTTCATTTGATATGTCACACAATATAGATTGCATAACTTTTTTTTTTAATTTTCTGATTTACCCCCCAAAAGTGGCCCCCGTGTTTAAATTTCATATATTTACGTCACGCGTCCGTGTTGCGGTCACCGACTTACATATGAATACCAAATTTCAGCTCAATCGGTCCAGTGGTTTCGGAGCAAATTGGCTGTGACAGACGGACAGACAGACAGACAGACGCACGAGTCCTATAAGGGTTTCGTTTTTTCCTTTTGAGGTACGGAACCCTAAAAACGAACTATTTTGATTATTATTTGATATTTTCCGCAAACAAAATATGATTAGATTAGATTTTTTAGATTCGATTAATTATTGGCCTAGTAACAGTATATTAAGTACATTTAGCAAGTCATTAAATAACATTTATCTTATTCATTAATAATGCATAACATAATTTCATTACAATGTAGCCTTAATTTTAAGTAAATCTATATATTCGTTGATTGAGTACAATGGATTTTCTTGGAAACATTATTTAATTTTTTTATTGATATCAATAAGTGGCAAAGAAGTAAGTTTACATGGTAATACGTTGTACATTGTCATTTAATAGGAATTCCTTGTTTGTAATACTTTTTAGGGTTCCGTACCTCGAAAGGAAAAAAGGAACCCTTATAGGATCACTCGTGTGTCTGTCTGTCTGTCTGTATGTCCGTCTGTCTCAGCCAATATGCTCCGAAACTACGGGACCGATTGAGTTGAAATTTGGTATAGATATGTAAGTTGGTGACCGCAACACGGACGCGTGTCGTAAATATATGAATTTTAAACATAGGGGCCACTTTTTGGGGGTAAACTAGAAAATTAAAATTAAGAGTTATGCCACCTATATCGTGTGACATATCAAATCAAAGGGCTTATTGTGAGGATCTTAAATATATATTTTTTTTGAATTTTATGTAAAATAGTTTAGAAGTTATTCAGGAAAATAGGCGAAAAATGACCATTCCCCCCCTGATTTCCGAAACTACTTGGGCTAAAATTTTGAAAAAAATACAGAAAATAGATCTTTGCCTATAGATTACAGGAAAACCTATAAGAAGTCTATGTTTAAGGTAACCTAGTAAATTTCAGATAATCATGTACGGAACCCTCTCCACGCGAGTTTAACTCGCACTTGTCCGGTTTTTGTTCATGTCTTACTAAACTGCTATGTCAAATTTATCATTTTAACACGCAGACGTCAACTTCTAGATTGATCTCCATCAATAACTTTCACGGTGAACGGTACTCCCCCTTCTGTATCTATCAGCTTAATCAATTACCTCCTTAATCCTTACTAATTCCATAATACGACATTAATTCCTTTTTATCGTTCCGTTTTCACAGTTAAACGGGAATACCCGATTCTTTAAAAGATCGAATGATTCTCATTCGATTTATTAAAAGAAAATCCTTTTTACCCTAGCAAAATCGGAGTGCGGAATTGAATGGAAACTGTTTACATCTCCATTAAACCTACATTACTCCATTTGTATGTTTCTGTTTGAATTATTTTTATTAATCTGACCTTTAGGCTTTATACATCTAAGACTCTTAGATTAGGTTGTCTAGGGACCTTATACATCTGATCTCTGTGACCTTTTATTAAGATTAAGCCCTAGCACCCAATTCTCGGTGCATTCGAGATAATTTCGATTGCGAGATTGAACGTCAGATTCATACAGTTGTGTCAAACGACTGTATGCACTGACGTTTAATCTGTATTGTGAGATTATCTCGAATGCACCGAGTATTGAGGGCCTGTCCCTGGTAGCATTTTTCGTTGGCATCCATTGGCCAACAGTAGGGAATTCGTAAGCATATATTTAGTAGTTTGCCCACATAAAACTAACATTAGACCAATATAACAAAAATATTATCATTACACCCAAACAATTACCAACGTTAGGCCCATTGTGAATAGCCCATTCTTCGTCCGCGCAAGACACAGGATAAGTTAAACGGTCTTATCTCTAAGTGCGTCTCTCTCACACTAGTGGCCAACGAAAGAGATAGTCATAGAGATAAACGGGTTCAACTTATCTTTGTGTCTAGCATGTTAGGGCCGCTGAACTGGCTCGTCTTTTTTTGTGAAGACTGCGCATGCGTTTGACCCTAATCTCACCTGGTGGATAGCAAAGACAGGGACTAAGGTAGAACACGTGTCTACAGAAAATGCCTTTTCACTTTTCCCTTGAAGCACAGACCAAATACCTTCTTGATCAGAATGTCTAACTTGCAATTCGTCTACGAACCAAAATGACTAAAAAGAATGTCTTTGTGGCAAAATACCTAAGCATTAAATCGTCTAAAGATCAAAATGTCTTCCAAGCAAAATACCTAAATTGCAAAAATACCCAAGCACAGTGGCGTACCAATAGCGTGGCAGGGCTCGCAAAATGCCACGGGCCCCCGAACCAAGAGGGCCTCGGCCCAAGAGGCCGCGAGCTCAAAGATGTGACGATTTTTACTGATAGGGTCCCATCAAAACAATTTGCCACAGGCCCCAGATGGTATAATTACGCCACTGCCTAAACAGCAAATTGTCTAAAGATTGTCTAAGGATAAAGATCGTATAGGTTGTCGTTAGTCATATTACCTGGTAGGCCTTTTGCTTCATAGTCAGTATATATACAATGAAGTTCAAGTGCTGCATAGTCATATTGCCTGGTAGGCATTGTGCTTCTTAGTCAAGATAAGCTTTAGGCTTTTCGCGTAGACGTTTTGATTTTTAGGCAGCATGATCAAAAAGGGTTTTTAAAGCGCTGTGATGTAGCCCCGTTGCTTATTGCTTGTTGCATCTAATGTTGGCAGCGAGGATCGGTCCGCTATTCTATTGGATATTTATATGGTCTGTGATTTGAAGATACCAAGATCCAGGAAATACAGACTCTTGGAGAGAGTTTCCCACCTTCCCTAGTAGCATTTTCCGTTGGCATCCATTGGCCAACAGTAGGGAATCCGTTAGGATATAGTTAGTAATTTGCCCTCATTAAACTAAAATAACAAAGATATTATTATTACGCCCACCAATTACGTTGGACCATTGTGAATACCGCTACCGTTGTTTAATAACGGTTGGCATTGTATACGACGAAGGCCCTATTAGATATTAAGTAACGTTGGCCCAATGCAGTAAAATATTATCAACGTTGGGCCAATGAAAAACCTACATTGGCCCTTGGTCAAAACATCAATCTAACCGTTGTCCAACTAACAAGACTCATGTGGGTGGATGAAAACTCTCCCGACGTCTGGTAGTCCGGTGGCAGAATGTGGATGGTGGGATTAGGTCATGTAGTTCCAGTGCACACTCTCCAAAAGTCAAGTGAGATGTTTACATGAATCGTACTGATATAATAAATATGGATACGATCTGATGCGATTTCTTGGCTCTAATAAAGTGACCGAATACCCTAAGCTGCGGTATGAATACAACGCGTTGATTGGTTAATGATAGAGCAGCGATGTTGGCCGTCTTCCACTGAGCTGGAAACATTGTTTTTTTTATAACGTCTTCAAAGTCACCCTGTATAATAAAATTTCCATTGATAAAATGATTGTCCACTCATGAGCGCCACCTAGCAAAGCTTTTGCAAACCTTTAATGAAGCTTCGCTAGCGCCACAAATATAACTGTGTTGAGATTAAAGTGAGAGTAAGACCCTCGCAGTTTTAAAAAGCCCCTACAGAGTGCGCTATATCGATGAATATGAATGGGATTTCCCTTGATTTTTTAACCGACTTAAAAAAGGAGGAGGTTTTCAATTCATCTGTATTTTTAACAGACTTCAAAAAAAGGAGGAGGTTCTCGATTCGGTTGTATTTTTTTTTCTCTGTACTTACGCATTTATAATATTAGTAGGATTGGATATGACAAAGTTATGGAGACAATTTTAACGGCTCATAAGCTTTAAATTTCAAAAAGATCCATAAATATTCGGAAAGGAGTCAGACAGAATAGCAACAATGCAACGAACCCTCACTTTTGGGGAGATTTTTCTAACATGGATCGATGCTGTAATTTATCCGTTTAAGGCATGCGAAATCAAAAGGAAAATAATTCGGAAACATTAAAATGTATTTTTCTTTTCTTTGATTGTTTACAAAATATGCGGGAAATGAGATAAAGAAATGCCAAGTATCCAAACCTTTCTCCGATCAGGAAGAAAAAAGTTTAATTAATTCTCTTAATCAACTTTAATCTGTATTTTATTATAATTCGGTTGATGCAAATTATAAAGCTTAATTTTCCTAAGAGCTCTCAATCTTTTGGACCCTTTTAATGGGATTCCGTGCGATCAACACATTTCTAAATCATCTATACAAACGATTATATCCCTTATCTGCGAATTAATAAGTGCATTTTGGCGTCACGTTTGCTCGGCGCTTATAACGTTTCGGTGCTGGAGGAATTACCCTATATCTCGCTTCTGCGTACTTGACCCATAAACCTCAATCCGATTCGACTCTTTTTAGCCGACTCCACAAAGAAAACGAGGGTAATATGTTCCAGTGCATGTTCCTACCTATGTATGTAAGGTGTAAGGTGTATATGTAGGGTTTATTCCTTTATTCCAGTTTTAAGCCAAATCGCATAATCCAATTTTGATAATTCTTGGACGAATAGACAGTCACACCAAAGGGTATTTTCGTTACATACGTACTTAAACGATTTTTTTTTATAATATCTCGAGGAGGTGATGGAAAATATCGAAATCTGCTGAACAAAGTACAAACGACTTTGTTTGCATGAGATTGGGATGAAATTGGTATTCTGTGTTAATCCAGGGCATAAGCTATCTCCATTCCAAATTTCATCCAAATCGGTCCAGCCGTTGAAGCGTGAAGGAGTAACAAACATACTCAAACACACTGACAACGATTTTGCCATTAGTATGAAAAGTGTAGTTTTTATCTTTGTTGCTAGTAGATTTCTATTGGCGCCTTTATAAGTACCTACTGAAATATGAAAACTGCGCCTCTATTCGGGAACGCTTAGTGATTCTGTAGCGATTCGAGAGCGAGTTTTATCATCTCGCTCTTACGCATTACGCGTCGTGCGGAAGAGTGAGATGAGAAATCTTACTTCCAAATCGCTATAGGTTGACCGGTTAAATGAGTCGTCGCCCGCGCGGCACAGGGGCGCGGGGCATGACGACAAAGGGGCCTGATAGAGGTGCGGGCGGCGTGAAGTGAATGAAAACAAAAATGCGCCTGCCGCCCGCACCTCTCTCGGTCCCCTTTGTCGCCATGCCCCCGCGCCCCTGTGCCGCGCGGGTGACGACTCATTTAAGTGGTCAACCTATACAGAATCACTTAGCGTTCCCGAATAGAGGCGCTGAACTCCTTCCCCTAGAGTATATTCCCTTATTATGTCTCACATAGATTTAACCGAGCGGCCGTTGACTTGACACTGCGTGGGCGTCTTTTCGATTATAAGTTCACGGCTCACTTGTTCAACCATATTTTCTATTATGACTCGCTTTTGACGACGACTTTCACGGATTTCACGTTAAATATACATTATAAACAAATCTTCAAGTATAATTTTTGATGGGTTCGCCAGCCTGTATATTCCAATGCGGGGAACAGCCTCCTCTCATAGTGAGATTACTTAGTAGCACAGAATAGATAATAGAAATAACGTACAGAAGAATCACTGTTTAACAAAACCGGTGTTTAGCTACGGAAATATACCTAATCATACCTTCTCTCTCGGTCAAATACAACGTGCTCTTTCGTGTACGCTAGGGTTGTCAGTTTTTTACCCGCGTCACCCAACAACACCAAACATCTAGCCTACTTGATGACGCGCGAATCGGCAAGCGAGCGAGCGAGCGGCAACCTATTGAGATTTAGGTACAGCTGCTACCAGTACCATTACCGTGACTTGCGCAAACCGCTCTCGCTAGCATAAACTATCGCTCGGTCCCTTGTACTTGTATTGGCAACGAGCAGTATTTCCGATAGATCTCGATAACGAGAACGGTTTGCGTAAACTCATGGTAAGGGTCTGTCTGACGGTCGAGCGTACCAGAGCGGAGTGAGACCCGCCTGCTAATAGTCTCCACGCGAGCCCATGGCGGATTGGGGACTTCACACATCGTTTAATAACTTCGCAAATGTGTGGGTTTCCTCTCGCTGTTTTCCGTCAGCGAAATGCTCGGGGCAAACAACAAATTCAACTGCATCTGGAGATCTTAGAGGTGTAAGCCGGCATTTGAACCTGCGAGATGCCGCGTGTCAGGCCACAAGGTTAATACTGCACAAAGTGCAAAATGCTACTATTAAAGTTATAATTTAATAAAACCAATTTACAGGTCACTCCGTATTACAAAATAAACAGTAATAATTTAAAATTATAATTATATAAATTAAACTATATACTTACTACTACTATTATTAGACGATAGAGTAAAAGTGACAGTGGTCAGGGCGTCTATTCGGAAACGTCTAAGTGATACCTACTGCAGCGAATCGCGAGCGCGACTCGCATCTCGCTCTTACGCATTACGCGTCGTGCGGAAGAGTGGGACGAGAAATCTCTCTCGCGAGTCGCTACAACGTCACTTAGCGTTCCCGAATAGAGGCGCAGTGCCAGATTAAGCGCGGGGCCCGTGGCAAATTCTATCAAGGGCCAGGTTTACTTTAGTCATTTTAAATTATCTTTGTATATTTTGATACATAATGGCCAATGGAAAGATCGATTGGCCATTATGCTCAGGCAAGCGTGCGTGCGCAGGGCCCGTAGCATTTGCTACTCTTGCTACCTACGTAGCTAATCCGGTACGATAAGACACGCGCGTCGACGGTGCATTAAAATTTTGCCATGTGTAAGGGCCCTTATATCTGCAATAAATATCTGCAATAAACACTGGATAGATTACAAGATAACAACTCACCCATTCGTCAACTTTTCTGACGTTCCTTCTGACAGAGGGTGTTAAGTATGCTAATTTAACTTTCATACTTAATTACAAATTGGGGCCAATTCGAAAGTGTATTCGCTAAGTTTAAAAGTCACTTTTAAAATAAGAACGTCAATCTTGATTTTGACAGCTTTCTGCTCTACAAAATCGAGTTTGACGTTTCTTATTTTAAGTTTAGGAAATTTTAAATTAAGAAGACGCCGTTTCGATTTGGACCCATTGGCATTATTACACCCTAAAGCTGGCAACACTAAGGGCGCGGGGCGGGGTCCGTGCGTCACTGATCGATGCAGCACTTGTTGCCGCCCTCAACAGGCTCCTCTCCAATTCGGACCCAATAAGAATAACATATCGCTTAAGGCTATCGCCGCGTTTTTCCGCTTAGATTTGTCCCTGACATCATTGTGGGTTAAGATGTTATTGTTAGTCCAAATCGAACTGGGTTAATTGATTCGGAAGACGGATTTGATGTTCAATTTATTAGCTTTTTGGGTTCAATGGGACCCTATTATTGAGCCTACAACGTCCGTCCGTCCGTCCGGCCTCTAGCCAGAGGCCTAGCGCTGGAAGGTTGGAAATTTTACAGAATATGTGTTGTTATAGCGTGATAATAAAAATATCAAAACATTGGGTCCAATTCAAAACGTTTCCGCTAAATTTAAGATTGCCTAAACTTAAAATAAGAAACGTCAAACTCGATTTTGTATAGCTCCAAGGTTCAAAATCGAGTCGAATGTTTCTTATTTCAAATTTAGCGACGTGTTTTCGCTAAATTTAGCGAAAACACGTTCGAATTGGCCCCATTTTAAGCCTAGGCGGCTGATAAATATCCTAAAAATTTACTGATTTTAGAATAATTTTATTTCAGCTGTATTTCCAAAACGGCTTTAGTATCAGCCATCAAAATTGGCCTTATTTTAGTTTGTACTCCATAGTCAAACAACAAATATCAATTCAATGGTGTTCCGTTACAGAAATGTGAAAAATATATTGAAATCAACCAGGTTTTTTTTTTTTTATTGATATAACAAACAGCGTTTATAATACAAAATAAAATTATAGGATAGTTAATACATAGGCAACAGTTTCCACTTAAAGATAGAATAAATTAGCTTGCTCAGAAAAGACAAATTATCTTCTCACAATTCAAACACAAAATATACTACAGATATAGTTACTGACATTATTTTTAATAAGTTAAGAGCTAAGAGCTGCTACAGACTTCTTACGGCTAATCAGACGGTATACAATAATTCAGTATAAGTACTTATAGACATGAGTAGAAATATAAATTAATGATCACTCAGTGCAGAAATAAGTTTATCTGTGTGTGTGCTAAATAAATCTATATCAGAGTATGTTTTATTATACTTCCGGCATGCTCTGACCAAAAATGTATTTTTTGAATACTTCGTGCGACAGGATGGGATAGCAAATAATTCAGTAGAGCGAGTACGACGAAATTACCGCTGCAGCTTAACAATCGGCTAACTTACTCGTAGTTGCAACCGTCAAAGTTGTTACATCTTTAAAATAAAGCAGTGTATTATTGATGAGTTGAGATTATGCCAAATTGGCGTAGTACAGAACCCTCCGTGCGCGAGTCCGACTCGCACTTGATCTGTTTTAGTTTACTTCCTGTAAATGTAAATTTAAAATTATACTAAACAAATTAGGCATCATGCGTATAACTATTACTGAAATCCATGCAGACGAAGTAATGGGCAGCAGCTAATAAATAAATAGAAACAAAAACAGTCTCATACATATTCTATGAAATTAATCATCTAATGTAGACGTATCGTCAGAGAAACCGTATTAGTTGGGAGTCAAAGTCAAAGTCAAAGTCAAACTATCTTTATTCAATTTAGGCTTTTACAAGCTCTTATGAAGGTCAAGGAATGAATCTACCACCGGTTCGGAAAAAATCCTCTACTGAGAAGAGCCGGCAAGAAACTCGGAGTAGTTTGTATAGGTAATAATGTCTTGATACACGTGCCTTGCGCGTGTCCACACTTGGACGAGACACAACAAGATTATCCAGCCAGGCTAAAAAAAACACTAGAACAAAAGTACCTTCCCCGTAATAGAGACTATAGGAAAAGTATTAATGTAGACAATTTTATTTTCATTTTAATAGCAGTTTAAGTTATAAGCGTATTACTTATTAGCCCTTAAGCTAGATTGTAATGACATAAGACTAAATCTGACTTTGTATAAAAAAAATACAAACGAATATTATTTGTTTTTTTAGGGTTCCGTACCCAAAGGGTAAAAACGGGACCTTATTACTAAGGCTCCGCTGTTGTCTGTCCGTTTGTCTGTCTGTCCGTCTGTCCCTCAGTCCGTCTGTCACCAGGCTGTATCTCATGAACCGTGATAGTTAAACAATTGAATTTTTCGGTTTACTAATTTATAGGCAAAAAACTTTTCCCAAAGTATCACATCCCAAACTATTTCACTCAAATTATCATGTGGCAAAAAATCATTAGTCAAAACAGCTTATCGCAATTTTACAGTTAGCAAAGTATTTTTTGGCAAATTATTGTTTAACAAATAAACACTTAGTCATGTTACATTTTACCAAGTATAATTTAGGCAAATGTAGCGTTTGGCATAACATACTCTTCCCAAAATATTGCATGGCATAGGATTTACATCCTAATTGAGTAATACATAGGACTTATCTAACCTAACCAAACCGCCAACGTGTCGACGTGACCCCGCTTCGCGGGGTGCCTATTTCCAATCTAAGGGACACAAGTTAACCCTGACCTAACCTACCAATAATACAATTGTTACGGTTGTTTGTTTTATAATGCGGGGGGCTTCGCCCCCGGAGCCCCCCTTGTGGGCGGCTTCGCCCCCCCCGTCCCACCATACTAGCTACTGAACTTAATCGCGAAAAAAATTTAAACGATTTTGCATCACAAAGCTGAATATTCCGAGGTTAAATTATTAATGTGTATTGCAACTAATTTAAAAATGTAATTAAAATAAAATCTTTGGTAGTCTGATTTATAAAAAAAACATAGTAAATCACCATAAAGAAAACCTTAGGAATTCAACTGTTTTTTTATGTTAGTATGCAATTTAATATGTTTTTGCCTTTTATTCCTTTTATACTTCGAATTCCTGTATTCTTTAATATCAGTAAAAATAAATTATCATTTGTCAAACTTATGCTATAAGTTGAGTATGCGAAGTGACTATTTGAACAAACGTTTTTTTGGAATATAATATTAGCCAAACGAAAACGTTTGCTTAATAAACGTTTGGCTTAGTAAAACTTGACAAAGTAAAATGTTGCCAAATGATAATTTGACTAAATTAATAAAACGCGAAATGTAAATGTGCTAAAGATTCGTTTGGGAAATGAAACTGCTGCGATGAGTGTTTTGGGAAGTGAAATTTGGCAAAAAATATTTTGATCAAACGGCAGTACACCGAATTTTTCACAGATGATGTATTTCTGTTGCCACTATAACAACAAATACTAAATAACAGAATAAATAAATGTTTAAGGGGGCTCCCATACAACAAACGTGATTTTTTTTGCTCGTTTTTGCTCGATATTGATGACGGCAACAGCGGCCCTAACATGCATGAAACAAAGATAAGATAGACTGTCTTATCTCTTAGTGCGTCTCTCTCACACTAGTGCCGACGAAAGAGATAGTCATAGAGATAAACAGGCTTAATTTATCTTTGTGGCATGCATGTTAGGGCCGCAGGTAGACGCTTGAAATATTCACAGAATATTTAGATATATTATATTCACTTTAAAAATAAATAATTAAATTAAAATAAAATAAATATTTAAGGGGGGGTGCCATACAACAAACGTGATTTTTTTGCTTGATTATAGATAATGGTACGGAACCCTTCATGCGCACTTGGCCGGTTTTTTTGTTCCGTTTTCACGGCCAAATAACTTTACAGAATTCCATAAAAATTGGCACAAATATAGCCTGTTATATGGTGATGGATATAGGATACTTTTATCCCTATATCCTTGTAGAATTTTCAGGAATCTTAAGATATAAAGGAAACATGAGAAATGCTACTCCTTGGTAGATGGCGCTGCGATAAACGAATTCTACACGGACAAAGTCGCGGGCAAAAACGAATCCTGAATAGTATAATATAATGGACTCGTACTAAGTACTTTTATGTTAAATCTCATTTGCGTAAACCCCAGCTCAACATTATACTTTGATGCTTTTTCTGAAAAGAGATTCGAGAGCCTTCCATCCATAACCTCTGTGAGATATTCAATTCTTATAGCGTTGATATAAGCGCTATTTTGGCTTAAATCATTACTATAAAGTGGCAAAACTTATACTTATATTTATACCGTGAAGTTTTAACGAGTTGATTATTGAACGGAGTTAATTTCTATTGTAATAGACAAAGTTCCTGAAAGCCTATTTTCCTGTAATTTTATTAGTGCTATAGTCAAGTCAAGCAATAAGAAGAAAATTTAATAATAGGATATTAGAATTTAATACAAAATTCAAAGGATCATTAAGCCCATTGCTTACACATCTGAATGGTTTTTACTGTCCGAACTATTACACTGTACACTCAAGTGAGGTTTTAAGTGTAAGAAAATACTTGCATTCAGCACGTTCCCCTACAAAGTTATGAGGTCTACGCCCGCTACGCCGTAGACATAAATAGATTCGTAGTTGTGCTACGCTTGCGAAAGTAAAAAAGGAGTCGCTTATACTGTCTGTCTGTGCTTAAAAACAGTTGCAATGTATTAATACACAACCGCACAAAGCCAGGGCGGGTAACAAGTATGTTATAAATTATGTAATTATAGGTTTTTGAAATTAATCTTACGAAAGGTTAGTATTAAATATCTTTTATATTTAAATTTATACGACACCGTCTCGTTTTGAACCCATTATGTCAAATAAAAAAATTAAGAAGCTGTTACGAAATACGAGTACATTATGCGAATAGTTGGTTTATAACAGTCAATTATAAATTGTAAAATATTATACAAAACGTCGTGTATTGTGGATTTTGGATTTGTAAGCCACCACAACATGCCATTCCGCAGACGGATAACTTATTTCGTGGTACAAAGAAATCTAAAGCCAGTGCTGCAAACTCCCACCGTCAAAAAAACAGGAGGTTAGTGTTGTATCCAGGGGATTGTACAAAGAAAAAGGAGAAATAAAAGTTACCCAATTTTTTTGTTGCAAACAGGGACTTTATTTTATTCCATAAAAAATTATCAATTTCCAACAAGACCAAACTTAACAAACGAAACTCTCGCTTTTACCGTGCACATAAACCATCTATCACGTTTTAACTAATATGTGTGTGCGAAAGGGACGAATGCTTTAAGTGCGCGATAAAAATAAGTGTGCTATGGGGGCTGATTACTTATAAATATAAATAATAAATAAGGGCGGAACCTAATAATAAATGAGTTGACCATAAAACGATTGATTAACTAGTTCGTTCTTTTTTGAGAACTGTTAAAGTTTTTATCCTAGCAAAACCTACTTACTTTAATTCAATGCAATAAGAGTTTTGACGATTCAGACTTAAAAGCTTCGTTTACACTTACGCTATCAAAATGTGGTTGAAATATTCGATATAACTTTAAATTAATTATTAATCAGATAGATAATCAGGATTTCCAGAAATATGTAAAAATAAATGGTCATTCGAAATGAAAAATGATAAGAGAAACCTAAAGATGATTTTCAAATACGTTTATTTCAATGATACCCCACTTAAAATACTTCGTCGACTTTCATTTTTTTCTTTTTGAAAAAAGGAACCCTTATAGGATCACTCGTGTGTCTGTCTGTCTGTCTGTCTGTCTGTCTGTCTGTCTGTCTGTCTGATTTGAAATTTGGTATACATATAAAGGTCAGTGACCGCAACACGGATGCGTAACGAAATAAATTAATTTTAAACATGGAGGTCACATTTGGGGGGTAAATTAGAAAATTAAAAAAAAAGTTACGCTAACTATATCATGCGACATATCAGATGAAAGGGCTTATTATGAGGATCTTAAATATGTTTTTTTTTGGAATTTTAAAATAAATGGTTTGGAAGTTATTTAGGAAAATAGGCGAAAATTGACCATCCCCCCCCCCTTATCTCCGAAACTACCGAGCCTAAAATTTTGAAAAAACTATAGATAACAGGAAAACCTATGAGAAATCTATGGTATTTAAAGTAACATAGGAAATTTCGGATAATCATGTATGGAACGGAACCCTCTCCACGCGGGTTTAACTCGCACTTGCCCGGTTTTTTACAATATGGCGTTTGGTTGTCGCCATATTAGATTTTGATTACTATCATGTCTTTAGTGACACTCGCAAGATTAAGACAAATCGATTCACGTAAGAAACATCAAAATCGGCCCACGTGTTTGATCTCTAGAGCGCCACAAAGGTACAAACAAACATACATACATACATAGGCTGATAAACACATTACCCTCTTGTGCATTGCGCAGTCGGGTAAAAACAGGAGATAAGGAGGCTGGAAATCAAGGAGAATTTGCAGCATTGTCTAAAGCCATGTTTGAAGCCCAAGTACTACTTAAGGCAATTCGGCACCACGCCCATCCACTCAACGAGTTGCACCCTTAAGGAAACAACGGCCGTGTACACAGCATGAGGAAACGACTTGTGTCAATAATGGCACAATTGAAATGAATTTCATTTCCTTCATTTTTTCCATGTTTGTCCGGTCGACCCCCTCCCACCCCCTCACTCCCTCTCCCTCATTAATCATATGTCAACGTAATATGGTGCAAAAGTGTACATGTTTGTGAGTAGCCGGTCAACTTCAAAAGTTTATTGATACGCCTCTGTTTATATGACATTAATGGTCAAAATTATGTATTTTTGACGCTACTAATAACAGATATTTATTAAACATGCTTTGTAGTAGCTAACGATGCCTGGGAACGGTCATGTAACGACATAATTTTGTTTTAACAGTAAAATGAAAGAAGGAATATTCAACGAAACAGCGCATAGCAAATGGAGTACCATGGAGGAATTTAATAACTGGGCCACTTTGATGATATTCCATTTTGCCATGTCATACCAACAGTAGGACATTTTGGCGTTGCGTAGTCTCGTTAAAGCATAAACCGTCAAAATAAGAAGACCGTCAAGTGAATCGCTATTAAATTATACCTAATTAAACACCCAATATCTTTTGGGTTCATGAAAAGCACTTAAACACTTCGTTCTCGAAACAATATTAACCATTTCACTGTCACGCACTTTTTGCTCTGCAGCGAAAACTCAGGTTCTTAGCGATGAAAGTGTCAAACTCAAAATTACATATATGATGACGATGAAAAAAAGCATATTACTCAATACAAGAATATTTAATAGATGCATTTTAATAAGAGGTAACACTGAAGTACCTATATAAAAACTATGTACATGTAATGCATGCTGCATGTTTGTATGCCTCATGGCTAAGCATAGTGACACATAACACTTACTGTACCACCTTTGTACCACCTACCTATGTTTTACAAGTTTCTTCATGAATTGAAAAGCCGAAGTTTACTATAATACCTATAATGGGTCTAATTCGAAAATTTACAACTGCGTGAACTTAAAATAAGAAACGTCACATTCAATTTCGTATGGCACCAAGATGTCAAAATCGAGTTTGACGTTTCTGTTTTTAGCAACTTTTAAATTTAGCGAACACCTCCGAATTTGCCCCAATGCCTGAATAAATTCCAATTGATCAAGGGTGTTTGATTATAACTGCCTCAGCTAAAAGCCACTACATGACAAGCAAGGCGCTCGGTGACCTTCCGTACCTGTTGCTTATCCACGGAGAAAGTGACGCGAGCGAAATGCGCCGTCGCTCTTTAGTTGCCAGCTTCGCAACCCTGCCGAATTTCCAGGGAATTTATTTCAAGCTTAGTTGGCGCCCAACATGGGGCTAATTTGTTAATTATACTTAAATATAGTAAGTAGTGTTTTTGTATTATAGCCATTTTAATAATATTTTCAAAACTATAACTAATATAGCAAAGGTACATAACATACTATATTCCGAAGTGTTTAAAGGAAATGTACCAAAATATTACTTCCACATTTGTCTAAGTTCATCTGTGTGACTGTTGACCCCAAAATCCCGATTACATGGCTGGGTACATTTGAAATAAGTTAGTTACACGATAAATTATAGAGAATGGGGTAAGGTCGCTTAGGGAGGTGGCAACCCGGTCCCGGGCGGCGGCAGTGTGCGCGAGCCGCCGCGACGACCGCTCCTCGAATGGGCACTGTTAAAACCTTCCTAACACACCCCAATTCATAATTAACGTATCGAGTGTATTAATACCTTTAAACCTGTGCTCCTATCATCCACCGATATCTTCCATTTAGTGCTCAATAATTAGTATACATGATGGCCATCGCTTACGAGTTCCAGAGCTGACATCCACGATTAAGTGGTTACAAACGGTTAACTTTCAATTGTAACTATAATAATTACTTGTGTAATAATAACGTAAATATGTTCATAAATAAGTTTGGTTGGGTCACTCTAAAATTCCATTAATGTATTACGCTGAATATCCTCTCGACCCGCATCGGTCCCTGGGCGAGATATCATTAATATTAAAAGAAATTAACAGGAATGAGCGTGACGAGATGTGTTTTGAGTGTCTCATAATAAACTCACACTCATAAACATGAATATATTTTCCTAACAAAAAGCTTTTTAAAGTATATATTTTAGAACTTTGCAAAGAATTGCAAGTGTATTTACTTAATTGACTTCGTACATCGTAACCGCGGCGCAGGCAGCTTGAGAAATGTTCATTTGAATAAATAGGCAATCTTGGGGAGATTATGTCACCGGAGGAACACTTCAGACGCAACAGTTAGCCCATAATCCTATGTCAACGTTCTCCCACGCCCCGAATTATAACATTTCTTATAAGGGTGCGCTGAACTTTATATCATTTGAAATGATTATCAAAAATGTTTTATTTATGTGGTGCACACAAATTGCGTACGTGCTCGCATTCAGGTGACACTGGCCTCGGTCTGAAATTTGCGCGATACAGCCACCCTTCATTCTATAACGCGTTTTATCACGTCGCAAAAACATATTAATCCGCAGCATATTTAATTGAAACGGTGATCAATTAAATCTGGCGCCCACCGAGGGGCCGATTGAACTTTTATAAATGGTTCCATATAGCTGGGGGTTGTGACAGCCAGTAATCTATTGTGGGGTAGAAATTGCGGTTTGGATCATGACTCGATAACGGATGCTCATAGCTGGTATGGATGAATGGATCTATCAATCAATTTATACTGTGCCGTTCGCCCGAGCCTTTGATCATGGCAGATAACACGGGCGTCCGTTTAAAACATTCATTTAATATTATGCACTTTATATGTCCACCATCATGTTCTATGCAGTATTGTCTGCTCAGTGGAGTGGTTAAAGCTTAACTATGTAACATAATACATACATTTCCTGCTGCTAAAACAACAATGTCTCTTTAAAGATGCTTACTTGGTGTGGGGTAACATTAATGTTGTCGTTACTTTAAACGTACTCGTACTCACATCAAATGCTAAAACGTTTACACTTCATTGCTTCTTTACCGTTCTCTTATTATTAATGTATACTTTATACAGCTAGTAAACAAACTCCCACACAGTGTCTGTCGTGGCGGGGTTTTACAACCACGTAGGCGTCCACGCAGATCGTCTGCGACCCCGTCCGTAGACTTGACGATTCAGACTAATCGGATTCCATCAATTTTAAGTCCGAAGAAAACGTAATTAATACCGTTAGTAGATGTATCTGAGTTAATATTCAGAAAGCCCAGCTTTAATGTTCAGTGTTTTTATAAGAGTAGGACTGTAATGTCATATAATTTTTGTTTAACATAATTACAAATGTGTCAACGTTTTTTAACAGTTAAAAGAGCGCTGTAACGGTAATACAAGTGATTCAGTGGGGCCAATTCGAACGTGTGTACGATAAATTTAATTATTTATTTCTAAATTTAAAATTCGCTAAACTTGAAATAAGAAACGTCATCTCGATTTTGACAGCTTAATGCCATAAAAAATCGAGTATGACGTTTCTTATTTTAAGTTTAGCGAATTTTAAATTTAGAAAACACCTTTTCGAATTGGCCCCAGTTTACCTCGAAACTTTAAGTTGTTTAGTAAACTTTAGTATGATGACATCGTAATCCAATACGCCACTTTTTAGGGTTCCGTACCTCAAAAGGAAAAAAGGAACCCTTATAGGATCACTCGTGTGTCTGTCTATCTGTCTGTCTGTCCGTCTGTCACAGCCAATTTGCTCCGAAACTACTGGACCGATTGAGTTGAAATTTGGTATTCATATGTAAGTTGGTGACCGCAACACGGACGCGTGACGTAAATATATGAATTTTAAACATAGGAGCCACTTTTTGGGGGTAAACTAGAAAATTAAAAAAAAAAGTTATGCCACCTATATCGTGTGACATATCAAATGAAAGGCCTTATTGTGAGGATCTTAAATATATTTTCTTTCGAATTTTAAGTAAAATAGTTTAGAAGTTATTCAGGAAAATAGGCGAAAAATGACCATCCCCCCCCTTATTTCCGAAACTACTGAGGCAAAAATTTTGAAAAAAATACAAAAAATAGATCTTTGCCTATAGATTACAGGAAAACCTATAAGAAGTCTATGGTATTTAAGGTAACCTAGTAAATTTCAGATAATCATGTACGGAACGGAACCCTCTCCACACGAGTTTAACTCGCACTTGTCCGGATTTTTCTAATAATTTCAATCACAATGGTCGTACATGCTTAACGATATCAAAACTTAACAAACGTACAATTGATATATAAGAAATCTTTACACGAATCCCGAAATTTCCAAAACTCTCAGTGCAATGTTTTAAGTGGACTATGAAGGTGTAGTTTCGAAGATGAGTGGACTGGGCCCGCCGGGCGTGTGGGCCGCCCAGAAGAGGCTGGAGTCCTGGGCCCGCGCGGCTAGGGAACGGACCTCGAGTGCCAGCAGTGGACAGAGTCACAACTCTACTGACAGCTTCGGAGATGACAAGTCTCATGGGAGCCCTAGTGTATGTACTAGGATAAGTACTCCGTTTCTAGGCACAGCTGGGAATAATCCCATTCCCCATCCTCTCTAGACTGGCAACGCATTGGCAGCACCTCTGGTGTTGCAGATGTCCATATGCGGCGGTGACCAGTTTCCATCGGGTAGGCCGTCTGCCTGTTTGTCAGCCTACTCCTTTCTCTAAGGGCCGGCAACGCATCCGCGATTCCCCTGGTGTTGCGGGTGTCCATGGGCGGCGGTGCTTGCTTACCATCAAGTAACTCACCTGCTGGTTTTTCCCCCCTCTTACTATAAAAAAAAAGTATATTGCATCTTAGTTAACCCTTTCATAGTTAGATGATCTCCAGCGTACAGTGCCAGTAGCGTCAGGCCCTTACAAGCCCTTTTTTATTGACTTCAGTGAGAGAGATGTTGAGATATATTTTGTCATATATACCTAGATGACTGTGCCGCTCTTTGCTTTTTTTACAATGTCATCCTATCATATTAATTCTGGCTGTGAAAGGGTTGACCTATAAAACAAAACAACACACACACATTTTCTATACCGAACCACAGAACGAATCTTGGTAAGTTCTCGCCCCTGAATCGTCTAATGAAGACATACAATGAAATAGAGACATCCGAAAATGAAAAAAAAAACATTGATATCTTCAACGACTCACTTAAATCATTTAGGCAAAAATTAATCACTTACTTTAAAAAACAAACAACATCAAATTAAATTATTTAGACATTACGAAACTTCAATATTTCATACCGTAAATTTAGTAGCTAAGTTATGTTGATTTTAATACTAGAGTAGTTAAATAAAAATCTATGAGAATGCTGTATATACCTATTGTTAGTGTTACATATAGAATAAGCACTTTTGCATGTTTTTGTGTAAGTTTCGTGTAACGACTGTTGGTGTATCAATAAATAAATAATACAAGGACATATACGATTTTACGTCACGAAACGTCAATTACGCTTTGGATGTTAATAAACTACGTGCCTTCACTGCCTCTTTGATCCCTCGTTCTTTTTGATGCTATGCTACTGCTACTGGATACTTTACAAAGGTTTCGAGAAATATTTTTTGTTAGTATACAAAACGCGTTCCAACTGTTCTTCAATGTGGGGTTAAAAAAATTAAACTGTTTATTTCAATATTGTTTACATTATTTGATTTATGCTTAACAACTAATCTTAATATCAAAGATTTTGAGTGTTAAACATTATAAATGGAATTTCTGTATTAAATTCTTAATTAATTATATAATATTATTTATTAGTTATTAGGTTTATTTTTTCAGTACATGTCGCTTCAAAATGTTCCTTATTTGTTTATCTGTTGTCTTCTCAATTATTCAATAAGGGCATAGTATAAAGCGGGGGAAGTAAGTTATCTTCATACAAACGCACCGCGCGCGGCTTGTATGTGTGCGCCAAAGTATCCATGCGTCGCCGCACGCACACTTAAACAAAACTCGACCCGCTTAGTAAGGGGAAACGGGTCGAGATTTGTTTAAGTGTGCGTGCGGCGACGCATGGATACTTTGGCGCACACATACAAGCCGCGCGCGGTGCGTCTGTATGAAGATAACCTACTTCCCTTCTCTTTATACTATGATAAGGGCGTCATTCTGAGACCAGCAACAACACAGCGCGTCTGGTGGGTTTTTATTCGAGATGCAACGGATACTTGATTGGATACCGGATACTAGATATCCGGCATGGCCATTGGCCTGTTAGCGCACGTGATAGCACGTTCTCACAAAAATAGTTTTCAAGGTTGTTTACATTATTACTAATACTAAAAGTTAAAAGTAACAGTAAGAGCTAAACGGTTGGAATTTTCACAGAACATGTGTTGTTACGGTATGAATACTAGCAAATAATAAAAATATCAAAAAGTTTTAAGCCTGATATTGTCTCCCATAAAAAGTTCCGATTTTCACAATCCATAACGTTTTTGGTCATAATTATTATTAGTCATAATGTTAAAAGTCATATATTAATAGGTATAATTTCTGAGTTCCGATTTTCGTTGGTCATATTTGTCGAAAGTCATAAAAAATATATTCATAACTTTTTATGTCATAATTTATTATACTTCATAATGTTGAAGGTAATAATATTATTTGTAATAACGATTATAACGTTTAAACTAGTTGAACATAACAATAATATACATAAAATTTAAGTACCTTACTTGTGCAAGGGCGAAAATTGCTTAGAATAAATTTAAGTTAATTTATTTATACTAAGTATGGTTAGGTAATCCTCATATTCATAATGGTTTACATTAAAAACGAGAATAAAGCATGACATCTTATAAGCTAGCAAGATTTTCTGCGATGTTTAAAAAATGTGTCTGTCTGTCTGTCAATTTCAACTCAATCGGTCCAGTAGTTTCGGAGCAAATTGGCTGTGACAGACGGACAGAAAGACGTCCGTCTGTCACAGCCAATTTGCTCCGAAACTACTGGACCGATTAAGTTAAAATTTGGTATTCATATGTAAGTTGGTGACCGCAACACGGAAGCGTGACGTAAATATATGAATTTTAAACAAAGGGGCCACTTTTTGGGGGTAAACTAGAAAATTAAAAAAAAAAGTTATGCCACCTATATCGTGTGACATATCAAATAAAAGGGCTTATTGTAAGGAACTTAAATATATATTTTTTTGAATTTTAAGTAAAACAGTTTAGAAGTTATTCAGGAAAATAGGCGAAAAATGACCATTCCCCCCCCCCCCTTATTTCCGAAACTACTGGGGCTAAAATTTTGAAAAAAATACAGAAAATAGATCTTTGCCTATAGATTACAGGAAAACCTATAAGAAGTCTATGGTATTTAAGGTAACCTAGTAAATTTCAGATAAACATGTTCGGAACGGAACCCTCTCCACGCGAGTTTAACTCGCACTTGTCCGGTTTTTTAAAGTTACTTTAAAAAATACCAAGTACTTACGTATGTGCATTTGTAATGTTAACATACGAGTACATGTCACGTTTAATAATTTAAGTGGTGTCTAGTGCAACGTGTTTAAATGTTGCAACATGCTCACAGGTTAAAACGAACACTAGCCAAAATATTATGTACGTAGGATGTTCCATAAGTGTTGCAATAGAAAGAATGTAACAAGTTTGGACATGTATGACTGAGAGTTGTATTAGACAAGCAAAAGACTGTCAATGCTACCTGGTACATGATGTTTGTTTGCCGCAAGCTATCCGCGAGCTGAAGAAACTGCGACCAAACTCGCATCTGGGCAGTTGGCACTTGCACCATGATACCGCTCCTGTTCATCGAGCAACCATTACTCAGGAGTTTTTGAAGCAATCTGGGCTTACTGTGCTGGACCACCCTCCTTATAGCCCCGACCTCGCGCCATGTGATTTTAGTCTCTTCCCGCTGATCAAGAGCCAGTTGAAAGGACGACGATTTGCAACTGATGACGAATTAATACGTGCATGGGATGAGGCCTGTGCCAGTGTCACAAAGGATCAGTGGAAGATTATGTTTAATACGTGGTTTGAACGCATGCATAAGTGTATAAACAGTGATGGTTCTTATTTTGCAAAAGTTTAATAAATAGTTAGATTTTTGCAAGACTTATGGAACATCCTACGTATAGCGTTCAAGGCCCGGTCACAATGTGGTCGCAGCAGGAGAGCGGCGCCACCGCAGCGTGATGCTTTCTGGGCCTTTCTTCGACATTGCCTAAGTGATAGATAACGCGATGGTTTTACAATACATGTATGTAGGCATGTAGTGTATTTATATGTATAGCGCTCCGTGAGTCACAGACGGTGCTGGCTGAAAATCAGCGCTGCAGGTGTCTTACACCTCAGCATTATGCTGAGCCAGTGTCCCATTCACAGCCGCGAGGACGACACACTACGATCTTGTTTTTATTGTTTAAATGTTTATTTATGTTACTTTGTGTGTCTTCTGTGTTAGTGAATAAATGTTTCTTTCTTTCCTTCTTTCAATGCGGCCGTGTTTGCTGTCAAGTAAATAAGAGCTACCATATTGTAACAAAATAATTTGCGATATCGTTTAGGGAATGTTGAATACACGCCCTGTTGTCTTATATTGGAAGTTGTATCACATTGCGCTGCAGTCGGCATATGTGACGGCGGCGAACGCGGTACTGAACGCATTCATACGTAGGAATGAGATAATGATATCCCTATTTCAATCTTAACTATGAATCCGTCCCATGATGGCCCATCGTGTATCAGGGCCATGATATGTGATGTCTGTTAAGACTTCCAATACAGGACAACAGATGGCTTCACGCTGCAGGCACGCCGCGCCCCTGTAGCGCCGGCTATGCGCCCGGACCTTTATTTGATATTAATAAACACTTTTTTTAAACGCGTGGTGTTCAGATTATCGTTGTAATGGACGTAGCTTTGTTACTCCATCTACCTCATTAATAGATAGATTTAAGATGTGCAGTCGTAGCTAACTGACACGTGGCCTCTCGTGAGGATCGCGGGTTCAAATCAAGCTCGCACCTCTGAGATTTTAGAATCTCATGTGCAGAGCATAGAGGCAACCTGCATACTACCCACTTCTGTGAAATTCAAAGATTTGTGTACAATCCCCAACCGTAGGTACTGGGCCCGCGTGGGGACTACTGCCCAGTCCCTCTATAAGAGGTCTGTGCTCAGCAGTGGATCGTATACAGGCTGATGCTTATGATGAGACAAGGGTTGCCAGTAGGGCATGCAATACCGGTACCGGGAACTGTTTCATAATTCCCGGTACTGGGTAAGGATCGGTACCGGGAAATCGGGAAAAATCGACACTCAATAAAAGAGAAAAAGATAGAATGAAAAAGTTCTAATATAATCTAAATATAATCTTCTACACGCATAACTAATCAAATAAAATAAAAAATCTTATTTTTTGAGGTAACATCTGCTACGAATCCCACAGACATGAGATCAAAGATATCAAAATCAATTAAATAAAGAAACATTGTGAAATAGAATTTTGTATTTTATGATTATGATGGCATTGAATTTAAGGTTGTTCAAATGAATAAATATATACATTGATAATGGATTCTAGTTTCGTTCGCAGTTGGACTTTGACAAATTTTCCGAAATTTCGATACTTTCCCGGGAATTTCTTCATCAGTACCTACCGGTACCAAATAAAAAGCTATACCGGAAACTCCCGGGAAGTCTCAGTACCGGGAATTCCCGGGAGCATGCCGTAGTTGCCAGTGTACGCAAATTATATTCGAAATATCGACCTAAACGCGAGGCTTTAACCAATATTGAGTGCAGCTCGTTTTCATAATTAGATAGACCTTTGAAATGTAGGGCATCGCGGTCACGATGTGTATCATGGATATAGCGTATCAGGGGCTCTATTCAAAATTGAATAAGCTATATGGTATCTCATATCGACACGGTTAGCCTAGTTGGTAGTGACCCTATCTCCGAAGCTTGCTCCCAAGAACAAATATTTGTGTGATGAGCACGAATGTTTGTTCATGAGTCTTGGATATTTCCAATGTATTTAAGTAGTTGTTTATCTATATTATAGAAGTATTTATATCGTCATCTGTACCCAAAACACAGGCATTTACATTTTACTTTGGAATTATAGTTATATCGCAGTCTTTATTTTCCTTTGCGAACTTTCCATTGAAAACAAGTGACAATGCAAAGCGACATTTCGTTACCATAGCGAGGATCGGTTTCTGTTTCACTAAGACCACGAATATTCCACCTGCGGCCTGCTAAACTTTAAGCCTAGCCGTATAAGGCCTACCCCAAAAATGGGTAGCCATAATCGCCAGGCTTGGCAGGCGGGTTGACGACCGCAGTTGGTCATGATAGTACTCGAAGGACGCTGCCCATCCTTCGGTTGGTTCCTCTGTCACCTTTTACGATACCCACGGGAGGAGATAGGGTGATGCTATTCTTAGACGCACCACATGGAAAAATAAGAATGAAATTAAAATAATCTATAATTTATAAAATAAAAAAAACGACTTCAAATAGGCTTTGAAAAGTACCTAAGTTTTTTGTTCACATTTTATTTATTATCCTGTGATTTAACGACACACATTTACTACATAAGTAACAATAGCATAATGCCAATTGCTCATCACAATTTACAAACTGTTGCTATCCACGGTGCAAAGATGGCAATCGTTGAGGAGTTCTCCTGGTTCTTCAATTTTACTACATGAATTTTCATGGACATAAGTTGCTTCACAACTTTATACAGCAATTTAATCGCCAACCGTGAAATACCCAACATTTAGGAGTTCCGATGATCATCTGTGGTCTTCATCAACAGTTCCACTTCACCAAATACTTAATGCTTTTGGAACGTAACTGCTTGAGTTATTACAGAAAATACTAAAATTGCTTTATGCTTGCCTATAATATTTGAAGAGTTCCATCGATTCCTCATGGATCCTCTGGTCATAACTCGACTTTGAAGACAACGGGACCAAACTGGAGAAAAAAGAGTTTTTAAAATCGGTTTATAAATGACCGGAGTTCTGAAGCAATAAACATAAAAAAATATGACCGAATTGAGAACCTCCTCCTTTTTTTTTGAAGTCGGTTAAAAACAAGATCATTGACCAAATCAAGTAAGATTTGTTATGGTCTCACACTAGGTGATGCCTGGTGGTGACCTTAGAATGGTTAACGATCACAGACCATATAAACAATATAGATTCCGCATAGCCGGGTGACCCCCACTTCCAGAATTAGAGGCAAACATCATAAGCGGCCAGTACCATTACCATGAGTTTGCACAAACCGTTCTCTTTATCCAAAACTATCGCTCCGTCCCTTTTACTTGTATTGGCAACAAGCAGTATTTCCAATATATTTCGATAACGAGAACGGTTTGCGTAAACTAATGGCAAGGGTACATACAGTACAAATACTTGGCGATTGTCAAAACGAACTATCGATTTAAATGCGATTTTGAAAACGTTTGAACTTTGGAAATAGCTGAAACTTGTTATTCATATTAGAAGAGACGGTAAATTAGAAAGTATTTTGCAACGAACGTTGAAGTTCTATTGAGCTTACTTATTTTAGATTCTAACTATTGATCATTCATACGATCAAAGTAAAAAGGTAAAATTTAGTAAGAGATTATGGAAATTGGAAGTTACAATATTGCATCGGTCGAGGACTGACATCTTATAAATGTGCATTAGTCTTTGTGTGGCTTAAAAACCTAGTATGGCTTACATAGATATTTAGGAGACGAAACTTGAACTAATACATACATACATAGCATCACGCCCGAAACCCCTAATGGGGTGGGCAGAGCCACAAGAGTACTTGTGGCCACGTTCGATTAATTAGTCCTAAGATGGTATGATGAACCGTATGGTGACAGGTGATCAGCCCATCGCCCCTACAGATAGTCCATCATGTTGGAGAGGACCCGTCCCTTAGTCGACTTTTACGACATGCCAGGATGATAAGCATCTGCACGCATTCTATGCTATTTCTTCACTCCCAGTGCAGCAGAGGAGTATGAATTAATGATGATGAATTAATGGGTATTTATAATTTATAGGTACCTGCCTACAACTGAATAGCGTAAGCATCAGTAGCGATTAATTGTAATTTCACCTTCAGTGCGCTTTCGCACTACGTCCGATCCGTATCCGGTCCGAACTCGTGAAAATACGGTCCGGAGTAGTCGTAGAAGTATTTCTAAGGTAGTTTACGCACTAGATCCGGCTTCCGTGATCCGATTTCTCTCCGACATCCGTGAATCTCCATTCCGGAGAAGATTATTAACGGATCGAAGTAGCCATAGTATTATTTGTATGAACGCTTGCGCACTACGTCCGATCCGTATCCGAACCGAATCCGAGCTGCGTACGAGCAGAGAGGCAGCGAGGCGGCGGGGTATGTGGCCGGGGGGCGCGTAAAATGACGTATCTATGCTTGGATTTGGAACAGAGATCGGACTAGTCCGTAAGCAATATCCAAATTCGGTCCGAGATTTCTACATCCGTATTTTCACGGGTTCGGATCGGATACGGATCGAACGTATTGCGTAAGGGCTCTCAATTTCATTATTTTGACAGACACAGTAGGTGGAATCATTTGTATTCACTTCTTCCAATTTCCAGGAGATGCTGATCTCTCGCGAGCAATGCCGCGTGCAGCCGTTCAGCGCGGAGTCGCGCGCTGCAGGCTCCTTGCCCCACGCGAGACTGGCGCGGACACCCTCCATATCCTCGCAGAGCAGCCTCGACAGCGGGACCTCAAGGGCTACGGTGAGTAAAGACCATAACTTTGAAAGATGTTTAAGTCTCAAAATCGGTTGTTGAGCTTTCTCACTACGCACTTTAGGTACGCTCGGCCGTCAGACAGCTTGGAGCTGTAAATCGCAGTAGGTTGCCGCTCGCTCGCTCGCTGGCCGATTCGCGCGCCATCAAATGGCCTAGATGTCTGGTGTTGTTGGGTGACGCGGATAAAAAACTGATAACTGTAGCGTACACGTAATAGCACGTTTTTGCGACGGAGAGAAAAGGCGTGATTATGCATATTTTCGTACCTAAACACCAGTCTTGGGTGTAGCGACAGCCAGGTTGGTTTACTTCGCGTATTTCAAAGGCATTATTTCATACCGTTTAATTTTATGGGGATCAGCTGCTGACCCAGAGTCTATTTTTATATTGCAAAAAATTGCCATCAGGGCCATATATAACATGGGCACCCGCGAGTCACTGAGGGAATTTTTCAAGGAAATAGAAATACTAACCTTGCCTTTGCTATACGTATTTGAAAGAATAATATATGTCAGGAAAATTCTATTAAATTTTCCTACAAATTTAGATAAGCCAAAGGCTACTAGTAATAGCCAGAAGTTTTAAGGAAATTGTACACGGTTTTACAATAAAATACCTTAAAATATTACTTATAGATCAAACAGTCACAATGTTCAAATCTACTCTAAAGTGAATTCTTATTTCTAGGGCATATTACACAGTAAAAGACTACGTCATGGATAGGGATATTTGGGTTAAATCCTGGCCCCCAATTCTCGCTACATTCGAGATAATGTCGATATCGAGATTAAAAGTCAGATTCATACAGTTGTGTCAAACGACTGTATGCACTGACGTTTAATCTCGATTGTGAGATTATCTCGAATGCAGCGAGAATTGGGGGCCTGACCTGTACCGACGATCCCTGGGTCTCGATGGGCGTACCTATCTATTGTGTATACTTACATTTGTATAATACTGGAGACATCATTGTAACCTTAAACCCTATATGCACTGTTTTGAAAAAATTATACCTCACCGAGTTTCTTGCCGGTCCTTCTCAATGAGGTTTTTTGCTAACTGGTGGTAGGTTAACTTGTGTGTGTGTAAAAGCCTTAATTGAATAATGATATTTTGACTTTAACTTTGGCAGTGATTCTTCTGAACGTTTGTACTATTATCTATTCTGTGAGTAGTACTTGCGCCAAAGATGGCTCGGTTCTTAAGAAAGCCCACTTTCAATATTTTGTATTTATTAAAGTTCGAATGAGTTTAAATTTCGCGCCCATGTTCGGTTAGTGGTACTAACCGAACATGGGCTCGAAATACTAACCGAACATGGACGCGAAATTTAAACTCATTCGAACTTTAATAAATACAAAATGTTGAAAGTGGGCCATCTTAAGAACCGGGCCATCTTTGGCGCAAGTACCTTACATGCTTCTAGCAGGGTGGGTTTACTATATGAGTAGATTTCGAGATACAAGCTGCGCGAAATGATGAAAACAGGGTGATGAATGAATATATATTTTGCCGTTCGTTCTACGAAAAAAAAACTAGGAAGTTGGGCCTCATTATAGTACACGGTCAAATATAAGCCGTAACGGGAATAATGCCCGGCAAATAAGAAACACGCAATATGGAAATTTAGTTGTCTAATTTGGTTGTGGTATGAGCGTTGCTATGGGTACCTACGCAGCAGCGGCCATATTGGGCCTAATTATTTACTAGGCATTATTATGTATAATTATTCTTTAAATTCCCGTATTCGAAAATAATTCATTTCTACCCTGCATAGCGAGAGCAAAGTCGTATGTTGCTTCCTGCTGTTTCATTTAAATTTATTACACCTTAACCTATACACCTAATTTCTAGTAGGTTCCTGTATATGTATATTAATTTAAAGAACTAAAATAAATATTTATTATATTATTATATCTTTTCTTTTCTAATAGATGTCAAAAGTAGACTTTTTCGCTTGGGATCAAAAATAATTATAACTCAGGCTGTATATAGCTGGAATATATCGCTACGCTACATTGCTACGGATTCCAAACATTGCCTAAAATAAATCCTAATTACACCATTTTGCTCCCATGTAGCATAATCTAGTATTTTCTCACTTGTGTAGCCACAGCCTCCAACTCATCTGTAGGTGGAGGAAAGCACTGGCAGCTATGAAACGTCAAAAAACTACTGTGAATAAAACCTAATGCAATTCCAATTTCCGTACCTACAGATAACTTGGGGGCACCGTGATGCCATACTACTTATACTTGCAATAAACACATAATTTGTGGCTTAATTTAACATCGTCGGTAGACGCCTATAACTTTCGACTTTCACAACATTCACAATAATCGCTGTGGCACACTAATAATAAAAAATATAGGATTCAAAACGGTATATTTGGAACATTAGACAAATAAGGCGTACCAAAGTGTCATCGTTGACCCCTCATCATAAATTTAGGTCAGACCCTCTCCGTGTTAATAACACTCCAAGGTTCACGATGGATTTATCAATAAGCAGCCCGTGATGGAATCAGAACAATGTTTAATGAAGCCGAATAGACATAAGTCTAATAATACTAGTGTTTTGTTTCATCACTGCCGACTAAGGTCTGTTCGCCGAGGGTTGATAAATATTATGATATCGTTTCGAAATAGCGACTGTCGCTTAACTATCGCAAACTGTATGACGGGCATCGCTTATCGCCGCGCGCACTGAGTTTCGGGGTACGAGGGACGCAGATGTTGTCAACTGCGGTTTCGCGCCGGGTGGACGGCGGCGAAAGAAATAGGTATATTTGTTTTGTTGATATACACAATTGCCATATTGCAAATTAATGTCTTATATGTCCGCGTCAAATGTCATTATAAATTCAATAATCTGCACTGGATTCGGCCACAGAAACGTAAAAAAAAAAGACACATGTTTAAAACGCGTTGAGTATGAATATAACGTGTCTTGTGTCTTTCTACATATAATAATGTCATTGGCTTCGAGTGTGGCATTGGGGTGTTCTGTTCGCGTGTTGCTTTCTTTTTATACAGTTAGACTATTCAATAATAATAATTTGTATGAAAAAAAATATAATTTTTCTCTTTAATTTTTTATTATCATTGGTAACAATAATTAGCGGGCCGCTATTTGTAATGAGTTAAGAAGCCCTGACTTTTTACTTTTATTATCAACTCTCGCCGAACAGATTTTAGGGCATTGGTCTAACTACTTACCTATATTGGCCGTCAACCAAAGTCACGGCAGCGGCCCTAACATACAAGACACAAGGTTAAACTCAACCTGTTTATCTCTCTGATTATCTCTTTCGTCGGCATTTGTGTGAGAGACAAGACGGTTTAACTTATCCTTATGTCTTGCATGTTAGGGCCGCTGGGGCAATAAAACATGCCTTTCTTTCCTGCACTATGCGACCCTGCATATGTGAGTTTTCCGTAAGACCATGCAAGGGCGAAAGAAAGCACAATAGGGAAGATGCATTTTTTTTTCATCTTATATTGGAAGGAGAAACCGATCTGTGTACGCAAAACAATTATATGTTGATTTTTATGAGTTACGAAGCTTTGAAAAGTCATTGATTATACCACTCGCAAAAATACTCCATACAAAATGGACAACAGCTGTGATGTCACAACTGTCGTCAGACTGTATGTATAAAATGTACGGTGTTTAAACGAATTCTGCAATTATTTCCGAAAATACTGTTTTTAGACCAACATCGTAGAAATAAAACATGGCACTTTTATGAGGATGTCCAAAAAACTAAAATCAGAACTAAAACGTAATATATATTTTTCACTAATTTTGCCCCTTAATCAAATAAAATGAATAGTCAAAATGATCAACTTTTTTCTGTGATATGGCTTTGTTTACATTTACTTTAATAATATATCATTTTAACCTCAATTTGATTTTCATGCAATTTCCTCATTCTAATGGTTTTATGGCCCCAGTCGTCAAAGTCAAAGTCAAACTATCTTTATTCAATTTAGGCTTTTACAAGCTCTTATGAAGGTCAAGGAATGAATCTACCACCGGTTCGGAAAAAATCCTCTACTGAGAAGAGCCGGCAAGAAACTCGGTGAGGTATCATTTTTCAAATAAGTACACTTACTTTGATTGACGGTCACTATAATGATGTGGCCCTATCAAGGTAGACGCGAGGATAAGTTAACACCATCTTATCTCTAAGTGCGTCTCTCTAACACTAGTGCCGACGAAAGGGATAGAGTGATAAGACAGCGTTAAGTTATGCTCTTGTCAACCTTGGTTGGCTGTATATGATTAATAAAGTGATCCATTTAGAATTTTAATTTCAATTTTCACATACGAATCGCACAATGCAAATTGATGGGCAAAGTTTTAACTGAATCCAATTACTTACGCTTAAACGTTAAAATTTACATATATTCAAAATGAATATAAATTGGTCTTGTGTAGTTTGAACTAAAATGTCTAAAGATATGTGTAGATAAGGAATCGTTTGTGCCCCAACAGCGTGACGAAATAGATTCCCAAACATGCTTTTAGACTACGTAAAGTTACATCTGTACCGGGTCCCATCTGGAGCCAATTCCACCTAATGAAAATTGGTAAGATGAGGAGTATTTTCAGTCTCAAAGAGGGTATAACGCTGCGAGATACAGAAATGGCAAAAGCGTTTTAGTTGTTTTTAAAAGAGAAAGCTTTCTTCCTAACCCTACAGATATGTTTACTCCAAAGAAGTCGTTACGATTCTCTTTAACAGAATGATCACTATCTCTTAAGTAACCACAGAAAATGTACACAAGTGGTATTTCTTAATGTATAAAAAACCCGGTCAAGTGCGAGTCTGACTCGCACGCCGAGGGTCCCGTACTTACCTATGAAAAACAGAGTAGGTACCTTGTAAGTATGGAAACCTAAAAATTAACAACCGGGTAACCATTTACAACCTACCTATGAAATAAGACAAACAATAACTTTCGCAAGCTCATATCTCCATGCAACCGTCGATTGTGATACGACTTTGCAAAAGTTATTCCGTTAAACAATTTTGTTTTGTAATGTAACTATAAATTACAGTTGTCGGACTTTTTCTTTTACATGTGCTATATAAGACATTGCTTCTTGCCAAATTTCATGATTCTATGTCAACGGGAAGTACCCTATAGGTTTTGATTCCCTTGCAAGTAGGTACCTATCAAAATATGTGGCATAAATGGCCGTATCTTTTGACTGACTTAGACGGTTGATTTTTTCACTGTTCCAGGAGATTACAGACCTGAGTATTTGATATTAATTTCAACTTGATACCTCTAGGTACGCGTTCTTCAGAAAAAGGTCTCGGCACACAGAGAGACAGACAGACGGATAGACAGATAGACAGACAGACGGACAAAGAAGTGATACTATAAGGGTTCCTGTTTTCCTTTTGAAGTACGGAACCCTAAAAAAAAAGGATTTATTTATTGTTTTTATCATTATTTTTAAATTCTAAACATTGATGCCACATGTACAAAATAATCATTATTAAAATCAAAGCCAAACGAAAGACTTGATTTTCTATGCATACGTAGAATTTACTAATTCCGATAATATTTTTGACCCAAGACGCCAAAAAAGTGTACTGAAGTCATCACTGCGTGTATTTTTTCATTTATTCCACCGTCATTTTCTTTACGACAATATCGACATACTACTTACTATCCCATTAGTTTTTAAGTGCATGATAATATAGATAGTGCTTTTTCGTGAAACGTTCTTGACTAAAATATATAAATATTTTGAAAAAGTTTGCAACAGACGCCAATGACGTCATTAGCCGACGCAAATGGATGAAAAACTACGAATCGCGGCTTCATTGGCAGCGAACATTCGCTGTCGTCTATAGCCGTTGACGTTCATAGGGTTAAAAAAAATAGAAGGGAAAATGAAAATGAAAATATTTATTTTGCTAGTAGGCCACACGGGCTCTCTAATATGTCTGAATCTACTAGCGCTTGGAAAGGTGATATGTTATGAGAAGAAACGCCGCAAGAAACTCAAAGGGCGCTGGATGATAGCGAATAATAATGATGATTATAATGATAGCGATTGAAACTTTGAATTCTCACCCGAAAACTATTTATTACACAGGAACTGGTAATAGTACCAACCAATTTGGCTTGTCTACAATTTTACGGCTACATACAACCGAGACTTATTTGAACATAAATTACAGCTTTGTAAATTATAGACATGTCATTGCTTTGATTGGTTTGAATTTAGCAAACAGCTTTGCAAGCTCTATCCAAAATAAGTCGCTTGGTTGATAGCAATAATTTGTTTATTTCTAGCCCTTCCATTTTTTCAGTGAATGCCAATATCAAAATTTTGTCAAATTTGGATGCGCCCCCTTTGCTACGACGTAACCTAAATCTTTTTTGCCAGAGCCACCGTGGTTCCTCCCCCGCTATCCGCACATTCGCGCCCGACGGCCGGACCCTCGAGGCTGGAGGCATCGGCGTGCCCCGCTCCCCGTCCCCGCTGCGCGCCGCCTCGCTCGACGTACGCGCCGCACCCATGGCGCATGGTTCCCTCGCTTCGCTCGCGGACTCACCCGTGCCATCGAGCCCGAGGCATGCGCCGCCGCGTTGCTTGTCACCGCTGCTGATGCCACCAAGGTATGATGATGGCGGGAAAAGTATTTATTTTGGTTCTGAATTTAACTTTCGGTTCGGAGTCAAGACCCTCGGTCCGTGGGGTCGTGGTGCACTACGCTTCTCGGAGAAATTTCGAAGAGACTGGTGGAAGAAACTGGGGACCGGAGAGCTGGCAGCTACCTCGCACAACGCATTAGCATTATTGCGATTCAGCGAGGAAACGCTGCCAGTGTCTTATGCGCAATGCCACAGGGACCTTTGTTAGAGTTAATTTAGTTAAATGTTTCTTTTTAATTTGTCGCTTTTGGGGTCGAGACTCTAGGTCCGTGTGGCTCGGGCGCGCATGGGCTCTTCAAGGAGCTCAGCAAGCGTCTCAGGGAGGCCACGGGTGACCCTCGCGCAGGCTGCTACCTCGCACAAACGCTAAGTATAATCATTCAGCGTGTAAATGCAGCTTGCGTGATGGGCACCGTGCCGCGATTTATTGAATTTATTTTAAGTAATTTTAGTTTATATCTAGTTACATACATACATACATATTATCACGCCCGAAATCCCTAATGGGGTGGGCAGAGCCACAAGACTACTTGTGGCCACGTTCGATTAATTAGTCCTAAGATGGTATGATGGTATGATGATATCTAGTTAGTAGGTTTAATTAATTTTATTTTCAATCATTGTATTTTGGATGTACATTTTGTGTTTCTTAGTTTTGGTTGGTTAATAACTAACCTCAAGGAATATCAAAACAGTGGCATCACTCCAACGTAAAATATCCTGTCCTGAATTGGAAAACCCTTAAGAAAAGCTGGTCAAGTGCGAGTCGGACTAGCAAACCAAGGGTTCCTAACCACCATGCTACGATTTACATAGCTGGATTGTTCGCGCGGTCCCATTTAAAAGTGTTGCTTCACGAAGTAGATCTTTATAATTATAAAGTTTGCATGTACATCCTTCCTAATGAAGTAAAAAGCAAAGTGCATAACATTACTCCCAAAAGCTTCGCTTTAGTGACGTGTTAAGTACCTATGACATGAGCTCCCTTTGTTTACAATTTAACATGGCATTAAATCATTATACATTCTGTTTAGGATCTAGCACAATTAGACTGGGTCTGATGCACATTTTAGATCCGCGCGTAATAATTCAGATTCCATTGCACGGTTAAGATTATCTAGCTTAGAGTTTAATAATTTGCTTGATTAGTCTATTTATAATGAAAGTTTCTCTTAGTGCCCTTGGTCGTAATCACAATGTTAGCCAATCAACGCGCTGCAAATAAAAATAACTTCCTTACTTTCCGACTTTTGATTCCCGTCATTCAAAGTTTTAATAAAGCAAAGTTATTTTACCCATTCAGCTGACTAGCGTTAATTAGAAAAACATGGAGACTGTTATCTTTCATTTAAAATTCAGATCAACGTTGCGACAGCTCTGTTGTGCAACACAACTCACTCATATTTCTATGTATTATAGGGGAAAGTCGGTTATATCGTACCACTTTTTAGTTTGGCCACGATAATTCATTTCCAAAGAGACTTGGAAATGAAATATATAAATAAGACACATATGAGTTAATATTTAAATTCTAGTTTAATGTCTTAGCTATCACATATAAAAAAATGGTTTCTTACAGTGCAGTTAACGTAGTGTTTAATTTCCTGATGCTGGACTGATGGCACCAATGCAATGAGGAAGTAAATAAAAGCACGGACCACAATTTAAATTATAAAAAATTGTATTAACTGCACACGTACATTCGCTACAGAGCGAGCGGCAAAGCTGAAGTAGGTCCAGTGTGACCATACAAATAAAATAAAAATAATATGTTGTTTCCAACATGCTGCGCCCACCAGAACATAAAAATAATTTTAATCATAGGCATGCTAATTAACACACGCCCTTATACACATTCGACTATCTACTTATGAAATACCTTTACAATGCCTTAACCAAAAGGCTTAACAAAGGAGCAAGTTGCTTTCTAGGCAACCAATAGTTTTAGTGTTTTATTATAACATCGACTTACTTCAATTAATCTTTTTACATATAGTTATGAACGTTGCAAACAAAAGCCTTTTATTTTGTACATGTTAAAAGTAACTTAACTTGTTAAAAGCAAAATTGCATTTTCATAAACTATTTTTGCTTCTAAACAGCGTTACTTGGTTTTTATTACACAGCTAATAAAAAATTACATTTGCTTAATTAATCATCACATTCCATTGGCAGTGCACAAATACGAGTGACTGATCTCTTATGGCTTCGTCCATTAGCAGTTTTAACTTCAACTGCGCGCACAATATTATCTGAACCTGGGAATACATTAATCACTCTTGCCATTGGCCAGTACAGCGGGGCTACATTGTTTTCTCGCAATATAACAAGAGTACCTATTTTTATGTTAGGCAATACATTTCTCCATTTAGGACGAGACTGCAGTACATTCAGATAATGTTTATTCCACATCTTCCAGAATGACTGCTGCATGTTATTACATATTTTCCACAATCTTAAGTTACTGACAGGGATCTCAGATACATCCTGTTCTGGGTATGAATTTAAGGCAGTGCCAATTAGAAAATGCCCCGGAGATAGATATCCGTAGTCGTTTATATCGTTTGATAAAGGAATAAGGGGTCTGCTATTTAGCACTGCTTCGATTTGACACAGCACGGTGCTCAGCTGTTCATAAGTTAACAAAGCCTTTTGTACAACTCGTTTTAAGTGGTATTTGACACTCTTGACGGATGCTTCCCAAAGCCCGCCAAACACAGGAGAATAGCAGGGAATAAAATGGAAATTTATTCCTTTTTGAGATGCAAACGCACAAACCTGTGAATGATGTTCTTGAGAACTGTATAGCTTATAGAATTCATCTAATCTAGTTTTTGTACATTTGAACGTGGATGCGTTGTCACAATATATATCTGTTGGAAGGCCTCGGCGCGAGTAAAATCTCTTAAGACAGGCTAGAAATGAATCCGTTTTGATATCTGAAAGTAACTCTAAATGCAAAGCCTTTGTAACAAAACAGACAAATACACATATATAGCTTGTTGATACTATTGATCGTCGCAATGAAGATTGCTTAACAGAAATAGGTCCGGCAAAATCGATTCCTACTTTTTGAAAAGGACGGCAGGCATTGACCCTATCGTGCGGCAAAGATCCCATTAGTTGCTCTGATATATTCTTTTTTAGTTTAAAACAAATGATACATTTGTGAATGATCTTTTTGATCTCCCTTGTGGCGTCTACAATCCAAAACATGCGATTTAAAGCGGGAAGGACAATCGTTGCACCTGCATGAAGGTTTCTTTCGTGCTCGCTAATAATTACTAACCTTGTTATTTTAGAACCTTTTGGTAGAATTACTGGATGCTTTTGAGAATAAGGAATTGCTGCGTTCTGTAGGCGACCAGTGACTCTTATTAGGCCTTTACCATCAATAAATGGGCACAAAGCATGCAGTTTACCCTTCACATTTTTATGTTTTATACCATTAAATTCATCTTTCATATATTTTTCCTGCTCATTTTTTACTATATGAAGCATCGCGTTATTCAACTCTAAAGTTGTTAGAAAGTTGTGTTTTACTTTCCCTGATTGTGTGCGTGAATTACTGCAAAACCTGATTACATATGCTAATATTCTTTTCATCTTATTTATGTCTGAGTACTTATAAAGAAAATCTAGACAAAGCTCCGCGTTATCATCTGAGGTGCAAAGCATTGCATTTTTAGAGAAGCACAATTTGGCGGCTGCGGGCTCAGATTCTCGACGGACCTCTGGGAGATGCTCGATGTTTATAGGCTCGGACTGTGGCGCGACGTAGTCACTGCCACGGAGGAATTCCGGCGCCGACCACCACAGCGGGTGCTGCTCCAGCTCATGCGGCATGACTCCTCTGCTGAGGCAGTCTGCGGGATTCTCCTCTGAGCGCACATATGCCCAGTGGTACTGACTTGTGAGCTCTGAAATTTGCTTAACTCTATTCGCTACATAAGTGTTCAATTTAACCTCATTTGTAGCTATCCATGCTAGAACTATTTGAGAGTCAGAGTACAATATAACGTCATTTATTGTCGTTTTCAATGATATTGTATCAAACACTCGTTTTATTAACTTTGAAAGCAGCAAGGCAGCGTTTAGTTCCAGCCTTGGAACACTTAGGCATTCATTGATCGGCTTAATGCGCGATTTAGAGCATAGCAACGACACCTTTGTATTGTGTGCAAAATCAGTCACCCTTAAATAAACACAACATCCATAAGCTGTCAGCGGTGAAGCGTCCGCAAATCCTATTAATTGCATGTCCTTGACGTCTTGTAGATTGACATGTCGCTCAATGGTTATGGGTTTCATCATACACAAGCTGTTATAAAACTCAAGCCAAACACTTTTTATTTCATTATTGAGAACAGTATCCCAATCAGTGCGAGATATCCACAGCTTTTGCATGATGACCTTTGCATTTACAATAAGCGGCCCCACCAAACCCAGCGGGTCATAGAATTTACTTATGAAGCTGAACACTTCACGTTTTGTGTTAGGTGCTTTGCAACATGAAACGGGCGCTGAGAGCTTTATTAAATCAGACTTTACATCATATTTAATTCCTAATGTTTTCATATAAGCGTTGTCTTTCTGTAAGTCAATCTCATCAAAATAATGTTTATCTTTAGGTATATCTTGCAATACTTCAACACAATTGGAGGACCACTTATGCAGTTGGAAGCCACCAAGGTCAAGAAGACCGCAGAGCTGCTCTTTTGCCTCAGTCAATTCCTCCAGGCTGTCACTGGTAGCCAAAACGTCATCAACATATGTTTGATTACGCAAAATAAAAGCAGCTTTTGGATACTGATTATCATATCGCTTGGCTAACTCGATCAAGCAACGCGTTGCCAAAAAGGATGAGCTTTTGAAACCATATGTGACTGTGTTAAGTTGTATGCACTCAATGGGTTTGTCTGGTGAGTCACGCCAGAGAATATTTTGTAGTGAGCGATGTTTTTTACTTAATGATATGGCTCTGAACATATGCCTGATGTCAGTGACAAATAGATATTTTTCAATGCGAAATAAAACTAATATATCAAATAATTCTTTTTGCACAACTGGACCATTAAGGAGTAAATCATTAAGAGATAGCCTTTTGTTTGTTTTCATAGAAGCATCAAATACTGTCCTGCACTTAGTTGTTTTTTTATCCATTTTAAGTACAGGATGATGCGGCAAGAAGTATACAGGATCTTTATTTAATTCATATTGGTTTATATCGATCACTGTACAATGGCCCAGATCCAAATACTCATGGATAAAGTCTTTATAAAGTTTGAGTAATGTTTCATCCTTCTGTAATCTGCATTCTAGATTATAAAATCGTTTTGAGGCAAAATACAGTGAGTCCCCGAGAGTATCATTGACAGAGTCAAGAGGCAGCTTTAATGGCAATGCAACCTCAAATTTGTTGTTGCTAAGCTTTACATTTTCTTGAAATGCTTGCTCACAAGCGCTATATTCTGAAGCGTGTTCTTTAAAAATTTCAGGAACACTTTCAACTTGCCAAAATTTGTTAATAGTTTGATTTAGCTCTAAATCACATTTTCTACAAAATAAAGAAACTGATTCCTGAGCATGAAACCCAGGAACGTTACCCGCTATGACATGGCCGAACTGAGTGTTAATGACTGCTGGGGTGGATGAAGCCTCTGCTGCTGCCTGTATGGGCCGGCTGGCTTCCTCACTGCCCGCTGTCGGCGACTGCGATGGTAGCCCGACCGTTGGCAGAGGCTCCTCCTTCGGCAAGACCACCTCCGGCAATAGGACCTGGAAAAATATTCCAGCCCCTAATAATATATGTATGTCACTAGGGTTATCGAATTCGTCATCAGCTAGGGCATAAGGTGGCAAAACTAGCTTTGACAAGTCAATCTTGTGCTGAGGTAACTTTGATGTGATTTTGTTCAAAACAAAACAAGAAACATGTATACTGAATTTCCTGACAAGAGAATGTAATTCTACCTGCACGCACTGATTTAAGCTGCTGGCAGCATTGCCAATGCCAACTACACCCGCCTTAACTGCTTTTGGTTCTACTTGTAACTGCTCAACTAAATCGGCAGTAATAAATGAGACTTGTGCTCCGCTGTCAAGCAATACTTTTGCGAAAACCTCAGTACCATTTTGAGCTATTATTTTAACCCTAGCTGTGGGCAACAATACCTTTGTTGTTGCTGAGCTTGACAATGTAATGGCAGGGTTGGGAGCCGCATCCTCATGCAGAAGTGTGTTATGCTTTTGTTTACAAATATCGCATTTAAAATGGTATCTGCATGGTTGAGCATGTTTGTTTAGGCAAATTTTACACAATTTGTTCTCTGTAATAAATTGAATACGTTTCTGAATTGGCAATAATTTAAAAGGGCCACAAGTAAATAATTTATGCATGCACTTACACATTAAGCAGGCTGAGACAAACTGATTTGCTGCTGAAGACTCCTCCTTTACCGCAGCAACACCAGCCAGCTTGTTTGCTCCCCAGTCATGAGCTGGCCGTTCTGAGTTCTCATACGCCCTAGCGCGCTTCTCTAAAAAGCCAATTAAACCCTGTATTGTTGGTTCATCAACACACATGAGTTGAAACTCTCTGTTACAGAATAAATCTAACTTTCGCAATAACACGCACAAAATCAAGGGATCCCACTGATCTATATTGCAATTGAGATTTTTTAATGCTGCCAACTGCTGCTTAACTACTGAAACAAACTGCCTAATGCATGGTGCAGTTGACTTAGTTATATGAGGAATATCTAACAAAGCATTTATATGCTCATTTTTTATTTTGTATACATTGTTATATCTGTCATCAAGTATTTTTACACTTTCATTGTAGCTTTCAGATATCATTGGTAAATTTTTTACCAAATCAAAAGGTTCTTCCTTGAGAAAACTCCGCAAATAGTAAAACTTTTGTATTTGCTCCAAATTAGTATTTTTGTCTACAAGCGAATTGAACAAGCCTTTGAATGTTCTGTACTCAGAATATTTGCCAGTAAAGATAGGCACAGTTATGTCAGGCAATTTTGTTGGAATGTAACAGTGAGTTTTTTCTAGGGACATTGCAGATTGCCCAAGCTGTTGAATCATCTTTTGAGACTGTTTTATTATGGTTAAACATTGCAAGTACTTATCCTCCACACCAACGACATCCTCCCTGTCATGAACTTCATAGCTGATAATCTGTAGGTTGTATTCCTCGTATTTCTTAAAAAGTGTACGAATTCTTTCCTCTTTGAGTTGCAATGCCTCCTCAGACAAGGAACATGAAGTCGGCGTGGTTGATAATTCTTTAATCTGATTGAACAATCTTGTCATTGAACCCTTTATTGCACCTCTTTGTTTAACTAAAACATTTAACTGCTCACTTGATTTACTAGTAGCCTGGCATATTTCACCTGGAGTGGTCGGCATTTTAGCGGCAACAATTTGCACTTAGAATACAGTAACAATCACTAATTATTAGCAACGCGTAGCTTAAAGTTTATTTTCACGAAACCAATATGTCGTGGCAAGCGATCACAGCGTCTTCGGTCAATGGAGTCGGTCGATGAGCATAACGCCTGCGTAGAAAAACCCTGCTCGCGATTGGAGCTCCGCTGGCGCTGTTATGAACGGCGCGACGTAATTGGCGCGTTTGCGATGACGTCCACTCGCGGACCAATGGGTGGGTTGTGTTGCCAACAGGAGGAACGTAATAATGCCAAATTGGCAAGACGGCAAGCATGTAGGCGAATACTTCGCAATTTTGTATTGTATGACTTATTTTGAAGGCACTGTATATAATGGGCGATGTCGTGGCGTTCAAAACAAAATGTAGTAGGTATATTGCAATCCTCGCTTTCCTCAGTAGTGTTCAATGAACATGCATATTTTGATGTCGATGTACACTGCTCAAAGATGGCGGGTGACACAAAAATTCCGTAATTCACTGAAACACTTGAGCACTTTGTAATTTATACGTAGTTCGAAGGACCAATGTTTAATTTCCTGATGCTGGACTGATGGCACCAATGCAATGAGGAAGTAAATAAAAGCACGGACCACAATTTAAATTATAAAAAATTGTATTAACTGCACACGTACATTCGCTACAGAGCGAGCGGCAAAGCTGAAGTAGGTCCAGTGTGACCATACAAATAAAATAAAAATAATATGTTGTTTCCAACACGTAGACAAAAAAATCTTTTTTCAGAAGTCTGCTAACGGTAAAATTTAGCCGACAAGTTATTTAAATCGTACAACAGGTATTTTAAATCGTACCACAGGTATTTTAAATCGTACCATGGGTGTTTAAATCGTACCAGTAGTCGTAAAAACAATCTTAATTTAAATCAAAATATTTATTTTTCATGTCATATATCTTAGTCACATGTCACATATATTTTTCATGTCATCTTCATTGTTCCACTCAAAATATTCCCGTTTATCGCCCAGGTGCGTCATCTGAAGAAAAAATAAAAGTGATAAAGTTATGTTGTTTTAACAGTCGGATAAGTCGTCCCGGTACAATATATCGAATTGTACGTAGTACGATTTAGCGAACCATGTAATTAAAAAAAGGACCATGCGGATACATAGCCTTTAAACTTAGAGACTCCATAAAAATAATGTAAAAAGCTGTTTAGTTTTGCACTCAAATACCGTAGATTTTGTTAGTAAAACTTACCTTTTCCGTGAGTACAAACCTTACCAATCAGGACGAAAATCTAGATCAAATTCCACAAAAAGTATTTTTTTTCACTAGCACCCAAAGTTCTCAACAGACGCCATCACGAAATGGCGGATAGTTCAGAGCGCCACTACAGCATAGTTTAGTGCTGCTAGCGTGAAAAATATTTGTTGGCTTGTGGTTAATCTAGAGGTGGTACGATTTAAATGCCGGTACGATTTCGCCGACTCTCCCCTAAATAAGAGTATACTGACGGTATATTTTCTAATATATTTCCCGAAAAGATCCTCGGACCTCAGTGGCACGTCTCGAGGAAGGCCTATTGTTCAGCAATGGACTGAAATAGGCTGAATACAATGTAAAAAAACCAAAATCCCCAGTGCATAATCTCTAAATAGAGAGAAACAAGAAATTGAATCTGCGGAACCCATTAGGGTCGCTATGGGAATAGCAGTCAGTGACAACCAACAAATCCTATAATAGATATCCGAAGTCACCGACTGCTATTTAATATAGCGACTCTAATTTAGGTACCTACGGCAGTTTTTTTTGTTGTTGCTCTTTTTGAGGTTATGCGGTTGGCTTGTTGTTTTTTTATAACTAATAATTTGTTTTCATCTTTGTAGTTAAATAATACCTCATGTCTTTCCCACAATTACGACAAATCGAATTACATTATGTTAAAACATATGAAGCCGTTTAGTCTACAGAGCGTGCCAAAGAAATAGGCATAAATACATACAATACACTTCAAAAACATTATCCTCCTTCTAGCGCAGTTATTATGGTATGACCATTTTCAGGTACTTGCGGTATGGAATCCTAGTTAAGATTCGGATTTGTTCAAAAAGCACCAACCTACTTACGTAAAATTTTGACAATAGGGAAGATGCATAATTTTTTTGATCTTGTATTGGAAAGTGCTGAGTAATAAAAACCGATCTGTGTACGCAAAACATTTTAAATTGATTGTTTTATGAGTTATGAAGCTTTGAAAAGTCATTGTTCATACAAAAACACTCCATACAAAGTGGACAACAGCTATGACGTCACAGCTGTCGTTAGACTGTACAAAATGTATGGCGTTTAAACGAAATCTGCAATTATTTCCGAAAATACTGTTTTTAGATCAACATCGTAGAAATAAAACATGAAATAAGTTCGATGAGAATGTCCAAAAAACTAAAATCAGAACAAAACCGGCCAAGTGCGAGTCGGACTCGCGCAGAAAGGGTTCCGTAAAGGGTTCTATAAAATAATTGAAAAAAAAAATGCTTTTTACATCCGGGTAACCATTTACAACCTACCTATGAAATAAGACAAAAAACTAGTTTCGCAAGCTCCAATCTCCTTGGAATCGTCGAGTGTGATACGATGTTGCAAAGGTTATTCCGTTTAACATTTTTTTTATGTGATGTTATTACAAATTTACGGTTTTCGGACTTTTTCCTTTTTTTGTGCTGTAAGACACTGCTTCTTGCCAAACTTCGTGATTCTAGATCAACGGGAAGTACCCTATAGGTTTTGATTCCCTTTGGATTCCTTTGAAAGTATCAAAATATGTGACATAAACGGCCATATCTTTTGATTGCGGTGACTTAGAAAGTTGATTTTTTCACAGCTTTAGGAGATTGTAGAACTAAGTATTTGATATTAATTTGAACTTATTACCTCCACGTGTTCCTGAGAAAAAGGTCTTGACAGACAGACAAACAGACAGACGGTCAAACAAGTGATCCTATAAGGGTTCCTATTTCCATTTTGAGGTACGGAACCCTAAAAATAATATAATATTTGAATTTTACCCTTAATGAAATAAAAATGAATAGTCAAAATGATCTGTTTTTTTCTGTAATCTGCTTTTGTTTACATTTATTTCATAAAATATCATTTAAACCTCATTTTGATTTTCATGCAACTTCCCCGTTGAATGAATCAATCTTTGTTAAATAAACTTTATACATGTTTGAAACACTGCGAAGTGGCAGCTAAGTTCTTATGCCCATAAATTGCGGCGTCCTCAAAATGTCCCTTATTTAACAACTCTAGATTTCTGCTACTATGCGCCATTCCAAGCCCTACTCAACTCAACTTAGACTGTTAGCTCACTAACTTAAGTCGAAATGCTCACAGCCCGCGTGTCAGTCCAGGAGGCGGTAAGACCCGAGCGTTACCCCATCAATTACGTGGAAAATTCACTTTAGTGGGTTTAGTTATTTAAGTAATGCTTATGTATGGGTTGGGGACAGTGTGAAAATTAATAAGTAGCGTATAAACCACAGACCAAATATCCTAAAGACACCGATTAGCCTCACTTTTACTAGCAAATAAAGCTGCCAAAGTTGCGATAGTGACCGATAGTGCAGTGAAGTCATTACGCGGACGGCTATTTGTACTTCGTAATACAAGCTTAGGGCACCGAGAGTTTTATTACCAAAACTTTATCTCAAAGAAGAATCACTCTTCTACGCTTTTTACAGGGGAATCATACACATTGAGAAGAAAGCCATGTAAGTTTATACGAAATACGTACGTGGCATCTAGAATTACGTATGTACGTACAATAATAGACATATGCTACATGTACATGTAGCTAGTCTGCTGTAAGATATTGGTATTTATGTATGGGCCAACGACCTGAAATAAATTATTATTTACTCGTAGGTATTGTTATTCCTCAGTCAGAGCCAGAATCAGAAACTTTATTGATAAAAATGGTATTTAACATGTCATGTTATCTTAAAAGTAATATTTAAAGGAATATTATGTCATTTATCTTAATAAAGCTGTGAGCATTTCGACTTAAGTTAGTGAGCTAACAGTCTAAGTTGAGTTGAGTAGGGCTTGGAATGGCGCATAGTAGCAGAAATCTAGAGTTGTTAAATAAGGGACATTTTGAGGACGCCGCAATTTATGGGCATAAGAACTTAGCTGCCACTTCGCAGTGTTTCAAACATGTATACAGTTTATGTAATAACGGGGAAGTTGCATGAAAATCAAAATGAGGTTTAAATGATATTTTATGAAATAAATGGAAAAAAAGCAGATTACAGAAGAAAGCAGATCGTTTTGACTATTCATTTTTATTTGATTAAGGGTCAAAATTTATGAAATAGTAGTTTATGCAACGGTTGCATAATGATAGGCCTTAACACACTAGTGCGGTTTTATGAAACGAGCTTTTAGCGAGTTTCATAATAAGATCGCACGTGTGTTTTAAGGCCAAATTATGCAGAGTTGCATACATAACTTTATCTACACACATATTATAAATCCTCCATGATGGGTTCAGAAACAATATTTTCTGGCAACAAGTTATTTGTTGCAATCGTGGCTGCATATTTCCGATATCCGGCGCATTTTCACATCACACACACTCCGAGAAGACTACTTACTATTCATATTTTCAACTAAAATGTAAATTACAAACACTCCTATGCTGCACTGGGAGTGAAGAAATAGCATAGAATGCGTGCAGATGCTTATCATCCTGGCATGTCGTAAAAGTCGACTAAGGGACGGGTCCTCTCCAACATGGTGGACTATCTGTATGGGCGATGGGCTGATCACCTGTCACCATACGGTTCATCATACCATCTTAGGACTAATTAATCGAACGTGGCCACAAGTAGTCTTGTGGCTCTGCCCACCCCAATAGGGATTTCGGGCGTGATTATATGTATGTATGTATGTATCTTAATAAAATTATAATAACATTTCCAAATTTATGTTATATTACATAGTTTATTCGTTACGAATTTATATTATATATTATAAAAGAGTAAATATTTGCCGCCTTTGTACCCGTGTCTCAATGCACACCATCTCGCATCTTTTATTCCAATAAATCAACGAGGTAGCAATCCGCCGTGCCACCTCCTACTCTACATGTTCATGAAATCGTCGAACGAAAACGCCGTCTCTGCAATATCTCGCTGTGTAATCAAATTTACTTTTAATCTGAAGTCGAGGAAAGATCTACGGATACGTTTATGTTTTTCTTTAGGATTTATGAGATGTACATCGGCTGAGGGGTTTGCCGCGGTCTCATTTATATAGCTGGGCAGAAGACCGTTAATCCGTTAATCGTTAATTAACGAAGCAAACTTTTCGAGAAATTGATTAACTTTTAAATCAACTTCAAAAATTGTTAACGGACTCATTAACTCCGTTAAAATTATGAAAGTCCGTTTAATGTTAATTAAGTACCAACTATTTGCCAAAAAGACACCGCGCCGCTTATGTCATATAGCTTTTCATTTGAATTTGATCCCTAAATAATAGGTATTATTACAAACTCTAATGCAATACCCTATTTTTACTAATGTTTCATGTCCTGCCTAAACTTCCGTAGCACATACCAACATTTTTAGGGTTCCGTACCTCAATAGGAAAAAACGAAACCCACTCGTGTGTCTGTCTGTCTGTCTGTCTGTCCGTCTGTCACAGCCGATTTGCGCCGAAATTACTAGACCGATTGAGTTGAAATTTGGTATACATATGTAAGTCGGTGTCCGCAACACGGACGCGTGACGTAAATATACGAATTTTAAACATGGGGGCCACTTTTGGGAGGTAAATTAGAAAATTAAAAATAAAAGTTTTGCAACCTACATCGTGTGACATATCAAATGAAAGGGCTTATTGTGAAGATGTTAAATGTATTTTTTTTGAATTTTAAGTAAAATATTTTAGAAGTTATTTAGGAAAATAGGCGAAAATTGACCATTCGCCCGCCCTTATCTCCGAAACTACTGGGCCTAAACTTTTGAAAAAAAAATACAGAAAATATCTCTTTACCTATAGATTACAGGAAAACCTATAATAAGTCTATGGTATTTAAAGTAACATAGGAAATTTCAGATAATCTTGTACGGAACGGAACCCTCTCCACGCGAGTTTAACTCGCACTTGTCCGGTTTTTTTATAAGTAATTACTAACGCAACGACATATAAAATCACAATCAGTTAACGATTAATGTTAACTTCCGTAAAATATTCCGAAATGTAACGCTTTAACGTTTAACAAAGTTAACTTTTTTAGCAACGGATTACCGATTAACAGACTTGACTATTTGATTAACGGTGCCCAGCTATGCTCAGTTAGTTTGAGGATCATCATCAGCCATAAAACGTCACTGCAGGACATAGGCCTCCCCCAAAATTGGGGGGATTTGCCATAGTCGCCACACTTGAGTTGGCGACCGCTATAGTTCATGATAGTACTCGAAGGACGCTGCTGCCCATCCCTCGGTTGGCCCCTCAGTTTTATAGCTGTTTCTTAAATAAAATAACCGGTCAAGTACGAGTCTGACTCGCGGTCCGAGGGTCCCGTAGTTCACAAATAAAAAAATTAGTCAATGCCAAATGTTGAAGATGAACATTTGAAATTGTTGACTAATAAAGTTTCGTATTGACATAAATACATTAGTCATTAATACGATAACTATACAGGGTGTCTCATTTAAATCGGTCAGTATCGAAAGGTCTGAAACTATAAGACATACGAAGATCTGTTCTTAGGAATCATGTCATCGATTTTAATGAGAAGAAAAACTGCATTCATACATTGTTCATTTTAGACATCATGTTTCATAGAGCCATTTACTGCTTAAGACCTACACGATCGGTATCTGGATAGAAATAGAGTAAGTTTTTTTTTTCAAAACTACTGGGTTCGATTCCCGAGCTGAGTTCAGATTTTTTTAGGTGTATGAATGCGATTTTTCTTCTTATTAAAATCGATGACATGGTTCCTAATAACAGATCTTCGTATGTCTTATAGTTTCAGACTTTCCCATACTGACCGATTTAAATGAGACACACCCTGTATACACACGTCACCAGTGGCCCTAACATGAATGACATAAAGATAATTTAAACCGACTTATCTCTAAGTGCGTCTCTCTTACACTAGTGCCGACGAAAGAGATAGTCATAGAGATAAACGGGTTTAACTTATCTTTGTGTCTGTTAGGGCCGCAGTGTTCGGAAAATAGTCGTGTTTTCCAAGTATTCCCGATGTGATTCACTATATCGTCACTAAAATACCAAAACCGCGAATATGAACGTCAAACGCGTACAAAACAACAACACATTCGCGGTTTTCGCATTTTGGTGACGGTGCATCCCCGACTAGAAGCCCAGCGGCCCTAACATGCAAGACACAAAGATAAGTTAAACCCGTTTATCTCTGTAACTATCTCTTTCGTCGGTACTAGTGTGAGAGAGACGCACTTAGAGATAATTGTGTCGTGCATGTTAGGGCGGCTGTTGTGTGTAGAGCAATCCATATTCTATATGCGCGATACACGCTATAGGTTGACCACTTAAATGAGTCGTCGCCCGCGCGGCACAGGGGCGCGGGGGCATGGCGACAAAGGGGACCGAGAGAGGTGCGGGCGGCAGGCGCATTTTTGTTTTCATTCATTTCACGCCGCCCGCACCTCTCTCAGGCCCCTTTGTCGTCATGCCCCGCGCCCCTGTGCCGCGCGGGCGACGACTCATTTAAACGGTCAACCTATAGTGTGCTAGACCTCAGATAGGTCAAAAGTATATGTAAGAACGTGCTATTTATATTGTTACTTCTATTATGCTGGGAGAGCTCTTTATTACTTATTTATTTTTACGAGAATTTTAAAAGAACCAAATAACTAAAGAGATAAATGTTCGTAAGGTGATACTTAAGAGGAGTGTGAACCTACGGTTTTACATACAAAAGGCGATAACAATCTCCACCCCTTAAATGTTAACCGATGTTAACCAATTTTGATAGGGAGTCAGTCAGAACTAAATATAGGTCTATACGTTTTGGTTTTTTCACTATAATCTGTAAATTCAGTTTTATTGTTGTTTCAGTATTCTCATACAAAACTAATTTCGGCCATTATTAGACTTTGTTGATCTTTAATCAATATTCAGAAAACGTATAGACCTAGATTTTGTTCTTACTGACAACCTATCAAAAATTGGTCATAATCGGTTAACATTTAATTATTCCCTTTTGTATGAAAAGTGTGATTTTTGTCGTTGGTGCTCTTTATCAGATTCCGACATTCACTTTCGGAACCATTTCCAGACATCCTGTCTATGCCTGTGTGTGTCCTTACAAAATTATGTTCAACATAAATACCCCTACATATCCATTTAGACTGCGCGAATCAATCCGCCGAGAGCTCCGACTCAAATTGGAATAAACTCAATTTTCGCGCCGACGGGGTTACAATGGTTCGCAAATAGCTATTGACTTCGTGCAACTCGCAACGTCTGTAGCAAATCGAGGAGCAATGTCACAACGATGTCTACAGCGTGTATATGTCATACGAACATACATTTTAAGGGTAGTTAGTATAGGCCCTAATACTTTTATATTATTTGTTAAAAATGGTTGACTTTTTTTCCTTACATAATAATTCAGCGCGCAATGTACACTACACATTTGATTATGAGTTGCCCTTCCTGACGCGACGTCTTATAATAATATTATGACAGTTCTCATTAAATTTGTTTCTCTACTTTTCATCAATAAAAGCTATACATTGCTGGTCGAGACATTTTCAAAAATTAATTACGCATTGTTAATTAAGACTAATTTTTAAAAGTTCTTGCTAAAACGGTTCGCACCCCTAAAACCTATATTTGGTTAAAATTTATGTTCGTATGAAATATACACGCGTTAGATTATCTGTATCTTTCGAATTCGTGTGACATGCGTGTCTTAATACACGCTAACTGCCATATTTATTATATAAAGGTATATCAAATATTTTTATAGCAATCGTTACGCACCCAATCTGTTGAGTGCTTTATGACAATGTAAGCCACTGTCAGGCTGTCGTTCTGACCGTGTAACAGGGGTAGAAGACCGTTAATCAGTTAATCATTAATTAAAGAAGTTAACATTTCGAGTAACGGATTCACTTTTAAAATTACTAACGCAGCGACACATAAAATGCAATGTCTATCACGAGTTAACGATTAACGATTAACGTTAACTACCGTTAAATCTCCCGCTTTTCCGTTTAACGAAGTTAACTTTTTTAGTAACGGATTAGCTATTAACGAAGTTAACTATTTGATTAACGGTGCCCAGCTATGGTAACAGGGCCTTTGGAATTCATGTCAATAGTGATATCGCAGGCTGGGTGGATATAAGGGGGATCTTGATGAACTATGTGTCAAAAGAACTAGTATGGGATGACAGCTTAATAAATAATAATACTTCAAGGCAAAATCAATATGGCCGACGATAGACGACCACAACTTACATGGAAAAAACTTATTGCTTGGTGTTATCGGAGTCGGCTAAACACTTGCGAATAATGGGGAAGTTGCATGAAAATCAAAATGAGGTTTAAATTATATATTATGAAAGTAAACTAAAGAATATCACAGAAAAAAGCAGATATTTGGACTATTCATTTTTATTTGATTTAAGGACAATTATTGAAAAATATATATTGTGTTTTAGTTCTCATTTTAGTTTTTTGGATATCCTCATCAAATTTATGTCATGTTTTATTTATATGATGTTGGTCTAAAAACAGTATTATCGGAAATAATTGAAGATTTCGTTTAAACGCCATACATTCTGTACAGTCTAACGACAGCTGTGACGTCATAGCTGTTGTCGATTTTGTATGCAGTGTTTTTGCGAGTGGTATAAACAATGACTTTTCCAAGCTTCATAACTCATAAAACAAAAAATTTATTATCTATACTGCTCACTACGTATAACGTTAAAAATACATAAATTCACATAATACGAAATTTATAAAATCTTTTATCGGTATGAGACCCTTTTACAAGGAGTATTACCTAATATATCATAATAGATAGACGTAGTCTGAGACTTTGCTTTATCCTACTATCCTACCAATATTATAAATGTGAAAGTTTGTGCGTATGTATTGATGTTTGTTACTCCTTCACGCAAAAACGAACGGACGGATTTTGGTGAAATTTGGAATGGAGGCAGCTCATACCTTGGATTAACAAATAGGCTAGGCGAGATAGATAGATTAAGAACATTATTCATTCAGGCTCTCTACATTCTAAGACGTATGTATATCAAGTTTATGTAAAATAATCATATTCATTTTGTACTTCGATATTATATTCATTCGACTAGTCGTGTTGTATGTATTTCGAACGTTATAGATTACGATCATTATTCATTTAGGCTTTAGACATTCTAGACTTATGTTTATCATGTTTATAACATTTGATTTTAGAGTTTTGCTACGTAACCGTCAAAATACCAACGCAAAAATGTTACACGCTCAGTTTCCATACAAATCAACGAACTCTTTCTTTCTATCTCGATATAGTTCTGGGGAACCCTCTTTCTACGGCATCGAAGGGAAGTTCAAACAAATTGGTGATAATTTATTTTGTGAACACGACCTGCTATGTTATTCCCTAACAAATTTCGTCGCTTATTTCGTCTCTCATTTCATATGACAATCATACATTGACCCGCGCGCTCGTAGGCATGGTACCGAGTTACGTACCTACGTCCGTGGCCGTCTGCGTCGAAACACGACCAAGGTTCAAGACCCCCACGAACTTGTAGTTTATACGCGGTGACAGGTCGAGTAAGGCTTGCCGGCGAGTTCATGAACGAAGTGTTATTTAGATTTGGCATCCACTGATTTCAATATGGCATCCACTTTATCGTCTCCTCAACTCAGTTAGGGAGCGTTCAAGTATTACGTAACGGATTTGGGGGGGGGGGGTCTTGTAAAACGTTACGATGCGTTACAGGGGCGGGAGGGGGATTTTAACTAAGCGTTACGTAACATTTTTTTAACCCTTTAGAACGGTCGCGTATTCGTTCACGCATTTTTTTAAACGTTTTTTTCTCAAAATTTTAAATGGAATGACCACTTGAACATTTTTTTAGGTAAAAATGGTCACTTGGTGGTTACGTAACGTTTTACTAGGGGGGAGGGGGGGTACATAAGAACGTTACGGCGCGTTACATGTGGGTGTAGGGGGGTCAAAAATCTCCAAACGCTCCCTTATCCACACACTTACATAGTTAGTAGCTCAATATTTAACTCGTTTGTAGCTATTGCCTTTCGCTGGAATTTTGATCTTTATTGTTACGTAATCAAAGTAATTTTAGCAACTTCGAATTTGAGTAAGATAGATTAAGAATGTTCAGTCGATTTCTAAAATGGCCGCGATGTCTCGAGTAATGCAATTTAGACGGGCACTTACGGGCCCTTACTGCGGGGATTTCCAGAAATAAATATGACATATACGTTAACGCTCGAACGATATTTTGATGATGAATTGGTTTTATTAAGATTTCGATGAAAGTATATCAAAGTGGACTTATTAAAGTTCGTATCGTAAAAGAATAGATAATAGTAATTACAGAAGACTGAATGAAAAATAATGCTTAATCATGCCTTCACTCTCCGTCGCATGTAATCGCATCGCATAATGTAAGATAGGGTATGTAATACTTATTAGAAGTGAAAAATTGTTTGTTTGTTTGTGGTTGACTTGTCTTTGACCTGCACCGATAGTTGAAGACCCCAAGAACGATAAAGGCTATTTTTATCTCAGACAATGCAGTCGCTGAGGGAATAGTGATAAACGAGTTCCACGCTGACGAAGTCGCGGGCAAAAGCTAGTTAAATTATAATCCGTAAACCCTGATAAAGTTTGTTACATCTAAGAAATTTTATCAGGGTTTGCCGAGCTCATACAAAACTGAAATAAAGAATAAAATAAATAAATCAGGGAAGAATCTTTCCGTCCAAACCGACGACGCGGTTAGCCTAGTTGGGAGTGACCCTGCCTCCGAAGCTAGCGTCCCGGGTTCGATCCCCGGTAAGGGTAAATATTTGTGATAACCACGAATGTTTGTTCCTGAGTCTTGGATGTTTCCTATGTATTTAAGTATTTATTTCTCTATATAAGTATGTATATCGTCGTCTAGTACCCATAACACAAGCCTTTAGAGCTTACTTTGGGACTAGATCGATTTGTGTAAAGATTGCCCCCCTGATTTATTATTATTAAAGGAACTTCTAAAAGCTCGTGGTTTTGAGTAGGTACTAGACGAAGAAATACATAATGAGAATTCATCTTTACCTGTCTTTGACTAGTAATAAGCACGGCTTTAATCTGACTTTTACCTGTCTTATTTTGTACCTAAACAAGTTTCTAACCTCAAAATGCACCATTTTTGGTTAAAATTGCTATTTCTTCGTAAATTAAGTAACCATTTTAGATATCACTTTGCCAATACTTCACGTAGGATTGCGTTACATAGGATAAAATAACTGTTTCACCCAAAAAGGGTACATTTTGAGGTTATAAACTTGTTTACCAAATAAGACAAGTAAGGATGAATTCACTTTACTTGTGTAAATAAATAAAAAGGTACTTAAAATAATTTTATATTTATTATTAAGCAATACTTAAAATACACGCTGAACATCCAAGACTCAGGAACAAACATTCGTGCTCATCACACAAATATTTGCCCTAACCGGGGATCTAACCCAGTACCACTCGCTTCGGAGGCAGGGTCACTACCAACTAGGCTAACCGCGTCGTCAAAAGGAATCTAATTTCATAGAAACCCGAATATTCTCAAGATATCCATGAAACACTACGAATCTTTAGACAATACACTGCTAGCCAATTAACCGTTAATGTAACAATACCATCTTTATTGCAGACGGATAGACCGCAGCAACTCCCTGGTGGAAAGCAGCAGCGGCTTAGGCCCCCTTAGCCCTGGGGCAGGGGCCATCAGCGCCCTGGGGGCCCTGCAGCCAGACCTGTACACGAAGCGCGAGGCTCCACTGGTGATCGAGCTGGAACGCTCGGGGACTTCTCTTGGCCGGCTGCATCTGCGCTTGAAATACGATTTCGACCGGTCGGATTTGGAGGTGCACTTAATCGAAGGTAAGGCGAAAAATCTACTTCAGGGAGTTCGTTATAAATTTAAGAAAAGGGCCCTTTTAAAATGGAATTACTTTAACAGTTAACGACACAAACTTTTATTTACCAAGCAATACAGTAATAGGTACATTGTTATTTAAATTACTTACCTACACTTGATTCGTAACTTTGTATTGTATTGTTTTCCATAATTATTAACCCTAATCGTCCATCTGCTATAGTATTTCATATGCCATACCTAATACAATTTTCACTAAAACCATACTTAATTTTGTAAAAAACCAAAAAGCGATTAAAACAATGAAAAGCTAACGTAACCTTAGAAGCAGAAATTGAATATTGCTCGAAATAAAAGCAAAAAACGACATACCTACCTCTTTAGGCCCTGACGAGATTCAAACTCGTGATCTCCTGTTTACTAGACAGGCGCATTAACCAATTAAGCCACTACTTTATCTACACAACGCACAGCAAATACGCGTTAGATAGTTCTAATTTCGCTAGCAAAAAGTCAATTGTTGCATTTTCTTTAAGTACCTACCTACTTTTATCACCAGCTCACGACTTGGCTGGCTACGAGGCAGGTGGCTTCAACGACCCTTACGTGCGTGTGACCCTGCTTCCTGAGGTCGACACCCGTGTGCGCCAGACCCCGGTGCACCGGAATGAGGCGAATCCGTTCTTCGACCAGCACTTCAAGTTTCCCGTGTCGCATGATGAGCTGGGCGATAAGACGCTGCTGCTGCAAGTCTTTGATTATGACAGGTTTGTTGGAGGATGTATGAACAGGAGAAAAGTTGACTACGAAAAAAAAGACGAATTAAAGAACCCCTTCTTTTTTGGTCGTTCCAAAAGACTGTCTGCCCTTGTAGCAGACTAGCACTGCACTGATTATTGCGCTTATAAACCACATGACCCTTTCGCATCAGCCTTAATCGGTCAAAAATGAACTGTATTTTACCGTTATTTAGTCGATGACTTCGGTAGCGAGAGGTTTTTTCTGCCAAATTAAGATCGCGAACTTTGTTGAAAGAAGAGCCAATAAATTCAGCATAAACATAAACATCTACAGATCAGACAGTCAGACCTGTCTTAAAGCTTTTTTCTAGTCTCCCTTTACCAGCATGGCGACCTTATCCGGCTTTTGGAATTTATGTATTAACATGCTTCTTTCTTTTATGCGATTCTCAGGTTTTCCCGTAACGAAGTCATGGGTTCAACCAAAGTGTCTCTCTCCCGAGTCGAAGTCGCGGGAGGCACGGAGGTGTGGGCAGAATTGTCGCGCGAGCGCAGACCGCCCGAGGAGCTGCAGGAATTATTGCTGTCTCTGTCTTACTTGCCGTCTGCTGAACGTCTCACCGTTGTCGTGCTTAAGGCCAGGAATCTACTGCCGCCTCAAGAGGGAAAGGATGCTTTAGGTAAGCTTAGGCTGTCTTTAAATACCCTATCTTACGTAGGTAGATAGATATTCGACGCACTTTGCCGTGTATTGGTTACTGAAATGCTGCGTCATAGAGTAGAGTGGGGGTAGATCTAACAGTAAGAAAACACAATATCTTTCAGATGTATACGTAAAAGTGTACTTGCTGGTGAACGGCAAACGAGTAAAGAAGAAGAAGACGAACCGGAAGGAGATCAACACTCCCGTGTGGAACGAGGCGCTGTCCTTCAGCCTGGCCTCGGGGAACCTGCACGAGGCTTCCATTGAGGTAAACGAAAAGTGTTTGTTCTAATGGACCTGCTTCCATTGGAAGGACATTTAATACTTAAGACATCACTTCGACTTTGGACGTACAGTCTAATGGTCAAGATATGCTTTTGGCTTTTGGGATGACCCCTTTAAACACATTCCTTAAATTATTAAAAGGCCAAAGACGGTTCGTGAATGACAAAAAAGGACCAGCACTCAAGACGTCCAAAATTATGGAATTCCTAGAGAAATCTGATCGCATCAATAATTTTATCCGGCTCTAAGGACCGACCTTTTTATTGTATTTGGTTCGTAGAAAATTATATGCTATGCTTGGCCGTTAGTATATCTGCAGCAAGCGGACTTAGAAAGCGCCGTACCGTACCCATGATGGTAACTAACGATTTATGAAAAACAAAAAGACCCGTCCACAAAACTATGGATGCTTCAATGCACCTTCGTTTCCACAATAATTTTGTAGGGAGTCCAAGAGAATTATGCCCCGAAATATTTGTCTTTGAAATATCAGAAAATATGTTTACACTGGCACTGTTTCACCGGCTGTAGCCGACAGCAGATTTCCGTGCCCCTGACGCCTGGGCTTGCGTTTTCCATACATTTAGTCGGTTACAGTACTTACTCGGCGTTCGAGGCACGCTTTCTCGCACTCAGCCGAGGCGTTCAAAAGATAACATCTGTACAAGACAGAAAGAGCAATGATGATATTTGCAGGTGTGCGTGGTGACCGGCGGCGGCAGCGGGCTGGTGGTGGGCTGGTGCTGCGTGGGCGCCGCCGAGACGGCCGCCGAGGGCCGGCACTGGGCGCAGATGGCGCAGGAGACGCGCAAGGCCGTGGCCATGTGGCACACGCTGCGGTAGGCTCCGAGCCGCGCCGCTGTAGCGCTATGCACATCGAAACGGGTTGCTAATGGGGAAGATGCATATATATTTTTTTCATCTTTTAGTGGAAAGTGCTGAAGAAACCGATCTGTGTACGCAACATATTGTTTATTTTATGACTTATGAAGCTTTGAAAAGTTGTTTATACCACTCGCAAAAACGTCGCTGTATGACGTCACAGCATTCGTTAGACTGTACAAAATGTATGGCGCTTAAACAAAAACTACAATTATTTTCGAAAATACTTTTTTTAGACCAACATCGTAGAAATAAAACAAGACATTGATGAGGATGTCCAAAAACTAAAATCAGAACTATAAACCAATATATATTTTTCACTAAATTTGAACCTTAATAAAATATGAATGAACAGTCATAAAGATCTGATTTTTCTATAAATATTATTATGTTTAAATTTTACTTTCATAATATATCATTTTGATTTTCATGCATCTTCCCCATTTTTGGTATAATTTCAATGTCTTAATCATTTCATTGGACATAATATATTTCATGCAATTATCTCCGAAACCTTGTTTTAGGATATTTCTAAATGTAACCTAAGCATACCTGGTATATACTACAGGTATTAAAGCTATTCTGAAAATATGGTGGTAGAGTAAAATTCGGTGTCAGACAAAACGAACCATCACTTATGTCCTGAAACGATAATGATAAATGAAATTATAGCAATCAAAGTGCTCAGCACTAAAAGTTACTCATAATCCAGTACAAGAAAAAATACCTGTCCTAAGTTACATATTGTCAGATAGATCATTTTTCCACATTTCATGCGCAAACGAGACCTTTCAACACCGAACTCAAAAGGATGACAACGTACCTCATGGCACGTCTCATCATTAGAAGTCGAAACCCAAGCCAAAATGAAATGTAATTAAGTTATGAGCATGTCTGCACACCCCCTAGTCGACTGAATGCCTGCATTTCATACATTGCACATACATAATGGACGTTAGAGTGGCTTAGCAAACCAAACGCACAAAAGTCAGCCCAGACGGCAGCACAAGTTTTTAAGGCAGACATACATACATCTGTTACTTTTCAACTAATTGGTAAGTGCGAAAGAGACGAATGCTTTAGATGTTGGACCAGGGCCGGATTTAGGGGAGGGCATCCGGAGCCACTGCCCCGGGCCTCCACAAAAGAGGGGCCCCCACAATAGGGACCGTCAGTATCATCTACGTCATATTATATTCCAGGGGGCCTCCACTCCTTTGCTGCCCCAGGGCCTCCAGACCTCTAAATCCAGCCCTGTTTTGGACACTAGTTTCCTCCTCTTAAACTACAAGTTATATTCACAAGCAAAGATCTCAAAAGAAGGATATGCTTATCAGTACAAGTTCCTTACTATATACATTTCAATGACCCATAAAAATTTAACTTGTAGTTAAAAAAACTGAACCTAAAATTATTTAAAGGCCTCAATGGGAGTCTGAAAAAGGCAATAATAATGTATTAAGCCCAAATAGTAAGACTACTAAGCAATTTCAGGATTACATTAAAATACTTAAGTAATTTTGCACCCAAGCTAAAATGTCACTGATAGGTAGAATTCAATACAATAGCCAATAAAGAAATCCCCATACTTAATACTTAGTATGAAGAACGCAGATGTACGTACAGTGAAGAATATCTATATTTTAGTAACATGTTCCTCCAGTGGCCCTAACATGCATGCCACAAAGATAAGTTAGAACCGACTCCTCTATGACTATCTCTTTCGTCGGCACTAGTGTGAGAGAGACGCACTTAGAGATAAACGGTTCTAATTTATCTTTGTGGCATGCACGTTACCATAAGGCGGCGCATTATGTTTGTATAGTGAACTTGGAAGTGACTTGGAATTACAATTCGCACTAGGTACCTACGTAAGTTTGCATCAGTGAAGTTAGCTTCTAGTAGCGTAGTGTTGTGGATGTTTCAAGAATTTGCACTAAGCGGTACGCTTCAACATGCATTTGGCGAACGGCTACAGAGTGGGATTCCCTGCCTGCAGACTTGTTCCCAGAACGCTACAACTTGGGTCTTTTCAAGGAGAGAGTGAATAGGCATTATCTAGGTCTGCATGCTCCATCGTCGGCCTCGTCATCACTTTCCATCAGGTGAGATAGAGGTCAAATGCACATCTATCTTCTATAAAAAAAGCGTTGCAGTAAACGGTTCGACGGGTGCAGCGGGAGGGGATCGTAACATTCGTAACTGTACCTGCGGCCCTAACATGCATGCCACAAAGATAAATTAGAACCGTTTATCTCTATGACTATCTCTTTCGTCGGCACTAGTTGAGAGACCCACTTAGAGATAAACGGTTCTAATGTATCTTTGTGGCATGCATGTTAGGGCCGCTGCGCCGAACACGGCTTGAGGCTAACTTCACAGACGCAAACTGACGTGGAGCGAATTGTACACAGTGCTAAAATTTTAATTTTTTGACCGTGACTCTACCCAAGTAAGTAAGATTCGTGATTATTCTCCCTTTGTCGTGCTGTAAAATGATTCTACTCGTATGTACTATGCATAAATAAAACTAGTTATCTGGTGCATTTTAGTAGGTACTTAGTTACTTCTATAAATACAGTCAGCGTTTGAATTTAAATTGTTGGGGTAATTTTGAACGCCTATTTTATCTAAGTTTTTGCTAAATGTATCCCTTCCTTTGATAGAATAGGTATCGCCATGAGAGTTGAGGTGAATGATTACACACACAAGGACACAATGCCAAACAAAACAAAACACAAATTTGAAAATTCGAACGAAATTGTCTTGTCCACACATGACATGCCGCGGTGTGCGTTACCTCAACTCTCGTGGCGATACATATACTACTTAGTTAGAGAGAGACGCTCTGGGGGATAATTTATCCTAGTGTCAATCATGCTAGGGTCGCAGGAATTTAGATAAAAACTGGGTTTTACCCGCAACTTTGTAACGAGGCGCTATCGCGACTCTTACAAAACTCCTTCGACTGACTTCTTCTTCCTCTTCTTCTTCTTCTTTCAATTTCTTTTCCAATTCCAAATTCGAAATTCAAACGTTAGATCGATAGATCGATTTGGCCCCACGTTGGGCGCCAGTGCAACGTAGACAGGTTGGATGCATGTGGATGATGGAGATAAAACAGGTATCAGGGTAGAGGTAATTTATTATTATAAATACGAGGCACTCAGAACAACATTATAAAACTTATGAATATAGGTCGAAGGATTTTTGTACGAGTCGCGATAGCGCCTCGTTACAACTTCGTTCGCGTGGCATCCGTTTATCGTGCGCAGCACATAGCAGCACCATCTACCGAGGCGAAGCATTCCTCATATATCCTGTATTCATAAAAAAAGAATATAGGGATAAAAAGTACCTATCCTTCGTCTATTACCATGTAACAGGCAACATGTGCCTTTTTATGGAATTCTGTTAAGCCGTTTGGCCGTGGAAACGGAACGAACAAACACTTTCGCACTTATAATATCGCAAGTATGGATGACATTCAAGTTACTTCGGTGATTCAAGGTTACCCCGGTTGACTGTATAATTATCATTTAAGTAATGTTTCTAATTATAACTTGTTTTCGCTGATAATGTTCGATGAAGGTTCAACATTAAAGCAACATACGTAACAATACCTCCTAAAGGGGCACGCACGTAAACGTGCTAGTTTTTCGGGGATAGCCCGATTTGCAGCAATAAATTGCCGTTAAACTAGCTATTTTACGAGCCCCTTATAGTACATAATAAACTATACTGCCCCAACATACACAAGATAGGTAAGTGCTTAGGTAAGTGTCAAGTCCTCCTAAAACATCATCAAGTAAGTAGTAATCAAGTTTCATTCCCATCGAAAATACTGCCTCCAGCGGCCCTAGCAAGGTTGACACGAGGATAACTTAACACCTTCTTATCTCTAAGTGCATCTCTAGATAGAGAGATAAGACAGCGTTAAGATATCCCCGTGTCAACTTTGCTCGCAGGGTTCGGTTCGCTTTGAAAGAGCGGTTTATTTCGTTTATAAATTTGGTTCAATGTTATTCATCTATTAACCGGTTAATTAGGTGGGTACTGACCAACGTTACGAGGTGTAATGTAACATGTTACACAGCAAGCATTCGTGCGGTCAGTACGTCGTGTTACGGGCAAACCAGCGAGCAACGAGCCGCTCGTTGCTCGCTTTGAGTGCTCCACCCGGCTGGCGGTTTTTTGGCGAATCCTTTGACTGTTACGCGGTTCAGTCAGTACGCTGTCGCTATCAATGCCAAACCACCACATACGCCTCTGTTTTGAAATAAGTTTGATGTCCAGTAACGTTTTTAACAGACTTCAAAAAAAAAGGAGGTGGTTCTCAATTCGGTTGTATTTTTTTTTATGTTTGTTACTTCAGAACTCCGTCATTTATGAACCGATTTTGAAAATTCTTTTTTTAATCGGTAGGGTATACCTCCAGTTTGGTCCCGTTGTAGTCAAAGTCGAGTTATGATGAGAGGATCTATGAGGAATCGATGGAACTCTTCAAATATTATAGGCAAGCATAGAGCAATTTTAGTATTTTCTGTAATAACTCAAGCAGTTACGTTCCAAAAGCATTATTTGGTGAAGCGGAACTGTTGATGAAGACCATAGATTATCACCGGGATTCCTAAATATTGAGTATTTCACGGTTGGCGATTAAATTGCTGCATAAAGTTCTGAAGCAACTTATGTTCATGAAATTTCATGTAGTAAAATTGAAGAACCAGGAGAACTCCTCAACGATTGACATCCTTGCACTGTGGATAGCAACAGTTTGTAAATGATGATGAGCAATTGGCATTATGCTATTGTTACTTGATTTAGTAACTGTGTGTCGATAAATCACAGGATAATAAATACAATGTGAAAAAAAAAATACTTTTCAAAGGCTATTTGAAGTCAGTTTTTTTATTTCATAATTTATATGATTATTTCTTCTTAATTTGGATGAAACATTAATTAAGTAGAATCAAAGATACCAACACGTCCTCGCTGTCGGCCATCTTGAGTGAATTGGCGGCGAAAGCGGAGCACAGAGTTTTGACGAGCATGTTACGCCGATTTTAGAACACATCGTAATGCATCGTAACATGCTCGAAGCGTAACACGCTCGAAGTGAATGTTACCCTACACCTCGTAACGTTGGTCAGTACCTACTCACCTAAAGGGAAAGGTATAAGCCGAATGTTTTACAGCAATAACATTTATTTTTATTTTGTATTCATAATATAATTTTCATCACACTTGCTCGGAAAGGGTGTTATTATACGCAAGCGTATAGAGCAACTATAGCCGATTTAACTCCTCTATGGGCCCCGCCGTCAGCGGGAGTTATAAGTTTCGAACTCCCGCGGGCAGTTAAGTGCGCCAGGTCGGCGGAGCTGCTCGGGAGCCGCAGCCGGCGGGGCGCGCGACCGCAAGCCGGCGGAGCTGCCCCGCGCTGATCGCAACGTACGCTCAGTTTATGAACACCCACCTGATGATAATTCACGATGTAAAATGGAAATAAATATAATATATATACTTTTTTTTGTCTAATTTTTATTTCATTTCCTCGCAAATGTGATGAAAAACATTGTGTGTATCACGGGCAGTAAGCCTTCTTACGGCCCTAGATGCACAATGTACTATTTGGTATTTCTAACAGTTTCATAAAGCTACCAGTTACATTATGTTTATGTCGGATTTCACCAACGATAACCTTTTGAACGCCACGGCCGAGTGCGAAAAGCGAGCCCCGGACGCCGAGTAACGGCGGTAGCCGACAAAATGTATGGAAAACGGCATACCGTGGCGTCAGGGGCACGCAAATCTGCTGTCGGCTACAGCCGATTGTGGTGTTCAAACGGTTAGGAATCTGGGATATATTATTATTATTATTGGTGTTTCGGCAATTTGTTATATCAAATATCCATCAACAGGCCATCAATTATTTTAAGTTCATACTAAAATTGATAAATTTAACCTTTTGACCGCGAAGCATGTCTGAGAAGTCTGTCTGACACGGATTTCAACTTTAAGTCAAGGTGATGAAGGACTTTTTTACCCTGTATCCGCTGACGGCTGCAGCCGACTGTGGCGGTCAAAAGGTTAAATGTGTTTTTTATAAGATCGATTGGCCTGTATGCTCTTTTACGCTGCAAAGGATGTCGTAGTTGTGATTTTACTTTCTCATAACAGCAGAGTCAACTCATGTACCTAAATTGTATGTCAAGATTATTGCCAGTACCTAATTGGTATCGCATTTGAAATAAACGAAAACTTGAGCTTTGAGACACCAAAACTTATGAATTTTACAAAGAATAGATAAGACGGATTGAGATTATTTTTGAAATTATTGTACCCATAGTGAATATTGTACTTAATCATTGTCATGTCATTTTGTAACTTCTGTACCCACGTGTACGTATTGTATGTATCTAGTCATTCCATAGGTATGGCTCTTTCGTTCAATCATTAATAAAATATTCTATTCTTATGTAATTATATCGAAATTATTCCTAAATATATACGTATAAATTTGTAACTAAATGTCTCTATCTGTGTGGAGGAAAATATTTTACTTTGTATTTCTTTACAATGTCTGAATAAATTGTCTATTTGTAAAAACTAGTTGCATTTCATTTCGAATCCTAAGCTAGCACACTAGTTTTTATCAAAAACATATTAAGAACATTTTGTCATTTTTAGAGTTCTGTACCTCGAAAGGAAAAAAGGAACCCTTATAGGATCACTCGGTTGTCCGTCTGTCTGTCTGTCTGTCAAGACCCTTTTTCTCAGGAAAGCGTGGAGCTATCAAGTTGAAATTAGTATCAGGTCTGCAATATCTTGAAACTATGAAAAAATCAACTTTCTAAGTCACCGCAATCAAAAGATATGGCCGTTATGTCTCAATCTCAAGAGAATCCAAAGGGAATCAAAACCTATAGGGTACTTCCCGTTGACCTAGAATCATGAAATTTGGCAAGAAGCAGTGTCTTACAGCACAAGAAAAGGAAAAAGTCCGAAAACCGTGAATTTGTAATAACATCACATAAAAAAGTTAAATGGAATAAACCTTTGCAAAGTCGTATCACACTCTACGATTGAACGGAGATAGGAGCTTGCGAAAGTTATTTTTTGTCTTATTAGGTAGGTTGTAAATGGTTACCCCGTGTTAAAAGCAATTTCTTTTTCTTTTTTAGGGTTCCGTACTTACAAGGTACTGTTTCTTTTTAAACCCTCGGCGCGCGAGTCAGGCTCGCACTTGACCGGTTTTTTTAAATGAATAGATTATAATGCATTGCATGATAAGAACTAGTCGCTGCTAATTTGGCAAGTGACACAACTCGAAATGAAACTCTATTCTTTTAAAAGTCTTAATACTATTCAATTAAAGTTTCTAATCGGAGACCATTCAAGTTTAAGTTGTGTCACTGTTCTACTAAAGCAGCGAAGTGTTATGGAGGGCTGTTGGAATATATAAATAAAACCAGCCATTTACAAAGTAATAATTTATTTCACTTTTCACATGTACAATATAGTATTTTTTCAAAATATTCTAACTTAACTAGAACATACAGTTTACCATACGCAGCGCCGACGGATCGGTCGGGCAGTCACTTCGGGCAGAGCACTACTACAATGCACTATTATTAAAGTTACGCGAAACTTACCGCCGCAGAGCTGACAGCAGTGGCGCAGCAACTAAAATTGCATAAAAATACAGTTAAATACATGCTACGAATGAGCTTCAAAATGGGACAGAAAACAAGAACTGAATTCATAGAAAAAGTAAGTACGACAGTAAATATGAATGTTAATTTATCAACGCAAATAAAAAACCGGCCAAGTGGCAGTCAGACTCGCGCACGAAGGGTTCCGTACCATTATCTACAATCAAGCAAAAAAGGAATCACGTTTGTTGTATGGGAGACCCCCTTTTATATTTATTTTATTTTCATTTAATTACTTATTTTTAAAGTGAATATATAGTTATATAAATATTCTGTGAATATTTCAAGCGGCTACCTGTTGCCGTTATCAATATCGAGCAAAAAAATCACGTTTATTGTATGGTAGCCCCCTTAAATATTTATTTTATTCTGTTTTTTAGTATTTGTTGTTATAGCGACAACAGAAATACATCATCTGCGAAAATTTCAACTGTCTATGACGGTTCATGAGATACAGCCTGGTGACAGACGGACGGACGGACAGCGGAGTCTTAGTAATATGGACCCGTTTTAGCCTTTGGGTACGGAACCCTAAAAAACACATGAAGAGTATTAAGTAAATATTTTGCATGAGTACAATTGCTTATTAGGTCCAACTTGTAGCGGTGGCCATTCGATAAACATAGTTTACAATCACATGACGGGGCAGTGATAACGACCGAATAAACTAGTTCAATTACAAAATGAATGCACATTCCATCAAAATTATTACCTACTCACCCACTTAAATGGATAAAATTGCATTTCTGCGTTATAGGTAGGTAAGTAATATATTAGGTCGTTGCATAAATTCGTGCGGTTTTTTATTATTTCATTTTATAAAAATACATCAAATCAAATGACAATTTTTGGAGATTTTTTTGGAGAGTATTTTGATTGGTTGTCGAAAGTAATGGAGAGTATTTTGATAAAAAATTGTTATTTGATTTGACGTATTTTTATAAAATGAAATAATAAAAACCGCACGAATTTATACAACGACCTAATACTTGTTATATTAACTAGCTGTGCCCGCGATTACGTGCGCAAACGCACCAACAGTCTTTACTGTCACCTCAAATTTCAAATCATAAATTGGAAGCTATGAAAAAAAAATTACACTTAATTTTGACGCTCGTTTCTGAAATACCAAATTCCCAATACACCTCGCTCCTGATAATACCACACTCCATAAACCAGGTCTGCCTTTTGAACGCCACAGCTGAGTGCGAGAAAGCGTGCCTAGGACGCCGAATGACGGCTGTAGCCGACAAAATGTATGGGAAACGGCATGCCGTGGCGTCAGAGGCAAATCAGAAATCTGCTGTCGGCTACAGACAACTGTGGCGTTCAAACGGCTAAAGAATGTGGTATATTATTTTTCATCACACTTGCTCGGAAAGGGTGTTATTATACGCAAGCGTATAGAGCAACTATAGCCGATTTAACTCCTCTATGGGCCCCGCCGTCAGCGGGAGTTATAAACCATACAAAATCCATAACTCCCTAGGGAGTTATGGATTTTGTATGGTTTCGAACTCCCGCGGGCAGTTAAGTGCGCCAGGTCGGCGGAGCTGCTCGGGAGCCGCAGCCGGCGGGGCGCGCGACCGCAAGCCGGCGGAGCTGCCCCGCGCTGATCGCAACGTACGCTCAGTTTATGAACACCCACCTGATGGTAATTCACGATGTAAAATGGAAATAAAATTAATATATATACTTTTTTTTGTCTAATTTTTATTTCATTTCCTCGCAAATGTGATGAAAAACATTGTGTGTATCACGGGCAGTAAGCGGATAACAAACTCGAGTCATAAAAGCCCTCGCCTATCGGCGTCGGGCTTCTAACAGACTCTCGTTAGTTATCCCCTTCTTACGGCCCTAGATGCACAATGTACTATTATTTTTGTAGAACGAATCTGGTCAGCTATCTGGTATTCGCAAAATTCTGGTCTTTTGAGAACAAGCGGCATTCTGGTATTTTGCATCATTCCTTTATATGTGAAGATAAGCGCACCGGTTTCTCACGGCCTTATTTAAATGTTTTACTATCGTAAATCGGTTAACTTGGAAAAACATCGGTTGTGACAGACTGAGCGTTCTTATAAAGGTTCTGTATTCAAGTTTTGGAACCGTTAAAACAAACATAAGGTATAATAAACCTTTCTCAAGAAACAGTGAAAATGGGAACAAAATCCGTTCAATAGTTACTGAGAACAAGGTTACAGAATTCTAATTCGAATTATAAAATGTATATATATTTTATACTTTACACATAAATTGTGGAGTCCAATGCAGCAGAATGATAGGAGAGTAAAAGAAGAACTAAATATGTCAATGAGTAAACGCAAGTTGAGTATGGCAGTGTGTGTAGGCGAAGTAGTGTGTATGCGGAGTGTCATTGATCAGGGAGTATTTTGGGGTGTAAGTATTTGCAGCCGGGATCTTTGCAATTCCCACCGACTTCGAAAGGACACAGCACGGCATTCGGATCCTCCGCCCAGCTGAAAAGCATTTATTTTAATACAATTATTAGGTGGAGCGAGTCGTGGATAGTTTAAATGCATACTTACATCGCACCTCGAACCGGCGATGTGCGTACGCACGCCATCCACGTTTTATTCAAATTGATGGAAGCGATAATCGAAACATGCACACTTTCTTGACTTTCTATGAATACACCTAATGAAAAATATCCAAAATGATTAGCATTATGTTAGTAAGCATGTCAGGCCACCAAATTAGCACCAAAGTGTACTATTGAGTTGTTTATAAATCCATTACCTTCCTTACTGATGGTTTGAAAATGACTTTATATTTGTGTTTTTAAAATATAACTGCCATGCATGATAAGCATTATAACTTACTTCGCAGTGCCTAAAGCTTGCAGAGGTGATTTGTAATCATCGTTCTTCATTTTTCTTATGCTTCCCCAGTTGCACAAGACTAGCTCTGTATCTTTATTACCCTCACCACTATCTAAAATATGATCCAAGGAATCGTTTTTGTCTTCATCCTGAGTTCTAAATTCTATACTGTTTGCCAGAGCATGAGTTCTATCCTTCACAGGGCTTTCAGGTACTTTCACAGTCTTTTTATTATTGGCAACTTCGATTTGTATGGATAATCTAGAATTTGGATCATTTACTTCAACTTTTAAGTCGTTTACGACGCTTACTTGTACCGTTCTTAGTATTTTTGGATTCTTAAAATCTTCTTTGGGGTCATTTTCTTTTTGAGGTCGATTTTCGTCTACAGCGATTGTTTTTAGCTGGCCACGGGTCGTAGTAACAAAGTTACCGTTAGTTAGGGAATGTTTGGAATTTGTTAATCTGAAAAACACAAAATTATTACAAATACAATGAGCACATTAACCAATGTTGCATAAATGAACCACCTGAAACAACAGTGTTGCGACAGTAATCATACGTAAGTACAAAAAAAAAATGTTTTCAAGTGCGATTCACGTCATTAACATTGTAACTTGTGGAAAGATTCATAACTTATTGAAAATGAACGGCCTTACATTCTGAACAAACAATTACGCTCAATTACGTCACAAAGAATCAGTACCTATTTAAAAGCAATTGATGTTGAGCTCTTATTTTGGATAATTTGGTTTGCGCAGTTTTCTGTTCTTTTTTGTTGAATGTTATAGCCGTTGCAATATTGCGCAGTTCCGTCGCAATTATCTTATACTTCTGTGACAGCTTTGTCGCGTCTTCTTTCAATTTGAGAACTTTAGCTGATTCTTCTGCTATGGTTTTTCTGAAAGATCAAATCATCATAAAAAATTGGTGTAGTCCAGTTTAATTGCATTGAATTAGAATAATTACCTTGATAGAGCTATTTGTTCATCTAAGTCAATATTTGATTTAGCTATGGTAACATTACGTGGCTTTAAAGTATTAATTGAAGTTTGCCTGGCATTCTTAATTTTCTCTAACTCAGCCATTCTTTTAACCAAATCTTTATACTCCATTTGGACCGACTTGGGTAGATGTTTTACAGTCTGAAAAAATAATATAATAATAAATTAGTTTGCATTAACACTTGATATACAGCATCATATTAGTTTTCTGACCTTTGGCACGAATTTTTCTTTTGTTTTCGGCGATGGCGTTACCAGTGGTTGTTGCACAACATCAGGCAGGGTGCTCTTTTCAACCTCCATACGAGTAGACTTCAGAAACAAATCAAGCTTTTGTTGAAAATCAATCTGCTCAGATAATTTCATATGCATCTTCGTCAAATTTTTTGTAGCTTCATGTTCCCCTTCCGAATCCGAATTCCGAAGGTTAATTATAAATCTTTTCTCTTGTGGTAAATTTTTAACCTGCTTTTCAGTCTCAGTATCTTTTTCTAATGGTTTTGTATTATTCATACTTTTCATAATATTGGGGTCTACAAGATTAGGCAAGTTTTTACTTAAAGAAGTCAGTAATTTGGCACGCAAGAGATCCTCATCTTCCTCAAATTCATCTTCCTTTGGAGTATTTGGCTTTGTAGCGCTCTGTTTGTGACTTTCAGTGGCACCTTGAAATGAGTCAGTGACTTTAAGAGGCTCAATAGAATCTTTGCTCTTTTCATCTGCATCAGATCCAATATCCATGTCAACTGATTCTATATCAGTATTATTTTCTGACATTATTTGGTCTAAATATTCAGTTTGGTCTTTCATTAGTTCATCATTTAAATTAGAAGATTGTGAAAGCCTTTTTCTTAGTTTTTGTTTTTGCTTCATTTCAATGGCTTTCTTCAACAAAGCAGACTTAAGGCATATTAAACGGAGTTCAGCAGTATCACTGTCTTCATCTTCTGACAATAACAACATTTCTTTATCTGCACTTCCCTCTTTATGCTTTGCTTTGTCTTCTTTTATTAAACTTTCTACGCTTACTGTTTTTGTATTGGAAGATTTTGTTTTTAAAGCATGTTCTCTAAGTAATTCTAAGTCCTCATCAGAATCTTTAGTATCTTGCGATTCCTCGACTATTATTTGTCCATTATGAATATCTTTTTTAACTGAGTCTACTACATCAATATCATTTAGAGGAACACATTCAATAATTTCATTTACCTCACTATCTTTAACTTCGGAATCGGAGCATAAGTCTACAGACTCATACACGTTAGTAGCATTAGATAAGTCTTTTGTCACGTCTTTTTCTATGTTATTGGAAGCTTCTGTACTGAGAATCTTTTCAAAAGAAACCTCATTATGAACAGGGGCAATATTCAGGTGAATTTGTGTGTTTGGAAGAAATCTATCATATTCTTGGTTCTGTGAACCATGATGCATTTTCGTCAGTCTTGCTTTTAAAGATGTTTTATTCATATTTATTTTACTGACTGACACAGCCTCTGCCAGTTTCCTTCTTTTGTTTCTGTACTCATCCTCATCACTTGACTCAGAAGTGACTACTTTTTTCTTGTGCTTGTGTGATTTTTTCCTATACACACGTTTTGGTAAATGATTAATTGATGCAGGATCTTTTCTTCTTTTCGGTTTGTGATATGCCTTTAAATGCTTTTGCTCTTTGACTTTATTAGCCGCAAAGGGGTCCTCCAATTCAGTTGCGGATATCTCGGACAGATCACACAACTGTGCATTATTGTGTCTACCATTTTTACCTAAAAGTCACATTAGATAATCACTGTAAATAATGAATTCTATCATTTTGAGGGAACATAAAATATCTGCAGATTTCAATGCATCATTCTTTACATAGAAAAGAAAATGATGACTCTACATTATTAGTTTTACAATTTTGGTTTGTTATATGATGAAGAGGTTATTTGAAAAACGAGTTGGGAATGGTACCATAAGGGTATTGAACATTATTGAGAGATCAGTATCAGTCAAAAGTACATTACAGAATGGAGCACCAGAAGTATTAAAGATAACATGACATGTAAAAAAAAAACATTTCGTGAACCAAAAATGGTCCCTGTAGTACAAAAATAAAATTAAACAAGCAGTAAAAAGATAGCTTATTACATACACAAAGTTAATTATGCTGAAAGCTCATTTTATTCAGTAAATATGCTATTGACATGGATACCCTTTTAAAACAGGAAGGAAATGTTGTAAATTAATTAACATTGATTATTTAAAACACGCTAAGACATTAAGCAGACCATAAAGTAGAACCTATGGACCTACTCAATGACTGAATAAATTACACCATCTGGCCATATATGTAAATTTAGATGTAAGAAATAATGCCTGATTAATTATATTTTGAGGATTTTTACTTTTCTACATTTTTTTGGGTTCGGTACCTCAAAAGGAAAAAAGGAACCGTTATAGCATCACTTGTTTGTCCGTCTGTTTGTCTGTCCGTCTGTCTATCTGTCAAGACCTTTTTCTCAGGAATACGTGGAGGTAGGTATCAAGTTGAAATTAATATCAAATACTCAGGTCTGCAATCTCTTGAAGCTGTTAAAAAATCAACCTTCTAAATTACCGCAATCAAAAGATACGGCTGTTTATGCCACATATTTTGATACTTTCAAGGGAGTCCAAAGGGAATCAAAACCTTAAGGGTACTTTCCGTTGACCTAGAATCATGAAATTTGGCAAGAAGCAGTGTCTTACAAAACAAGTAAAGAAAAAAAAGTCCAAAAACCGTAAATTTGTATTTTACGATTACACGGAGATAGGAGCTTCCGAAATTTATTTTTTGTCTTATTTCATAGGTAGGTTGTAAATGTTTACCCATCAGTTAAAAGCAATTTTTTTTACATTTAGGGTTTCGCACCTACAAAGTACTGTTTCTTTTTTATAGTTAAGTACGGCACCCTTTTGTAATATAAGACACTTGGCATTATCTCGCGCTAGCATTTGATCATCAATGTCATTAAAACTAAAATGTGGACACTTGCTTAAAAAACAATCTACAACCCATATAAGTATTTTTATTATTATCATGGACCCATAGCACAGGAAAATTCTAGTTTCGTTAATGTGTGTTAGTGTTCACAATATTATTATGTGTTAACAAATACTACCTAAACTCAAAATAGTAGAAATATTTGTACAATTATGTCAGATCAGAATGTAGATTTACCGACTATCAAAGTTCTTGGTAAATCGTTTACTAATCAACTATCTGTCCTGCCCAGCTGGATTTGTTTAATGAGTTCTGTATTATCCAACGGAGAAGGATCTTTAATAATATTATATAGTTATTAGTTTCCATTTTTTCAATGTTTCTGTATTGTATACTTATTTGCATGCCTTGTAAGCTTGGATATGGTATTGAATAAATAAATTATAATGCGTGATGTGTGTGTGTGGCTTATTTCTTCCTCTTTCACATCAAAACGAAGCAATGGCTAAACTTGATTTTTTGCACAGCGATAGTGAGATGACTGCAAAAGGACTATTTTTTATCCTGGAAAATGCAGTTTCTACGGGAATAACAAACTTCATCCTGACGAAGTTGCAGCAAGAAGCAAGTAGCTTTTATTTTATGTCTATGAATGGTATACAAACAAAAACTATGCGGGCATATTACTGACGATGGTTACCTTCTTGAGCTATAAACTTTAAAAGGCATCAGGCAGTCTTAGTAGGTATAGGTGGTTCCATGGTAAATGTTAATTATTTGTTTAACTTTGTATTTACTTCATATTTGTACTTAACTATCATATTTACAGAACTCATGTTCATAAGTTCACAGAAATAACTGGTCTAAAAGTCATAAACAATACTTACCAGGCCCAACAGACGTTCTCTTAGCGTTCTTACGCTCAAGGACATTGTTATAGTTTTCGAGCACTTGCAATCTTTGGCGCAGCAGAAACTCCTCTTCTGATGATATATCCGACAATTCATCTAATTCATCGACTATTTCGCCTTCTTCCCTTTCAGAATCATCGTGAACTGGCGGGATATTCTCTACACAAGCCATAACTTCTATCTGTAGAAACGCAATAAGTTAACTTCAACAGTAATGCTTCGAAAATGACAGAACAAGTATTTATTAATAAAATGAATGCCATCCATTACAATACTTATGGACACATTGTAAAAAATATGTAGTTATTTCACCAAAATGGAAATGTGCAAAATTACTTTACTAATACACACTGACATCAGTGACATCTACACTTGCCAAGAAAAAGCGAGTGAATGAAAATGAATAAATTATATACAGTGTTGCCAACGGATGAAATAGCAATCCGCCAGATAAGGCTCCTCAAACCACCAGAAAATCACTAACAAAAAGATGTCCCCCTCTGAAAACCGCTAAAATTTCCACTAAGATATATGAATATGATTAAAGCAAAAAAAAAGAAAAGTAAAAGTACGTTTATTATTAAAAATCTAATTGTAGTTATTATCATTTTTTACTTTTAGCAATTAGAAAAATCAAGTTGCTTAGGATATTATTTATATCAATAAATAAATCGTCTTCAGATGAAGCTGCATTTTCATTTTCAGCCTCACTGTTATCAGACTGATATGACTCCTTCGTCCCAATTTGTTTTATAATATTTAAAGGAATTTCATAACTGTTGCAGCACTTTCCCATTAACTGCATACCGCAGCGTAATAAAAAAAATATATGTTTATATTGTGAAAGTATAAATTTGGCTAAATAGTCGTTTCTTATAATTTATGATAATTCTCCTAATCCGCTAAAAAAACCACTAGCCACTAAAAGCAAAAATTTGCCACTAAACGGGGGTTCCAAACCACCAGATTTAGTGGGAAATCCACTAAGGTGGCAACACTGATTATATATTTGACACGACGAGAAAGAATCGAGAACTATAAGGCCGGTCACATACATTTGTTTTCCTGTTCGATTTCTTACTTCGTTTTCCGTATTTAATTCAGACATACGTATTTTAAATAATACTTGTTTACACTTTAAACCTACTTAATATTATTGAAGCTCTGACAAACATATGGCTCGTTTTACGAAAGCTACAAGTTACAATTTTACAAGCAAAAACCGGCCACACCGATGACAGGTCCCCACAGATAAGTTCTTTATGATATCTGTGCATACATCTGCCCACCAGTGTTACCAATTTTTGCTTATTAAATTGTAGCTGTGACTTGTAGCTTCGTACGGCCCAATGGTTTTCGCGTATTAAGTTGTCAAGTAGGGTAGTTAACTAATTTTTAACTAAATATAAGGAAATTAATGTGTGTTAACTGTTAACAATGAAATTAGTAATGATTTGCAAACAAGTAGATTAGAATGTTGTCTACTTTCGGTTAAGGTGGTGGGCATGGCTTATTACTGGATACGCTCGCACTTGTTATTGCTTATTGCTTAAAAAACATGAAAACCGGAAAAGTGCGAGATAAATATTAATATTCACGTGGAGAGGGTTTCTTCCCGTACATGATTATCTGAAATTTTCTATGTTACTTTAAATACTATAGACTTCTTATAGGTTTTCCTGTATGGGGGTGGGGGGGGGGGTCAATTTTCGCCTACTTTCCTAAATAACTTCCAAACTATTTATATTAAAATTCCAAAAAATATATATTTAAGATCCAATTTATGTTACACGTCTGTGTTGCGGTCACCGACTTACATATTTATACCAGAAAGCAAGACAGACAGACAGACAGACACACGAGTGATCCTATACGGGTTCCGTTTTTTCCTTTTGAGGTACGGAACTCTAAAAACTAAGTTAAAATTTAGGTATCTACTTGACAACTAAATACATTAAGTAAACCAGGTACAACTATACCTATGCTGTCCGAAATAAATATTTTAAACATCAATAATTATGATTGATCGTTTCTTATCCAATCTATATTCTATTCCATGTGACACTTGTTTGCAGGGCTGCCAACCTCGGGACTGTTCCCTTAAATTTAGGGGCAAAATAGGAGGATTGGGATTTTTTTAGGGGCAGAACATTGTAACAGGGTTTTTTGGGGGCATAAAAAACTAACTGACAATCAGTGCATAATTGATAATAAGCTTGAAAGATGACCGCATTCATTGCAACTGTCGTGCGATCGCGATAAAAACCATGCTATTTTGAGGATGACACAATGTTCGTCATCCGTACTGGGCATTTTACATACTGATTACATACATTGACAAGAGTATGGTATGGTATGGTATGGCTTAGTGATTTAAGGGGTTTTAGGGATTTTTCGACTTGCTTTTAGGGGAATACCTCTTTAAAGAGTTGGCAATCCTGCTTGTTTGTCACAATGACATTTATTTATTTATTTACGATTACGGGGCGTACATTTCACTTCATAAAATTCAAAAATAAATCATTAACGAGTACATTTGAGAACTATGGTATATTGTGTAGAAGACTAGTTAAGAGAAAGCTTAATTAATTGTACAAATTATATTTCTGCAAATAACTCATCATGAATGAAGACGACATTAGGTTCGCTGCTTGCACATACTTCGCTAAGAATCATCCAGGGGAGACTTGTGGCAGCAATGGTCTGCCACTCACCCCGAGCTCCATAACGATACTGGGATGGGCACAGCGTCTGCTTACCATCGAACACCCAAACTTGTGCACATATCTCGATGTTATACGAGGAAAACATGGTAACCGTGATTTTGGTTTATGATTCACTCGTTTAAAAATAAAAATAATTAATGCGAAATACAAATCCATTCCAAATTCAATTTTAACGCGTTTGAGTAAAGTTTTAAACAAAAGTGAATTTCATTTTGACTTGTTTCCTTTTATTTTTAAATGTGTGATATATATAGTTTCTTACTTGTTTTGGATAATATTTCGTTAGTGTCCGATTTCCGTGAAACTGGTTGTTGAATCTTTGCAAAGTATAGGAAAAACGCTATTAGTAAATTAATATGAATCATTGTTTGAGCCATAAAGTTCAATGTTTTTTTATCTTATTTATAATAACGACTTAATTCTTTACACTGACTGACAAACAAAGCAAGGCCTAAACAACAGTCAGTCTAGAAGCATGAAATTTTGCACAAGTTTCTTTTATAATGTAGATGAGCACAAATGAAATTTGAAAATTCACCCGCTACGGAAATTTTATAGGGGATGAAAGTATGAATGCGAAATCTCATCAGGTAAACCACTAGATCTTTAATAAATAAATATTACAAATGATAGACTACCGTGACTATTGTGACTATTGTATAAAAATCTAAATTTTCTTGAGAATTCTTATAGTGTTTTATATGATATCCGGTCACATAAGCTAAAAACCTTTGCTAGTCAAAGGTTTTGTGTGTGCCATTTTACACATTTTCATTTCACAAACTTCTTATTTTCAAAAGAAACTGTCCTCTTTTTAGGACATTATAACCCAAAGGGTAGGATAAGTTATATTTATAACAACACTAAAAAGTTAGGCTTTTGCAGGAAATAAGAAGATTGCCACATGAAAATTTGTAAAAATGACACATTCACGACACATTGAGTTGTGAATCATTATTGAACCATTTTTTATTGATGTTTTAGAGAGAATCATAGTAGTAGCTGAAGTCATCGGAAAATCACTAAATGAGTACACATCAAAGTTTTCCTACAATGAAGTGAAGAACATTGCCTTCCAAGTAGCTAAAGGGTTGTTATATTTACACGAACAAGATATAGCCCACCGGAACCTTTCTGATGATAATATTTTCTTGGACAGCAATGGGAAAGTAAAACTCTTTAATTATGGAATGTATCACATGACTGGGGGTGGTAAAGAAGTTTTGTTTCCACTTGGGTAAGTTAAACCAAATACTTGTATTATAAATCCAGAAGTGTGATGGCTTTTTAGGGTTCCGTAGCCAAATGGCAAAAAACGGAACCCTTATGGATTCGTTTTGTCTGTCAGTCTGTCTGTCCGTCTGTATATCACAGCCACTTTTTTCCGAAACTATAAAACTATGCTGTTGAAACTTGGTAAGTAGATGTATTTTGTGAAGCGCATTAAGATTTTCATGTAAAAATAGAAAAAATAATAATTGGGGGTTCCCCATACTTGGAATAGAACTGAAACTCAATTTTTTTTTTCATTTTAACCCTATGAATAGGTCTTCAAAAATGATATTGAGGTTTCTAATATATTTTTTTTCTAAACTGAAAAGTTTGCGCGAGAGACATTTCCAAAGTGGTAAAATGTGCCTCCCCCCCTGTAACTTCTAAAATAAGAGAATGATAAAACTAGAAAAAATATATGATGTACCTACCATGTAAACTTCCACCGCAAATTGGTTTGAACGAGATCTAGTAACTAGTTTTTTTTAATACGTCATAAATCGTAAACCGCAATTTACCTTTCATTCAATAGACTCAAATATAAAAATAAAAACATTTAATTTCATAAACATAAACCTTATGCATAAACCCTGAACCATTATATAAATAATGGTACGGAACCCTTCGTGCGCGAGTCCGACTCACACTTGGCCGGTTTATTTTAGTTCTGATTTTAGTTTTTTGGACATCCTCATCATATTTATGTCATGTTTTATTTCTACGATGTTGGTCTAAAAACAGTACATTCGGAAATAATAGCACATTTCGTTTAAACGCCATACATTTTGTACAGTCTAACGACAGCTGTGAGGTCAAACCTGCTGTCCATTTTGTATGGAGTGTTTTTACGAGTGCTCGAGTGGTATGAACAATGACTTTTCAAAGCTTCATAACTCATAAAATAACCAACATAAAAAATGTTTTGTGTACATAGATCGGTTTCTATTACTCAGTAATTTCCAATACAAGATGAAAAAAAAAATATTTTTATTAACTATGCATCTTCCCTATTCCGAAGATTCGCGCGTGAAAGCCAGTCATAAATAAGTACTGTATTTGGGATCTTAAAACATGTTAGTAATATTCAGATTTAGTCTTCCTGCTGACAAATATCCTTATCAGGGCAACCTCTCAGTAACACCTTTGACTGTGTCCCGTCCATCTCTAAAGTCAATTCATCCTTACTTGTCTTATTTGGTAAACAAGTTTATAACCTCAAAATGTACTTTTTTGGGTGTACAGCTACTCTATCCTAAGTAAAGCAATCCCTGGTGAAAAATTGGCAAAGTGATGTCCAAAATTATTATCTCTGGTTGCTTTATTTATGAACAAATTGCTGTTTTAGCCAAAGAGATGCATTTTGAGGTTAGAAACTTGTTTACCAAATAAGACGAGTAAAGATGAATCGACTTTACTTCAGTTGCACGCTTGTAACTAAAAATACTTTGCTTACCAAATTTACAGTCTCCCAAGATACTTAAGTCCAGAAACCATTCTGGATGGTGGTGGACTGGCGGCAGACGTATGGTCCTTTGGCATCATCCTCCTGGAGCTATGTGTGGGGAAGCTGTGGGCCAACCTGAAGCCTGGCCCCATTATGAGGAGGATCCTGACTCTCATCCATGCTGGCAGCCCTGCTGAGAGGATCACCAGGGAGAATGACTTGTCTGATGCTTATAAGGTATAAATAAAATGTTCCAAGTTAATGTCCCATCAAAATTTGAGTTACACCGACAATGAGCTTTTAAAAATAAGCTTAAAGCTTTTTTGCTAGAGAAGTGTTTTTACTCAGTTGAGGAATTCTGTCAGCTGGGAAACTAATAAATTTTAATGTAGCTATAATAATAATAATAATGACATTCCTACTTAGATAAATATATAACTAAAATGTTTTAATTGAATAAGTTAATTTGGGGATTGTCTACTAATATAATTTCAAATACAATGTACATTGTTTCTGAATAAATGACTATGAGGCCAATTCAAAAATGTGCTTGCTCAATTTTAAAGTGGCTACACTTGAAACAAGAAACGTCCAACTCGATTTTGATAGCTTGGTGCCGTACTAAATTGAATTTGACGGTTTTTATTTTAAGTTTAGGTAGTTTTCAATTTAGATGACGCCGTTTCGAATTGGGCCCAATTCGTGTTTTTTTTTTTTTTACAGTAATGATCTAAATATAATGATATTTTAATTAAAAAATAAATTGACCTATTTACAACTCCTTTTTCGAAAATGGTTTCGCTACTTATTTACCTGGAACAAAATAATAATAAAAAAACAACATCATCTCTGTTTTTTCTATTCAAAAATGTGACAACTGTCTTTAATTGTCTGTCTATGTTTTTATTATTAATCCTCTGTCTTCTTTCATAGCACTCTAAGTTGCCCTTTACAATTAAAAACTTTCGGTTTTAGCAAGTACCAGAAGACCTAAGAAACATAATAGAGAAATGTCTCAAAATGTACCCGAGCGAACGGGCAACATTTTCCGAGTTGGTCGAAGAATTATCTCAAATGGATATAAAAATGCCGGAGGAAACTAAACCCCCGCGTGGTCTCATGGGCTGTAAGCTGCAGTATCTGTACCATTGGTGGCAGCTTGCTGGTGGGGACATACAAGCGGAGTTGAAGAAGAATGGTTTGATCAAAAACAGCCCTCCGATACTGTCAATGCCTGTGTAAGTGAAACTTAGTAACATCCAGAGATATGACTTATTTAAGATACTAGTATCTGAAATACAGATGCATGATACGTATTTTCATCTTGTATCTTAAATACTTTAAAAAAAATCTTTTTGTATCTTGTATTCAGATACCTACTATTTGCTTCGTATCTTAGTATTTCGTAAATACTATGTTTGCTAAAATACTTTTAATCATAATTACCTATGCATTTCTTTTACATTTACTGTGCCACCGTATAGTTATAGATATAACTGAACGCACCCTTGAAATTTAAATCAACGTATCAAAAATGACTGATAAATGTATGCAGAACTGGCTTTACTTAAGTCTCAATTAAAACCTTAAAAATATAATATTTCGTCACATTTGCGCGATCAACGCGATCTATTCATAATTCATGTACTGTGTAACTTAAGCTCATTAACCTTTTGACTGCCAAGCATATCTGAGAAGAAACACGAATTTCAACTTTAAGTCAAGGTAATGAAGCACTTTTTTACCCTGTATCCGCTGACGGCTGCAGCCGATTGTGGCGGTCAAAAGGTTAAAAATGGGTTTTCTTTCAAAAAGTATTTTATGTTTTAAAAGTATTTAGGAGACCCATATTTTAGACACCATTTCTAAAAGTATCTTGTATCTGGTATCTCAAATACTTATTTTAATAGTATCTTGTATTTTGTATTCCAGATACTTTGTATAGGGTATCTAGTAAATCTCTGATATCATCGAATTATAATAGGTATGAGAGAGTAACGCCAGGGGTTCTCACTCCACACTCTAGGTACGGCTGTCGGACAGCTCGGAGCTGTAAATCGCAGTAGGTTGCCGCTCGCTCGATCGCTTGCCGATTCGAGCGTCATCAAGTAGCCTAGATCAGCGTTTCTCCCACCTGTTTCGTGACTGAACCCTTTTGGAAAGCGAAATATTTGTCGGAGCCCTAAAATAATCAATGTAGTGTTTATTAATAATTATTTATAATTAATAATAATTAATTATTAATAATAATCAAGTATCTAATGGGAGGTATGAAACTGTTTTTATTTTTCTAGTCAGTGTTGAACCGTTGACTAAAGCTCCTGACTGAAACGTCACGCTCTCATATTACGCATTCCACTACTGCTCTTTTAGTTAATATTTTAACTTTATGTTGGAATATTTAGAATGTAACTTATTAAATCAATCAAAATTTTAGATAGATTTTATTATCCTCGTAAACCTTATAGTACCCCTTTCGTTTTTGATGTGTAACATTCGTGAAGGGACGGAAGTGAGTAACAGAAAGCCGGGGAAGCGCGCGCTATTTGATTTGACCAAAGAGCCGACGCGGTTAATTTGACCAATGAGCGCGCGCGTTGGTAGAATTGAAACCGGGGAAGCGCGCGGTATTTGATTTGACCAATGATTGCGCGTTTGAGATGTCCGATATTACACATCATTATGCGACTACTGTAAGACTCGTTTTTTCATAATGGCCAGTATTTTCGCGGAGAGGCTTTGCAGAGCCGGCTGCGAGCGGCTAGCTTACACGAAAGAGCACGTTATTAAGCGCAGTGCAGTGCTTGTGGCCAATAATAAAAATGAAAGTATAAAAAACTATCTAAAATTATAAACCGGTTACACTTATACCCATTCTTTAAAAAAAAAACGAAAGCTTTCAAAAGCATTCGACTTCGTGTGTCACAAATGGCTACTTACTAAGATATCTAGATATGGCATTAGAGGGCCTGTATTGGATTGGATAAAATCTTACTTAGAAAAAAGAACACAATGTGTAAACACGTCAGCGTTGTGTGAAAATAGTAATGTATTAGAGAAATATCAGTCGACATAATAAAAATAACAACTAAGGTGTGCCCCAGGGTAGCATTTTGGGGCTGCTGTTATTTATAATGTACATAAATGATTTTCCCGATATTTTAACACACGAGTGCATCTTATTTGCTGATGATACGACAATTATAATCGATGCTAAAGATAAATGTAACCCAAATATTCATACGTAATAAATATATTTCATAATAAGACTGTCATTTGCTCTTTCCAGAGCGATTCTCTTAGACGGCCCAACAATAGGCGGTAAACAGGGTGCCCTGTTCGATCGCCGCATCGCGACGTACAGCCTAGACCTGCTCAAAGCCCGCCTGGCGCATATATCAATACACGATTACTACCCGCTGATGCACGAACGACGGAAGGAGTCCGACGCCGTCGCTCTGCCCAGGGTTATCAGGGAGAGGGACACGGAGTACCAGTTCTACAGGCTGCTGTGGTTCCAGCGGCTTATGCATGTGAGTTTAGAGATTATTGTAAAGGTTTAGCAAACTGTATGCTCTTTTGAAATGAGGTATACTTACTCCAATAGTTAGGGAGCTGGGTGCCATTTTGGTATATGATTTGTTCGGCTTTCATGTTTATAGGGATGAAAGTTCATGTCAATACAAATCGATTTGGTCCAGTAAATGAAAGTATGTCTTTGCGTTTTTGAATTACAACTTTAAAAAACCTTACTTAAAAAAATCAGCGACCTAGACGTCTGCCAACTTTTTTTACTATTCTGGGACTCCTAATGAATCGAATGGATGCAACGAGAACGACGAAAAAATGATTTAGTATAGCTTTTTTCATTTACGTTTTTGCAACTATGTCCCGTTATAAAACGGAGCCCAGCACTTCTGCCTCTTCGATGTTCATCGTTTTGAGGATGATTCTGACCATCACAAGAGGCAAACACGAACAAATTATTTAGCACACCTTTTTTGTTTAAATTTATAAAACGCTGTCAATTGAAAACGCAGCGCTTCTTTGGCGGCAGACTATTTTTCTGTGGTTCTTTACATTTGTCATTAATCGAACAATTCAGGTCTGGCAAGCGAACAAATCATGTAGAAATTTTGGCACCCAGCTCCCTAGCTAATCAGGAAAACTACTTCAAAGTAAGTATTTTGCATATTGATTATTATATGAAATGATGTGAAACGAAATTCTATGAAATTGTTGTCTATGAAACCACGTACAACCCTAAAATGAACTAGCAAGCAGCCAAAAATATTGTTTAAAAATGGTCTTGAACTGAATTGTAGGGTTACCCGTACACGGCGTCGTACATCCGAGCGGAGGCCGAGACCGACATCCCGCCGCTGATCCGCGGCGCCGTGTGGGCCGCGCTGCTGGGCGTCGTCGGCGACGTCGACGACCGGTACGAAAGGATCGACAAGGAGACGCCCACGCCCACGGACCGACAGGTCAGCTAACCTGTTATGATTGAAATATATAGAAAGGAACTGCTCAAAGCTATTCTCGCGATGCTTACCTTTTGAGGTGTCAGAACGCGCATCTGACACCATCGCACGTTCAGTCGCATGTCAACTACGGTCCTTGACAGGCTTAGTATGGCTTTAGTTACTTTATCTACATCCATATCATAAACCCTCCATAATATATTCAAAACCGTAGGAAATTACCAGCATTATTACAACCTATTTTACAATGAGAATTTTCTTGTCTGTGGTAGTAGGTAAAATTTGTACTGTAATGTTATTAATTAAAATATCCATTTTTGCAATGTTATGAGTTTAAATTTGGAACAGCTGTCAAAACTCAAGTGGATCTCTATTCTAGTATCAATACAATAAATAATTGGTTTCTTTTTTTATTATAAAAAAAATCCATGAATAATTATTAAAATAAAATGGTACCAACTAACACTAAAAAAATAGGTAAAAACTAAAACTAGACTAAAATTACTTAAAATAAATTTAAAAAATCTGGTCCCCGCGGCAGGGTGCCCATCACGCAAGCTGCATTTCCACGCTGAATGGCTATGCTTAGCCTTTGTGCGAGGTAGCAGCCTGAGCGAGGGTCACCCGTGGCCTCCCTGAGACGCTTGCTGAGCTCCCTGAAGAGCCCATGCGCGCCCGGGCCCCACGGACCTAGTGTCTCGACCCCGAAAGCGACAAAATCGTACTGGGTGCCGAGACAACTAGTGTATTTTCTTCCTACTACGCTTTAATTTCATCATAATGGCCTTAAATACTCAGCACAAACCAGCCCTTATTTGCTCTAGAGCAAATAAAGTTGCATACAAATTTCATTATTGCACTGTTTTGTATTTTTTTTTTATTTGGTTGGTTGATCAAGAAGTTTACACCAACAGCTACCCAATCCGCCCATTCACAGTCCGATGAGACAGCCGACCACTCTTCTGTGGACCTACAATTAGCAAAAAAAAAAAACAGGCCACATATCGGCGGCCATATCGAACTGTGATTGTCTCGTCTAAAATGTTATGCTCAAAGTACTGGCTGATAAGATAGTATGGGTTACAAACAGATTTTAAAAAAAATTGGCATAATATGACAATTAATAGACTACATACAAGATTTCTGTGAAAATTGTCGGATTTTCGACTTAGCTTCAGAACCAATAGACCGATTTTAATAAATAGGATATCTTAAGATTCGGGGAGAACGTGCGAGTGTCATAGGCTATATAAAAATTCTAAGGGTGCGTCATAACAGGTGCCAATATCCTTTTTACTTCGCTTGTTGGGTTTAACTGTACCTTTACGTTTTTTACCAACTTTTAGCAGTAGTAGAAAGAAAAGCAGATTATGCACCTCGCATCAAGTGATTTGTTATTGCGCTCGTGTTTTTAGAGCCCTCACTAGCGTTCGGGCTCCAAATCAACACTCGGCGCAATAATGAATCACTTTCTGCTTGGTGCAACAATCTACTATTGTTTGCTTTATACCGCTCCCTGGACTCGGCCGCCGCACCCGCCCGGTGAGTGGCAGCTGGAAGATAGGTCGCGGCCAGCGTGTCGGCGCATGTAGCGTCCCACACCAGCGCACGACCCATCCTCCAGGGTTTCTGTATTTGTTCAAATCTATTTTTATTGCATTATTTTAATATCTATAGTCTGTAGTCTACTACCACAGACAAGAAAGTTATCATAGTAACGTTGGTTGTAATATTGCTGGTCTTTTACCTACGGTTTCAGAACACATCATGGACAATTTATAATATGTGTGTAGATAAAGTTATGTATGCAACTGTACATAATTTGGCCTTAAAACACTCGTGCGATCTTATTATGAAACTCGGCCATCGGCTCGTTTCATAAACCCACACTCGTATTTTAAGACGTATCATTATGCAACCGTTGCATAAACTACTATTGGTGTATATTGGTACCCATGGATGTTCAAGTGAAAAAGATGTTCCTTACAGATAGACGTAGACATCCCCCGCTGTCACCAATACTGCTGGCTCCTTTGCGGCGCTGAGGGCCACCGCAAGCTGAAACGTCTACTGAAAGCGTGGCTGCTGAGCAACCCCCAGTACGTGTACTGGCAGGGCCTGGATTCACTCACTGCACCATTCCTCTACTTGAACTTCTGCAATGAAGGTATAGTCCGTTATCTTAGCAGTTTTAAAGGGTCCAAATGATACATTTTCTCAAGAGGACTGTCACCCTTTTCTTACAAAAGGCGATAACGATTTCCACTCCTTAAATTTTTACCGATTTTGACCAATTTTTGATAGGTTGTTAGTCGGAACAAAATCTAAGTCTACAGCTCTCGTCTTCAGCTTACAAGATTTTACCTAAACTAGACTAACACACAAACATTGCAAGTTAATAAAAATCATCTAGAAAACAATAGGGAAGATGCATTTCTTTCTTTTTCATCTTGTATTGGAAAGTGGTTAGTAATAGAAACCGATCTGTGTACGCAAAACATTATTATTTTGTTTATTTTATGAGTTATGAAGCTTTGAAAGGTCATTGTTCATACCACTCGCAAAACTATCCATACAAAATGGACGACAACTATGACGTCACAGCTGTCGTTAGACTGTACAAAATGTATGGTGCTTAAACTAAATCTACGATTATTTCCGAAAATACTGTTTTTAGACCAACATCGGAGAAATAAAACATGACATAAATTTCATGAGGATGTCCAAAAAACTAAAATCAGAACTATAAACCAATATACAATTTTCACCAATTTTGACCCTTAATAAAATAAAAATGAATAGTCAAAATGATCTGCTTTTTTCTGTAATACGCTTTTGTTTACATTTACTATCATAATATATCATTTAAACCTCATTTTGATTTTCATGCATATTCCCCATTCTAAAACCTATTTCAGCGCGCGCCTTCGCCTGCCTATCAGCGTTTGTACCAAGATTCCTCCACAAGTTCTTCCTGAAAGACAACAGCGCGGTCATAAAGGAATACCTGGCCAAGTTCTGGCAAATGGTGGCATTCCACGAACCTGAACTGACGACGCACCTTCACGAGATCAACTTCGAACCGAACCTGTTCGCTATACCCTGGTTCCTCACTATGTTTTCACGTAAGTTAAATAAATATCTCACCAATAAGGGGTCGTCCACAAATTACGTAACGCAAAATTCTCAAATCTCTAACCTTTTGACCGCCACATTCCGCTGCAGCCGTCAGCGGATACAGGGTAAAAAAGTCCTTCGTTACCTTGACTTAAAGTTGAAATTCGTGTTACTTCTCAGACATGCTTGGCGGTCAAAAGGTTGATGATGGATACACCATTTAATGGTTATATCACACGAGTGCTATATCAAACGTTTATTATAAAAAAGAAACTTTATATATTTTGACATTATATCATTTGATCGTTATATCCAAAGGAACTTTATATTCCTTGCAACAATTTCAATAGTTGTTAGAGCCAATGAAATTATATCATTTGTTCGTAGGCATATCATACATACACCCCTTTTCCAGATGTGTTCCCTCTTCATAAAATCCTCCACCTCTGGGATGCATTTCTGGTGGAAGGCCCCTCCCTCCCTCTTTTCATGGGAGTAGGGATCCTCAGGCAGCTCCGAGACACTTTACTTGAATCTGGGTTCAATGAATGCATTCTGCTGTTCTCTGATCTACCGCAAATCGATATAGGAGAATGTGTAAAGGTAAAATGAACTCAAATATGGTGTAAATTGGATTAACATTTGAAATTAAATTTTTTGTTTGAATGTGTTTAGGACTCGATTGAAATGTGTCGCAACTCGCCTCGGAGTATAACATACCGGAGATTCACGAATGACGCCGAAGTAAAAGATCCTATGGTAAGGCTTTTGTTTAAAATTTAAAAGATTTTCATCGGTTCATCATACCATCTTAGGACTAATTAATCGAACGTGGCCACAAGTAGTCGTGTGGCTCTGCCCACCCCATTAGGGATTTCGGTCGTGATGCTATGTATGTATGTATGTACTACTGTGTATAAGGTCCGTTTTGACGAAATAGACGTAACGGACGGTAGAGACACAATTAGGAACGAAGGGATAGCTAGGGTTTTTAATGGCACGCCGTTCATAATTGCCGTACCGCCCGTGTTACTTTGTTTTCATCATAGTTGCGAGGAAAAATTGTAAAATGAGTTACCTAAATACATAAATCAGGGGCAAAGCTTTACACAAATCGATCTAGTCCCAAAGTAAGCTCTAAAGACTTGTGTTATCGGTAGTAGACGACGATATACATACTTGTTTTATTTATTTATAGCCTTTAATCAGAAAATAGTAATTTACATTTAATATAATGCATACTTAGTTTTACTTTTTTGACTTAAAATACAGTACTTAACCGGATTTATATTTGTGTGCCTTCTGGCTAAGGCCTCTCACATTTGTCTCCAGTTCTCCTTAACTGTTGCCACTCTGGTCCACGTCCTGCCGGCCATCTCCACGATTTCATCCTCCCATCGTTTATATTGTCTCCCTCTGTTTCTCTTATTGCCTCTTGGGTACCATGTTGAAATTATTTTACTCCATTTATTACAGACAGTATATACTTATTATAGATAAATAAATACTTAAATACATAGGAAACATCCAAGACTCAGGAGCAAACATTCTTTCTCATCACACAAATATTTGCCCCCGGTAAGGGCAAATATATGGAACCCGGGAACGCTAGGTTCGTAGGCAGGATCACTACCAACTAGGCTAACCGCGTCGTCAAAACCTAAAGATTATTATTTTAATAGCAAAGTTTGTAAATGGTGTCGGTTGGGCCGGGGCGCGTGCGCATGTAATGTGACTATACAAAATCCATTACGCCCGTGGATCGTATTTTAGTCGTACGATCCGTTTTTCTAGCATATAAACCTAATAACACAGACCAAATATAAACACCGCCTAGACACCGCTTCGCCTCACTTTTACTAGCAGATAAAGCTGCCAAAGTTGCGGGGCGCGCGGGGTTTGTAGAGCGCTGTGATTGGTGCGTTCGAGGTTATGCGCTCCCCGCCCGCGCCCATTTGTAGCCCCGCCGCTAATAGCTTTTTGCCTCTAATACTGGTAGCGAGAGTCGCCCGGCTACTAGTCTATTGGATATAATATGGTCTGCGCCTAATAATTAATTAAGAGCAAGTATGATGAAACAATTATTTTCTTGACAGGACGCGGTAGAAATACCCATGGAAGTATTATGCGCTGAATGCTGTCCTCGAATCAGTTTGTCTGATTTCTTCTCCTTGATTTGCCAAGATAAGTGCTGCGTGATCGACATAAGGTCTAATTTGCTGTGAGTATTGTAACAAAAGTATGAGTAATTCAAAAGTTTACGTTGACTTTCATCATCATCATCAGCTTACTTCCCATTGCTGGGCACAGACCTGTCATAGTGACATGGCCTGGTCACTAGTCCCCACGAATTGGTCCTATAAGGGTTCCTTTTTTTTCTTATTAAAAACAGTTCCTTTGAAAGAATCCCACGCGGATGAAGTCGTAGGCAAAACCTACTGCTCTTTGGGAAAAATATTTTAGCCAAATTTCACTTCCCAAAAAGTTTATCGCAGTAGTTTCATTTCCCAGACGAATCTTTAGCACATGTACATTTCGCATTTTATTAATTTGGTCGATTTATCATTTGGCATAATTTTAATTTGTCAAGTTTTATTAAGACAAACGTTTTGTTGTGGCTAATATTATATTCCAAAAAAAATTAAAAGGGGGAGGGGGCGAAGATAATTTGAGTAAAATAGTTTGGGATGTGATACTTTGGGAAAAGAATTTTGGCCATACATTAGTAATCCGGGCAAAAGTTAGTTAACAAGCAAGTTTTTGTAGTGGTAGAGCTAAACAGTAATCCTCACTAGATGATTACTGTTCGAATGGGCCGGCTCGACCGGGGTAGTACCACACTCTCACAGAATATCCGCGTAAAGTAATAGCTTGCTATTGCGTTTCGTACGGTGAGTGACGAGATCCGGAGGCCTATTCCCTCATCCCCATCCCATCCCCATTCCCCATCCTCCCTAAACTGGCGACGCATTGGCAGCACCTCTCTGCCCTGCTAAACCGAAAAGCACTATCTCAATCACAGTAAGTTGAGTAATCGACTTTATGACAATTTACAAAAGGTCGATTTCCTCAAACATTCTCATTGAGTTAGCGCTTCTCGGCTTAGCAGGGCAGCTCTGGTGTTGCAGATGTCCATGGGCGGCGGTGACCACTTCCCATCAGGTGGGCCGTCTGCTGGCTTGACAGTTAATTGACATAAACAAAAAAAAAATGTCGTCTTGAGTTTCCCTTTGATCTGCTGTTTTTTTAAAGGTACGAGAAAAGCTGCATCGAAGGCAGCATCAACATCCCGTACAGCGGCGTCCACCTGGGACAGCACCAGTTGGAGTCGCTCGGAACAAACCACAGGGTGGTAGCCGATGCCATCAAGCAGAAGAAGACCATCGCCGTGGCCTCGGTTGAGGACGAGACGGCTCAGTTGGTGAGCATCATCCAAAATCGAAGTCGAAAAATCTTTATTCAATTTAGGCTATACAAGCTCTTATGAACGTCAAGGAATTAATCTACCATCGGTTCATGTCTGACCGGACTAGATCAACGTGTATCCAAGATATTAATATTAGTTTCCGGGGTATAAGCTATCTCCATTCCAAATGTCATCTAAATCTATCCAGCCGTAGAAGCGTGAAAGAGTAAAAAACATAGTAACTCACACACACAGTCACAAACTTTCGCATTAATATTATTAGTGTGATTATCTATACAATCTATACAAATAAAAAAAATTGAAGTGTCTGTTTGTAATGTCAAAATATCAACTTTTTACTAAATAAATACGAAGGTATATACGGTACATATAACAAAAGAAATATTTCAATAAATTAGTTTGTCTGTCTGTCTGTTTGTTCCGGCTAATCTCCGAAACGGCTGTACTGATTTTGACGGAATTTCACTGGCAGATAGCAGATGTTATAAGGAGTAATTTAGGCTACTTTTATTTTACATATAGAATTAGGGTTCCGCGCAAAAAAAATGGGAACCCATGAAATTATGAACAAAATTCGACAGCTATCATAATATTAACCTTATTTTGTCCCGCAGTTCAGCGACTACTTAGTAAAATGCGGTGTACCCCGAGTCTGTGTCCTCCACGGAGGCACCAGCGCTCTCCACACTCACGTGCCTTCACTCTTCACTACGCCCCCCAAACGGAACGTCAACAAATAGACCTTAAACAGTTGTAATATGGTTCAGATTAGCATGGAAGTATTGCCGGCGCTAAGGATGAAAATGGATTGAACATTTCCTCTACCCCAAAAGGTACAGACACAAATAGACCTTACGTAGCTGTGATACGGATTAAGTTCGCG